>CM076582.1:358363781-359563781 GCA_034641835.2 Pinus albicaulis
AATACCATCCCAATCTGAATAGAAAATAACAATCATGGTAGGGCGCAAAGCGTAACTAAGTAATAGGCGGAGTTATATGAGTTCACTATCGATTATTCATGGTACCAATTCTTATCAACAAACTGTATAAACATAAAACCCTGCAAAATCATGACAGACAAGGCGTCTCAAATACTAAAGACATTTTAATGGAGGATTCGTAGATATTTACTCTACCATTCCATACGACATATTAGGAAATTTACTAATTATAAGCATCGATTTTGTTCCGATATATTAGTTCGGAAATAAATCAATGTTTTAAAATTGTCCTTATACAATTTTGAGGGACGTAGCCGTAATAGAGAACAGAATGAAAAATAATAACTTCTACGATTACACAGATCACAACTGAGGTGAAAACTGAAACACGTAGCACGAAAACCCAAGTAAGCGATTTGGGGAACTGAGTAGAACCTATACAAAGAGACGAGGAACATAAATTTAAGTCGACCGAACTTGCCGAAAACGCGGGAGATTAGTTGAGAACAAATGGGCATTTGAATGAAGGCCATAATACCTGTAACAAACATAACGATGGACATTAGGGGAATGATATAGGGTAATAACAACTCTCTTACATAGAACGAGTAAACGAAGTTCAAAAAAGGTAAGAATCGTATACCTGAGAAATAAAATGGGATAAATTCCTGAAACAAAATGTAGTGGAATGATAAATTAATTCGCCTAAAAATAGAATACCATTCAAGTTACCAGGGTTAGGGTAACGAATCAAACCTGGACAACGATTCTAGACTTTCTCCTTGCCAGAATACAAATCGTTCACGCATAACGATTCTGGACGCCTTCACATCATCAGTTAAACATAAGAATGAAACTAACCCAACTTTGTTAACCAGATTCCCTAAGGGAAAGCAACGACGAACTGGTAAGAAAACTAGATAAGCTGTTTAACTAGATCTATTGCTTGTTAGAAAAATGCCGACTCTGAAATATTGGCGTTGGAGGGAAAATAAGATCATTTCACTACCTATCTCCACAATTGGATGTGCTGTGAAATCAGGATGTAACTCAATGCGTCTTGCACAGGCGTGGCCTTCTACATGGCTACCATTAGCAAATCTATAAGAAACGAAATAACATATACAGGAAGTAACCTTTACTGGGATTTCTCCGCAAGGTGAAAACGATTCATGTGTTAATGCACGCCGACAATAGATTAAGAAATAAAAAGCTTACCCTATGACTGCAGGAAAAGACATAAACCTCGTCTGTAACATTCTCGGCATGCACCAAGGTGGGATAACGAAATTCGAAGCGGAGTGACATGGTAAAATGAAACAGAAGAATGAACAATCGAAGATAATAAACGAACAACAAACCCTAGATTCAGGCATTGAGAGTCGTCCACGTGTAAGGTGGATTATGGGTGAAAATGAGTCATGGAGATGCGGGAAACCTCAATCAGTAACAAGGACAAAAAGAATCCCAAGAGGGATCGTTTAGTAATGGTAGACAAGCCATATAGTACCCGCTTACGTAGAAAAAACTGGTAAAACAGATTTAAATGCCAAACGAGTAGTTGAAACCTTGCGGACCTGAGAATTTATATAATCAAAAGTGACCGCCAACATTAAAAACTTATATGGAAATAGATTTCATAAATTACGTGTAAGCCAGAGGTGCATGGAAACCGCGTTGAGTGCAACAGTGGGTGTAACGAAAACCAAAACCGAGGTTCCCCTCTATTTAATGAGAAAGTACTCTGTCCTAAAGAATAGACGGCGTAAATCCATATGAACTAACCAGTGATCGAGGCATATGACATGAATTTCGTGTGAGAGTTGGTCGCATTAATATTAAGAATCGATTCAATTTGTTATACCCATGTAATAGGAAGTATTAACAGTTCAAAATTTTCATCCCTAACGTAAGTGTTAAGGTGTATACAAGGTTATATATATATATATATATATATATGCCGTGAGAACATAAAAGCTATCAAGATGGTGTTACGTAGGGTGTGAGAACATATATATGGGGTTTCATAAATGCTATATGCTATATATATATATATATATATATATATATATATATATAAGGTGATATAATGTTATATATATATGGTGAAGGAGTAATATAAAGAGAACCATATAATGGTGGGTAAATTTAATTAAGAAAATTCTGAGGGTCATTGTATGGTGGGTTTACCCAAGGATTTAGCCATAGGGAAATTGAGAGAGTATAAAGGCCTCTCGTTAATGTTTTAACATATATAGTGTTAGTTTTGTTGAAAGTGCATGGGGTTTTGACCAATGAAAGAATAAATAAATGAAGAAAAAAAAAAATTTATCTTCTTTTAGTATAGAAAATGGAGGTGTGACAAATCTAATCTATCACATAGCTTGACTTGCTCAATGCTCACTTAATTTACTCTATAATTCACTCACCAAACTTATCTATCATACAACTCAACACTTACATAATTGATTGTATAACTCTTCATGCAGTATTTAATTAACTATTTTAACACTCCTTGTTAATTACGACCGTTAAACTAAAACATAAATCATAACAACTCAAACACGCATGTTGGTCTATGTCTCAACTAGGCTTACAACACCCAAGTTTATTTTGTGAAACTCAAACACACATATTGTTAATGTCTTTGTAAATATATCAGTCAGTTGATCACTATTTTTACAAGGCTTCAAGTGAAGTTCTCCATTGTTCACAAGTTCTCTAATAAAATGATATCTATTATCAATATGCTTGTTCTTTTGATGAAACACACTATTCATCGATAGTGAAATCACTGAGGTGTTGTCACAATATATTTTTGTTGATCCTCGTTTTTTCTTCTTGAGTCCATCCAATACTCTTCTTAATCATACCGCTTGACATGCTGCCAATGTTGCTGCTACATATTTTTCTTCTGCTGATGATAGTGTCACATTGGGTTGCTTCTTGGATGCCCATGCTATCACATGTGAACCGAGATAAGAAACTTAACCAAAAGTGCTCTTCCTATCATCCAAACTACCTCTAAAATCACTATCTCTGTATCGAATCAAACCTTTATTTTCTAAACTTGCATACATTATGCCACAATCTCTAGTTCTTGATATGTATCTCAAAATTATTTTTCCAACACTCCAATGTGTGCCTTTTGCAGTCTCCATAAATCTAGAAATCAAACTCACTTGCATAATATCTGGTCTTGTAGCTATGAGATACATGAGGCTTCCAAGAAACCTTTTGAATAGAGTTGGATTGACATCTGATCCTTCATCATCCGTACTTAAATTTGTACCTATTGCAATTGGTGCAGGTACAGGTTTGCAATTATCTGTCCTGAATATTTTCAGAAAAATCTCTAGCATATTTATTTTGGTTAATAAAATTCCTTTTTCAGATTGCTCAACTTCTATGCCAAGAAAATATTTCATTAGACAAATATCTGGCATCTCAAATTCTTTCGTCATGGTTGCTTTAAATTCATCTAGCTCAAGATCACGTGTAAAAATCATGTCATCAACATATAAGAAAATAATCAATATATGTCCATTCTCATTTACCTTTCTGTATAAGGTAGGATTAATGTTTCTTCTGCAAAATCCATTCTTAGTTATCTAACTATCAATTCTGCTATACCATGCCCTATTTGCTTGCTTCAGTCCATAAAGCGCTTTCTTCAACATGTAAACATTATCTTCTTTACCTTCAACTTTATAACCTAGAGGCTGGTGCACATAAATTTCTTCTTCTATAATTCAAATAAAGAAGGCTAATTTGGCATCCATTTGATATACTTTCCACTTGTTCTAAGCTGTTGTCTTTAGAATTATTGTTACGTTATCCAATCTGGCTACTGGAGAAAATATTTCAGTAAATTCTATTCCTGGTTGCTGCGAGAATCCTTTTGCTAAAAGTCTTGCTTTAAGTCTGTCAATTTCACCTTTCTAATTCAACTTTGTCTTGTACACCCACTTCAGACCAATAAGGTGTTTATCCTCTGAAAATTAACCAAATCCCATGTATCATTATTTTCAATAGAATCAATCTCTTCATCCATGGCTTGCACCTAATTATTATCTCTGATTTCTTCTTCAAATGAAGAAGGTTGAAATGACAATAATGAAAAATTTGAACTAACATCCAAATAATCATAAATATATTTTAAACCTCTTATATTTCTCTTACCATTACTTGAGTAATTACCTGATTGGTTTCTTGGAGAATTATGGTCTATTGATCTGCTTGAAGATCCATGTTGTTCTAAAAATCTTGGAGTCCTTGCTGGTGTGACTCTATTTGGTGTGTGCTCTCTTGATTCTTGCTGCTCCTTTTCTGCTAAATCATCCTCTTCCATCAATGGTGCTTTTTCGTCAGTTGTTTTGTCTACGATCCCATTCCATGGCTCGTGTTCTTTGAACACAACATTTTTGATAATTATCATCTTCTTGGTGAGAGGCTTATACAATTTGTAAGCTTTTGACTCCTCACTATAACCAAAAAATATGCATTTTTCACACTGATCATAAAATTTTCCTCTTATCTTCTTAGGCACATGTGCATAGGCTAAAAATCCAAATACTCTGAAATGAGATACATTTCATGACATACCTGAAAATGACTCGTCTGGGACTCTGTTCAGCACACTCTTTGTAGGTGATTTGTTTATCACATAAATAGTGCATGCAACTTCTTCTGCCAAATACTTATTATATAAGTTTCTTGCTTTCAACATGCTCTTTTTCATGTTCATAATTGGGATTTTATTTCTCCATGCCACACCATTCTGCGGTGGTGTGTACATGGTTGAAACTTTCTATTGACTCCATGTTGTTTGTAGTAATCATAGAATGCTTTCGAACCATATTCTCCACCACGATATGTTCTCAATACCTTGATTTGCAGATCACTTTGGTTCTATGCTACGGCTTTGAACTCTTTAAAATTTTCAAAAGAGTCAGACTTTTTCTTCAAAAATTAAACCCATGTCTTTTTCCTATAGTCATCAATAAAGCTAAGGAAGTAACAACTTCCACCAATCGACTATGTCCTCATAGTTCCACAAAATTCTGTATGCACTAACTCAAGTGGTTTCTTTGCTATTTATGAAACTCCCTTCAGATAAATTTCAAGGTGTTGCTTTCCGAAGATGCAACACTCATAAGTACTACAAATTTCTTTGATGGGAAGTGATCCTCTGACCATTTATTTCTACTGCAACAATATTAAACCATAAAAGTGTAAGTGTCCAAATCAAAAGTGCCATAACCAATCATCATTAGAACATGTAGTTGTAAAACAACTAACCTAATCGTTGTACTTCATAATTAGAGGAAAGGGTTTGTTCCTCGTCATCTGCACCTTTTCTATCAACTCCTTTCTTGGGGGTTTGTCATAAATAACACACTCTTCTACCTGAAAGATAACTCTGTATCCTTTCTGTGCCAATTGAACAACACTTATCAAATTATGCTTGAGACCAGGAACATAATATACCTATGTGATTATCTTTGGCTCCCCCAGTTTGGTGAGAATGTTGACGACTCCTTTGCCATCTACATTCAAAGTCTTGTCAATACCCAACTTTACCTCTGTCTTCACCGATTGATCCAAATTATCTTGTCATGTGGTTACTTCAACCATTGTCTAATAGCCACACCTTATCAGATGGTTCATGCATATTTTTTTATGCTCTGAACATGTAGTTAGTATTCTCTTTACTAACATTAGCTCTCTGCTTTCCTTGATCAACTATCTTCTTCCTGTAATCAGGAGAATAGTGACCAAATTTATTGCAATAATAACATAACACCTTTGATTTTTCAGATCTTTGATTAGTGTTGAAACTTCTCCTGCTTCTGCTTCCACTTTCATGTTAATGCTCTTCTCGTCCATCTCCTTGACCACCATATCTTCTGCCTCATCCTTTGCCTCTCGATTAACCTCTATCTTGACCTCTTGAAATAGAAACTTGACTTTTGAAAGATATTTCTAAAGTGGAATCCTTATTTCTGCCTATTCTTGCCTCATGTGATAGAATTGATCCCATCCACTCATCAACTATCAGTTTTTCCAAATCATTTTCTTCTTCTATGGTTGCTACCACAACATCAAACTTGGTAGACAAATATCTAAGGACCTTCTCAATCACTGTTCGATTTTTAATTTCTTCACAATAATTTTTTAACTAATTTACAATAGACATGACCCTATTCATGAAATAATCAATGTACTTTATCTCCTTCATATGTAGACTTTCAAATTCTCTCCTAGTATTCTACAATTTAACAATATTGACATTTTCCATACATTGACAGCTTGTTGCCAAATTTTACCATGCTTCCTTTGCTAAAGACATCATCATTATCTTCCAGAACATTAGTCAATCTACTCTATACTAGATAAGAAGCAACACATGTGCACTATTCCTTTTTTTTCTTCCATTGTTCCCTCTCTACATTACTGAGGGCTCGTTCTTTTGTGTCATTCTGTATTTCTACAAACCCAAACTTGACATGATCCAAAACATCATGCGCTTTTAACATAGTCTTCATTTTAATGGCCCACACATCATAATATTTCCTTGTGAAAGAATGAATTTGTGGTTGGAAACTGCTTTTTTCCATCTTTCATAAAAAACAATTATTCTCTTACGAAACCATAAATATCTTCTTTTGTAAATTCTTTGCAAAGCTCAAAAAGTAACCTTGTAATAAAATCCCTAGGTTTTATTTTATATAAAAAATTCCTTTTATAAAAAGTATTTATATAAAAATAACTCTTATATAATAAGCCCACTTTTCCAAAATCAGAAAAATAATTCTTTTAAAAGTCCCTTTTAAAACCTTATCATAATATTCTCCACTTATAAAATGTTTTCAAAAAACCTTTTTGAAAAAAAAACTCTTTTTAAAAATCATTAAAAAATCCTCTTAAAACTTTCAATCACGTGCTTTATGGAAGAATTTTTAAAGGACTCAAACCCTTCTAAAAGTTCTTGATATGTATTGACCAATGCTTTGATTCTTTGCAAAACCTCTTAAACCATAGTTTTTACCTTTTCTTTAGTAACACTAACTTCTGTATTTCTACCTTAGGATTGCGTGCTAATGCCCCTCACAATGTCACTGTAAGGCCCATGAGTCGAGGATGATGACCAAGGTGCGTGGTATAGCGTTAGGTGGACATGTGGCAAATGATGGATGACAAAGCCATGAAAACTACAACGCGTAGTTGCATGGGTTCTCTGGTGGAAGAAAATGACAAAACATAATATTTGGCTATGATGCGACGATACCTTGGTGGTCGTATGAATAAAGGAGCGACGGGAAAGAAGAAGTGCGAAATCGGCCAACTGTTAGAGAGCGTTACGAGAAAACCAACATTTATACGTGACTTGCTATCCATGGCCAAAATATTGGAAGTAGGTCGATGTATTACAATTGTCATGTCAACATGACGTGTGGAGAAGTGGTGGGTTGGCTAGTGGGCAAGCCCCCACCCACATTCAACATGAACCAAGGCGTATATGTACATGACGTGAGGTTGGATTTGAGCCATCAATGGATCATCATCGAATTGGAAGCATGGGAATACATTAAAGGAGTGCCTACACATCTAGCAAGACATCAACATATTGTTAATGTGAGGTCCTCCCTTGGCGAATGAAGATTGAGGACGCAACAAGGACGTGTAGGGCGTCAGGTCGAGTTATGTCAGAACATGCAAAAACACGTTCAAAAGTGTTTTTCGTGCAACCGCAGGGTGTCAGGTTGAGTCAGGTCAGCCGCGTTTAGGAAACGCGCTAACAACAATGTTGCAGGGCCTCTGCATGTAGGGTCAAGTCGGGTGTGTTTCAGGAAGTCGTTCAGAACAGTGTTAAGGAAGGCACAACAAGGCGCCTCCACATTTAAACAATGCGGTAAGGTGCAAAAATGTTCAAGCAGGGTCTGGTTAGGTCAAGCACGACTCGAACACGTTTAGGAAATGTGTGAAACCCGTGACCCTGGTGACTCGTGTTTAGAAACGTGTTAAGGGTGCCGATGACATTCGTTCAGTCAGTGACCCAAGTGAACCAGAATTGCATGAAGACTTCAGAAACAGGTTCTATGATATTCTAAAGGGAATTTGGAGGTTCTTTTGGCTTGTTTGGACCGTTTGGAAGCCATTAAGGCTAGACCAAAGGACGTATACATTTGGAAAGAAGCACAAGTGGTTTGTGTAGGATTGGTTGTATGAATACTGTTAAATTATACATATATTATTGAAACATAATATCCGGCAAACTTATAATAAGGTAGTTGCCCCTCCCTTGAATGTTATGTGCTTAATGTGGATTTAATATTGATGTTTATGTTGTTTTATTTCCAGACAAGAAAAATTTGACAGATTAAATAAAAAGGTATTGAGTAGGGCATACTCTACTTGAGAAGTATTTGGAAAAAGAAAAACAAGGTAGTGTCGCACCCGTCTATAGTGTGGTTGGAAGACTACTGAGGTATAGGGGCATGGCAGATGGTATTAGAGCCATTGATACGGATTATTGAAAGTCTGATCCCAATGGTGTTGCACATCAGATCGTATAAGAGCCTATTGATCCCACACCTTATTGAAGGAGGTTTCAGGGGTTTTTTATTATTGAAGAAATTAGGGACACAGTCGCAGGGTTGCAGGTGCTGTTGAAGCTGAACTTGGATTATTGGGTTTATTTTGAGACCTTAGCCAGAGCAAGACATTTGACTGGGATGAAGCTGCAAAAGAAGACATTCAAACTTGGGAATAATTCCGAGAGAAGACTTGTGAGGCCTTACGTTGGATATGGAAACTTAAAGAGAGAATCTCGTGGATTCAAGACAAGATTGACGTCTTGGAAAAGAAATTTGTGGTATCTTGGAAGAAGGTGAAAAGGATGATTGAAGAGGTTGATGAGGCACATAATTCCCTTATGGCCTTGTTCAAGGAAGGCATAACTGACTCAAACCATGATGAATCCAATCGGATTAGAGGAAATATGGACCGTTTTGATGAATGGATGGAATAATTTTATGAGTTGCATGCAAACAAGGATGAGCTTGTATAACTTGAAAAGAAGAATCATGGGAGGAGCAGGAAACCTACTTTGGCCAAACCCAAGAACGTTGTGAATGTAGTTGAAGTGAAGGAAGAGCTTGTGGAACAAGTTGGACCTAAACCAAGCACAATACAAGCATTACAAGTTGATCCACACAAGGATGTTGCAGATGTGGTAGAATTCAAGGATGAAATTGATGAATAGTTTGGACCAGGGGTGAGCACATTGTAAACGTTACTAATGGATGATTCTCATGGGTATGTTGAAGATGCAGAAGTGGTAAAGGATTAACTTGTGGAATGGTTTCAACCTAGACTGAGCACATTGCATACATTGGTGGATGAATCACATGAAGATGTTGCAGGGGTGACTATGATCAAGGAGGAACTTGATGAGTAAGTGGTACCAGAATTGAACACATCAAAGGAATTGATGAGGATGGAGGACACTCACTTTGAGACTCTTCATGGAGATATGAATTGTGTTTCATGGAAGCATAAGGAAGATGGATTGCATGAGGGAATGAGGGAATGAGAAAGAATATGAATTACTTTCCACCACTATGGAGGATCTTTCCTTGCATGCCTATGAGGAGACCTTGTACATTGGAGGAATAAGGAGCCTTGCTTGTTTAGGACCTTGATAGGGTAATTTGTGACCTTAATCTAGATGGTTCAAATGTCCTTGACAAGGGAGGAACTTGATGATCTTGTGATGGAAAGGGTCATGCTTAGCCACATGGAATGGTTAGGTGCCCAGCATGACCTATGGACTGGCTTGGTGCTAGGACACTTTTATGGTGTAGACTTCTTCATGGCGTACAACCAAGAAGGAAATCTTCGTGCACCTCTAGTGGGGGAGAAGCCTTGAAGGAAGTACTCATGATGGGATGATGGTAGAAGTGACCAAGAGCACTTGACCTCTATATATACACATGATGATGACTAGAGTTGAGTTGAGCTCACTTGGATGAACACATGGGTAGCCAAAGTCATGTACATGGACTACATGGAGATATTTTAGAGATGGACTAATGGATGTTATGCCTTTGAACATAAAACATTGGTTAGATGAGAAGCCTATGATACATTCATATTATTGTAGGGTAGGAGAACTTGTGGTGACACTCATGACCATACAAGTTGGACTTTCCAACGCTTTGGAAATGATGAGGCATGGGAGTTCATGATAGAGTTGCATTCATGGGAGGCTTCATACTATAGTGATCTTCCAGTATCTGATTCATAGGGGAGTTGAGATCAAGATTGGTCTTGATTTTGATGCATTATGGGATTCATACCTTTGACCACATTTATGGGGTGCATTTGTGAGGAGCCATTTGGTGGAGATGATCGAGTCAGGACACTTTGGAGCTTCATGGAGATGCAACATGCATTGGTTTCATATACTTAGGCATGGGTTGAATATTCTTGACTTAACCATATTGGATTCATATTGCAGATGGGATGAGCATAGCTTCATGGACCCGATTATGGCACATTGTTGAGAGGATGTCCTTTATGGACCTCGAGGAGGACCTTTCACACATGGGTGATGCTTGATAATTGTGACTGTCTTTTGAAAAACACATGGATATTAGCATCATGGGAAACACATTTTAGACAAAAATCACTTGGTGAAGGGTCAACATGTTGCATATGAGATGAGAGCCACTTCATGGACCTAGACATGGCTTACTTGACACTCATATGGGATGGACCCTTGATTGAGTTAATGAATGTGACAAAATGCAAGAGGAACTGACACATGGTATGAGAATGTGCATTCTCACGAGGAGAATGTATGCTTGGACTGGGCATATAAATAGTTCGAGTTGTGGGGATCTAGAAATGTGCAGAGTTATGCTCGATATGTAGCAGTTTTTGTTATGTCTAGTTGGTTTGAGTACTTGATGCATATATTTACACGAGATTGATGATATATGATGGGTCGACATGATATATGCTACAAAAGTATGTGGCCTTGTTGAGTAGATTGACTTCTCGAAATGGTATAGCATGTGTTGATTGCGACAAATGTGTTCATGATCATGGATTGAGGAGATATTTCCCATGGATATGTTACACATGAACCTTGGTGGTTTGTGCGATGATGTTGCGATGATACTGTGCGATGATAGATTGTGATGGGAGTTGCGATGATAATGGTGGACTATCGGGGACAATAGTCGTGTTTTAAGTGCAGGATTATGTAAGGCCCATGAGTCAAGAATAATTATCGATGCACGTGGTATAGCATTCAGTGGGCATGTCATGAATGATTGCCAGCAAAGCGAAAAAAACTACTACGCATAGTTGGATGGGCGTTTTGGTGGACAAAAATGATGAAACACAATATTTGGCTACGATGCCATGATACCTTTATGGCCATGCAACAAGAGGAGAGACGAGAAAGAAGAAGTGTGAAGTCAGCTAAGTTTTGGAGAGCTTTGGTGGAGAGAATACGTTTATACATCATTTGGTAGCCATGGTTGAAATATTGGAAGTAGGCCAACGTATTAAAATTAAAACGGCTGACGTGATGTGTGGAGAAGTGGTGGGTTGGCTCATGGGAAAGCCCCACCCATGTTCAACATGAATCAAGGCATATATACACATGATGTGAGGTTGGATTTAAACCATCAATGGATCATTATCGAATTGGAAGAAAGGGAATACATTAAAGGAGTGCCTACACCTTTAGAAAGACATCAATATCTTGTTGATGCAAGTTGCTCTCTTGGTGAATGAAGATTGAGGCCATAGCAGGGACGTGTAGGATGTCAGGTCAAGTCAGGTCATCGCATGTAGAAAAACGTTCGATACAGTGTTTCGTGCAGCCACAGGGCATCAGATCGAGTCGGGCAGAACAGTGCAGTAGGGGATCCGTGTGTAGGGTCGAGTTAGGTTTGTTTCAGGAAGTCGTTCCAAACAATGTTCAGGAAGGTGCAACAAGGTGTGTCAGTGTTTAGACAGTGCGAAAAGGCGCAACAGTGTTCAGGTAGGGTTGGATCGACTCGGGGATGACCCAAACATGTTTCAGAAATGCGTGTAGCATGTGACCCGGGTGACCTGCGTTCAAAAACGTGTTTAGGTTGCCGAGGGAATTCATTCAGCCAGTGACCCAAGTGAACCAGAATTGTGTGCAGACTTCATAAATGGTTCTATGATATTCTAAAGGGGATTTGGAGATTCCTTTGGGTTGTTTAGACTGTTTGAAAGCCATTAAGGCTAGACCAAAGGACAGATGCATTTGGAAAGAAGCACAAGTTGATTGTGTAGGCTTGGTTGTATGATTACTTGTAAATTATACATATATTATTGAAACATAATATCGAGCAGAATTATAATTAGGGATTTTCCCCTCCATTGAATGTTATGGGCTTCATGTGGATTTTATATTGATGTTTATGTTTTTTTATTTCTGCACAAGAACACTTTGAAAGATTAAATAAAAAGGTGTTGACTAAGGCATCGTCTACTTGTCAAGTATTTGGAAAAAGAACAAAAAGGTAGCACCGCACCCGTCTATAAAGTGGTTGGTAGACTACCGAGGTATAGGGTCGTGATAGCCACGGTCCCAAGTTACTCTGGTAATGCACTCAAAAGTCAATTTTTCCGATGTACATGAAAATCGTTGTTCTTGGTACCAACGAACATCATTATAACACTCTTACTATAACGTAGCAGATGCCTTATAGCTTCGTATAAGAGAAAAAAAATATCTTCTCTCAGACATGGATGATTGTTGGTCCCTCTTTCTTTGGTTCTTTGTAACCTTGCTCTGATACCAATCTGTTGGAAAGGCAAAAGAGTAAAGGCACAAATAACAAAAATACAATGAACTCGACTAAATACAATGAACTCGAGTAAATGCGACTCTTCTATTGATCTTCAATCTCTAAATACAATGAACACGGTGAATGGTATTTATCCTGAATTTCTTAACATGCACACACTTACCAAAATCATCTATCACATAACTTGACTTGCTCAATGCTCACTTAACTCACTCTCTAACTCACTCACCAAATTTATCTATCACAAAACTCAACACTTACTTAACTAATTGTCTAACTCTTCATGTGGGAGATAATTATTTTAACAAATTCTTGGTTTTGTTGTCGTTTTTTCAGA
Source organism: Pinus albicaulis (assembly GCA_034641835.2). NCBI lineage: Eukaryota > Viridiplantae > Streptophyta > Pinopsida > Pinales > Pinaceae > Pinus > Pinus albicaulis. Next base: position 358,377,003 of record CM076582.1, read on the forward strand.
GGAGCTCTAACTGCGTAAATGCTCAAAAGCTATAGAGTCCACTTGGTGATAAAGCTCGCGAACATAACTATTTTAGTAAGAAACCGGAATTTCCACTGCAATCTATTCTTTATTTATCCGCTGCATGGAACATTTTTTCTTATTCTTGCAATTCTTGACGATAGTCCCCTGCATCCAACCCATAATTTCATTTCAAAATTTTGTTTCAAATTTTTCAAGTGGGATTGGGGGGTTTGAAATCTTGAGTACCGAGTGGATGTATACCTTCATTAACTACATCTGCACCAAGGTAGTGTGAGCGTTCGTGTCTACCATATGCATTAAGCGAAGGGTTTTTGGACAAGCTCAAGACATTTATTGTAAAACTCCATTGTAAAAAAACCTAATACAAGAGCCCAATAAAGAAGCAATCTGCCCTATAGGCTATTTTTAGCCTCTTGAATGTTAAAAATATTTTATTTTCTTTCTTAACTACAAAGCAGGAACACGAACGATGGAGTCTGCCCTGCAAAACAAAATTCATGCCATATATAACCATGGTTATGTATGGTTAATTGGCGTTATAGAGTACATTAAAGGCCTATAACATACCCATTATTTATTGCCGTAGGGAAATGTTTAAAAACAATTACTTATTAAAACTTTACCAAAATGTTAGGAATGAAAGCTGCATTTAAAAAAAAAACGTTTTATCACTGTCAACATAGACTTCCATGTTGAAAATTAATTTTAGCCATGCAGATTTCGGCAGCCACCTTCCAATTTTGTTTGCAGAACAGTGTATTGAGCTGCTTTCCATTTCCAACGATCAGTCAAGATCGCAGTACAAAAAAAATTGTTGCAGAGAGCCACTTGCCAAAAACGTTGATAAATCAATTTCAGCGTTGTATTGGATACGGAGAAATTGAACAGCAATCTGGACTTGAATTTTATTGAAGCGGATTTGTGAAAAATTCCGCATCACAATTTTCTGCCGTACCATTGCCAAAAATCGGCCCGGGAAAACTTATAAGGCGGATTTAATAAAAATTCCACGTCACAACTTAGGTGACATCAGCAGCAACTTTTGGGACCTGAAATTTTTATGCAAAAGGGTTTAATTTCTGTTTTGAAGTCCGGTTCAATTCGGTCAAAGTTCGTTTTAATGTTTGTTTAAAAAAAATGTCATGCGTACAAGTCAACATATATATATATATATATATATATATATATATATATATATATGTTTTACATATATATGAAAAGAATGTTTTCAAAGAAAAGGGAGGCCGTGGGCCATAGTCGTTTTTTTTTGTTTTAGTTTTTTATTTTAAGTTTTTAAAATAAGCTTTTATTTTAATATAGTTTTTTATATATTGTAAAAAAATGCAGAGGCATATAAAAAAAAAAGGGAAAAGGCATGTATGAATTCGGTTAGACATTGTAAGTTTTAAAAATCTTTTTACATAGCAGAAGTAAAAAGACGTATACAGCACAACAGTGCATTGTTCAGTTTTTTGTAAGTTGGAACTTTATACACAGTAGCAGTGTAGCAGATTTTGAATGGCACAGCAGTGCATTCATTTTGAAGAGACAGAGTATTTTTATAGAGTGAAATTTTAGAGAGTGTGAGTTGTGTTTTGAACTGTGTTTTGAAGCAGTCAAAGCCTTTTGTATTCGCTCAGTTAGAGGTGATTTTGTAACCAAGTTTTTGAAGTTTAATGAAATAGTTTTTACAGTGAAAGCTCTGTCTCCAGTGAGAAATTTTTTTAAATATTTTCTCTGTGTTGAAGAGGAGGAATTTTATTCTCCATTGTTGTTCTGGAATTTTAAATATCCCAACATGGTATTAGAGCTAGTCCAGGCTCTTTGAAGATCAAAGAAGCTGAAGGAAAGGAGTTCTTAGTTGCAGCAACTTCTCCAGCAGTGTGAAGACTCAGCCAAAGAATCCAAAGGTATTTCTCTATATAGTTTTTTTTGAGTCATTGTTGCAGAACACCGAGCTGTTTTACATACACAGTCAATTTTTTTAATCATAGTTAAGAGTGCAGAATGGCTGGAGCCAGCACTAGTATGGGTATGGGAAATTTCCATCTCCCAATGTTTAATGGGAAAAATTATGACTAATGGTCAATAACTATGAGAGCTCTATTTGTCTCCCAAGACTTATGGGAATTTGTTGAGGATGGCTTTGAAGAGCCAGCAGATGAAGAAGAGTTTAATGATTTAACTCAGGCAGAGAGAGAGTTGCTGAAGAGCAATAGGAAGAAAGACTCCAAAGCTCTCTTCTTATTGTATCAAGCAGTGCATTAGAGTGTGTTTCCAAGGATAGCAACAGCCAAGAGATCCAGAGAAGCATGGGAAACTCTCAAGACAGCCTATCAAGGCATGGAAAAAGTGAATACAACAAAACTTTAGTTGGTGAGGAGAGACTTTGCGACTCTTTGTATGAAAGATTCAGATACTATTGACTCATTCTTCACTCATGTGATTGGAATGGTCACATAAATAAGATCTAATGGAGAGACTCTTGAAGAGAAGAGGATTGTGGAAAAACTCTTGAGGAGTCTACCCTCAAGATTCGATGTGATTGTCACCACCATAGAGGAGACTAAGGATCTCACAAAGTTCACAGTGGATGAGCTACATGCATCACTGATGACTCATGAGTAGAGATTGGGTAGAAGTGAAAATTCATCTCTTGAGCATGCCTTTAAGACCCAGATGTCTTTCGGAAGAGGAAGAGGGCAAGGTAGAGGAAACAAAAGAGGAAGAGGCAGAAGCCAAAACAGAGGTGGAAGGAACAGTCCAGCAAATGCTCAAGGAAGGGGCAGCAATCCAAATCAGCATCAAGGCCAAGGCAGCAGCCAACAGAGTGGTCAACAGAATGCTCAAAGACAGAGGTATGATAAGTCCAATTTCCAATGTTACTATTGTAAAAAATATGGTCATTATGCTAATGATTGTAAAAATAAGCAGCATGATATGGGAAATAGAACTAGTGCAAATTTCACTAGAGAAAATATCAGCGAAGATAATTTGTTTTTGGCTTGTAATATGGCTGAAGAAAAGAATGAGGATTTATGGTTTCTAGACTCCGGTTGCAGTAACCATATGACAGGAAACTTAACAATGTTTTTTATGCTAGATGAGAGTGTGAAGTCACAAGTCACACTAGGGACTGATAGTAAAGTGTCTGTTATGGGAAAAGGGAATATAAATGTTTTAACAAGAAAGATGCAAAGAAATCCATAGCAGATGTCTATTATGTTCCAGGAATGAAGTGTAACCTCTTAAGTATTGGACAACTTGTTCAAAAGGGGTACAATGTATTTTTTGAGGATGATGTTTGTACCATCATGGACAAACCACCCAGCAAACTATGTATTGCTAAAGTGAAGATGACAAGGAACAGAATGTTCCCTCTTAGAATGAGAGTAGATCTGAAAAATGAAGAAAAGATAGCAGCAGTGGCAAAGGAGGCTATCCAAAGCGAACCAAAAGATGAAAATTGGTTGTGGCACTTGATATTTGGACATCTCAACTTTGGAGGTCTTAATTTGTTGAACAGAAAAGGAATGGTAAGAGGTTTACCATTTATAGAGAAGCTGGACAGCCTTTGTGAAGGTTGTATCTTGGGAAAACAACACAGAGAAAGTTTTCCTTTCGGGAAAAGCATAAGGGAAAATGCACCCTTAGAGATTGTCCACTCAGATTTGTGTGGACCAATGCAATCTCCATTGCTTGCTAGTAGCCACTACATGTTAACATTCATAGATGATTTTACAAGAAAAACTTGGGTTTACTTTTTGAAAAATAAAAGTGAAGTGTTTGAAAAATTCTGCAATTTCAAAGCAGTTGTGGAAAACCACAGTGGGTTGCACATGAAATTTCTAAGGACTGATAGAGGAGGTGAGTATATCTCTAAAGATTTTCTATGTTTTTGTAGAGAAAATGGTATTCAAAAGTAGTTTACAACTAGATATACTCCGCAGCAAAATGGAGTAGCCGAAAGGAAGAATAGAACCATAATGGACATGGTGAGGAGTATGTTAAAGGCAAAGCATTTGCCTAATGATTATTGGGTTGAAGCTGTACATTGTGCAGCATACATTTTGAATAGGTGCCCTACAAAAGCAGTGATGAACAAAGTGCCGGAAGAGGCATGGAGTGGCACAAAACAAGGTGTCACACACATGAAGATTTTTGGATGTGTGGCTTATGCACACATACCAGATCAGCTAAGGAAGAAGTTGGACAACAAGGGGGAGAAATGTATTTTCATTGGATACAGTGAGGAATCCAAGGATTATAGATTATATAACCTACCCACCAAGAAGTTTATTGTGAGTAGAGATGTTCAGTTTATTGAGGAGGAAGCTTGGGATGGAAGCGTAGAGAAAACAGTGAATGTTAAACACTATTTATCTCATGATGAAGATGATGATGAATTGGCTGAAATACATCCCCAAACAGCAGCACCAACACAAGAGCAGCAAAGCACACCCTTGAGGAGAAATGAAAGTGCTTCTCCAAGCACACCACAAGGAGGAAATTCAAGTGCTTCTTCAAGCATTTGTACATCTAGTGAAAGAGGTAAGAAGTTCAGAAATTTGAATGACATTTATGCACAAGAGGCATCAAATGAAGGTATCAATTCTTTATTTTCTTTATATTGCCATGTTGATGATCCTGTTCATTTCGAAGAAGCTATTAAGGATAAGAAATGGATAGAAGCTATGGATGAGGAGATTAATGCCATAGAAAGAAACAAGACTTGGGATTTGGTTGAACTCCCAAAAGGTAAAGATGTTATCGGAGTTAAATGGGTCTACAAGACCAAGGGTAATGCAGAAGGAAAAATAGAGAGACACAAGGAAAGACTTTTCGTCAAAGGGTATAAGCAAAAGCATGGGATAGATTATGAGGAAACTTTCACACCGATTGCCAGAATGGAAACCGTGAGAGCAGTGCTGTCCATAGCAGCACAAAACAAGTGGAAAGTTTACCAAATGGACGTGAAGTTAACATTCCTATATGGAGTGTTAATGGAAGAGGTTTACATTGAACAACCTCCAGGTTATGAGAAGAAAGGCCAAGAGCACAAAGTGTACAAGTTGAAGAAAGCTCTTTATGGGCTGAAGCAAGCATCAAGAGCATGGTACAGTAGGATAGATTCCTATCTACTGGAAAATGGATTTGAAAAGTGTGAGGGAGAACCCACCCTCTACATCAAAGAAAATGATGGTAAAATTTTGATTGTAGTTTTATATGTTGATGATGTTATTTTCACAGGTAATGATGATTACCTCATTGAAAATTTTAAAACAGTCATGAAAGAAGAATTTGAAATGACTGACATGGGTTTGTTGAAATACTTCTTAGGAATAGAAGTAGAACAAGATGAAAATGGGATTTTTATCTCACAGGCAAAATATGTTAATGAAGTGCTTGAAAGATTTAATATGCAGGAGAGCAAAGCAGTGATCACTCCCACAGTGATGGGATTAAAACTCAGCAGAGAGGACAGCAGCAAGGATTTTGATCCTAGCTTGTATAAGAGCATAGTTGGTAGCCTCATGTATTTGACTGCAACTAGGCCCGACATAATGCATGCTGTTAGCTTAATTTCCAGATTTATGGAGAAGCCAAAGGATGCACATTGGCAGGCAGCGAAGAGAATTCTGAGGTATGTTAAAGGTACAAAAAGGTTTGGTATTTTATATATTGCTTCAGAAAATTCAGATTTAGTTGGATACACTGACAGTGATTGGGCTGGAAGTGTAGATGATCGGAAGAGCACTTCCGGTTATGTTTTTCACATGGGTTCAGGAGCAATTTCATGGGCTTCTAAAAAACAACCCATTGTAGCATTGTCTACAGCAGAGGCAGAATATGTGGCAGCCACAGCAGCAGTGTATCAAGCAATTTGGATGAGGAGGATGTTGAGAAGTTTGTGCCAAGAGCAGGTAAAAGGAACAGTGATTTATTGTGACAATAGCTCAGCTATTGCATTATCCAAGAATTTTTTGTTTCATTAGAGAACAAAACACATTGACACAAAGTTTCATTACATTAGAGAATTGGTAAACAATGGTGAAATTGTTTTGGAACACTGCAGAACTCAGGAGCAGTTTGCAGACATTCTGACCAAGCCATTGGGGCAAAAGAGTTTTGAGTTTTTGAGGAAATGTCTGGGTATGACTGATAACCCAGTCGCTGAAAGTAAGGGGGAGTGTTGAAAATTACTTTCAGCCATGCAGATTTTGGCAGCCACCTTCCAATTTTGTTTGCAGAACAGTGTACTGAGCTGCTTTCCATTTCCAGCGATTAGTCAAGATCGCAGTACAAAAAAAATTATTGCAGAGAGCCGCTTGCCAAAAACGTTGATAAATCAATTTCAGCGCTGTATTGGATACGGAGAAATTGAACAGCAATCCGGACTTGAATTTTATGGAAGCGGATTTGTGAAAAATTCTGCATCACAATTTTCTGTCGTACCATTGCCAAAAATCGGACCTAGGAAAACTTATAAGGTGGATTTAATAAAAATTCCACATCACAACTTAGGTGACATCAACATCAACTTTTGGCACTCGGAATTTTTATGCAAAATGGTTTAATTTATGTTTTGAAGTCCGGTTCAATTCGGTCAAAGTTTGTTTTAAGGTTTGTTTAAAAAAAATGTCATGCGTACAAGTCAACATATATATATATATGTTTTACATATATATGAAAAGAATGTTTTCAAAGAAAAGGGAGGCCGTGGGCCATAGTCGTTTTTTTTTGTTTTAGTTTTTTATTTTAATTTTTAAAATAAGCTTTTATTTTAATATAGTTTTTTATATATTGTAGAAAAATGCAGAGGCATATAAAAAAAAAGGGGAAAAGGCCTGTGTGCATTCGGTTAGAGATTGTAAGTTTTAAAAATCTTTTTACACAGCAGAAGTAAAAAGACAAGACATATACAGCACAACAGTGCATTGTTCAGTTTTTTGTAAGTTGGAACTTTACACATAGCAGCAGTGTAGCAGATTTTGAATGGCACAGCAGTGCATTCATTTTGAAGAGACAGAGTATTTTTCTAGAGTGAAATTTTAGAGAGTGTGAGTTGTGTTTTGAACTGTGTTTTGAAGCAGTCAAAGCCTTTTGTATTCCCTCAGTCAGAGGTGATTTTGTAACCAAGTTTTTGAAGTTTAATGAAATAGTTTTTACAGTGAAAGCTCTGTCTCCAGTGAGAAATTTTTTTAAATATTTTCTCTGTGTTGAAGAGGAGGAATTTTATTCTCCATTGTTGTTCTGGAATTTTAAATATTCCAACATTCCATAAGCTGATATGACGGCTGAAATTGCTACACTAGGTGGACAGGTACGAGTGCAAAATGCGTTTTGGAATGAGAAAATAGTGACAGATGGATTTGAAACAATTTTGGGCAAATGAGAGTTGTTAGGCACGCCACAAAAGACAATAATAAACAACAAATTGTATGAACAGCGGCACTCCCACCTTAAGAAATGCCACCAGCTTAGTTACACGTGTGTGGTTTTCCACAACTTCACTTGTATTCTAATTTTTAATAGAGATTCTCACATCCGTATCTTATTATCAGGGTTGGTTGCAAAAACTACAGAACTCCCAGGTATCCTTCGTACAAATCAAGATAAAAAAGAATACCTAAAACTAATAAGTATCATATTATTTGAGCATAAACATGTATTATCTTAATCGAATTTACTTGGTAACAAGTTCACAAAAACCAAATACGTAGGAAATGTCCTCAAAAGCCAGAGGTATAGATGTTGAGTTTAGCTTCATAAGTAGCTTTATCCTAGGAAATGAAAATGTATTATATTTGAATTTGGCTAAAAATAAGTCCACAAAATTTTTTAATTTATATTTCTACAGCTCATTATTATGTTTACTATTGTTGGTAGAATTTGGATGTGTACATTTTTAGCTTTTACATCTAAAATGATCTCACAGCCATAATTAAAAAGCTAATCACCCATAATCAAATATCTAATAATGATAGATGGTGAGACCAGAAAAGACAATTAAAAACGCACGCAGAGCAATTCCAGAAACGATAATAAACAAGTTCACAAAAGTCATATATGTAGGAAATTTACACAAAAGGCTGAAGTAGAGCTGATGAAGATCTCCAAATGACTAGCCATAGGCCTTCAGCTTTTTTAATTGAATTTAGCTTCATAAAAATGTAGCTTTCCATCCTATGAAATGTAGAAGTCCAGCATCCAACTAAATATTTTGGGAAGAACTTCCTCCGACAGAGAGAGACATTCACGAGTCTTGACCAAGGGTTCATTCCTTGTCTGGGTGGTCCTCTATGCGTTTCAATAAATCACGGAAGCAATGATGTTATTGTGTAGCACGATCGTTTTCTTTTTTCCTCTCTTTTCTCTTTTTTCTTTTTTTTTAATTATTTGTTGCCATTTTGTGATCCATGTTGTCCTACCATGTTCTTTTTGTGCAGATAGCTAGTACCAGCAGATTTCAGGCTCTCTATATTCACCATTTTGCTATATTGAACTGTGCTCACAAAATGCTAAAATCACAAACTGTGGATATTTCTGTACTCCTTTTCTATTACAGAAGACCAAAGATGGAAAAGCAGGGACAAAAGAAAAAATGAAGACTGTAAGGAAACCATGAGAATGTACTCTCTTTTTTTTAAAACGAAAAGACAGCATTTTCTTTCCCAAAATAAAATACTAAATGAGTACAATGAACCACATTAAAAAAGACTCAGAAAAATTAATCTAAATCTCATCCAAATTACTTCAACTTACTACCAATTAACTATAATTAAAAATATGGTCTATCTTCTGGTATAGTAAACTGCTCTCATCTCATATCGTTCTACCAATCACACTTTACTCTGTTTGGTGTTTCTTGTTCATTATTTTCACTGCAAGGCAAAACAAAACGGATGGTGCATTACGTTATTGAAGTGTTGGATAAACAATATATGCTTGTAGTTCATTGTCGCTAATTTAGTTTATTTTTCACTTTTCACTTTCAGAGTGAGATCGAACAATAATAATAAATGCCTTGACAGATAAAAGCAAATCTAGGAAAACACATATCCTATTCGTGATTTGATCAACTATATTAAAATATCTTAGAATAACTATTAAAAGCTTGCTAGTCATAATTTAAAATAACTATTAAAAGATTTATGACTAAGTTTACTAAGTTTACTAATCGTAAAGCAAGTCCCATCACTAAGTCCTTTCTCTAAAATATTAAAAGTTTGCCGGTCATAAAAACAAGTCACATCACAAAAGTTTACCGGTCTCTCAAATTTTTTAGTGTTTGAAATAAATTTACAAGTAAAAAAGCCTGTATTAATCATTGCCTGGCTTTTCTGATGATAAATTGCTGTCAAAGGGTATTTGCATGACTCTAAGTTGCAACCATGAAAATAAATGTAAGAAAAACACATTAATCATTCATACAAAATTCTAAATTACTGCAAAAATGAAACTGGAGCTTTACGAAAATACACTGAATTGAAAAAGGAGTTGCAGCTCAGAGGTGAGTATTGCAACTCGAGACTGCACTCAAACAGAGAGAACACTTTGAGTTTACTCTACATTCATGAATTAGGCATTACATCATTAAGTACATCACTAGGAATTAGGAAGTTGCAAACAAACTCCTAAATTGTAGGAACTAATCCTAAACTAAGGAGATACGTTATAACTTGTGTAACTATTTCTCCATTAATATAAAATAATATTAATTATTTTCAACTACAAACTTCCAATCAGTGAGACTAACAAATTTATTACTCCATGCCCACAAAAAATCCATTGGATGGTAATCCAAAGCAGCAGGAAATGTACTGGCAGCTCTAAGGAGATGGTCTACTGCACATAAAATCCATTGGATAATAATCCAAAGCAGCAGGAAATGTACTGGCAGCTCTAAGGAGATGGCCTCCCTCCAAATGCTTATTTGAGCTAATAGTAATGAACGATATAAAGGTTTAGGAGGCTTCATGCGCAGAGAGATGACACTGTCCTCATACAGTCATCTCAAACTGAATGAATGAAGAGGATGTATGAGGACAGTGTCATCTCTCCTGCGCGTGAAACATATCACCACCTCTTCTCCACAATGATCTGACCAACCACTGCATCTAAACAATTTGATATATAGATATATGAGAGTATATTATCATCCCATATTTATACCAAAAAAAAATCATATTAACGATTTCTTTCCATAGATTTTTTTTTTTCTTTGATAAGCGTAATGATGAGAAAGGTTGATTTGAATGGTACTCGAAATATAATAATGGAGGCATATGTAGACAAGACCAACGCCATACAAAGTGACATAACCCTGCGTCACGAAAATCTTTATAAAAAATGTCACGATAGAACCGTCTAAATTAGTCATTTCTGTTTCTCTTTCAGATAACTATCGTACCCTTTACCTTTAAACTTTTGTACTGGGATATTTGTGATATTTGTGAGTCACCATTTCTCCTCCCCTTTAAATGTGATAGGTTTCGTGCCCCTTGAGTTTAAAGGGGTGTACTGGAATAAAATGTGGAAAGGGGGGTCAAATCAAGCTAGAGACGTGGATAAACTCAATGGAGGCTGTATTGTAAAAAGTTTTGATGTGAGAAATTAAAAATAAAATAAAAAATGGTTATAAGTTTGGAAATTATAAAATGCTACAAGTTATTTTTTTCTATTTGACATTTATATAAGCCTGACCCATTTTAGAAAATGCTGAATTTTTGTAACTTAAACTATGAAATATTATAATTTTATCAAAAATTTATTTAGATGAAAAGTGTCAAATGTATTTTTTAATAAAATAATTAATATATTAAAATATATGATATAAATTATTTTAATTTATATGAAAATTGGTAATTTTATTTATTATTGTATATATTTCGAATTACTATAGAATATATATTTTGGAATTGAAAGGGAGTTTTCAAATTGAAAGTAAAAATGTATTTAATATTTATTTTAATTTTTAATTTTTACTCTTTTAAATATTAACAATGCTTCAAATTTGAATTGGTAAAACCATTGTTTTTACTATGATTATTTTTTATAAAAAAAATTGGTTTGTTCTCTATTCTTGAGTAAGTAGGTACATGACAAATATTAGACACCATGCACTAAAGTAATGATTGACTTATTGCCTTTTCATCTTTCTCATTGAATAGGAATATCATTGGCTTAGTGTATTTTTCATCTTTCCCATTGAATGAGAAAAAAATTATATTTAATGGACAAGATGAAAATCCACTTAACCAATCATTGACTTAATTAGCATAATATTTACCTTAAGTAAAACCACTATCCATGATTTGAGCCATTTAATTTTCTAACACATTTTTTCAACATTGGGTGAATTCATTTCATTGATGTGGTTTGAATCTGGCTAGTAGGTCAATCCCTCTCTTCTTGCTTCCATGTGGTTGGAATTTGGACAAGACATCAATCTCGAGTGGTGGAACTAGGGTTTCTGTTAAAATTCTTGTTCATGTGTAGTTGGCCATTATCACAAGTAGCTCCACTTTGTGCCTCCTTGCATTTCCATGCCTCAACACCCCCAAGAACCGACCATGCCTAGTGTCTATTACTAGCATGTGTACGATCTGAGGATGCTGCTAAAATTTGAAATTCCACTCAAAATTTGAATGTCCTTAATAGTAGGATCTGATACCTAACCGACCATATTGGCTTATAGTATTTTAAACTAGAGGAATATTTCATTCGGTTTTATATTAGAGGTGGCGTGGAAAATGGATTTATCAATTAATTATTTACACATGGCAGACCAACTTGTTAGGAAGTATGGTTTAATCAAATTTTTAGTGCTAACGATGGCTATTTGTTTATTTGACCACGTGCCTCTATGAGCATGAGGAGATGACATATGTATAAGGTTTGATTGGTCTAGGGCTGGGATTTTTCATACAAGTTGTATTTGACAATATTTATGCATGATCTAGAAAAATCTTTGATTTGATTAATTTATAAAAATATAATAAGTTGAGTTTAGAAAAATCTTTGATTTGATTAATTTATAAAAATATAATAAGTTGAGTTTATTTATTTGTTTGAAAGTGGAAGGTTGTGGTCGACAACTATTTTTTAAAAGAAATGGTATTTTTTGTTTGGGGTGAATAGAATATTTTATATTAATCAATAAAACATGTTTATATTGAAGATTTAGAAGGCTCCCACAATAGTTTTTTTTTCCGTCACCATTTACAACCCACAAATAGAACACTAAAGAAAAAGAGAGAAACCAAAAGTGTGAAGTTTAACATGACCACTTGCCTACGACATCTAGATGAAAATTTCCCTATTCCACCACTTTCTTAGCCAATACTTAGAAAAAATAGAAATGACAATTGATTCAATGTTCATGCTAAGATATTTGAACACCACAGTAGTAAACGTACCCCAATATACCAAAATTATTCCATGGATACTCCATAATACATGGAAATATTAAAAATGAGAATCCAAAACAATACGACAACATACAATTTCACAAACTTGAGCTAAGACATAGAGAAGAAATGTCATCTATAATTGCAACAAAACAATAGAGACAAAAACACCACACTTGTTAATGAAACCAACCTTAAGAGAAACAAAATGATTGAGGCCAACTAACATGAGCAACAAGAACATTAATTCCCACCAATACTGCTAACCCTATATATTATTAATAATTCTACAAGGAAGAAATTTTTCTTGGAAATTGAGCAATTGAACCCGGGGGATTCGTAAGATGAACACTCTCAGAATCACTCACTCAAACAAGAATTAAGGTTGTCCAAGAGAAACCTTTCATTTCGAAGAATTCATTTAGCATCCTCCAAGGAGGAGAAGGAATTATAATTCTTTTCATGCTTATCTTTGAGGACTAATTGTAACAAGGTTAGAATTTCTTGATGTAAAGATAATGAATTCAAAAAAATTTCTTCCTACTCTTGCAATTAAATGGGCTATAAATCCTCTTCAGAACATCATCAAGGAGCTCTAAATATGAATGGGCTTGCCTTTCCATCTATTCTGGAGATTCAAACACCCTGACTTTCTTTCTCAATTATGGTAGAATAACATTGATGTATATAGCTACAGAATCATAGGAAAATGGTTCGACCCTTCTCTTCCCTAGAGAAACATTGTAATTTCCTCCTCATCTACAATGCATTCACTATCTAGGAGGTATTAATGTTGTAGGGATGGTACACTCTAAGAAACTATGACCTGGAAAATAAAAAGAGAAAATATGATACACACCAGCTTGACACCATGACCTTAATGCAACTAAATTGTCTCCAAATCTCCTCACAATTTATTCAGATCATACCAAATTTATGGGAGGGTCAAATTGAGGCTGACGTCCTTTGAAAAACACCTCATAAACCAACACCATGATATATGAAAATATGCCTAAATATGACATAAAATACCATATATAATACTCATAGAAAGCTATGTAACCAATTACCAGGTGACCTAGTACATTTTTAAAGGACTTCACAGAAAATAGTAACTAGTTTTCATACCATATAAAACTACATGACATAGGGAATCCACAGAATATGAAATTTGAAAAAACATATGCTAGATAATGAGAATTACCTGTTTACCTCCGAAGACAACTAATAAACACACAATGATAGATAAGAAAACTAGAAATAACAACATAAACCACGTCAAGAATTTCAAATACCCTAATGCAAACATCTCAAGTCAAAGGATTGAAAAGGAACAAAAGAGAAAAAAGATAGAATCCTCACCAACACATTACAAATCCAGAAGCAAGTATAATATCTAGTGTAATTGAATCTCTCGAAATCCAAATTCGGTCTTTCCAGAGAGCACACAAACATCCATTAAAGGGAGGTCTAGGTCTTTCCATCGCCTCCTATCCAACATGCGCCTACGAACACCAATACCTCCAACATACCACAAATATAAAGAATCCTCCACTCCATGCCATATATAATAATGCATGTTCCATTGGACAGGCTCATGACCTGCCCCTTCAAGCCTTTAATCCGTATTTAAAATGGAAGGTGGTGGGAACAACCCCGAACTTTTGATCTCATCAATATTAAAAATACTAAAATCCCCATCAGGGGAAAAATCCATGATATTAAAAATAAGAATAGTTTCAATTTTTAAAAGTTAAAACTTTTTAACACACATTCTTGTACCTTTAAGAAGCTATGTAGCTTTTAAGATTCGATTTCAGATATTTAATGATGTATTTTTTTATTTAGTTTATTTAAATTTCATGACTTGATGGGTTTTTGGTGATTTGGTGAAATGTTCATGATTTCGATTATTATGGTGTTAATTTTTGTGGGATGTTGATGTATAAAGTTGATGGGATTGTTGGCCTTCATTAATAATTTGACTTATATGATTCAGCTAGATATTATTATAAAATTGATAATTTTAATATTGTTCCCAATTCTATGTAAATTTTCTGAGTGATGACAATCCCATGTTCAATTTCCTCCATTCTCCATCCTAGGGGAAGGGGAAATTATGTCTACACGTTATTGTGGTAGTTTTTAGAATCAACTCCATATCATGGGAGTACAAAACCCTACCTAATTCTTGATTCTTCTATAACTAAGGAAAACGATAAACAAAATAATATTATTATATGCATAATAATGTGATACATTAATTTAGAGAGTTCATGAATGTAATTTTTTTTATGAAAATAGAACACTTATAATTTTCAATATTATTACAGGTATAATAAAATTACAGATTATTTTAAATAATTGATGAGTGAACCTTGTTAATGTTGGTGGCTTTACATGTGTTAAGCAAGCAACATCATTAGGTGTAAAAAAACATGATAATATATAGTATTTCTTACACACTAAAAATTGTGTTGAGCACTTTCAATTTACATTAATGTAATAGTATATAAATACATGAAGTATTTTTTAAAGATAGAGAAACTCTCTTGATTGTACTATAAAAAAAGTGAATGAATATCTCAATGTTAAACCAATCTAGGAATATAGTTGAATAAAATTTGTCAAATCGAACTAGATCTAACCTAATATTAGAGACTCAGAAACAAACTCTCTATAGAGATTAAATATACCCAACAATGACCAATAATCCTAACAGTGATTATTACATGTGATTTTGTCACCATTCGAAAAATTCCTACCAATATGAATCTTTCTGTGTCTATCAAAGTGTTCCAAAGCATTCCCCTCCAAGGTTAGAAGCTAAACAATCTAAAAAAAAATGGGAATTATGGATTACATGCTCAAAAAACCCATTTTTGAGCATCTTCATGTTTCCCTAACCATATTTTGCACATACACATATTTGACTAGGATAACCAGTGCATATCTTCGCTATGTCTTTCACTATGAACTGCACACATGACTTAACGAAATTAAAAATAAAAAGTGAATTCTAGAAGCTTTGTTGGTCGAATATTTCCCAACTGAAAACTTTGAGCTTCTTCTTACTAAAGCCTAATCCATATGTTCATGGAGCTAATTCCCTCTCTCTGTGGAACCCCAATCCATCCTTTTCAGGATCTGAGGCATAGAGAAGAGGATCATAAGCCTCCTCCTCTTGTCCTATAAATTGAACACAAACTAGAGTGGTAGGGAGGACTGCTGAATGTACACTTATGTTATTAGAATAGGGCTAGAAATATTGTCATCCAAGCAAAGGGTTGGAGATAATTGGGAGGAGACATTCACCATCAAGGCTCAGTTTGTATTGCTCGTTCATATTTGAGATTAATACAAAAGAGTGTTTCTTTCCTATTGTATTGTTAAATGGATTTGATGTATTGCATATTTACTTCTATATTTCCATTGATAATATGATAATGATATTAGGCACTAGTTTCATTGATCACTAGTTTGGTCTTATTGAGTCATTTATTTATCACAAATGCATTTGATATTTTTTTGTTAATATGTTAGAAGATTTGGATTATGAACTATGAGGAGTTGCATCAAGCCATAATGAGGATATTCATAAGGAATTTTGTCTTAAAGGTATGGATTCCCTATCCCAACATCTTTGTTTATGATTCAATAAAAATTAACCCAAGGAAAGATTTACTAGTTTGTTTGTTTGCTTGTTACTAGATTCAAACATTGAATCTAGGGAGATTTCTTTTGTTTTCATAAGAAATTTGTTCTCCATAAAAAATTGGCGGCTCCACTGGGGAACATATCATTCTTCATAATCTCCTACGTTTGACTGTTTAAGCTTTTTCCCACAACCTTATCTGAGTGTGTGAAATATATTTAAAGTTTGGATTTTATGAAGCTTTTGGATTTTTTTTTCTAAAGTCTTCTCACCTTGCTAAGTTTATCTTTAGTAACAAGGAGTAGATCTATGCACTTAGTCCTTATCACCATTGCATATGCACACTCAATGAAACTGATTTACTGCACACGTACCTGCAAATTTTGAAAATTTAAGTTTTCCTTTCACTAAGTCCAGGGAATGTTTCTTTTTATTCTTCATTACACTTTCTTGTATCTTAATAAAGTCTACGTTATTTCAATTAAGTGTTGCGAAAGTGTCTTCTTGATATTTTTTATTTTGACAAATTAGGGTTAAAGGCTTTATGTAATGTATTGTAGATCTATCAAAGGAAGAATGGTTTCTTACTAGTTTTCCTTCTCTGTGTTCTTCTTTAAAACAATTAGATCTAGTGTTTTTTTAACCTATTTGTGGAAGATCATTCCGTTGATGAAAAGTAACGTTTTTCAAGAATAAGTATCTTTCACTTATGAAAGTTCTTCTTTTGTTGAATTTGAAATGTAAAGTTATTATTCTTTTGATAGTGAAGTATCTCTTAATTTTAATTTAAACAATGATATGTTCATAACATTCATTTTAAGAAATAAATTTTAAGGTTTTTACTCATTTCTTTGTGCATTAAAAAAAAAATGGAGTGATTGCATGTTAAAGGAAATTTTCATGGTTTTTTAGTTATTGGGCGAATTGAAATATGAAAATTTAGTTTCTCGTTTGGGTCATTTGAAAGCGAAAAATTGCATTCATGAAAATAGATATGGTGAAATTATGAGTTTTGCATTCTCTTTGAAAATTGAAAAGACTCTCCCTTTACTCTAGTTATAAATTCATTGAAACGAAAACCTCATTTTTTCATATTAGTTGCATTAGGGTTGGAAGTAAAAACTGATATCATTTTCACCAAATTTCTAAATCGACTTAATAAAAAAGGAACTGTAAAATTGACAATGTTTTTAGTCAACGAAAGATATTGGTTCTAGGTTAGAAAACATTTTTTGATGTCTATAAACATAGCAGTTGTCGTTTTTTGTGTACGACACATTCTGCGGGTAGTTGGTATTCCACGTATGTAAGTATATGGGAATGTTATCCACATACCTTCGGTTATATCGTATGGAATTCCCTGGATGAAAACTATATGGTGATGCTTCCCATTGTACAAGATCACATTAAACATCACTACATAGACTGCACCTCCACATACCTAGAGTATATTTTGGAGGCCCCCTTCGAGGTTGCATGCCATCCATAAGTGATTGAGTCAACCACTTTGTCATTTGTGATACAATGAACACTGTATTTGGGAATATTCCCTTCCTGTGGGTAAGTCGTTGGTTTCCTAAGGTGGTATATTGCAGTTCACAGTGGCTTAGTAATCCTTAATATCTGGTTACTCATTTTTATTTTTGTAATTATTTTATTAAATAAAATTAGAATGCACTTTAATAAAATTCATTATGGATGATTCACCAAGACATTCAAGGTAGAATGAATATTTTTCCCACAGAATACACGCATGGTCAATTGGAGAAGATTATAGGAGAAAGGTCAAAATGGACACGTACCGAGACCTCAAATCAACCTCAAAAATATATAGTTGTATAATCAGA
Organism: Pinus albicaulis; assembly: GCA_034641835.2. NCBI lineage: Eukaryota > Viridiplantae > Streptophyta > Pinopsida > Pinales > Pinaceae > Pinus > Pinus albicaulis. Next base: position 358,394,942 of record CM076582.1, read on the forward strand.
AACAATAGAAACTGAAGTGATTCGGCCACACTAAGTATAAGTAGGCTTCCTTCAATATAGGCTAGAAGTTATTGAGAACATTCAAGGAGAATCCAATACCGGAGTAGTTTTAGATACACAATTAATTGAACCAAACATTGAAGAAACTAATTCTAACATTTCTAAACAAGAATCACATTTAGATGCTATAGCCCCTACTCCTGCACCACATTCACCTCAAAGGAATACTATAATTACAATTGGTGTACCTCCTAGTCTTATAAGTATTGAATTTATTACTAAAGAAGAGGAGGAAGAATCAACACAAACCCCTATTGCTACTTGTGCTCCAATAGTTTTTCCAAGACTTCGTTTTGATCATTTTTGACCCGATCCTTAGTATTTTATCCCCTTGGACATTTTAGGTCAAGGTATTTCACATTTTCGCACTCCTTTATATTTTTCACATAGACGATAAATGTGATAAATTCATTACGTGAGTCAAAATAATGATACCTCTACGTATATGACCTCTCCAGAGTTATTATTATATGGTGATCCTTACATTCCTCCTAAGTACCAATCACTTTCTGGAACTTTTTCAAGAGCCACTCCTTCCCTTGAAGTTTCTAGTTCGTCATCTATTTTATCTATCTCTATGATTTATAGCATGAATTCCATGCCTCAAATACCTTTGGCATCAACCCAACTTTTTAAGATGATATCTTGTAATATAAGTAATTCTCAAGTAACCCTGATTGGAATTTCTTATCTTCCTGGGAGGAAACCATCTTCCCCTCCACCTGTGGGGCAACCGTATTATCCTCCACGTGGAGGAAACCTCTTGACGGGTCTTATCCTACACTTGTAAGACAACCTCTTGGTCAGGTACCTCACGTCAGTCTCAGTCCTTGATTGGTGCCCTTTATCCTATAATTAATACTATTTTGAGCCCTACTTACACTCAACATCCTATTAAATTTTCTCCACAACTTCTTGTTTATAAACCCCTTCAACCTACTTGAAAACCTATTCTACAAATACTTATTCAAGGTATTCCACTACCTATCCAGCAACATGTTCAGTGGATTCCACAAACATTTGTTCAATAGTTCGTTGAAGGAATTGTACAAGTGTTTGTCCAGCAAAGAGTTCAACAAATTATTCATGGTAGTCCTCAAAGACATGTTCAGTATACTATTGAAACAATTTTTCAACAAGTAATCCGAGTATACGTCAAAGATATATCCCAAGGATACCAAAAATGAATGTTCAATTTATGCCTCAGATACCGATTCAAAAACATACACAAGATATCCATCAAGCATATTCTTCTCAAACTGGTATGAATTTATAGTCTACAACACAAATTCCCATCAAACAACCTAGTAGAGGGATGATTCAAGCACCATATCCAAGTCAAGATTTTCAAAGTAATTTTTTTCAAGGTCAACCTTTGCAAATTAAAAATTTATACGAGATATACTACTTGGGTCAAATGGTTCAAGTTCCACCTTTTCAATGTCAAGCATACCCTACTCATACTTTTGAAATTCCATCTCAACCACATCCTGGTATGAATCACACTAGCTACAATAGAGGAATGAAAATACCAACCACTCAAGCTATTCCAGGATATCCAGGGTATCCTCCTCCATGGGTTGGACTTAATCCTTAGGATTATCAAAATCCACAACAAGAATTCAACTGGTAGTTACTGCTCATCAAAACCTTATATTTTCCATATTTATCCCGACTGACAAATGATCCTATCTATTATTATCATTTTTCGAGAGAAATTCGTACTAGGTTTCCAAGTGATATACCGAATTTTGACGGTAATTAGGATATGACCAATCAGATAACGTTATTAAATATCATCTATGCTGTGTGTCAAATTCATTGATTGATGATTCTATCAAATTACATATTTTCCAATGAACTTTAATTGATTCAGTGGCAAAATCGTACCTTGATTTACCATGTGCCTCTTTCCATAATTTCAACTCCTTAGTAACAAAATTTTTGACACATTTTAAGATACCAATTCAATATGACAGTAGTACTGGAATTTTTAATTCACTAAAAAAATTGAAATCTACCTAGATTTTAGATCATATACATGAATGGAGGTGTACACATCTTTTTGTCAAAGTTTATATTCCAAATAAAATATTGGCTTAATGGTTCACTAAATCGCTACTTCCTGATATTATCGAGGATATTGCTAAAGGAGGTGTTGTAATGGAAGAGCATGTAATTTCTCATGCCCAGTACCTAGACCTTCCATATACACAATCTGGCACTTTGTACAAAAATATCCCAAATCTACCTCGCCCAACAATTTCAGATCAGCCTAATTCATCTGCTACAAGATATCAAACCATTAATAGTGTAATTGGCTGTGTTAGCCACCTGTAAAAGCGTAAATCATATAAAAATAATTATAGAACCACTCAGGCTTTGGCTATACAAGATTCACCTAACAAAAACCTTTCTTAATAAGTTACTTCCGAAATTAATTTTGTAGATTCAACTATTGTAAATAATCAACTATCTAGAGGTAAATATAAAAGGAAAGGTAAATAAAAGAAAAGTGCTTCTCAGAAGGATAAACTAACCAAGAATGAAGCTTTTGACGAGACAAAAAAACCTCATTATCCTTTTCTGATCTATAATGGAGATCATTATACAAAGGAATGCCCACATTGCGTAGAGGTTAGTATATTTATAAAATTTTCTCTTATGCCTGTATTTTTTAACGATCCTTTCCGTTCTCAAGTTAGTAAAATGTTTTTACATAATCCATCCTCTTCATCCACATCGAAAAATATCTGGATGATGTCTTCATAAGTTATGCTAGCAAGAAGATCTAAAAATTATGGATCTGAGGATCATGTAGTAAATGGAAATGATGCTAGTCCATATATTGAACCGTTCACATCAATACCTTCTCCTTCTGAACCTTTACAGATTGAGAAAACAAACTCTGACATGGTAATCCATCCCCCTTCCATATTTTTTGTTCGAAATTCATATTTTAACCCATGTGCTACACCCTCTCACAACTACAAAATTTGTGAAGACCTAATATTGTCCCCTTCAACAATGTTAGCTCTTGAAGTGATGTAAACATGTCCAACAAAAATGAGGTTACTATTGTTAGCTATTGGATCAATTGATCCTTAGGAATGTAAAGTTGTATTCTTTGATCTTGAAATTCATATACCTAGGCCCCCACATCAAATGGAATTCTAAATACCAGTTTTTTTCAAAACCAAACGAGTATTTCATAATGTCATTCATGAAGGAGCCTCTACATGTATTATGTCTACTTCTTCTTTCAAATATTTTGGTTTTCCAAATATTAATCAATCTCCTACCACTTTAAAATCTTCTGACGGAAAATGTTTTCTTCCTTTCGGGATTTAAAATGGTCTAGTGATAGATTTAGAAGGTAAGACAATTTCAATCGAAGTAGGAGTTGTTGATTCCCAACTTGATTACAACCAAATTAATAGGTCAAAGTTGGACCTATGATATGTCTGTAGTGGTCTCCTAACTTTTCCGCATGATAGTTTCTCCCCATCAAGGAAGGATAGTGAAAGTTGAAAAATTATCTTATTATACATCTAACCCTAACTCTACGGGTAGTGTACCTTTTGTGGGGAAAAATTACTCCCTATGAATATATTTTTCTTGGTTTTCTTAAGGATTCATCACTAATCAGAAATTTTTTACTCCCTCTACCAAACGTCTCTTATAATGCCTCCTGGGTAAATATGATCTCATTACGCACTATGGAATCTTATGATCCTTGGATTGTGCCTTTCAATTTTGAATTAACCACGTATGGAAATGAGATGCCTTTAATCCCATTTGAATTAGCTTATCATGAAGGAAAAACATTCTTCGACCCACTACCTTTATAAAATAATCAAGTGAATGTGATCACTAATTATTATTCTCAATAATATTGGTTGGAACCAATAGCATTTCTTGATCCTTTCGTTAATATGTTTCCAAAATATGAAAGTATCATGTAAATTATGAATTTGGATGAAATCCCATGGGATGATTATCATCATTGTTCATCCTTTCTTCCCAACCTCTACAAAATCAAGAATGAGTTTTTTTACCATATTTTCTCCTCGCATCGTAGATGATCTTGAATTTCTTATATCATTTCTTCAGTATGAATCTGAAAATAAATTAGGAAATAAATCTACAACCATCCCACATAACATATCAGTTAAATATGCAATTATTGATAACATTCACATAGATTCTTCTTTCTCACTTGAATAAATTCACATGTAACAAGCCCTATTTCAAGAATTGTGAGACATTTTTTCCTGGTCTTGTGAGGAAATGCCAAGAATTCAGCCAAGTATTGTTGTTCATGAAATTAAGACTTACCCATATTGGAAACCTATTAGACAAATATCATGTCCAGTGCATCCTCTAAAGGTCGTTGCTATTAAAGCTGAGGTTGAAAATTTTCTTAAAGAAAGTTTTATTTCATTTTCCCTTTACTAATTGGGTTTCCAATATTGTTCCCATTAACAAAAAAAAGGATGATTAGAGTATACATCTACTATAGGGAAATTCATAACTCTTGTCCCAAATACAACTATCCTACCCCTATAGTAACCAAAATTTTGATGATTGTGTCAGTAATGAGATATTTTCTCTTTTGGTGGATTTTCTGGATACAACCAAATCAAGAAACTCCCTACTAATCTGCATAAAATTGTGTTGATTTGTCCATAGAGAAATTTTGATTATTGGAAATTCCATTTTCAATTAAAAAATGTTGGCTCAACCTTTCAAGTTTCCATGACATATGCTTTTCATGATATCAAGCATATTGTACAACCCTATTTATACAATTTACTAGCTCATTCACTAAAAAGGGAAGAGCATCGAATGCATTTAAGAGCTATCTTTATCGGATGTCAACATTAAAATATAAGACTGAAACCTCAAAATTGCATTTTTTGTGTATAATCCGGTCGATTGCTGGGATTTGACATATCAAAAGAAGACATTTTGTCAATCCACTTAAGGTAGAGGTTATTCTGAATTTTCCTCTAATCCAGATTTATGTAGGAATGCAACAGAATACAAAAATAAGCATAATCATAGAAATACAGCAGAAATACGGATTCATTTCATTAATATCAAATCACAGAAATACGCTTACAAACATGATTGAAATAAAATAGCTAGGGTGTTGGTAGCGAATCTCTAAGAAGAGATGTGGCAGCTATAGACCTCTGAAATGTGTTACAGTGAGGCTCAAGGACCTATTTATTATGGAGAAACAATGGAGAACTCTAAACGTCCAAAAACCTAACCCTAGGAGATGAAGTGCCAAAATTATGGGCCCCGTTTGGTTAGATTGGTGTTTCAAGTTCTTGGGGATGTAACTTTGGCATACTATCTTCGTTTAGGGCCTCAAAACAGCTCCGGAAGTTCAGGGCCCGAAAAACTGCTAAAAATAGTAAGTTGTGAAAAAAATTGAAAGAGACAATGGTGGCGCCCCAAGTGGAATAGGCAGGTGGTCACCAATATCCACCTGGATCATTCCTCCCCTCTGAAGAATCAATGGTGTCCATTGCGTTGAGTTCCTCCATGAGATGAGGAAACTTTTTTTGAACTTGGTCCCTAGCGAACCACTTGCCTTGGTGCAAGAGTTGGCCAGCTTTTCCAACTCGATACAGTTGGATCTTCTATTGGCGAGTGTTCTTGATTTGCATGTCCATGATATAGTCTGTGGTGGCCTATTCCATGCAATCTAGGTTTAACTCTTTTGGTGTGAGTTCTTCTGCAATGTCAGAGGTGTCCAGTAGTTGTGGTAAGTGGGGACGAAGGCGGTATACATTTAATACTGGGTGCAGAGCAAGGAATGGTAGAATACTAAGCTCGAAGGCATTGTTCCCTACAACCGTGGTGATGGTGTACAACCCGTATTGCAGCAGGCAAATCTTGCGGTGGGGTCCAGTGAGGTGCTCCTTTTGTATATGTAGCCACACTTTTCCACGCACCTGGAAGTTATGTGGCACCCGATGTTGATAATTTCATTGCTTGTACATAGCATTGGCTCTGTCCAATATGTCATGAACCTATTGGTGGATGTGCTCAATGATTTTGATGGAGTTGTTTGCTTTGTCAGCCTCAGACTAGACATGAGCTGAATCGGCCTTAGAAGCTAAAAATGGCATGGCTACATTAATGGGACATAGTGGCTAGGATCCCAAGCCCATCTGAAAGGGTTTGTGGTCGGTTGAGTTCTCGAGAGTCTGGTTATAACTGTGTTTTACATAGGGAAGGCTCTCATCCCATGTGCTTGGATTATTTGAATTGTAGATACGCAGAATATGTACAACATCATGTTGACAACCTCTGTCTAGCCATCAGTTTGGGGATGGAAAGCTGTGGACTTGGTGAGCTTGGTGTGCAACATTGACCAGAAGTTGGACCAAAATGTGCCATCCTGTTGTCGCGATCTGATATGATATATTGTGGGATCCAAAATTGGACCCACACTCATTCAAAAAAGAGTTTAGTAGTGGATTCTGTTGTGATATTCTTCTTGCAGGTCGCCATAATGACTATCTTTGAGAATCTGTCGATGACCATGAAAACACAATCATTTCCATGCTTAGTAGAAGGAAGGCCTGACATGTAATCCATGGAGATGGATTCCCAAGGTCGACTAGGGGTAGGTAGAGGAATATAGAGCCCTTGCTTCTTGATGGTTAGTTTGGCAATGGTGCAAGTAGTGCAGGATGTGATGTACTTCTTGACATCCTGTCGAAGGTTCGACCAATAGAAATGCTTCGGCAGTATTGCCACTGCTTTCTCGAGTCGAAAATGCCCAGCGACTCGACTGTAGTGTGCTTCACATATAATCTTGGCACGTTGGCTTGAAGGAACACAAAGGTGTCCCAGGTGACGTAATAGTGCATCTTGGAGGTGAAAATTTGGAACTTGCATACCCGCCAAGAGTGCCTTGTATGTGTAGCTTAATTATGGATCGCTCTTGCAAAGAAGCGGCCAATCAGAAGTCTCATGCCCACAAGATTTGAGAAGGGTGGTTATGGCCACGATGAGTGGTCGACTGAGGTAGTTTGCAACATTTTTGGTGCTACCATTCTTATACTTGATTTTCAAATGAAACTGTTGCAGATATGTGGACCACATCTGATGGAGATTGTTCTGCAACTTACCTTGTGTTTGTATGAACTACAGGGGTCAGTGGTCTATGTGGATGATTGTCTCCTTCCCAAAAATTTAATGCTTCCATTTTCGACAATCCTACACAATGGAATACATTTCTTTGTCATAAGTGGGATACTTTCGAACTTTGTTGGAAAATGTCTAACTATGATATGCCACTGGATGCCCCTGTTGACTAAGAATAGTCAGAGGCATAGTTAGAGGCATCTGTCTCTATCTCAAATGGTTGTTGCAAGTCTGGTAATGTGAGCACTAGGGCAGAACATAAGCGATGTTTTAATTCTACGAACGCCTTCTGTTGAGATTCCGACCAACATAATTTTTCTTTCACTCCTCCCTTGGTGACTTGACTCAAGGGCCAAGTGATATGAGAGAATCCCAACACAAACCTGTGGTAGAAATTAGCAAGACCTAGAAAGCTGCGAAGCTCTATTAGGGTGGTTGGGGTTAGCTAATCTCCAATGACTTGGATCTTGGATGGATCCACCTGCACCCGCCTTTCATTAGCAATGTATCCCAGATATTGAACCTAGGTTATGACAAAAGAGCACTCCTCCAAATTGGCACACAACTTGTGTTGCCGTAGTTTTTGGAGGACTTCTTGGATGTGGTGGAGGTGATCTTCCCAAGTCTGGGTGAAGATCAAGATGTCAGCCAATTATACCACTACAAATGAGTTGGTGACTGGACGCAAGATGTCATACATAAATCTCATGAAGGTTGCAGGAGCATTTTTAAATCTGAAAGGCATGACGAGCCATTCAAAAAGGCCCTCCTTGGCTTTGAAGGAAGTCTTCCACACATTATAGGTTTTGATTGGTACCTGGTGATACCTAGACTTCAAGTCGATCTTGCTAAAATATTTTTCCCCTTTAATTTGGTCCAGAAGGTCATCAATCCATGGGATCAGGTACTTATTCTGAACAATGATATTTTTCACTGCTCGATAGTCAATACAAAGTCTCCAAGTCCCATCCTTTTTCTGTACCAACACGATCGGGCCCCCACAGGGCGAGGAACTTGGCCGGATGTGACCTTTCTGCAGCAGCTCCTGAATTTGACTGTTGATTTCATCATTCTCTAGAACAGAGTGCCTATAGATCAGTGCATTGGGTAGTGCCACACCTCGGGTCAGTTCAATGGGGTGCTTGATCTGACAGTGTAGAGGCACCCCTGTGGAAAAGGTGAAGATGTCCCCGTGCTCCTCCACAACCTTGTCCATTTGTTGTTGTCGCGCAGAGGACCCATGTCTGGACGTCATGGCCATAGTCTTCCTCTTTCCTTGGGGGTGGATCATCAGGAAAAAAAATTTCCTGGTTTGGGAAATTAGCTTACTGAATTTTTTTGCAGTAACCAAAGAGATAGTGGGAGGCGGTGGTACCTCTAGTATTTTGTACAATTTATTTCCCAAAGTAACAATAATAATGCGAGGTCGGCACTCATACACAGCATGTCGCTTCCACAATTATGGTTGGCCTAATAGTATGTCAGAAACATCAATAGGAGCAATGTCACACAATACCTCATCTGTGAAGGGCTTGATGCTATAGGGAAGGCGGCACTCATGGCTGACGTGGAGATCCTATCCTTGGTGAAGCCACCCGTTGGTGTATGGTTGTGGGTGCGCTATGATCTACAAGCCCAACCACTTCATGAGATCGGCTTAAATGAGGTTCTTTTGGTCGCCATTGTCGACAATGAACCGTAGCAGGGAACCCTTTACCCACATCTGGGAGTGGAAGAGACGATCTGCCTCCTCTAGATCTTTTGGTTCCTCCTTCTGGATCTTCATAGTGGAAAAAATGGTGTTGGGCTCCGCATAAATAATTTGCTTCCCTTTGTCATTCCCCTTGTCAGTTTCTAATTTAGAGTTGGAGCATGCATCTGATTGAAAATCCCTCATCTCGGCCACTAGCGACTGCTTCTCCCGACACTCACTTGTGTTGTGAGTGGAACACTTATGGAACTCACACCACTTTCCTGTGTCCTTCTTTGGCTTCACAGTGTTGTTCTTTGCTTGTCCCTTTGGTAGGTTGTCATGGGCCACCATGCCTTTTCTTTGTCCTTTGTTCTATGGTTTGGGGGCACCTGTCCCTCACTTTTGATTCACATATCCAAAGTCTCGCTTCTTCTGTTTGAATTTATGCTCAATCTTGGCAGCATACCGGTATGCCGTACCAAGCGAGGAGATGTTGAGGAACTCCATTTCCTCCTGAATGTATTTGTGTAGACAACCGTGATACTTTAGCACCAAATTTTTCTCTAAATCTTTGATACCCAACTTTGTGCACAATGCATGGAACAGATTCATTAGCTCATGCACATCTTGAACCCTTTGTGGCCACATCATGGTCCATTGTATGTACTTGTCCTCATAACTCCCGATGGGACAATATTGTTCCTTGGTGGCATCTCAAAAATAATTCCAGGTGGGTACAACTAAGAATAGAGAGGGTTCTATCTCATACTTTTTCTCATAGTAGGTTTCCCACCAGTCCTTGACATGAAGGGTAGCTTTGAGGAGTGAAAAAATAATCTTCTCCTGGTCAGAAAAGTCATGAACCAAGAAATATATTTCTAATAGATTCAACCATCTATCTATGGCATCTTCATCTATTTGACCCTCAAATATGGAAATTTCAAATTTTACTTGTACCTTAAAGAGAGTTGCGCCTCCAAAGTGGCTGCTGGATGTAGATGCGCCACCGGTTGGTAGTTGTTGAAGGAGCTAGGCAAAGTTATCCATCATCACGTTCCATTGTTTTAAGAGGGCCTCCTCGAGCAATATCTTTATAGGATATCATGCTCCCTCATCTTTATTTTTGTCCCCCATGGGTGTCCATCAGGGTTTGCGAGGTTGATCTTGCAAAGGTTCCACCAAATCGAGCCCTAACTCCTTATACCCCGACCTCGTTTGGGACATGAAAAGAAGGATCAAGAAAAAGGAGACTACTCTGATACCACTGATCCAGATTTATTCAGGAATGCAATAGAATATAGAAATAACCATAAACATAGAAATACAATGCAAATAAGGCTTCATTTCATTAATATAAAATCATATAAATATGCTTACAAACATGATTGAAATAAAAGAGCTGGGGTGTTGGTAGCAAATCTATGAGAAGAGATGTGGAGGCTACAGACCTATGAACTATGTTACAATGAAGCTTGAGGGCCTATTTATTATGGAGAAACAATGGGGAACTCTAAACATCCAAAAACCTAACCCTAGGAGATGAAGCACTAAAACTATGGGCCCTGTTTGGGTAAATTGGTGTTTAAACTTCTCGGGGTCGTAACTTTAGTATACTATCTCCATTTGGGACCTCAAAATGGCTCCGAAAGTTCAGGACCCAAAAAACTGCTAAAAATAGTAAGTTGTGAAAAAAAACTGAAAGAGACAATGGTGTGGCCCTAAGTGGAATAGGTGGATGGCCACCAATATCCACCGGGATCATCCTCCTCCTCCTGACTTTCACCAACTCCAAAGCTTATCAGGAAAAGGAAACCTCTTATGTTGATTCATCCTGAACTATCTTAAGCTAACTAAAGGCTTTACTTGACTGTTGAAAAAGGGCATCCCATTTACATGGGATGAAGTTTCTCAAAAAGCTTTTGATGCACTCAAACATGCATTGACTCATACACAATTGTTCCCTTCGCCGATTATCATTGAGAGTACTTTTTGTATTTGTCCTCATCTATTCGCATGGTATTATTTCAGGAGGATGAGTTGACTGATGAATATGTGATTTATTATTTAAGTATAAATCTTATATAAAATGAGATAAATATGCAGAAGTGGAAAAATTGGCCTTGGAAGCCATGAAAGTTTTCCAAAGATTCCATCACAACATTCTCTTACATAAAACAACATTGATTTCATATTACAACGCTATGGTTTACATTCTCAAAAGATATTTTCTCAGGGGAAAATATTCAAAATGGATAGTTATTGTGCAAGAATTTGATTTAGAATTCATAAAATCTAAGTCCAAGAAATCATTGGTGTTTAACGAATTATTATGTGTCTTTCCCTATACTGAGTTAGAAATTGTGTATCTTCAAACTTAGAATTTTTGTCCAGAATTATCTCGAACTGGTAATAGTTGTATTCGATACCAATATAAGAAATACATTATCGTTGGTGATAAAATTTATCATCATGGTGTTTATTATATCTTTAAACTATGTTTGACTCATGAAGGAGCCAAAAAAAAATTGCATGAATGTCAATATGGAGCTTCTGGAGGTCATATGTCAGGGTTTGCAACTACTTAAAAAGTCTTGCATGTTGGGTATTTATGGCCTTCAATGTTCAAATATTGAATAACTACATCCATAAATCCCACAATTTCCAAATATATCTTCACCAAATGCATGCACGTCCAATTCCTCTTCACCAAATAAATTATGTTCATCCTTTCGCAAAGTGGGGCATGGATTTCATTACATGTAACCCTCACTCGGTCGGGGGGCATGGGTATATTATCCTAGCTATGAATTATTTTACAAAATGTTCCAAGGCAATGCCTACATATAAGGATGATGGTGAAACTACAACTATTTTCATATTAAATCATGGGATTGCTAGGTTTGGTGTTGCACAAGCCATCGTCGTAGACCACGATCATCATTTTTTAAATTTTATGATGACTGAACTTAATACAAAGCTAGGCTTGCATCATGATAGTTCAAATCCATATTACCTGCAAGAAAATTTCCAGGTAGAGGCCGTGAACAAGGTTTTGACTACAATTATTAAATGGATTGTAGGAATTCATAAGTGAAATTGGAGTTTGATGCTTTTTCCAGTCTTGCAGGCATATCACACCTCAGAAAATACTACAACCCTATTTACTCCCTTCAAGTTGGTTTATAGTATGGAAGCAGTCTTGCCAATTGAATGTGAAATTTTTTCATTAAAACTAGCAATCGAATTATTACCTGCTACTTCCGCAAAGGAAAAACATTTTATATACTTCGAACGATTAGTTGAGAATCTTTGTGATGCTACATTAGATAGTGAGACTCATAATATAGGAGTTAAGGAACATTTTTATCAAAATGTGAATCCTAGCTCATACTCAAAAGGTGACATAGCCTTGGTTTATGACTAAGAACATGATAAATTAGCTGTCGATAAATTTGAACATATGTGGAATGGTCCCTATATTTTGAAAACATGTATTGGGAAAAGCGACTTATGATCTAGTTGACTAGGATAGTATTCCTTTACAAGAGCCCAGAAATGGCCTTAACCTTAAGAAATACTATGCTTAATTCACTTTGTCAATTTTTTGTACAATTTTTGTGTCATATTTTTTATGTGTGTGGAAATGTTTTCAACTTTTTATGATTTTATTCTTCTTCTCCTGCTTATCTTGTGTTACACTTGATTTGTAGATATCAGTGCTCCCTCAAACTTACATTGGCTACGTCGATGAAAGTAGTCGTAATACTTGGAAATTTTCTTCCGTAGCTTGGGATATTTATTCACCCACTAATGAATTAGTAAGAATTCATGGAATATTCCTTGGTCGAACAACAAAAAACATTTCAAAATATAGTGCAATTACTGAGCTATTATCTGACATCATTTCATCTGGTATTTGTCATTTAATGATTAGCTTATATTATCATCTCATAATATTACATTTAAGCGTTAATAAGTTCCACAATGTTAAGAATTTTTTTGGAGTTTTGTCTGTTGGAAAGAGAATTTTATTAAATTGAATAGAAAGATATTCAAAGGAATTTACACACATTAACTGATGAATTGGATAATTATGTGTTAAATCAACATTTTAACATTTGTAAGAAATAAAAAATATATTCATTCGCATATTTTAAAATATAATATTACATAAATATAGTAGTTTTAATTAATTAAATTGTTTGTATCCTGGATCCAGGTGACATGACGGAAGTGCTCTCCAGAGCACGGGAGCAACCTGCCAAGGCGTGGGATGACACATCTGGTATGCGATTGGTGGCGCCATGATAGTCGTACAACACCACAATGCTCCAGGCTTTAGTTAATGTTGATAACGCTATAGATGGATGCCAACTGTGTCCTCAATCAAAGGGGATCACCCATAAAACCCCTGTAGAGGCTTCACCATTGCACTTCATTCCTCGATATACCATGCAGCTCCGTCACAACTCTCCTCCCCTACTTGCCATGCTCTCTGGACCTCAGACTAGTCTCCCGCTTTCCTTGCATCTCCATGGCACTGAGGCAGCGTAAAAAACGTTGCAGAGGCAGTTTATGGGGCACAATTTCTACTAGGCTAAGGAGGGACTTAGTTGACAGATTCTTTAAATTTGAAGAAATTCCCTTCTCTACCCCCTTTTCTCAGTCCGCTTCCATGACTTCTAACTACTACTCTACCTCCATATCTCCTTCTCCTCCTTTTGTGGCCTCCCTCATCACCAATTTTGAGCCCTTCCTGCCGCCCCTTCCTAGAGTCAAGTGGAAATAACACAATTCCACCATGCCCCACTCCTTAACGTGTCTACCGAAGAAGTTGGAATGTCTGCCTGTTAAGGCCTCCTCTCTATACATTCCCCATCTCTCGCATTACTCTGAAGGTGTCTGCAGCATGTTCAATGAGAATGAAGCACTGCCCAAGGTTCCTCACGCCTTCATGGAGGAGGAAGCTGAAATATTTTGTATCTACGAGTGCACATTGAAAGAGGAAGAGGAAGCAAGCAAGGACTGAAGGTTTTTTCACTGTTGAACATATTTCATATCTCTAATTTTTTCACTGTTGAACATATTTGATATATCTAATTTTTTCAGTTTTATTTAATGATTTAGTGAAGATATATGTTTCATACCTTTCTAGACATTTAAAGGGTTGGTTTCCTTGTCATGGGAAACCCCTCTTTTTTCTATTTTTGAGACAACTGCAAGAAGGAATTGGATAAATTCCTTAGCTCGGACCATGGAATTTAGAATATTTTTTTTAATTAATATAATTTAGAATAGCCTAAAAAAAAAATTATTTGTAAAATTTTTAGCTTTACAAAATGTGATCCAAGATATATGAGGTCCCATGAACTTTATTATTCAAACATGTCGATATATCAAAAACTAAAATCTAGTGATATGACTAGTCTATAAGAATAATAATCATGATAAAATACTATAGTGTGAGCCACTCATCGTAGTAAGTGATGGATCGACCCAAGAACTCCCACGATATTTCTCTGGTAATGGAGAGGTAAATCACTGATCCCAATATCTGGAATGTCTAGAGTCAACCTTTCTAGTTTGTGCTGAAGGTTAGATAAATTTTTTGTTGCTTCAGGGTTCTGTACCAAAATATATTCTCGTTCCTCGCCAAATTTATAAAATAAACGTATTTTTGCTAGTATGCCTAGGCCAAGATATGCCTTTATTAATTTATATAATTAGTTTTGGATGTAAAAAAATGAAAAAAATCAAAAAACAAAATAGCCAAAATTTGATTTTTCTGCTATGTCACGACACTATATTCCTCGAGGAAGTGGGATGTCTCAATGACTAGTGTAATCCATGTCAGCATACAAGTAGCCCTCGATCATGATAATATGGAATTCCAACCACCCAAAAAATTCAGTAGTATATCTCATAGTCAGACCATCACCACCTCTGTGGCGTGCCATCAACGAATCCCTCTGTAGCATACGATATCATGAGGTCCTCCTGCCTCTAAAGATCACTATGGAGAAATAAAAGGACCCCTCTCTAGAGTGAATGAGATATAAATGGCATCATACCCAATTTTTTTTAATTTTCCTATTTTTTCTTTAGTTAGTTTCCCTTTGAGATTGGTAATAACCCCCTTGCACCAGTTGAAAATTGTGCATTATAAACATTCGAGAGAAATCAAAATTTGGGCCTTAGTAACTAAATGGAGCACTTCATTTCGACACAGTCATGTAATAGGAAATGAAATGGTAATAAACGGAAGCCTCTCAATAGTTTTTATATCAATTTGTCCATATTTGAGTTGGGACCTGTGTGCCCTCAGCCCCTGTAGATCCTACGGTGCATTGATTTGAGAAAGCTATTAATTGAATGGTGTGTTTGAATTTTGTATACGTTTCATTGAATTTTCTAGAGGATTGAAAATTTAATTGAGTTGGACACTCTTCATACAAACGTTTGTGAACAATGGTTCATTGGAATTCTACCCCTATAATTTGCGTTGATGTCTAGTTGGTTCATTGGTTCATCAATGTGTGTTGTTTAGTATCATAATTTTACTGCGGAGGTCTGCTTCCTATGGTAGCAACATTGAACAATTCTTCATTGAACATGGTAAAACACTTGGTAAAGGGAAAGGTAAAGAATTTGAATCCAGTCATTATATTGTGGCACATTGCAACATTAGAGTAAATGAAGAATTTTTTAATTATTCACATGTTGCATGGAAAGATGCTAGGTTGCTTGATTCAGGAACAACATTCAAAAGAGATTTCTTTGAAGAATTCACATATAATTTTGATGGATTTGTATACTTTATAGAAAATTCAAAAATCCATCCATCAGGGCTTGGCACCTTCAGGGACAAATTGCCTAGAATTCCAAACTTTCTTCTACATGATGTTCTATACCACTCCTAGTTTTAGAGAAACTTGTTGTATTTAGTCCACATTTGCTAGCAAGAACACTCCATTCATATATTTGATGATAATACTAAGGTAAAAAAATCATAAGATCACTCACTTTTCATGACTAAGATATAAGAAGAAATACTTTTGAAGCTAAAAGGAACCTTTTCTCATGCACAAAAATTTCATGCAATTATCATTACGATGAAGTTTCACTTCCATCAATTCTTTGATGGCATGCTATATTTGGATATGTGAAATATTGATGAATGGTTTAAATTATATATCTTAAGGATATAATATACATGTAAATATGTAGGTCATTTTTAAATACCTAAATATATGGAAAACCCCATTTACGTTCATGCCTAAGATATTTCTTAAAGAAAATTTTGATATGGAGGGTCATGAATATGGAATACTTCCATTTGGTACAAGATATAATATATACACTAGTGAAAAATTGGGTGTTGATTTAGTTTATTCTATTTTGGGATACATGCTTCTTCATATCAAAATTTTAGCATCTTGCTCCTTTGTTAGAATGCAGTGTAGCAACATTATCTTCCTCTGCACTTAGTCCCGTAAATGGTGATACCAGATATCTATATGCTTGGATCAATTGTGAAATACAATTTTCTCAAAGATCTTGATGCAAATCTGACTATCACAGTTTGATCCATCATTTGACCAAATAGTCTAACAGGTATCTTTCTCATCCATATCACCTCAAATGCTGCTTGAATTGCAACCATGTATTCTACTCCTGACAAGCTTGGTGCCACAAATATTTTATTCTTGTTATAACCAGAAACAACTGTAAACACATCACTAAAAATTCCACGTTATGTACTCCTTCGGTTTGATGGACTTCGTTCCCAATAAGCATTTATGAAGCCACACAAATTCACTCCCTATTATCTTATGTACCATATTCAAAACTTGGTAGTGCCTCTACGATACCGTAAAATATGCTTAGCTTCCTTCCAAAAAGAATTGGTTGGCCTAACCATAACTGGGTTTAGTTGGTTGACTTCATAACACATATTTGGTCATGTGTTCATAAGATACATGAGTGAACCCACTAGTTACCGAGAAATGGTAGAATCCACATCTTCACCTAATGTGGCATCATATTTCCTCCAATTATTCACTGGAGCTGTCTCCATGGGTTTACAGCTCTCCATGTAGAATCTATGTAGTATCTCATTTGCATATTTTCCCTGAGATATAAACAGTTCCCCATCTCCTTTCCATACTTCCAACCCGAGGAAATAGTGAGTGAGACCCATGTACTTTATTTCAAATTCCCTTGCAAGGTCCTTCTTACAAGATCTCATCAACTTCTCATCACTAGTTCAATAAAATAATCAACTTATAAGGAAATAATAAGGAATTTACCTTCTATCAAGGTGTGATAGAGGTTTACATATTCTTCACTCATTGTGAAGCCCAAACCAATGATATAGTTATCTATCTTGGTGTACCAAGCACGAGGTGCTTGCTTGAGACTGTACAAAGCTCATTTGAGTTTGCACACATGAGACTCCCTATCAAATGTATCAAAAAATTTTAGTTTCTCGATGTACACCTCCTCCTCAATAATTCTATTGAGAAACATTGTTTTTACATCCACTTTTTAGATCCTACACCCCATCTGCATAGCCACGACCAAAATTTATGTAATGGGTGTTACCTTTCTATAGGATAAAATTTCTCATCATAGTCAATTCCCTCAACTTGAGAGTACACCTTGGCCATGAATTTGGCCATATGCTTGTCTATGCTTTCATCGTATACTTGCTTCACCTTGAATATAAATCTCAAATCCACTATTTATTTATAATGTGGTCCTGGGACCTCTTTCCAAACATTTCTATTTACAATGGATTTGTATTCCTCCACCATTGAAATGACTCATAAATGTTTCTCTATTGTTTCCTCAAAATGGGGTGGCATGGTCTCTATAAGCTTAGTCATAAGAGCCATGTAGCTAGTGTACCTCTCAGGTGACCTTGTTTTCTTGTGCAAATTTGAAGGAGATCCCACATTATTCCTTCCATCCTTCATAAGTATATCAGCTTCCCTGATTCTTTTTCTACCTTATTTGGATGTTTTTTTTTGATTGAATGTATCCACTCTCTACTCTTCAATTTGTAGATGCTCCACAACTTCCTGAGGCTCATCCTTAGGAACTAAAATCTCCACTTTTGGTGGGATATAAATCTCCCTCTCAAGAGAGAACCACATTTCATTCTTCTCATCAAAATTTACATCCCTTCACAGAACTATCATTTTGAGGGATCACAAGCTCACATGGTAATTGTGGGGAGTTTATATGTAACCAACAAATACCCCCAATTTGGTGTTCAAATCAAGCTTATTGATTGATTATTTGGAGACATGGAATAAAAAAAGACTCCAAACATTCTAAAGTGCGACACATCCAACTCTTTCCACGAGAAAGCCTTCTTCGGTGCAATCATGCAAAGAATACGACAAGGACTTTAGTTCTACAAAAGTACTATAATTTATATTGCATGCCTCATCCCAAAAATTTAGACGTAGGCCTTCGTCATGCAACATCACCCTCACTCCTCCCACAACACTATGATTCTTTCTCTCAAGCACCCCATTCTCCTATGGCTTGTGGGGTGTTATCAAATCTCATCGAATGCCTTCTTGCACACATAATTTTTAAAATTTGTTCGACACATACTCACCTCTATTATCGCTCCTAAGATACTTCATCTCTTGCTAGTTTCTTTCTCAACCATTGCCTTCAGCTGTACGAAAGTGACAAAATATTTGTGTCTCGTAATGCAAGTTGTCGAGAAAAGTCCAAAGACATCGGAGTGGATCCTTTCTATGAATGCATGTGCTTTTATATCCCGATCATGGAATGTTGATTTCTTTTACTCCACCAAAGTACATCCTTTGCATACATCATGCTACTCAGGTGATCCTTTATGGAGGCTAGAGGTTATTTTCTGTATAATATTCAAGGTGCCATGATGAAAATGGCCAATTATTTTGTGCCAAAATTCACCAACATCTCAGCCTTGCACTTCCTCCACTTTAGTGATTTATGCATCAAAATCTTCCACATCTAGCTTATACAGGTTCTTCACACAAACTCCGATATGATTCAGCTATTCCATAACTATATGTCTCAATAATGCTTTTCCTTTCCAAAACCACAAGAAAGATGAGATTTATCTTTAGACGTAGAAAAAACATGACATCCTTGAGCTTGAGAGGTGAGCTTGAATCCCTCTAAAAGGTGACTGTACCATTACTAGTCATGTTGTGCCTTTTGTCATTCCCTAGCTTGATGCGCATTTGGATATATTTTTCCTCCACGTCACTAAAACAATTGTTGTACCCTGTCATGTGGAATGATGCACCTAAGTCCAAGTACCAGATGCTTCCCATCAGTGTGCTATACATGCATGCAATATGGGTAAATTCAAGCTCGAATTGTGAAGCTAAGGCTTTACCTGCTAATCCTAATAGGGTCTTTTAGCTTTCCTTTTTATATGGACACTTCATGTCATAGTTGGTATATTCAAGACAATGGAAGCTCTTATTTTTTACTAATATTTTTTCTTCCCTCCTTGGATTGGTTCTATTTTGGTTTGAGATTTCTTCCCTTTTACATTATTTCCCTTTCTAATAAATGAAATTTTTTCTTCATCCTTTCCCTTGGATGAGGTCCCATCTCTGGTATTTCTCCTAATTTCCTCTTGTACCAAATTAGACCATAAGCATTCCAAATTCGGTAGTTTCTCCCTATCATTCAATGAATCATGATAGATATGCCAACTCTTGGGAACACCCATTCGGGCCAATATTACCAACTCATCCGCTAAAACAGTAACACCAACTCCTACAAGTTCATCACGAACTTTTGTGAACCTTCTCAGATACTGCAAGATAGAGTCATTCTTCTACATCTTGATATTTCAAATTTTATCCTGGAGCACAAGCTTCTTATGGTCACTACTATTCTGGAAAGACATTTTCAGTGCTTACCATATTGCATAATATTTTTCTTTCCCATGGATATTGGTGACATTTTTGTCCCATACTCCCTCCAATATTATTCTCCAGACCTTCGCTACATCTTTCTTCCATTGAGCAAGGTTCTAGGCATCATATTCCACTAGTTTTGTAGCATCTCTCTTGATGTATTCTACCAATCCATTGTCATTGAATGCCTACTCCATGTGATCCTTCCATGCAATGAAATTAGAGTTACCTTCCAAGGCATACTCTAGACTCAACCCATTGAAGATCATCTTGTCAGCTCTTAAGAGATCCTGCTACACTGAACTACAAATTCAAATCTCATGAGACACAACTTTGAAATTCCTACTCTAATGTGAATCCTATTATGATACCATGTAGAAATTATGTTGTATATTTGCAACTACTCATGAAATTTTTTCAAAATCACAAGACACAAACCAGCTCTAGTGCTATGTAGAAGTTAATTCATAATTTAGAACAAAAATTTCAGACATTCAATAATAAATAAAACATATGCACACAATTTTTTTCTTAGGGAAAGTAATATGCTAAAAAACCCAATTTCTTCTTACATTGATCTGATGAGTAGAAATGTGTTACAATTAATTTGCTCAATTTAGCAGAACCTAGAAGAGAATAGCCTATCTATCTTCTCAGTGAGAAGTGTTGACCCAAACTTAGTTAATTTCTGTGTCTAATTGAGCCCCTATTTCCTTGAGAAATTCATAGATAAATTAGGCCCCTACTATTTAGGAATTTTTCCAAAATATATTGTGCAATTTCTAAGTTTGATTATTTGACTACATGCAACACCTATACACTCAAGACTAGTCTACAATTGATGTTACACTACCTTCAGTTCTCCACCACAACTGGGGGACTTGAATTCTTTGCATGCACTAGATATTTTGGGTTGATTGATCAGTTAACTAGATGATCACTGAGTTTGACTGAAGTCCCACTGCACAATTGACCTTCAACTAGTTCCTCCAATAGTAAGAACTAGTTTAACTTAATAAAACTTGAGATAAATGACTTTGATTGCTACAAATTAGCAATCAAACACGCTTAATTGAATTCTAACACCTCGAACTCAAATTTACTAAGTAAACTTGGTGACGCAAGCCATTTCATACAAGTTAATTGCATCAAAGTTGTATGTTGATGTGGAAATTAAAAATTTCTCTATTTAATCAAGGTAAAACCAAATTGAGAATTTCTTGCTATATTTTAATCCATGTTGTCGATCACAATTTGGATTTCGAGCATAAAAATGTGCTAATGACAACAACCAACAGATAAAAGTAGCTGTCAAAATAAATAAACTAGCAAAAAAAACATATAATAAAAAACAAACGATGAAGATCATGAAAATTACTCCAACACTGTTACTGCATATCCATGTTCATCGAAAGTGCCTCCATTGCTCCTCTCTGTAACCACCGTTTTAGTGGAAACGAATGGTTAGACTGTTTGTTTATTAATTAAGACTGATGTTTTATTTCAATTAGAATATTGAACAAAAATTAAATTTTATATTATTAAAGATTTACTGTGAATTAGTTTCATGAGTAACAATGATGGTAAAAAAAAGTAAATCAAGATCTGGTGTTAGTTGGAAAAACAGTTTCCACAGTTACCCATAGAAACTCTGGAATAAATAGAAAATCCAGAGGAGAGTTTGGGGTTCTATCTGTGGAGGAAGGAAGAGGAACTCTGTTACCTTGGAAGAGGAATTTCCAAATAGAGTGTGCTCGGGGTTGGAGATTGGACCGGTTCATCCCGTGATCTCCCCAGAATTTCCTGTTTTTCCCTGGAATGGAAGGTCTGGACCGGATTGTTCTAAGTTCCCGTCCAGTGCTCTGAAAATTACAGAGACCCCGACTTGATGCATGGGGGAGAGCTGCATGACTGTTCACCAGCACATGGAAGGGAGGAACACTATTACCATCAGTTGATTCAGAATCCAGATGAGTAAAGAATAGAAGAAGTAGATTGTTTTGTTTTCTATTCTAACTTTAATTTCTGAAGAATGCTGTGGTTAAAAACCTAACTTTGTTACTGTGAAAGGATGAATCTTGTTTTTGTTACCACTACAGTAGGGTTTGTTGGAAATAGGTATTATATTCTATAAGGACAGTCTATAGTTGAGATTTTACAGTAGCCAAAAAGATCAATAGTCGAACTCAATATTTTCTTTTTTCTTCACATTCTTATATCATGTACAGAGGTAGGTTAAATTCCTGTGGAAGAAGTAATTAATAACAGAACTTGAAAATTAATCACAGGCCATATCTACTTCACTAATTTAGATAGTCCTATAGAATATAAATAGTGGAAAAAAACACAGACAGTGAAACCGGGAGAACCGTTAACCCTTCAAGCTAGTAGCCTGTGCTAAAGGGTTGGTCATTCTCCGCTTCTGAAGAACACGGACGTAAATGGTGGTCCGGTCGCTTGTACTATTTAAGGAAAGATTAAATAGAATAATGAATACCAAGAACAGTAAGAAATACAGAATGTGCTGGTAGTAGCAACATAGAAATATTAACCCTACAACAGGTAATAAAACCCTTAACAGTAGTTATAGGAAAATTCTAGAATCCAAGCAGTGAACGATGAACCAACAATTCCAGTGATACATAAGAACCCATGACATAGTGAAACAACTACTGATACCATTGAAAAATATTGTCGACACGGTAAATAGCCTCACGGCGCTATACACATTATATAAAAGACAAACGAAAACTTGACTGAGAATATCGCACTACCACTGCAACTGGTATATTCATGATCTAGAAGCATAAACACATTGTGTGCGAGAAGTTTAAGTCAAAGCATAGAAGCAGTCCGGTGAATAACCGAATAACAAAATCACAGTTTATATCAAAGTAAACTCCACTTAGGAGTAGTCAAATATTATACAAACTGTCGGCTTGAGGCCGCAAATGACAACAAGAAACCTGGTCAAGAACCTATCCTGCACGGCGTAAACTAAAACATATCAGGCTAAACCCTGAACTAGACTTAGACAGGATTATCATCTAGTTGTTCCGCCAAAGGAAGTCCAAGGGTACAGACTCTGTTGAAAATGGAGTACCTGTGAAATGCATGCAGGGGTTAACCCTCATTCCGCGAGCAAGCCTGGAAAACAACAAGGAACCCGAGTTGGAGCAAGAAGTATGGGTAATACCTGCCATAAGAAAGATTCCATTAGGCATGCGGGAGAAAATATATAAAAGGAACAAATGAATTATTAACAGTGTTGTAGAACAAGGTAACCCCGAAATGGAGGCAAGTTTTTTTTCAAAAAGAGAATACCTGTCATTCTCGAACCTGGGAGTTTCTCTTTAAAGAACCAGACCTCCGCTGTCAAAACCCCCAAACAAAAATAATTTAGCGAATGATAGAGCATATGAGAACAACGGCCAGAAAAATATTAAGCTTCAGGGTTAGAATGATAACCAGACTCCTCCATTTAATTCACACAAGAAATTGAAACCTGTTTCACAAATTTTGCAGAAAGATTTATGAACTGTCAGGAGATGTTTTACCTGAGTCGAGAGGCAAACTCTCTGGCCGCTGCATTACCACCATCATCTCGGAAAGTCTAGATACCCCGTGAAGAAACCCTGGCAGAGCCACACCGCCTCCACAACTCTCAGCGCGAAGAGTAACAATGAGACCGGAACGGTTAGAGCGCCAAGGGGTCATTACTAACCCTAGGCACAAGAGCCATGCGATCATATCAAATCGACGGAGGAAAGGCTGCCAGGTGTTGGGCAGATAGGCCAGCCGGACTACACAAATGGCGAACCCAATTTCCAAATATTGCAAATTGACAATTCTAAATGCGAAATGGATAAACATAATTATCAACACTTATTAGGTATGAGATTTATTAATAACATGAGCCATTATGGAAAACAAATTTCCAGGTGAACGCAAAGGTTATTACATAGAATTCACCGATCAATCAATATACAATCCATAGTACAGCAAACTCCATTATGTAGTACCGAAAACACGAAAACCCAAGAACAATGCCAGCAGTGCAAACATATAAGGCCTTGTCATATAATATTTCTATTTAATGCTGGTTGCATTTCGATGGTGATAATTTTTTTTTTTTTTATGATGGTAAGTTTTACGGTAATTTTAACTATTACAAGTGGTATCAGAGCCAGTTACAACTCTGGAGCCCTATTGGGTCAACTAACATTAAAAATAGTATGTTACTCATGCACAGTCAGATAATTAGTTGGAAGGACAGATGAGACGGACACCTTCACAATCACAATCGCTACAACGAAATATCGGAGAGATGCAGCCTCCACCAGAGGGAAACCCCTAAATGTGGGTCCAGCTGGGGATAGAGCAAGATCAGAGGTCTAATAGATTGATGGAAGAACAACAACATCAGACTCCCATTTTATTACACACAGTACAACAGTTGTAGGAAGAGATGGAGAGGTTACAGAAGGAAAATTCTAGGATGATGCAGGAGCAAGAGAGGATCTTAAAAATCCTCTCTGATAAACAGAATCAAAGAAATGAGAATCCCAGTGCTGGCAGAGAATTCCAGGAAAGGGACGATCAACAAACAGGTGAACAAGATATAAACCAAAGAGAAAGAAGTATGTCACAGCGAAGTAATCCTCACAGAAATTTTAATGAGGCTGAATCTGAAAATGAAAACGAACGGAAAGCCTGTTTGGTCTCAATCTAGTCTCCTAAATTGAGCTCATTAAATTGTCAACCAGGGTTGGTAAACTGCTGAAGTGAAGTGTACTGTATGTACCTAGGTTCTTGTTTCTTAATGCGTTGTGTGTAGTGTTTTGTGATGTTTTTGGTCTTTTGTGACGATTTATGATGTTTTTGATCTTTTGGTGGTTCTATGTTCACAAGTAAAATGACTAGAAAGCTAATGGAAGGAAGCTAACGATTAAAAATAGGGTGAAACCTAATTGGTTGATGACAAATGACAAATTCAATTGCAAACACTGAAGCATAATCAAATCTAAACTATGAATAAGCAAAAGCAAAGCTTGATAATGAATTTTAAGCAAATGGTTCAAAACACAAACTAAACTTGTCAAATTCTTTCATCAAAGGCATTTGAGAGAGAGCTTGAAACATGGTCACTAAGTATGCAAATCTTCCTAACTAAACAGTTTAAACAACTAACTTATAATGATGCAACATTTTATCCTTGATTAGAGATTTTTTGGAGTATGTTTGGAGTAAAACATTGATACCATCATAAGATCTTCTACTCTAAATCTAATTCCTAACTCTATTCTGCAACTCAGTTTTATAGCACTACACTTCACTCAAAGGTTATAGATTTTTGAAATAGTCTATTGAGGAAAATGTTTGTTTGTAAGATGATAAGGAAGTTGCAGAAGTATTTCAGGCCTTAAAATGATATGGTCTTCTGTTCATATGGTTATGAATCAATTATGGATTTTAGAACAAGAAGAGATTTGTGAACAATGAAGGTTGTTTTGTTAAATTTAACAACTGAAGTAATCTAGTATGCAGTGAATGACAACTGAATATGGAGTGCAAATGCAATGAGTTGAACTACAACCAAACCTAAAATGTCACTAGCCTAAAACAATGTTAAACTACAAGTCATTATCAAACTTAAAGCAAAACAACTGAACATGAGTTAAGTGCAATTAAACTCCGGAGCATCCTAACTAAACTATCATGCATTATTCTATGGAATTATACAGTCTGTTTGTCCATCATGATTGATATTTTGGAAGAGTTTCTTCTTTTGGAAGAGTTTTTAGAACAATCCTGACTGTGTAATTGAGTGCAAATGAAAACATAAAGACTGAAAGCAATTAAAAACTAAGATATCATAGCCATCTCCCACTCTTCATTATGATATTTTGGACAAGAGTTTAAGAGCAAGAACAGGGATGGTGCTTAGTGAAAACACACAACTAAAACGTTCAAGATCACAAGCATGCTTAAGATAGTATAAAGATTTCTTGGAAGAGTTTCTTCTTGTGGAAGAGTATTGAGCATAAGTATAACTGTGAAGATGAATAAAAGAGATTACAATTAAATCCTACAATACTATAGCCATTTCCCATTCATCATTATAATCTTTTGGAAGAGCTTCTTCTTGTGGAAGAGTTAGAATGATTATAAATATAGTAGCTAATGAAAACAACTACAAATTCAACTTCAAAAACGTAAAGGCAGCTAGAATACTTATCTAAATTACGCAAATAAATCCGTGCAAGAGGCAGGGGCCCTCTACCACCTGACGGAATCTAACTCCAAATCAAATCAACACTTTCAAAACAACACTGTCTGCTTCATTAAAAGTGAAAATAACTTGAATAGAGCACTCTGCGTCTTCAGAAATGTAGCACAGAATCTAAGAAAAATCTAGAACAAAATCTAGCCTAGCTCTCGGTTTCCCAAGTGTTTATATAACAAATGTAAATAACAAGACTTGCAACAATTTCAGGAACATTGTCTTTCCTTATCGGAATCACATTAGGACTCTTGAAGTGGCTACGTAACAAGGAAATGGACATCTGGACTAAGACTGGACTAAGATAGTCCTAATAGAAGTCCGCCTCTTAAATGTTACTACTGCTCCAAAACCATACTCAAAAATTGCTTCTTCCTTCATGGTGAGCAACCATGTAGACACACACGTGGAATATGCCTACACGCGGTTTTCTTGAGAGGCCACCCGGAACATACTCAAACGTGAAGGGAGCTGCAGAATCCCCGGTTAGCTACGGAATGTCTGCATTCTGCAGCTAGTTCCGGTCAAAATGCTTTACAATGGAAAAAATCACAAAACTTAGCAAGTCAGTCATGTAAATCATTCTAAAAGTAATTTTAACTAAATTCATTGATCAATTGGGTTTGGAATAGAAATGGACAAAGGAAAATGAGGTAAAATGGAATGAAAGAAAGCACAATTTTGAGGCTCAGCATACCCCCACTGCTGTCTCCTTGCATGTCCTCATGCAAATTATCCTATGAACTCAGAGGCTTCTGCAAGAACATCTAATCCTCTCCTTCTCCTTTGTCTAGAAGCTAAAGGTCTTCTGGGTTTTCTAATAACAAGTTTGAACCTTAGGTTGGTAAGTTCCCTGATTAACTTTTTGTCCCTCTTCTTCAACTTGTCATTGGTATTTTCCACTTTGTCTATATGTAGGGATAAGGTTGAGTTCATATCAGTTTTGATCTTGACTTGATCCTTGAGAATTTCATTCTCATTTTTGATGTGTCTATTAACTATTTCCAACTCATATCGATCCCTTCTTAATACATCTATTTCAGACAGTGGAGGACTAGGGGTTCTCTCCTTACTTTCTGAAGCTCTCTTTTCGAAAGTTTCCACATAATAATAAATTTCTTGTTGAGCAGGGTCAATTTCAGGGGTTCCTTCATTAAAATCCTCTTCAACATCTTCTTCAATGGATGTTTCCTCATCTTCTATATTAATCACTCCTGTTTGTTTGATTAGTGTTTTCTTCAGTTTCCCCTTTAGTCTGTGGCTTCTTCTAGGCTGAGAAGATCCCTCTCCTTTCTCCATGGCAGATTTCTTGATTACCTTTTCTTCCTTAATTTGTCTCTTGATCAACTTCTCTGAAATGATTTCCTCACTACTTTCTTGGACTGTTTTATCAATTTCAACTTTTGAATTCCTCCATTTCCTGCTTCTCTTTGTAGGCTGTGGTTCAGGTGAGGGCTCTTTTGGCTCTTCAAAATGATTTCTTGTCAAGAAATTGTCCCATGTATCATTTTTTTTGGCTAAATGATGTTCGATCAAAATTTTAACGAAACCATGATGATATAGGGTTGTCTCTAAAAATTGAACCCTTCTATGAACACAGGAAGCCATCTTTTTCAAGCTTTGAAGCAAGAAATATGGTAGGTTTAAGTCTTCCCCCAGAAAATGCATTATCAGTCTAATGTGGTAGACATAAAATGTGCCATATCTACCCTCACATGTAATAAATTTTTGCAGAAGAAGTAGTATGTTTCTCCATTTATTTTTCAATGCAGAACTTGGAATTCCTTTCTTAAATATAGTGACATCCATACCTGGTGATTTTAGAATTTGCTTCCAGGATTCATTGTGGAATTCTCTGTTTTTGAACCATCTCTCTCCATTTCTAAGCAACCCTGTAGCTTCTGCAATGAAAACTTCAGTGAAAGTAAATTTGACATCCCCCACTTCAACTTCAGCTCCTTGAAATGATCTTGCAAATGTTTTAGTGACTTCTTTGTGGAAGCCATTAAATTTCTCCAAAAATTGAAGCCATCTTATCTGTTGCAACATTTCTTTGCATTGAGGGTAGCCTTCTAAGTATTTTGAACCCACTGGTTCAGTTCTTACAATGAAACCCATAATTTCTTCTTCAATGTTCAGATTAACACTCTTCTACCCACATAAACAATAACTTTCACCTTTGAATTGAAATGGCTTCAAGTTCTTAATGAAAATGGCTTCAAACTTCGGAATGATATACCTCTGATTGATAGTGACAAAAACTTCAAACTTCGAGCTGATATACCTCTGGTTGACAATGAAAACAACTTCAATCTTCGGACTGATATGCCTCTGTTGACAATGGAACTTTGGACTGATATGCCTCTGTTTGACAGTGACAAATGGCTTCAAATTTCCCACACTACTATACCTCTGTCTCTCGGTGGCAAATAGTTTCAAATTCCCATACTGCTATATCTCTGTCTCTTGGTAACAAATGACTTCAAATTATTCAATGCTATACCTCTGTCTCCCAGTGACAAATGACTTCAAATTCTTCACTGCAATACCTCTGCGTTTACAATGATAATGCTCAATCTCTGCCCACGGTGATACTTTGTCTGCCCATGGTAACAAATGGCTTCAAATTATCACACTGCTATACCTCTACGTTTCCAATGATAATGCTCAATCTCTGCCCACGCTGATTCAAACTGATATACCCTTTTTTCTCTGCTCACAATGATAAGAATATCTCTGTTTGCGGAATGAAATGCTGGCTACAAAATGGAGTGATGGAAGTAGTCACGGAATGGGGTAATGGAGTGAGGTGGAGGAAACGAATTAATGATTGAAAAGACGGCGAAGATTTTTACAACGGCAAAGAGAATCATCATTGAATGATTTGGTTAAGAGACGTGAAGAATTCAAACACCTCGACCATTTTAACCGCTTAAATGATGTCGGGCATGGAATTTGAAATGAGATATTTTAATCCAAAGTCTGTGGAGGGTTTATTGGTCTTGATCAATAAAAATAATTAAAACAACCTTTTCGAACAATTCATAACTAGAACTATGCTAAACTTTATGAAATGCCATTATAATCTAAACTTGTTACCTCTGCTTTTCATTTGATTTTTGTAGTCTTTGTCTTATTTGTTCACCTTTGGAAGAGTCTTCATAATCCTTCTTGATGCTTTTGGTTCATGGATACACTGGATCATTTTGTTGCAATTCTAATGTCTGCTGACTAATGCCTTCAGGATTTGTAGCTACGGAATGTCTGGCTAGCTGCGGAAAGGCTGAACAGCTGCAGAATGTCTGTTAAGCTGCAAAATGTGCATGTAGAGCATTTTGATCATGGAATGGAGTGGTTTTTGGAGTATAGGTGAAATTTTATATGGTATGAATGAATATGGATGATGAGACATGATATGTATGAAGTGGATGATGAAATGGAATGGATTCAGTTTATGAAATGGAGTGAAAGAACATAAGAACTGCCCTGCAATCCATGACATGTTTTATTCATTTACAGCAAGACATCAAACTTTTAAATCTTGACATGAGAATGAGATGGATGAAATATGGAATGAAATGAAGTAGAGTATGAATGAATGAATAAAATGGAATATGGATGGATAAGTGAATGAAGTGAAATGAAATGAGATGGATCATAAGCACTATGGATCTGAACTTATGATTTTGTAACAGCTGCTTGTAAAAACAAAATGGGAAAAGTTAGAGTGTCAGAGAGACTCTGATTTTCACCCTATCTTTTCTGTATAAACATGCCAATCAATGATTGGTTTTCATGTTTATACCTTTATTTTTATTTATTTTTATTTTTTTTTTATTTTTTTTATTTTTTTAAAATTTTTTTATTTTATTTTATTTTTATGTTTTTTTATTTTCAAAGAAATACCTCAGAAAATTTAATCAAGTTGATGAATAAGAAGAATTATTCTTCATTAAATTCACATCATTACATTCTTGGAACTTCTTGACAAATTCTTCTCTTGAGAGTGGTTTGTGATACAGCTTCAATATATGACCATTCACAAGAAAAGTGACCTCTTCTTCATCTATAGTTCTGATTTTTACTGCCCCATTATAAAAAATTTCAACAATTTCATATGGCCCAAGCCAATGTGTTTGAAATTTACCTTGAAAATCCTTGAATTTTGAATCAAACAAGAGAGCCCAGTCACCTTCTTTGAATTTCTTCTCTTTGATGTACTTGTCATGCCATCTAGTCCTTTTTTGTTGGACTAGACTTGTTTTCTGAACTGCATCTTGTCTGATCTCATCCAATTCATTAATCTGCTCCAATCTATGCTTTTGTGCCTCCATTAAATCAAGTCCTAGCTGAACTTCCATTTTGAAAGTTTGAATCTGGAACTCTATGGGAAACAAAACTTGCTTTCCATAAACAAGTTCATAAGGAGTATGGCCTATTGTGTTTCTCCATGTAGTTCTATAGGCCCACAAGGCTTCAGGAAGCCTATCTACCCAATCTCTTCTATGTAAATGAACAGTATTTGTTAGGATTCCTTCAATGATCTTATTAGTAGATTCCACTTGACCATTTGCTTGTGGATGATAAGGAGTAGATTTTCTATGTCTGATTTTGTACTTCTCCATAATTTGCTCCACTAGCCTTGATGTAAATTGAGCTCCTTGATCTATAACAATTTCCCTTGGGACACCAAAACGAGTAAAAATATCCTCAAAAAGAAAAGTAACTATAGATGCTTCATTAGCAATAAGTAATGGTTTAGCTTCTACCCACTTAGTAACATAATCAGTGCAAACTAATATATATTTCTTTTGTCTTGATGGAGGACTAATAGGTCCTACAAAATCCAAAGCCCATTTTTCAAAAGGTTCAATGTGTACCTGAGGTTGTAATGGCATCTCATCTGAAGGAGAAGGTTTCCCTACCCTTTGGAAACTGTCACACCTTTTGACATATTCTTTAGCATCTTTAAACAAGGATGGCCAATAATATCCTAAATTAAGGATCTTATAGGCTGTCCTCTTATCTGCAAAGTGTCCGCCACAAGGTTCATCATGACATGCCTTGAGAATCTCAGGCATCTCATCTTCACGAACACACCTTCTAATGCTCAAATCTGGACCTGTCTTGTACAACTCATTAGCAACCCATGAATATTTTTGCACTATCACAAATGATTTTTCTTTTATCTCTTGCATTCATAATTGAAGGAAATTTTCCTGAAACTAAATAATTAGCAATATTAGCAAACCATGGAGTTTGAGTAGAGATTTCAAAAAGATATTCATCAGGAAATTGATCTTCAACCGGAGTGTCATCTTTGATATTTTGGAGTCTAGATAGGAAATCAACTACTGTGTTTTGTTTTCCAGGCCTATCTAGAATAGTAATGTTGAATTCTTGTAAGAGTAACAACCATATTATAACTCTGCCATTAGTGATTGATTTGTTCATTAGGTATCTAATTGCAGAATGATCAGTGTGAATAAAAGTTTCATAGCCTGTTATATAGTGTCTAAATTTGTTTATGGCATGAACAACGGCTAAAAACTCTTTTTCAGTTACAGTATAGTTTAACTCTGCAGGAGTCAAATTTTTACTGATATAATAGATGGCATAGGGAATTAAATATTTTTGTCCCAATACTGCTCCTAGAGCTGTATCAGAAGCATCTGTCGAGATATGAAAAGGTAACTTCTAGTTAGTTCCCCTTAATATAGGTGCTTCAGAAATTTTGGTTTTCAGGGTTTCAAAAGCTAACTGGCAATCAGAAGTCCACTTGAATTCACAATCTTTGGTAAGTAATTTGAAGAGTGGAGATGCTATCTTGGTAAAGTTTTCTATAAATCTCCGATAATACCCTGTAAATCCTAGAAAACTTATAACATCTCTTTGACAACTTGGAATGGATAGGTTAGAAATGACTTCAACTTTTGCCTCATCAACTCTAATCCCATCCCCTGAAATGTGGTGCCCTAAAACAATACCTTCAGTAAACATCATAAAACATTTTTCATGACTAAGTGAAAGGTTTGCTTCTTTACATCTTTTTAAGACTTTTTCCAAGTTTTCTAAAGCCTCTTGAAATGTATTCCCATAAACTGTGAAATCATCCATGTACACCTCTACACAGTCATGTATTAGATCCGAAAAAATTCCTAATACTGCCCTTTGGAATGTTGCAGGTGCATTGCATAATCCAAATGGTAATACTCGGTAAGAATAGGTACCCCAAGGACAGGTGAATGTGGTTTTGTCTTGATCTTCAAGTGCTACTTGGATTTGATTGTAACCACTAAACCCATCTAGGAATGAAAAGTACTTTTTGCCAGCTAATGTATCTAATACTTGATCTATGAAAGGTAAGGGAAAATGGTCTTTAAGAGTAGCTTTATTCAGTTCTCGGTATTCAACACACACCCTCCATTTTCCATTTTTCTTAGGTACAATTACTAAAGGGGAAACCCACTGACTATCTGAAATAGGATAGATGAAGTTAACATTTAACAATTTTTGTAATTCTTCCTTGACAATTTCCCTAAGATTTGGATTCATCCGTCTTTGAGGCTGTCTGATTGTTTTGCAATTTGCCTCTATATAGATGTGATGAGTACAAGTCTTGGGACTTATCCCTTTCATGTCAGTGTATTCCCATGCATATGCAGAAGAATGTCTCTGTAATACCTTGACTAACTCTTCTTGTTGAGATTTTTCTAGGTTCTTATTTATATTCAAAGTTTTGCCTGGAAAAATTTCACTTGTAGAGCTGCCAAATTTGTCCATAGAATGAAGAGACATCTGCCTAGATGACAAAAATTCAATATTGGATCCCTCCTGAAATGATTCATGTTTATGTTCTGGAGAAGATTCAAAGTTTTCTAGAGTATTTAGAATTTGATTATCTTCACTAATTTCTGAAATTGTGAAGAGTGGTTGTAAATATTCTTCATCCTCTATCCATTGAGTGTCATCTAGATCTGTAATTGTACTAGCTGGAGGATATAAAGTGAATTTCTTAGTTGAACTACCATCAGAAATATACATATCACCGGACCTAAAACTAATAAAAGCATCAGCTGTAGCCAACCAAGGTCTTCCTAATATAACAGGATGGCCTCCTAGATTATTCTTAGGAGTTAGGATCATGAAATCCACAGGGTACTCCCAAGAATCTAGGGACAGTGGAATGTCTTCTATTACCCCATCTGGTCTGATCACAGATCTATCTGCTAATTGTAATAGTGTGGGTGTAAAGAGAAGATTAGGAAGTTTCAGTTTGTCCATGATTTGTCTACTCATGATATTTATTGCTGCTCCTAAGTTAATGAGTGTGTTTTGAATTTCAATTCCATTGATGTGAATTTTGACAACTGGATTTCCTGGGTCAAGGTACTTTGGAATAGTAATCTTACCCATCATAATGTCTGCTATTTGTCCTACCAGTTGAATTTTCTTGGTTTCTCTTATTCTTTTTCTTGTTGTCTTCATACTCAACTCCTTTATTTTTTTGGCTAAAATTGGGATTTCTTTGATGGCTTGCAATAATGGAATTTTAATGCAAACATTTCTCAGCTCATCTAAGAAATCATAATTAGGCACCATGATTTGTTTTTCTACACCTCTATCAATTTGTAATCTTTCCGGAAAGGGAGGTATAGAAGTGGATGTGGATGGTTGCTCTAATACAGGAGTTGGATTTATTGGATCTTTTTGTTTTAGTTTTTCAGTGTTTGGGTCTTGAAAGGATGTGTCTTCCTCAAAACTTTTATTCACCCGTAGGGAGTCTTCCTCAGAATTATCTTGTTCTTGTATGATCACAGAAGGTTTCCTCTTTTCAAGTATCCTTCCAGACCTAGGTTTAACATCACTAAGGTCTAGAGGAGTAATTAAATAAGTTGGAAACTGTTGGCCTTCTATCATGTATGTATTCTGAGGGTTCTTATTATTGGGGTTTGGTATGGGTTGAGCTGGAAATTGATTTGATTTTTGAGGGAATGGTAATGAAAGTGGTTGATTTTGATGTGGTTGATTTTGATGATGTTGTTGAGGATTTTGTTGAAGATTTTGAGGAAAATTTTGTTGAGGATTTTGAGGATAAAAATGTGGGTATGGTGGATAGGATGGTGGATACTGATAGTATGGAGAGTATCTTCCATAGGGACTTTGTGTTCCTTGTGCCTAGGACTGAGATTGATTTTGAAATTGGGGCCAAGGTTGCTGCCAAGGATTCCAAGGTGGAGGTTGATTATACATTTGATCATGGAATCCTTGTGTTTGAGGTCCCTGCCAAGGCCTTCTAGATACAAAATTGAGAGACTCTGTGGAATCTGTAGGAGTTTCCTCCTGAAAGACAGCTTTGAGACCCGGAAGAGAAGGACAATTCTTGGTCTCATGTTTTTCAGAACAAATGACACGGGTTTCTACAACTTTTACATCCAAAGGACACTCTCTCAAGGCATGTTTCTTTCTACATTTGGGACAAAAGATTGCCAAGGCATCAGATTCAGCCTTTTGCTTGTTTTTTATCTTAAGGGTGTCTATTTGTTCACTAAGACTCCCTAAGATGTCAGATTTAAAATCATCAAGCATATGTCCTATTTCTGATCTACTTACTGTCCCAGAAGCAGACTTACTTGCCCTTGCAAGAGCAGGATCTCTTGGACCTTTGACAGTTTTAGATTTCCCTCTTGAAAGGTTGATACATAACTCAGATATTTTAGGTAATGTGAGTTGTGATATATCCCCTTTTCCCATCATGTTAAGGATATCCAACCATTCATCCCTAATTGTTTTCAACAAAAGAGCTTTCAAGGTGTCTTGATCTAGGTTTTCCATTTTTTCCCTTTTGATGTTGTAATTAAATCTCTCCAATAAATCTTCCAAATTTTCATCTTATTTTTGTAACATCTTAAACACTTCTTCCTTATGATTAACCGGCATACAATAATCAAAATATCTCTCTAGAAATTCTTGTTTCATGTCTTCCCATGTTCTAATAGAACTGCTGATTAGACTCATAAACCACTTCAATGCTGCTCCCTTCAAAGTTGAAGGAAATAATTTCAATTTTTGAGCATCTTGTAAGTAGTCATAAGTTCTACAAAGCACTTCAAATTTGAATAAGAAGGTTTCAGGATCTTCAGTTTTAAGTCCATAGAAGTTTGGAAGGAAAGAGGGTGAAATATTTTTCATGGTTGTATTAGTTTCTTCATCAATTATAGGGAACCCAAAAGAGCTTCCTATTATACCTCTTCCTCCATCTGCACCTCTACCTCCTTCTCCTCTACCTCCTTCTCCTCTACCTCTACCTCTACCTCCAAACAATGTGTTTTCTCCATTAAAAACTCCTCCTCCTCCTTCTTCTGCCATGATTGACTCTCTTGTGGAAGTGGAAAGGTTTGTGTCCCTAACAGGAGTTTTTAGATCTTCTTCTATGGCAGGTTCAGTGGATGAAGTGGAAGGTTTTTCTAATGGGATATCTAATTTTAGATCTTCTAGAAGTCTAGGATCAAGAGAGGATGGAATATGGGTATGAGTTGAAGGTGTACTAGCTCTGGATCTAGATGAAACGAGTGGTGTTCTAGAAATCAAACTTCTGCCTCTGCTGCTTATGAATCTTCCCCTTGAATCTCTCTCCCTACGCATATAATTGTTTTTGGATGCTAAGAAACAAAGGTTACCTAGTTTTCACTTCCTCGGCAACGGCGCCAAAATGTTTGGTCTCAATCTAGTCTCCTAAACTGAGCTCATTTAATTGTCAACCAGGGTTGGTAAACTGCTGAAGTGAAGTGTACTGTATGTACCTAGGTGCTTGTTTCTTAATGCGTTGTGTGTAGTGTTTTGTGATGTTTTTGGTCTTTTGTGATGATTTATGATGTTTTTGATCTTTTGGTGGTTCTATGTTCACAAGTAAAATGACTAGAAAGCTAATGGAAGAAAGCTAATGATTAAAAATAGGGTGAAACCTAATTGGTTGATGAAAAATGACAAATGCAATTGCAAACACTGAAGCAGAATCAAATCTAAACTATGAATAAGCAAAAGCAAAGCTTGATAA
Source organism: Pinus albicaulis (assembly GCA_034641835.2). Lineage (NCBI taxonomy): Eukaryota > Viridiplantae > Streptophyta > Pinopsida > Pinales > Pinaceae > Pinus > Pinus albicaulis. The sequence continues at coordinate 358,431,145 of CM076582.1, forward strand.
TGACTTTTAAGAAAATGGTTCAAAACACAAACTAAACTTGTCAAATTCTTTCATCAAAGGCATTTGAGAGAGAGCTTGAAACATGGTCACTAAGTATGAAAATCTTCCTAACTAAAGATTTTAAACAACTAACTTATAATGATGCAACATTTTATCCTTGATTAGAGATTTGTTGAAGTATGTTTGGAGTAAAACATTGATACCATCATAAGATCTTCTACTCTAAATCTAATTCCTAACTCTATTCTGCAACTCAGTTTTATAGCACTACACTTCACTCAAAGGTTATAGATTTTTGAAATATTCTATTGAGGAAAATGTTTGTTTGTAAGATGATAAGGAAGTTGTAGAAGTACTTCAGGCCTTAAAATAATATGGTATTCTGTTCATATGGTTATGAATCAATTATGGATTTTAGAACAAGAAGAGATTTGTGAATAATGAAGGCTATTTTGTTAAGTTTAACAACTGAAGTAATCTAATATGCAGTGAATGGCAACTGAATATGGAGTGCAAATGCAATGAGTTGAACTACAACTGAACCTAAAATGTCACTAGCCTAAAACAGTGTTAAACTACAAGTCATTATCAAACTTAAAACAAAATAACTGAGCATGAATTAAGTGCAATTAAACTCCGGAGTATCCTATCTAAGCTATCATGGATTATTCTATGGAATTATACAGTCTGTTTGTCCATCATGATTGGTATTTTGGAAGAGTTCCTTCTTTTGGAAGAGTTTTTAGAACAATCCTGACTGTGTAATTGAGTGCAAATGCAAGCATAAAGACTGAAAGCAATGAAAAAATAAGATATCATAGCCATCTCCCACTCGTCATTATGATATTTTGGACAAGCGTTTAAGAGCAAGAACAACGATGGTACTTAGTGAAAACACACAACTAAAATGTTCAAGATCACAATCATGCTTAAGACAGTATAAAGATTTCTTGGAAGAGTTTCTTCTTGTGGAAGAGTATTGAGCATAAGTATAACTGTGAAGGTGAATAAAAGAGATTACAATTAAATCTTACAATACTATAGCCATTTCCCATTCATCATTATAATCTTTTGGAAGAGCTTCTTCTTGTGGAAGAGTTAGAATGAGCATAACTATAGTAGCTAATGAAAAAAACTACAAATTCAACTTCAAAAACGTAAAGGCAGCTAGAATACTTATCTAAATTATGCAAATAAATCTGTGCAAGAGGCAGGGGCCCTCTACCACCTGACAGAATCTAACTCCAAATCAAATCAACGCTTTCAAAACAACACTGTTTGCTTCATTAAAAGTGAAATAACTTGAACAGAGCACTCTGCGTCTTCAGAAATGTAGCACAGAATCTAAGCAAAATCTAGAACAAAATCTAGCCTAGCTCTCGGTTTCCCAAGTGTTTATATAACAAATGTAAATAACAAGACTTGCAACAATTTCGGGAACATTGTCTTTATAAGTTTACCCTTCTCAGAGATAGCAATAGGACTCTTTCAGTGTTTAACTTTGTAGGAATCGATTATAGTGGCGGTCTAATAGAAGTCTGCTTTCCTAAATGTGTTCCCACGTTCCAAAACCGTACCCAAAATTCGTTTCTTCCTCCATGATGAGCAACGAACCATGTAGACATGACGTGGATTATGCCCATATGCGGTTTTCCTTGAGAGGCCACCTGGAACATACTCAAACGTGAAGGCAGCTGCAGAATCACCGGTTAGCTACGGAATGTCTGCATTCTGCAGCTAGTTCCGGTCAAAATGCTTGACAATGGCAAAAATCACAAAACTTAGCAAGTCAGTCATGTAAATCATTCTAAAAGTAATTTTAACTAAATTCATTGATCAATTGGGTCTGGAATAGCAATGGACAAAGGAAAATGAGGTAAAATGGAATGAAAGAAAGCACAATTTTGAGGCTCAACAAAGCCAGTAAAAGGCAGAAGGGCGAATTACACGGAGAATTCAGAAAGATAAAGCCACCTACGTTCGATGGAGAAAAAGAGGAGGTGGCGGAAGCCTGGTTGATTAACATGAACAAATACTTCCAGGTGTATGATTACGACAGTGGTCTTAAAGCACGGCTGGCCATTTATCAGTTAAAAGACAAAGCCGCCTTATGGTGGGAAGAAGTGAAGAACGTGCAGGGATTAGAGGATCAAGATGTAACATGGGAAAAGTTTCAACAGTACTTTAAGGATAAGTACCTGACTGAGCGTTTTTATGATCAAAAGGCCCGAGAATTTCATGATTTAAGGCTAGGAAAACTGACCATGGACGAGTTCATCACCAATTTTACTGCATTACTGCGCTATGTACCGTACTTAAGAGAAGAGAAAGCCAAAGTTCAAATATTTCTGAGTAATTTACCTGTCCATATGAAGGAGCGTATCGAATTTGAAAATACTAAGACAATGGACGACGCTATCAGAAAGGCAAGGCTGTGCTATCAGCAAGCGAAAAACAAGATAGATCCTGGAAAAGGATGGAAAACAAGGAAGGATAACAGAAACAATGCTGGTTCCAAAAGGGGGAAAACCAGTAATTTCCGAAATACCACCAGAAATTCAATCAATAAACAATTCGGTAGGAACCATCAGCGGGTTAGATGGCCTGGGGAAGACAAAACAGTGGAAGCTTCAAGTAAACCTGAGCAACCACAAAATCAGAGGCCATCTCTGCAGTGTTGGGGCTGCGGGGCAGCGCACTACTATCGAGATTTCCCACAGCGGGGTAAAACTAAGGCAGTAAATAACTTGCAAGAAGCCTCTACTGTGGGAGATGTTGCTCGGAGTATACCCAGAATTAATGCTGCATTGGAGGACCGGCAAGCGGATTTTCAGCCTACCATGATAGAACTAGAAGGTAAATTGCTATCCCAAACTATTTCTGTTTTAGTAGACCCGGGGGCAAGTCTAAGTTATATAAGTCCTAAACTAATGGAAGTCTGTAAACTGCCAAGTCAAAAGTTCAAAAAGACCTAGTTGGTCTAGTTAGCCACAGGAGCTAAAAGAACAGTTAGTGCCAAAATACCGGAATGTGCACTGCAAATTGGCGGACATCAGCTGGTAGTGGATTTAAATATTCTGCCTTTCGGATCCTATGATATATTATTGGGTATGGATTGGTTGGAGAAGCATTGGACTCTTATAGACTGTAAGGAAAAAATAGTTTATTACAGAGATCATAATGGTATTCATCAAGAGATTCAAGGCATAAAGAAGCCTGTAAATCTGCGCCCAATTACAGCTTCCCAGATGGGGAAATGTATAAGGAAGGGATGCCAACTGTATGCTATACAGGTTGGATTATCTGAGTCTAAAAATAAAGCTGTTGTGTTAGAAAATATACTGGTATTTCAGGAATTTAAGGATATATTTCTTGAAGAAATACCAGGTTTACCACCAAAAAGAGAGGTTGATTTTACAATAGAACTGCTGCCAGGAGCCTCGCCAGTTTCACGGACTCCTTACCGTATGAGTGTACCAGAACTGACTGAACTAAAGATGTAGCTTCAGAAATTGCTGGATAAGGGGTATATTCGACCCAGTGTGTCACCCTGGGGAGCACCCGTATTGTTTGTTAAAAAGAATGATGGAACCATGCGCATGTGCATGTATTACCGACAGTTAAATAAGCTAACTATTAAGAACAGGTATCCTCTACCTCGTATTGATGACTTGTTTGATCAGGTGAGAGGGGCCACGGTGTTCTCAAAGATTGATTTGCGATCTGGTTATCACCAGATCTGGATTAAAGATGAAGATATCTACAAAACTGCCTTCCGTACAAGGTATGGCCACTACGAATTCGTGGTATTACCTTTTGCGTTAACTAATGCACCAGCCACCTTTATGAGGCTGATGCATAGTGTATTCCACCCTTATTTGGACAAATTTGTGTTAATTTTCATTGATGACATACTGATTTATTCTAAAGATGCGGAAGAATACAAGGCACACTTGGGAATGGTGCTGGAGATGCTTAGGAAGCACCAACTGTATGCGAAGTTCAACAAATGTGATTTCTTTAAAGAAAAAATATAGTATCTTGGACACGTAATATCTGAAAAAGGCATAGCTGTAGACCCGGAGAAAATCAAGACTATTATGGAATGGAAGGTGCCACAGAATGTGGCAGATATATGATCTTTTATGGGTCTCACTGGCTATTACCGGCGATTTATAAAAGGATTCTAAAAAATAGCTTTTCCTATTACCTCCTTGCAAAGGAAAGGGAAAATCTTTAAATGGACAAAAAAATGCCAGGATAGTTTTGAAAGATTGAAGCAGTTGGTGACAACAGCACCTGTGTTAAGTGTGGAAGATCCGAGTAAGGAATTCAAGGTTTGTATAGATGCATGCAAGGAAGGTGTTGGGGCTGTTTTATCACAAGAAGGAAAGGTAGTTGCGTATGAATCCCTCAAGTTAAAATATCATGAGCAGCGGTATTCAGCTTATGATTTAGAGCTGATCGCAGTTGTGCACAGACTCCGGGTGTGGAGAAATTATTTACTTGGGAAGAAATTTGTATTAAGGACGGATCATAGTAGCCTAACCCGCTATTTTAAACAAACTGATTTAAACTCCCGACAAGCAAGGTGGAATGCTTTTCTGAGTGAGTTTGAGATTGATTTACAGCACGTGAAGGGAAAGGAGAACAAAGTTGCGGATGCATTGAGCAGAAAAGTGCATAGCATTTATGAATTATACATTAATCAGGTGGAAACCAGATTTCTAGATCAAATCAGAAAAGAAGCAGACAAGGATCTAGAGTATAAATATTTGTGGCAGCAAACCCAAGAATTTGAAGGACAGGGGGAACAAGGGGGATATGAGATCAACCAGGACGAGTTGCTGGTTTTTAAGAAGAAAATAGTCATTCCGAATAGAGTGGAATTAAAAACTATGATTCTGGATGTATATCATAGAAGCAATTATGGTGGTCATCCAGGATATCAAAAGATGCTGACAGCCATAAGAAAGGATTATTGTTGGCCAGGCATGAGGAAGGAAATAGCAAGATATTTAACCAAGTGTTTAGAATGCAAACAAGTAAAAGTGGAGCATCGGCATCCAGCTGGATTAATGCAACCTATACCCATTCCCGAGTGGAAATGGGAGGTGATTTCATTGGACTTTATCACTGGGTTACCAAAATCAAAGCGAGGTAATGATTCCATAATGGTAGTTGTGGATAGACTAAGTAAGTCAGCACATTTAATACCTGTCCAGTCCACCTATAAGACAGTACAAATAGCAGACTTATTTATGCGTGAGATCTTCAGACTCCATGGCATACCTAAGACCATCATCTCGGACAGAGATGTAAAATTCACATCAGCCTTTTGGAAGACACTGTTTACAGGGTTAGGATCTCAAGTACATTTTAGTACTGCATACCACCCGCAAACAGACAGCCAGACTGAGCGGGTAAATCAAGTACTGGAAGACATGCCAAGAATGTATGTCATGCAACAACCAGTTAAATCGGAAGAGTATCTACACTTGATAGAGTTCGCCTACAACAACGGTTACCAAGAATCATTAAAGATGAGTCCGTTCGAAGCGCTTTATGGGCGGCAGTGCAGGACTCCCATCAACTGGAGCAGCCCAGAGAATAAACTCATGCTAGGACCAGACATGCTAGTAGAAATGGAAGCTGAGGTGAGGAAAATTTGACAGAATTTGAAAGTAGCACAGGACAGGCAGAAAGTGTATGCGGATAAGAAAAGGTCTTATCGTGAATATGCGGTTGGAGATCATGTATATGTCAGGATTAAACCAAAGAAAAGCACATTAATATGGGCATCTTGTGCAAAATTAGCACCCCGATTCTGTGGCCCTTTCCAAATACTGGAGAGAGTGGGACCGGTGGCGTATCGTTTAGCTCTTCCTAGTCATATTCGGGTGCATAATGTTTTTCATGTATCGTTATTGAAATGATATGTCCAAGATACAAGGCATATTATCCATTGGCAGAACATACATGTAGTGAATGAGTATGATCACTAAATAATAATGCGATATCAAAAACTTATTTAATTAACATAAGTTTATTTTGTGCAGGTAGAACCAGATGGGGAATTTCTGGTCGAGCCACACAGTATAATCGATCGGAGGGAAATCATGCTTCAGAAACGAGTCATTGCCCAGGTTAAAGTGCAATGGAAGCACTTTGGACCTGAGGAAGCTACCTGGGAAGACGAAAGTTTTGTTCCTGAAGCTTATCCTGAGCTTTTTACTGAACTAGAATAATAACACCGAGGACGGTATTCTCTTCCAGAGGGGGGAAACTATAACCACCGTTTTAGTGGAAACGAATGGTTAGACTGTTTGTTTATTAATTAAGACTGATGTTTTATTTCAATTAGAATATTGAACAAAAATTAAATTTTATATTAATAAATATTTACAGTGAATTAGTTTCATGAGTAACAATGATCGTAAAAAAAAGTAAATCAATATCTGGTGTTAGTTGGAAAAACAATTTGCACAGTTACCCATAGAAACTCTGGAATAAATAGAAAATCCAGAGGAGAGTTTGGGGTTCTATCTGTGGAGGAAGGAAGAGGAACTCTGTTACCCTGGAAGAGGAATTTCCGAACAGAGTGTGCTCTGGGTTGGAGATTGGACCGGTTCGTCCCGTGATCTCCCCAGAATTTCCTGTTTTTCCATGGAATGGAAGGTCTAGACCGGATTGTCCTAAGTTCCCGTCCAGTGCTCTGAAAATTACAGAGACCCCGACTTGATGCATGGGGGAGAGCTGCGTGACTGTTCGCCAGCACATGGAAGGGAGGAACACTATTACCATCAGTTGATTCAGAATCCAGATGAGTAAAGAATAGAAGAAGTAGATTGTTTTGTTTTCTATTCTGACTTTAATTTCTGAAGAATGTTGTGGTTAAAAACTTAACTTTGTTACTGTGAAAGGATGAATCTTGTTTCTGTTGCCACTACAGTAGGGTTTGTTGGAAATAGGTATTATATTCTTTAAATACAGTCTACAGTTGAGATTTTATAGTAGCCAGAAAGATCAATAGTCTAACTCAGCATTTTCTTTTTTCTTCACATTCTTATATCATGTACAGAGGTAGGTTAAATTCCTGTGGAAGAAGTGATTAATAACAGAACTTGAAAATTAATCATAGGCCATATCTACTTCACTAATTTAGATAGTCCTGTAGAATATAAATAGTGGAAAAAAACACAGACAGTGAAACCGGGAGAACCGTTAACCCTTCAAGCCAGTAGCCTGTGCTAAAGGGTTGGTCATTCTCCGCTTCTGAAGAACACGGATGTAAATGGCGGTCCGGTCGCCTGTACTATTTAAGGAAAGATAAAATAAAATAAGGAATACCAAGAACAGTAAGAAATACAGAATGTGCTGGTAGTAGAAACATAGAAATATTAACCCTACAACAGGTAATAAAACCCTTAACAGTAGTTACATGAAAATTCTAGAATCCAGGCAGTGAACGATGAACCAACAATTCTAGTGATACATAAGAACCCATGACATAGTGAAACAATTGCTGATACCGTTGAAAAAGATTGTCGACACGGTAAATAGCCTCACGGCGCTATACACATTATATAAAAGACAAACGAAAACTTGACTAAGAATATCGCACTACCACTGCAACTGGTATATTCATGATCTAGAAGCATAAACACATTGTGTGCGAGAAGTTTAACTCAAAGGAGAGAAGCAGTCCGGTGAATAACCGAATAACAAAATCACAGTTTATATCAAAGTAAACTCCACTTTGCAGTAGTCAAATATTATACAAACTGTCGGCTTGAGGCTGCAAATGACAACAAGAAACCTGGTCAAGAACCTATCCTGCACGGCGTAAACTAAAACATATCAGGCTAAACCCTGAACTAGACTTAGACAGGATTATCATCTAGTTGTAACGCCAAAGGAAGTCCAAGGGTACAGACTCTGTCGAAAACGGAGTACCTGTGAAATGCATGCAGGGGTTAACCCTCATTCCGCGAGCAAGCCCGGAGAACAACAAGGAACCCGAGATGGAGCAGGAAGTATGGGTAATACCTGCCATAAGAGAGATTCCATTAGGCATGCGGGAGAAAATCTATAAAAGGAACAAATGAATTATTAACAGTGCTGTAGAACAAGGTAACCCCGGAACGGAGGCAAGTTTGTTTTCAAAAAGAGAATACCTGTCGTTCCCGAACCTGGGAGTTTCTCTTTAAAGCACCGGACCTCCGCTGTCAAAACCCCCAAACGAAAAGAATTTAGTGAATGATAGAGAATATGAGAACAACAGCCAAAAAAATCTTAAGCTTCAGGGTGAGAATGATAACCAGACTCCTCCATTTAATTCACACAAGAAATTGAAACCTGTTTCACGAATTTTGCAGAAAGATTTATGAACTGTCAGGAGATGTTTTACCTGAGTCAAGAGGCAAGATCTTTGGCCGCCGCGTTACCACCATCGTCTCGGAAAATCTAGAAACCCCGTGAAGAAACCCTGGCAGAGCCACACCGCCTCCACAACTCTCAGCGCAAAGAGTAACAATGAGACCGGAACGGTTAGAGCGCCAAGGGGTCATTACTAACCCTAGGCACAAGAGCCGTGTGATCATATTAAATCGACGGAGGAAATGCTGCCAGGTGTTGGGCAGATAGGCCAGCCGGACTACACAAATGGCGAACCCAATTTCCAAAGATTGCAAATTGACAATTATAAATGCGAAATGGATAAACATAATTACCAGCACTTATTAGGTATGAGATTTATTAATAACATGAGCCATTATGGAAAACAAATTTCCAGGTGAACGCAAAGATTATTACATAGAATCCACCGATCAATCAATATACAATCCATAGTACAAAAAACTCCATTATGTAGTACCGAAAACATGAAAACCGAAGAACGATGCCAGCAGTGCAAACATATAAGGCCTTGTCATATAATATTTCTATTTAATGCTGGTTGCATTTCGGTGGTGATAATTTTTTTTTTTTTATGATGGTAAGTTTTATGGTAATTTTAACTGTTACACTCTCATAAAGCACACCTTTATTTTTTACCTCCATCACCCTAAATCCCATCAGTTTGTTTTGCCCTCCATCGCTCTGCTTCGTAAACAACCCATCAATAGCATAAAGATAGACCCCTAATCCTTTACCTTTACCTTTCTTTACCTATGCCTCGTATTGAAAATTTTAAGAAAAAATTAAATTTTAAGACATAATATTTCTTTTCTCTTAAAATCCCCCTCCATGTAGTAGTGTTGAATACAACGATATACAAGTTTTCTTTAATTGTATCAATAAACATCGAAGGTACAAAAGAGGAGTTGATGTCCGAAAAATCTTGCCAGGAAAAGTTGTCATGTTCTTAAGAGTCGACTACCCCACAAAACGAAGATCCCAACAAATTGTTGTCTTTATATAAGATATTATGAATGAAAAGTGAAATGAAAACCTTAGTATAGGTGCAAGATAGTAGTACCCTGCAAGCTGGCGGACTTAGGGTGTGCTGCCAAAGTAAATTTTGTAGTTGTTCAATAATATTTTCTTAAATTAGTAAGTTTTTGACTTAATTGTTAATTGTTTTAAATGGATTTCATCTTAAGTGGTTGTTTTCTTAAATATAAAGTTTTCTCTTAAAATATTTTTGTCTTGAACTGTTTTTGTCTTAAATATAAAGTTTTGTCTTAAAATAATTTTGTTAATCTGTTTATGTCTTAAACATAAAATTTTGTCTTAAAATATTTATGTCACAAGCTATTTCTGTCTTAAATTTTTTTTGTCTTAAATATAGATTTTTGTCTTAAATTTAAAGTTTTGTCTTAAAATATATATGTCTTAAAATATTTTTTTCTTAAATTGTTTTTGTCTTAATTATAAAGTTTTGTCATAAAATATTTTTTTCTCAATATATTTTTGTCTTAAATTTTATATTCAAGACAATACGATTGATATTAAATTTTAGTATAAAGTAACTAAAATAAAGTGACCTTTTAAGACAAAGTGTAGTAATGTATATTCCCCATAAATATCAATTGAGAATTAAATGCACAATATTTTAGTTATATTTCTAAGAAATAATGAAAGTAATTAAAATCCACTAGTAACCTGGTTATTATTCCAAAGAGGTACTCAGCAGGTGCATGCATGCATTTTACTTACCTCTAATTGCATGAGACAATTAAAATGACTGCATGGCCAATTAACTAGGACTAACTGTGATTTAGTATATCGTATGTAGTTTATATTCTATCATTCTTTTAGTATGTGGATAGAATTCATTTTATTCTTTTTCTCAATTCTTTCTTCTTGAAAGCTTTTTCATTGTGGTCTAGCTAGATCCATTTTGTTCAAACTTACCAACAATTTTACAGAAATTGAGAGAAAATGGTGGACAATGGGTTGAAATTTGATCCATTTTGTTCAGACTTACCAAGAAGAATTTCACACACATTGAGAGAAAATGGTGGACAAAGGATTGGAATTTGACAATAAAAATACTTATGATAAAGCATTTTAGTATAATTATTTATATGTTTGATTATTTAAAATTTTTAAGCACGTTTTGTATGTATTTCAGAATAAACTCATTTAAATATTACGATCTAAATATTTAATAATGGAACTATATATATATATATATCTATATATATTTGATATTATTAAAAAAAAAATCAATATATAACTCATTTTAAATAAGCTTTAAGAATACTACTTTACTCTCTAAAAGCTTATCCTCTATAATTCACCTCAACCATTATTATTAATACACCTGATACAAAATAATTCGTATTGGATGCAGTATATCTGTAGATGTAATGGATTCACGTATGTCACTTACTCTAATACATCACCTTTCATGGCACCATGTGAATGCATTATCTCTCAATAAAACAGCAAACTATACCATGAATCCATGATGGATGGCTTCCATGATTAAATTTATGTGGTTATCAAGATGATGCTTAACTACTTAAAACTAAGTTATTTTAGGAGTTGCAAGGAGGTAGTCCAATGGTTAGGTCGGAATGTTTGGTGTAACAGATTCGGTTTGTGGTTTTCACTACTTCAAAAGGATTTCAGCGCGCTTAACACACAGAACACATTCAAAGAGGGCATGCGTTTGCAACGATATCATGTAATACTTGCATTTATATTTCATAAAAAAAATCAGCCAGGAGAATGATATTCACTGTTTCATGATTCCAGGGAAATGTTTCTTTTAAAATTAGCTTTTGAAAGCATCGCTAAAATGTTTGTAATAAAGGCTGCATTTTAATATAAAACGTGTTATTATTGTCAACATGGAGTTGCATAAGATGAAAGAATGACATGACGGGCAAAATTGGAAGAAAATTGCAACATAGAGTGGACAGCTAAGCAATGCAGAATGCATTTTGAAATGATAAGATAGGGTGGCAAATGGGTTTGGAAAGGCAAAGTACTAGCACGCTAAAAGACACGGTGATAAATGACAAATGTTGGGCAACAAACAAAAACAGTTCAAAAAAATGCCTCTAGCGTAATTACACCTGTGTAATTTTCCACAACTTCATTTATCTTCTATATCTTCTATATTCTCGCATTCGTTTCTTATAATCAAAGTTTGTTTGCAAAAACTACATAACTCCCTTGCACCCTTCGTAAAAATCTAGACAAAAGAGTACCTAAAACTATATAAATCTTAGCGAATATGTATCAGTTTAATTGAAGAGTAGAGATATATCATCTTCATTGAATTTAGTTGAAAACAAGCTAGCAAAAACAAATTAGGTTGGAAATGTGCTCACGGGCCCGCATTAGAAATGCAGCTCTCCAAATGACTAGCCAGAGGCCTGACATATTTTTATCGATTTGGTTTCATGAAAAGTAACTTTCCATTCCGTGAAAAAGACAAATCCTGCATGGTAACTGAATATTTTGGGAAGCGCTTCCTCCAACAGAGAGGTACACTTATAGCCTATAGGTCACGACTAATGGTACATACCTTGTCTGGTTTGTTCAATTTTACTTTTCACTCAATCACCGGAGCACCATAGATTTTATGTTATTCTTGGGCAAATATTGTTTATCTTTAGCATATTGGTGCCATATGTGTCAAACACTTCTATCCATTATATAGATTTGTTTTAAATATGAGTTGTCAAGTATCTATCCATTATATAGATTTGTTATAAATGTGAGTTGTCAAGTATCCTATCCAGTATATAGATTATATAGATTTGTTATAGATTTGTTTTAAATGTGAGTTGTCAAGTAGATTTTATGTTAGTTTTGGGGGAAGTATTGTTTATCTTTAGCATATTGGTGCCATATCTCTCATAAACACTTATCCAATATATAGATTTGTTATAAATGTGAGATGTTAGGTATGACTTTTCACGTTCATGGTTTTATTAGAATTACATTAAGATCTTCCAAAATTACATCAAGATTTTCCGAGTCTTTATTTTTCTACCTCTTTACTCTTAACTTTAAAGGGGGTGTTTTGGAATAATTTGTGGAAACAGTTGTTAAACGTGTTTTATAAGGAAGCCACGAGGATCCTCGGATCTCTTTTAGATTAGTCTAAAGAATTATAGATTCACCATTGTAAAGAAAAATCAAGTGAGATACTTGGATAAACTCAATAGAGTTTGTATTTCAAAATGATTTGTTTAGTGAACTTTAAAAAATAAATAAGAAATTATAAATTTTGACATTATAAAATGTTATAAGTTTTTTTTTAACCTAAATACAAGTGTTACATTGTTTTATAAAATGCTCAAATAATTTTACATGGAATGATGTAACTTAAGTTGTGAAATTATTACAATTTAAAAAAAAAAAAAAAAAAAACATTTTATGTAAAAAGTCAAAAAAAGTTTGTCCATGGAGTCGTGGATAGAAGATGATGGGGTGTTCTGGTAAGGCACTCTTTGATGTGAGGTGATCAGGTATTCCATTAAGAAACTCCTTGATTTGAAATCATTTGTTCAATTCTCCCCCTGATAAAAGTGATATATTAGACATAATAAAAATGACATCCTGCCAAATTAAAAAAGAAAAAACAACAATAAAAATCATCAATACATTAAAACATATAATATTAATTATTCTAATTTATATAGAAATTTATAATCTATTTATTATAACTATTTTTTATTTTATCTCTTAAATAAAAATAAAATTAAAAATCACTTAATTACATTAAATACATTGTCGTGATTCTAGTCATTTAACAGCAATTTTCAGCATTTCATTCATTCCTTGGGATGTCATTCGAATATGGCTAGCAGGACAATCCTAAATCTCTCTCTTGTTGTGTCAATGTCCTTGGAATTTGGGAAAAAAATTAATGTCGAGTGGTGGAACTAGGATTTTCATCAAAATTCTATTTTATGAGTAGTTATAACTTTTACTCAACTTTCTGTTTCTTTTCATCTCTTGTTGTGTCAATGTTCTTGGAATTTGGGAAAAAAATTAATGTCCAGTGGTGGAACTAGGATTTTCATCAAAATTCTAGTTTATGAGTAGTTATAACTTTTACTCAACTTTCTATTTATTTTCATATTTAGACCAATGTTATTTTCTGGACTACAAAAAATTAAATGCAGTAGAGCAGTATATGCCCATCGTTAAATCTAATGGTTTCTTAATCTATAACTAATTAAGTCTGGTGGAAGAGTATATACCCATAATTAGATTTAAACAAATTAAAATCTAACGATAAACATACACTGCCCCACAACATTTAATTCCCAATAACCAAGAAATATACATCACCAACCTACCCATGATGCCACCGAGAACTTGCCACGAGAAACATCCATTAATGCCATGTGTTCGATCTCACGGTCTTGCTAAAATTTCAGACTCCACCCCAAATCTGAACGTCCTTAATAATTGCACGTGGTACCTTCTCAACCTTAGTGGTGTTGAAATATTCCTAATTAGCGATAGCTAATTGGAATATTCTATTTTGTTTAGTTTGCCGTCTATAGTTTGTAAATAAATAAAAAGTGAGTAAAGAGTGTCTAACTCACTTAAGTGAAATAAGACATCCACCTAGTAGCACAACGTTGTGACTTAAGTGGGAGTCAAGAGGGGGCCTAGCACCATGTAGAGGAGGGGGCCTATGTACACTCTAGAAGCTTCTGCAAGCTTCTGCGTAGATAAGGATGAGGGTGTGGAGGAGAGAGAGAGGCTACGATTGGGTTTTGGAGGGAAACCAACGTTATAAAACATGGAGGAGCCTCCTCATTTCATTCATTCTGGAGTTGTTGATTTTGGAGTGAGACTTTTGTCTTCTTGAGCATGCTGGATGTTTAGCCTATCTGTAGCACTGTTTAGTACATCGAGTGTCTCCGTGCGGAGATCTCACCCTTAGCCCCGGGGGACTTCGAGTGCCTGCTCGGGCAAGGTTAGTTTTTCAGCATTTTGTGAGTCATTTCATTGTTTGGGTTTGTTGTGGAGCTAGAGCTTATAAAGACTGCGCATTCATTGGGAGAGAGGACGTAGTCCGTTGTGGAGGAGCTTCGGATTGGGGTTTCTACAGGCGATTTTGCCGGGATTTCGAGCAGAGGGTCAGACTTTGCTCGTCGGAGGTTTTTGGCAGAGTTTGTGGCAATATTTCAGCTGTTTCTATCCATCCACTGCACTGTACCTTGGAGGCCAGCGTAATTCACTAGGGAGGCATTTTTTGGTGGTTTCGAGGGTTGGCCATTCTTGGAATGGTTTGTGGATCTTGTCGGGGTTATCGAGCAGAGGAGATTTTCTAATTTTCATCTCATTCCGGCAAGGGGATCAACCCCTAATCTTCAGTCGATTCCAGCAGTAGCAGCTACATGGCATTTTTCCAGTAGTTGGGATGCAGTTCATAGAGCAGCCATTTCCTGTCTTTTCTGAGATTGTTTTCTCACTTGCCTTGTGCAAGATCGCCTCTTGTACTTCATTGCATTTCTCATATTAATAAAATGGCTCAACATTTTCTCTCCTTTTTTTTTGGTTGAGCTGCCGTAGTTGCCATTGTTGCCGTAGTTGTTGTATTCTATTTCTATTTCTATTATTGTTTTGAGAGCTCTAGTTCTATACCACTTGGTGTGTTTATCTTTCAATCCTAGACAGAGTCTTGAAAGGGCTAGGTAGCCTCAGGATCTCGTCCTTTTTTAGAGGCAGAATATCTTGTAAATGCCCTCCCAGTTTATCTCTGGTTGGAGTTTGTCGTGTTTTGGAGATATCCCTAAAATGAGATATTACAGGTGTGTAGTATTTTAAACTATAGGAATATTTCATTTGGTTTTACAACAGAAGTGCAGTGGACAAAGGATTTACCAAATCATTGCTTACACATGGCCGAGAGCCTTATTAAAAAGTACCTTATTTAGAAAATATTGTTTAATCAACTCTTAATATTTACTTATTTTATTATGTGGTTTCATGAGCTTGTGGAGATGATATATACCAGCATAAATTCATCTAAAACAAGAATTTAACATAAGTTTAGAAAGATTAATTTTTTTTCAAACTTATTTTAAAGTGCAAAAAATTATTTGTAATTTTACTCTTTAAATTACATTTTTAAATGTTATAAAGATTATATAACATGTGTATTGAGTAATTTTATATTAATTTATACTAACATATTTTATTCGTAATTCACATTGGATATTTCATTACAAACGATGTTAAAATATTTTCTTTTAGCATTTTTTTCTATATATAAATATATATAAACTTGATATAAGGTATAAAAATATTTTTGAAAAGCATAAGGATTAAACATCATACTCGCATATTTTTTTTACTTCTAATTACTTCACATGATATTAAGTAATATGGACAACTAATTAAAAATGCATAATATGTATTTTTTCTCTTTTTATTATAGGAGACAATTATTTTCTATTTAGAGAATATTTTATTTTTATTTTTATTTTAAGAGGGGTGGATAAAATTACACATCACCTTCACAGTAAGCCCTAGAACTATTAGCATTATCTAAGAAGAGCCTAGAGATATCAAATCTCATACTTGAACAAGGTTTACACGTCAATTAATCCATTTTAGTGAAAATATTTACACGTAAATTAATCAATTTTAGTGCTTGGTAAATATGTGATTAATATTGATTTATAGTGGTAATGTTTTGTATATTTTGATATTTTATCATTATTAATATTTTATATTAAAAATTGAATTATTTAAGTGCGTGGGGTCTTGGTTAAATGTTCATGAGGTGGGACGCCGATTCAATTCCCTTCGCCGAGAGTGATGTATCTCGACATGTTGATGAAGATGGAGTAAAAAAAAGGTGGAAAAAGAGAAAAAACATTTTCCTCTTATTAAAAAGTAACTACTCTATTTTATCTTTAATTTATTTTTATTATTTTTATTATTTTTTTGAGAAGTGACATACTTACACATGTCCATGTCTTTTATTATTATTTTTAGAACTTGACATACACATGTCCATGTCCCTTGTACTAGATTCTAGAATGAGCCTAGATTCAATGAGTCTCTCCTCCATTTTTAATTATTTATTTATATGGTTATTTAATTTTAGTTTTTTTTCTGTTTTGGTGGAGACTGGATAAAATTATTTTTATTATTTTTTGAGGATGTGGCATACTTACACAAGTCCCACATATTAGATTGTAGAATGAGCCTTTTGGCTCAATAAAAATGTTTGGTTTGGTCTAGGCACTAATATTTTTGGTGCAAGTTATATTTTGATATATCTATACATGGCTTGGAAAAAGCTTCCTTCTCGTTGATTTACAAGTTGCAATAAGTTGTGTTTATTTATTTAAATATTTATTTGTTTGTTTAACAAACATATACAAAGAGTTTCATAAAATAGCGTTGCAAGGGTATCGACAATTTCTTTTAATAATTTTATAAAAGAAATATATATATATATATATAAATAAATAAATTTTTACCTACATAATTGCAATATTTTTTTTATTTTTTCAAAAAAGAAAATTCCATGGTGTAATGGTGCTTCAAACATTTTTTCACCATCCAGTTTATTAAGGGAAGAGATAATAAAAGAAGGTAACTCAACATTTTAAGTTAGTTAGGTCACCTTATTACATGGGTTAATGATGATCTGAGAAAGAAATTGGGAACTATGAAGTTGAAGTTTTAATTTTGTGGCAATAAATAATATTAAGCTTGAAAGGTAGCTACATGTGGACCGTGCTACATACCGACAACAAACATAGGGTCTCTCCAATGTAAAGTCCCAATTAGACCTCGCATCATTTTGCGTAAGATCCCTATTTGGACTATTGGATATTGGATCAAACACCATAATTGCAAAGTTTGTCTTGGCTTCAACGGATAACATGAGATATTATATACATAACCCTTAAACACAGAAGAAATGTGACATTGTGAAACACAAATTGTAATGTGTAAAAAGAGACTTTAATGACATGGGAGACAAAAGTGTTGTAAAATGTTTGTAATGAAGACTACATTTTAATGCAAAATGTGTTATCATTATCAACATAGAGTTCCATAAGATTAAAAAGGGATAACATGAAGGAAGAAAATGAAAGAAAATTGCAATAGAGAGTGGAGAACTAAGAAATGCAGCATGCATTTTGAAATGATCACATAGGGTGGAAAATGGGTTTGGAAAGACTGCAGGGAAAGTACAGGAACGCTAAAAGACACACTGATAAATGACAAATGTTGGGAAAAAAACAAACAAAAAAAACATCAAAAATGGCCTCGAGGGTAATTACGCCTATGTGATTTTCCACAACTTCATTTGGCTTCTATAATTGAACATATATTCTCACATTTGTTTTTATAATCAAAGTTTATTTGCAAAACTACATAACTCCCTTGCACCCTTCGTAAAAATCAAGGCAAACGAATACCCAAAACTATATAAAACTTAGCGAATATGTATCACCTAGTAGAGATATATCACCTTCATTGAATTTAGTTGAAAACAAGTTAGAAAAAACCAAATAGTTTGGATATATGCCCAGGGGCCCGCAGTAGAAATGCAGCTCTCCAAATGACTAGCCAAAGGCCTGACATTTTTTATTCAGTTGGCTTCATGAAAAAGCAACTTTCCATTCCATGAAAAAGACATCCTCCATAGTAACTGAATATTTCGGGAAGTGCTTCATCCAACAGTGAGGTACACTTACAAGTCACGAGTCATGACTAATGGTACATTCCTTGTCTGGTTGGTCCATTTTTACTTTTCACTAAATCACCTGAGCACCCTAGATTTCATGCTATTTTTGGGGAAAATATGGTTTATCTTTAGCATATTGGTGCCATATCTGTCTGAAACGCATATCCATTATATAGATTTGTTTTAAATGTGACTTGTCAGCTATGATTTTCTCATGGCTCCACCACAGTTACATCAAATTTCTATGCTCATTGAGATACTCTTCGATCAATAGAATGATGAGCCGATAGCTAATATTTAAAGCGAATCTGTATACTATATAAAAGAATGTCTGCTTGACCTAATTTTCTACGTTTTTTCGTTGCACACTCGTTCTCTTCACAACAAGAATTGTCTCTATTTTTTCGTTGCATACTCATTCTCTTCACTGCAATACAACCCGAACGGGATGGCGCATTCCGTTCGTCAAGTTTTTGATCAAATAATAACTTGTCTTAAAAGATGAGATGAAAATAAATGTAAAAAAATAGACAGGCGATGGGCTTCAGGGTGATGAATTTCTATCAAAATGGCTTTACATAACCCCAAGTTGCAACTAGTTTATAGGATGAAAGCCACAAAAAATATATAGAAGATAAAGACAATTAACTGTATACTCACAGTACATATTACTAATCTTTTGTAGATAATCTAGTTATAGATAAACATTTGAAAGCCTGAGCTTCTAACATAAATGAAAAAAATAAAAAAATCCCACCACACACCGACAAGACTGCACTTGGGCACTGCCGGCCTCTAAAGTTATTAATAAAAAAAAATTATGATTTTGTAAAGTTGTGATTTATCACCAATGTTGATGTTTCAAACAAATATAAATTTTAATCCTTTTAAATTTCTACAAAAATGAAAGTCTGACTCAATCACGTGCTCTTCAAAGTTGTGATTAATCACAAATGTTTATGTTTCACACAAATAGAAATTTAATCCTTTCACGTTCCTGCAAAAATGAAAGTGAAACTTTACGACAACCACATATATCGTTTATTCGTCCAAAGGAAGATTCCAAACTAAGAATATATGAGCAACGAAAGTAACTTCAACTCGACAGAAAATCCATTCGACGATAATCCAAAGAAGTAGAAGACGATATTCCATTCGCCGATAAGCCAATTACATCCATCTGGTAGGACTTGAACTTGACAATAAAACCCTCTAAATTAGTCATTTCTCCTCTTTATGATAACTATCGTGCCCACCCCTTAACTTTAAAGGGTCAATTCTCCTTCCCTTTATGATAACTACCGTACCCCATAACTTTAAACTTTTGTAGTGGAATCTCTCTGAGTTGTCATTTTTCTTCCTTTTTACTTTTCAATTCACTTTTTTTTTTACTTTTGACTGTAGAAAGGTTTATGGGAGTATTGAGTATATGGCCTATTATGATTTTGCTCAAGGAGTAAGCTTTCTTTTTCTGGTGGAGTTTCGGCTCTTACTAAATCATAAGATTCTAGTATGTTTGGCTTGCAGAGTGTTGAATATACTCTTGGTGTTGTATGGCAGCCTTGAGAATTCATCTTGAGACCTCTTTTAGATTAGTCTAAAAAATTACCTATTCAACATGATTAAAAATAAAAATAAACCTCAATGCCTCAATAATGTCAAAAAAAAAACATGATTGCTAAAATGTTAAAAAAAGGTTATAAATTTTGACATTGTTATAAGATGTTATAAGTTTTTTAATTCTAAATCTAAATATAATGTTATAGCATTTTAGAAAATCCAGAAATCATTTTTACTTGGAATGATGTAACTTAAATTATGAAATTATCATAATTTTATAAAAAAAATATTTTATAGTAAAAATCAAAATATTAGATTTTTAATAAAATAATTAATATATTAAAATATATAATATTAATTATCTTTATTTCATAATAAAATCATCAATACTTTAAAATATAAAATATTGGTTATTTTAATTTATATATAAAAGTTGATAATTTATTTATTATAATCTGCATGTTGAATTAGAATATTTTAAATATTATGTAATAAGTATGTATATTTTGGAACTGAAAGGGAGTTTCCAAATTAACTAGTAAGGATGTATTTAATTCTCATCATTCTTTTTAATTTTTACTCTTTCAAAGGTTAATAACGATTTTCATTATGAATTGACAAAGTTATTGTTTTTCTTATGGTTGTCTTTCACAATGGAGATTGGTTTGTTCTAAGTATTGTTAAGGAATATTAAGCACCATACACTAAACCAGTAATCATTTTGCATAATTTATTCAATGTACTAAGCCAATAATTTATTCAATTCTTTTTCATCTTCCTTATTAAATGAAAATAAAATTATATTCAATAGATAAGATGAAAATCCAGTTACCTCACTTACCTTTAATATTTAATAATATTTAATATTTACAATGCCCAAAATTCTAGTCATTTAACTCCAATTATTCAGCATTTCATTCATTCCTTGGGATATCATTCAAATCTTGCTAGCAAGTCAATCCCTCTCCGGTTGCGTCAACGTGTCTAGAATTTGGCCAACAAATCCATCCCGGCAGGTGGAACTAGGAATTTTGTTAAAATTCTAGTTAATGAGCAGTTATAACCATCACAAGTAAGCAACTTTGTGCCTCCCTCCATTTCCATCCCTCGATGCCACTGGGAACTAGCCACGAGCAACATCCATTAACGCCATGTGTTCGATCTCATGCTCTTGCTAAAATTTCAGACTCCACCTGAAATCTGAGTCTCCTTAATAATTGCACCTGGCACCTAATCGAACTTAGTCGTGTGTATTATTTTAAACTAGAGGAAAGTTCTATTGGTTTTTACATTAGAAGTGGCTTGTAAAAAGGATTTAGAGACTCATTGCTTACACGTGGAAGATCACTTTCTCAGAAAGTATGGTTTAATCAACTCTTTAGAGCCAACTATGAATATTTTTTTTATTTGACCACTTGGCTTCATGAGCTCGTGGAGATGATATACATAAAATGGTCTGGTTAGGTCTAGGCACTAGGCTTTTTCATGCAAGTTGTATTTCACGATATCTATGCATAATCTAGAAAAATCTTCCTTTGGGGTAGATCTACGAAAATGCAATAAGTTGTGTTTATTTATTTGTTTAACAAACATATACACAGAGTGAGCGTTGTAGTATCAACAATTTATTTTTAGTCTTTTTATTAAAATAAAAATAAAATAAAAAAATTCTATGAGGTTTTAGAGGCATACTTGTCATAATTTTCTTATTTTTTTCAAGAAAAAGAAAAACCAATTATGACTATCTAATGAGCATATTTTGACATATACACAAATCTTCATCAAAACTGAACTAGTCACATAATTGTTATAATAGTAGTAGTAACAACATCATAACAATTTAAATCTTCTATCATGGTGATGTTTTATTTCTTGTTGTTAGTTCTAGTAGTAACAACATCATAATAGTTTAAATCTTCTATCATGGCGATGTTTCATTTCTTGTCGTTAGTTCTTTTGTAGCAACATCGTTATTTTTATTACTAGTTCTTTTGTAACAACAATAGATATTTTTATGTCATTATTACTATCAAACTTCCTTCTTGTTGTTATTTACACACTAAAAATTTGATAATTGTTGTTGTAAAATTCTAAAAATTGTGCTATTTTGTATTAGAACATATCATTATGTAGAAACAACTTATATAGTAGCTTCTTTTTTTGTAGGTCCTTGTGGAGTAGATTACTACATTCTAAGTGATAGTTTTATTTCTACCTAAACTAAAAACTTTTCTTTCAAATTGAACGAAAATAAAAGAATGTTGTGCTAAGTGGGGAGTATATAAAATTTAAGACTTGTGCGCACCTCTCCCACAAAAAAAAAGCCAAAATTGTTGCATGTGTAAACCCTTATGTAAAAAGTTGATATTCTCATTTGATTTTCCTTGAATGAAGTCTTGCAAATGGGGTGTGATCCATTGGAAGTTATGATTCTCAAAACCACTTTTCATGCAATATAGTTTAGTCGCATGGACATGAAAATTTTCATGGCTCAATCAAGAGAGACATGGCATTAGAAAATGTTAGTTGTCTCGTTTAGTAGCTTATTTTTCTATTGCTTTGTCTGATGGAGAAACATCTTATTTTTCCATAGATGTTAATTATTTTTTGGGAAAAGCAATGAATTTTATTATTCATACTATTGGTTCTTGTGTGATAGAAACAATTTTTTGTATTTTTCATATTGCAAGTCGTGGGCAACAACAACAAGAAACTTTGTTGTTCTTTCTGTTGGTTCTTCGATGACAAAAAGAAGGTTTTATATTTTTCAGACTAGTGATTCCTATGTAACAAAAAAAAGGCTTTATAGGGCAGCTTGTAATGCTTCTCATGCATGGATATTGGAGTGGATTTGAACAAGAGTGAAGAGAGAATGTTATGGGAGATAATGATAGTGACATTTTCAATTCTAAAAAAATGGAAATGGATGAGGAAGTGATAAAAATTTCAAAGTGATTTTCCAAATACAAATATGTAATATTCAATGAATTTATACTAAATAAAATAATATAGTCATGCCTACATATACATAGGAGGTGTTATAGAGTCTAACTTATAGGTGTTTCAAAAACAAACTAGTAGGCGTTGCAGTGACTATAGAAGCACGTGAAACACCTGTAGAAGAAACAAATCTTGTAGCAACCCATCTAGAGTAATGTGTCAGAAGTTCTGTAGCATATGTATGAGAGGTTAATACAGTAAAAAATCATGAAAATAAAATTTAGGATTATTTTGTAGATATCCTATTGAAGGGTTGTGGTACTTAGCCAGAAACATCGATAAGAATAATTTACCACGCAGGACTCCAAACACTCTCCAATGCAAACCTGCAAGAACAAAAGAAAACTAATATCATCCATGCATTGAAGGGATAAGTTGAATAATATGGTGATTAATTAAAAGGTAATTTAAGGTTATTTTGAATATCTCTTGATGATGGAACGTGATACTTAGCCCAAAACGTCAATACAAATAACTTAACATGCATGACCAAAAAATCTACAATGTAAACCTGCGAGAACAAAAGAAGAATAATCTTATCCATTCTTGGAAGGGATAAGTTGAATCATATGGTGATTATCTAAAAGAAAATTTAGGATTTTTCTATAGATATCCTAATGATGGGTTGTGATACTTAGCCTCAAATGTCAATAAGAATAATTTACCAAACAAGACTCTAATCTCTCTTCAACGTAAACATACAAGAACAAAAGAGCCTTAATAATGAAAAAATCAATGAGAAAAACAAATGTAGAGCTTGGATTCTCGAATCACTACATGACTTGAAGACTAATATCTAGAACAACCTTTCAAGTGAAACTTATGAATGCTTATACAAAGAGTTGCTTAAAATTGAAGATTAAATTTTAATCTTATTTACAAGATTTATCTTCCTACAAGCAAGTTTAAAATAAGATGTCTATAACTACACCCAAAGGTTTTTCAAAGAGAAACTTTATTAATTTGTTTATTTTTTTATTTTCAAAGAATGTTTTCTATCTAGCTAGTTTTCAAATATTCGATGGTGTAATGGTGGTTGACAAGAGTTTTCACCATCCAGTTTATTAAGGGAAGAAATAATAAAAGAAGGTAACTAAAAATTTTAAGTTAGTTAAGTCACATTATTACATGGGTTAAGTATGATGTGAGAAAGAAGTGGGAAATGATGAGGTTAAAATTGGGATTTAGTGGTAGTGAAAATTGTTAAGCTTAAAAGCTAGCCACATGTTTAATGCGCTAGATAATGCCGACATACAGGGGATCGCCCCGATGCGAAGTCCCAATTAGACCTCACATTTTTCAGAGTAGGAGCCCCATTTAAAGTATCAACCCATCTAGCATAATTTAAAGGTTTGTCTTGGTTTCAACGTATAACATAAGAGGGTATATACATTACCCTTGAACAATCAAGTAATTTGACATTGTGAAATACAAATTGTAATTTGTAAAATGAGACTTTCATGAGTAAGGAGAAAAAAGTGAGCCTCTATAAGGAAGTAATAGTACTAAACTAAGAGGGACAAACACACAAAGAAATATTTGTTAGTAAAATAGTGAAATAGTTCACATAGACACAACGATTATTAAACCATATACAATAGACCTTCAACAAGATAAGTACGAATGCCACCAAAATAGTTTAATCTCCCTAGTACACGTGAAAGAAATATATATTGGAAACATCTAAAAAATATTCCTAAGAAATTGATAATACATTCATGAAAATTTGTTGGCTCATCGATCTTCAATTATAAGGTGAATTATCGAAGCACATAGTTTCAGTGGTGAGGCACTAGTTCTAGTAGTGGAACATTAAGTCACTTCTTTCTTCTCCAAAGAATAATTTTCTCTCATTTTCCAATTGAGAAAAGCCAAGACTAGCTCTCCAAATATTATGCCTCCAAAATTCCTTTCTTTAACTGATGAGGTTGCTTTTATAAAAAAAGGAACAAAATTTGATATGGACTATCCTCACATCTCTTGGAATTCAAATCTGTCCTTTGAACATATAAAAAAATCTCCAACTTCTAAATGACCTTTATAATTATCTATATAACCTTTCAACCTATCCTAAAAAGAATTTGTTCATATATGACTATGTGACTTTTCATATTCCACATATGAATATTGCACTTCCGAGCATTACATTTTGTTTTTTTCTTTAGAATATATCAATACATTCTAGATGATGATGTGGCATGACACATGGAAGCACATTGACCATTATGATGACCCTTATATAAGTTACAACTTCACAATTATGACATGTACTTTATGATGAGGTGGCAATGCCACGTTGTCTTGCTTGTTTCTTCATTTCACATTCTTGATAGTATATATGATCTATGCTTCATCTTTAGGAAAGATCCACTTTTTTCTCATCATTACCCTCCAAAGTGTATTTGATAGATATTGGATTCCTTTGAGTCATCATGACATACCTACTTCCTACCTCGGTCCATGGTCTTCTTCATGTCCTCATGGTAAATCTCTTATTTCTTCTTCTATGTAGGTGTTTCTTCATGCTTTCTCCTTGCTATCTTCTCTTGATAATCACCTTGTAATTCTTGGATGGTACTCCTACCAATGAAAATTATTCATGAAAAAGAAACATACACCTTAAAAACATCTATTCTACCAATACCTAGCTCACGAAATTATCTTCTCATGGTAGGCCTATGAGAGGGTTACAAGAATAATGTTTGATTAAGAGAGCATAGTAAAAATGATCAGTGTCTTAGGAAGGCTCCATTGTTCAGTTTCACTATGCCATGCACTATGATTAGGGGCTCTCCTTGGTCCAATGTAGTGCGGGATTCTAAAGCGATAAGGTGGAAAGCTTCATGCTTCCAGGTTGTGCCATGTGATCCAAAAAAAGAGAGGGAATCTTAAAAGAAAATTTTTACTAGTAAACGATGAGGGGGGAATCCTTCAGCCTTCCATACTGAAACATGTGCTAAAATTAAGGGTCCAATAAAGGCTAGGGTTCATGAGCGCATTGGGAAAGAGGGAAGGTCAAAGGTTTAGCCTTGATGATTACGATATGCACTCAAATGGAAAGGAGACTTCTTGGAGAGCATATTTTGACTGGTCAAAGGTAGAGAGTAAGCTTCCTTCATCCTTACCTACTTTTCCATATGCTCTATAGGAAGAGGTTAAGAAAGGCTTGATTACAAAGAACATTGGGGAGGGGGAAATGGTGAGGGTTTATCTCTCGAGAGTGTGCCATGTGCTCAAAGGAAGAGGAGGCTTGAAAGAAAGCGCAATTTTCAACAAGGGGTCACTGTTGATTTTTAATTCACTTTTAATCCTCAACGAGCGTAGCTTGACCCAACATTGGGTGCTTGAACATTTGGAGTGTGCTTTTCATCTAGGTAGGTCATAAGGATGAAGCCACTTATTCTAGGAGGGTTTTCACTACACTGGGAGGATAGGAGGATCTTCGCATTGCATCTTTTCCCTCTGAAAAAAGGTGAAATAGGTTGATGTTGTTAGCTAGGAATTCTATATGTGCCATGCAAGGAATAGGTAACAAAAATTTACTGTAGTGAGTCAGTATGATCAAGAAGGGTCAAGTGACTTCCCTTGGGAGGATCATAATGTGCAACATATTTGGGATAAGATTCAGAGATACTTATTTCACCAATATTTGGGAGTAGGATTTCATCATTGAGACCTATGGATAGGAAAAGGTCCAAAATCCTAGAGGATTCATAACTTGCACTGAGATAGAGGACCAATAAGGGCTCCAAAATTGATAAGTGTGGGTTTGAGAAAGTAAAATAGGGAAATGCATACATATATGACTCAAACTTAGATCACACACATAAAACCATCAATACAAGTGAGAATAATACATATGACTCATGAATAAAAATCATACCTCGAAATGATATTTGGTGTGGAGCCTGATTATCCTCCTCATTATTGAGAGTTTCTTTTTTTCAACTGCATTCGATCCTTGTTCCTATTGGGGTGATGACACCACTCATCGGATCGCCATTAGGGTATCCATGTGGGAATGAAGTTTTTTGTGAGCCCACCCATGCAGGGAGTTTAGGGGCACTTTTACCAAAGCTAGAAATAGGTGAAATATTTCCTTGTAAAATATTTTAATTTCATACTCAATCTAGGTCATTCATTAAGAATATGATATGACAATATAAGTTATGTTAATGTAGGGTTTTTTCCCTAGAATGATACCCTTAGTTTATATGAGGTAATTCTTATTCTAAATTTGTACCATTATTTTAAGTGAGAAAGAGAGGCAATGCGTGAGAGTGAAGAGGAAATTATAACGGATTTGATGTAAGTTGTATCTGTTCATTTTACTAGATAATACTAAAAGGAAGGAAATTTTGTTTATCTGTGAACATAGCCCAAATTGGGTGTACCACGTATATTTGTGTCTCTCTTTTTCTATGCACTTCTATGCTTCTGTTTCCATAATATTGTATGTGTTTGATTGCTATGTTAATTATTTTATAACAACTGGTATCAGAGACAAAGGTCTGTTTGGCTAATAAAATCATAGGAGAGAATGAATCATCGCTTGAATGGGATAAATGGCAGAATATAGTAGGTTTATGGTCAATAAATTTAATGACCAAAAATATAATTTGTGGAAGATGTAAATGGATGATTATATGTATCCGAAATATCTATACCTATAATTGAGTATAAAATCAACAAAGCTGATGTGTATGACGAATGGAGAATGAGATATTTTCGACCAAAACGAAATAGGAAAAAGACAGTTGTGTTTCGCAATGTCAGTGGCATTCAAAATTCAAAGGAAACAAGAACACAAGTTTCAATGACTAGATTTTCCAAACTATATGAAAAACCCTTGGCCTTAAATAAGGAATTTCTTCTTAAGAGTCTATTTAATATGACCATTTCAGAAGGTGGATGTGTTGTTGATCATTTAAATGAATTTAACATGGTTATTACTCACTTAAGCTCTGTAGGGGTAAATTTTGATGATGAAGTTATCGATCTGTTGTTTTTGTGCTCATTGCCACAAATTTGGAATGGCTTAGTTATGGCTATTTATAATTTTATCTCTACATCTAATTTAAAGTTTGATGACATTTTTGGTGCCATCTTTAGTGAGGAAATGCGATGGAAAATATCTGATGAGACATCAGGTAAAGTTTTTACGGCAAAGACTAGGGTTAGAAGCATGGAAAGAGGAAGGAGCCTAGGAAATCGTAGTAAGTCAAGTCAAGGAAGATCCAAATCCATATGAGGGACACTGTGCTGGAAATATGGGATGAAAGGACACGTGAAGAAAGACTGCAAATATTAGAAGGGAAAAGAAGGATATGGAAATCAACAGAAAAATCATGAAGCCAATGTGACATGATATTTGTTGTAAGATGGTTTTGTTCTTTCAATACAGAATATTATTTATGTCTATCTGGTAGATTTAGGGGCTTCATTCCATGCCACATCTGATAAGAAGAATTTTACAGGACTATGTTCAAGGAGATTTTGAACAAGTCCATTTAGGTGATGAAAAACCGTGTAAAATCATTGGAATGGGTAAGGTATTTATAATTCAAAAATTTGGAAAAAAATGGTTGTTTAAGGATGTAAGTGTAACACCCCAAGTTCTATGCTTTTCAAGTTATACATTTGAGCATAAATCCAAAGGGGAGTGGACCCCAATGGAGAATTATTGTGTGGAATTAATTAATTATTTATTAATGAAAAATAAATAGAATGGTTATGTGTGCACTATGAGTAAATGAGAATTTGAGATCACAAGCCTGATCCATGAGGTTATGGAAAAAGGTTAAGACTTTCCCCAAAAATATTTCAAAAAGAATTGAAATGAATTATTTCTAATTTAGATTAAAGAGGAAAAATCTAAATTCCCCAATGAAGAGGAAAGTAGTTGGGAAGAGGTAAAAAGCTAGAAAAGTAGAAAGAAACTTTAAAATCCGTCATGAAGGGAAGCCTAGGCAAAACAGGAAGAAAGCATCCTGAAATTCTAGACACAGAATTTAGAAACAGGCTTGGGGGAGATCATAGCTTAAGAAGCTGCTCTAGAACAAATGAAGGTTAGTCTATTCTGGGGGAGGATATCAGCTCGACGGTGAATTCTAGAGATAGAAGAATTCTATGGTTGGGAGATTGGTCATAGATAAACAGTGGTATGCACACCTAGCCTATAATTTTATGTTACAAGTTGTATTATGAAAGCTTTAATTTGATAGTGAGATTTAACGTATTAATTTTTCATGATTAAAATATTAAATTCCTTACATTTAAAATATTGTATTAGATGACATAATTCTCTAAAATCCGTATAGTTGTAGAAATAGAATCTATGGTGAAGTATCAATTAGAATCTCTAAACCGATATTGGTTTAAATATGAAGATAAAGTTTCCCCCAAAGACAATGTATTTTTACAACTTTAATCTGCTTCTAAAATATTAAATTTTAGGTGCATGAAAAGAAAAATTCATAACACTAGGTTTCCTAACTAAGTAACTAGGATCTAAAATTAGTGAGTAAAAAAAATATCAAATTTTGTTTCATTACTTCCATTTGATTGCAGAAAAATAATATATATTCTATATTTCCAAGGAAAGAGTTTAATATAAGCCAGAATTACAAATATGTTGAATAATTATAACAAGAATACAAGGAAAAAGTCTTATTGAAAATCTAGTTATGTGTTCTAAAAGTATATGTGTAGGAGAAGAAGAAAATCATATTTAAAATACTAGAAAAGATCATCTATCCACCTTCAATATCAACTGCAGCAAAAGTAGGTGAAACAAATGAAGTTAAATGAGCATATGTATATGTATATGTATATGTATATGTATATACATAGATGCTGAAACTCTATAATCATAGATGTTGAAAATATATAATTACAGATGCTGGAAATTATATAAAGCTTGCTAATTGAAAAGTTAAAGGAAGGGCATATTGATCTGTTAGAGTTGGACAAAACCATGAGGAACCAACTTGAGAAATGCAAACAAGTATATATATATATATATATGTGTGTGTGTGTGTGTGTGTGTGTGTGTGTGTGTATAATTCGACTAGGTTGACCGATAAGAAATGAATTCAAGCCAAAATTCCTCATGGGAAATCTTACAAAAGCAAGAGTACCTGTAATTACCGAAGCGAAACTAAATACATGATAAAAGTATGAAATTGCAATTGATTAACCAGAAAAAATTTGAATGGTATCAGGTGAATAAAAGTAAAGTATACCGGAGTCAATTTTATGCGGGTAAGAAACTGTGATCTTAAACCGGAAAAAGAATGTAAATCATTAAAGAGTAAATAAACGTTGAGAAAATGTCTTGATAAGAATTTCCATTGCCATGAGTGAAATAAAGAGGAGTTATAAAGTTAAAAGTATAGGGATAAATATAGATATAGATATACATACGGAAGTTGATTATGTAGATGGAAATCCTATCCTTATATATATGTATAAGTGTGTAATGTCCTAAGGTTAAATATATATAGAAGCATATATAAGGAATAGAATGATGGGTTAAATATAATTTATGTGGCATATAAATTATATTCGTTGTTGAATCAAAATATGAACTAAGGATTTTACTCAGAGTTAATAGGAATTATGTTATAAATAAGTTACATATGTGAAGTACCATATGGCTAACTTAACCGAATGAAAAGCTAGGATATCGAAAACCTATTGAAATGTATATGAGAATTGTACATAGATGAGTAAAACTATTACAACTTCTGTACTATATGGTATGTTAAGAGATGGTTGTTTTAGTACAGTTAAAGGAAATGTATGACTAGATATCATTAAAAGGTATAGTTATATATATGTGAGAAATATATATGTGTAAAAGGTATAGTTATAGATATGTGAAAGATATATATATATGTGGGGAAGGTATAATTATACATATATCACATATAACTGTATTGCAGATAATATTTCAGTATTCTGCTTAACAAATTATGAATTTATGGTGTTGGTAAATCACAGTTTTCAACACTTGGAGATATGATAACTAAATATCTCTTAAGGAAAATAAAAAGATGAATAATATGTTAAAAGAAAAAAAAAAAACAATTGTTGTGGATGAGAGACGTTACAAATGGTATCAGAGCACTAGTTGAAAAACTTGGCAATTTATGTGCTCACAAAGAAACAATAAGCTATTATAAATTTAATGAATATTGAAAATGTTACTTTCAATACTTTCAGGTACACCAATATCTTGGATATACTTTCAGGTATACTTGCAAGACAATTTAAAATCCAATATTAAAACTCACCTGTAAAGCTTTAACTACACCATTGGGAAAATTATGTACTCACACAGGAAAATATATTCTAGTCGAAAGAAGGTATAAAAGGAGATAGATATTAAAATGTGGAGTGAAACTCAAAGTTAAACATTATTCCGAACTAGATAGTTGCATATAATAAACAATGATTAAAGAGCTATATGAGATTTAACCATGGAAATAGGAGAAGGAATTGGGTAAGGTGGTAAGAATTACCGCGAACTCTTATTTCTATAAATGGAAAATTCTATAACTGAATGTATTTATTGGTTTTGTATAATTACTTGATCAGTTTAGTTATGCCCTGATAGCTACTCAGTTCTGATAGCTAAGCCATAGTGAAGAATTTTTCATCTTATGTAATATCACAATTACATCTTATTGTTAGATAGAAAAATATCGCATGTGGAACCTAAATTAGATAAAAAACAGAAACTTAATTGCAAAACAGTAGAACTTTCTGTGGTCTATGGTAATGATTTTATGAATATTATAAACGATGTATCTTACGCTATGGCTAATCTATTCTGGAACTATATTTAAAAATATTTAGAGACAACAGAGATGGACATTAGTATTATCAAAATATGAAGCATTGTATTAAGTGGTGATACTTTGTTAAAAACTGTTGTAGTTAGAACTTTAATATTTTAAGTAAATTAATAAATCTCAAAAACAACAGAAAAAGAAAAAAGAAAAAAAAAGAAAAAAAAGCTGTTGCGATATATATATATATATATATATATATATATATATATATATATATATATATATCAGAGAATTTATATTTTTAAATTGCATGAATGGGATATAGATCAGAAATAAAAATTTATTTTACATTAAGAACACAGTATAATAGAAACACAAACAAGGCAACTCCATTTAAAGAAAGTAATTACTTTATTTCATTAAAGAATTAGTAAATGAAATTTATGAGCCATTATAGAGAGGAATAAGTAATTTTCGAAGATATGTAGATATCAACTCATACCTTTTAAACATAGATATGTAGAAAAATAAATATTTCTAGTTCAATAATATATAAAATTGAATAAGGGGGTAAGAAAAGTCATAGTTCCAATGAATATTATTACAATTTCTGTCAGAAACAAAAATTGTTACAATACTTCTAACAATTGATTTTTGACATTCTGCATTTCGTGAAATCGAGTGGAATGGTTCTCACAAATTCTTGCCATCAGAGTAAGATGGTCGAGAAGGCGAAGCATTATCAACCTGTAATGCAAATGGAACTACTTAATAGGTCTCCTTGAGGCTCGAGGAAGAAACATTTTATAAGTAAACTCAAAAGAAAAAGAAAAAATTACCTGTAAGAAAAAGCTGGAATAAATTTAGAAAGGTAAATTTAAGTAAAACGAAATTAGAAAAAGAGGAAAAGCTAGAGATAAAGAAAAAAAATAAAAAATCTCTCACCTAAAACAAATCTTGAAGTGTTGAAGTTCTCTATGAACCAGAAATCAAGAGTACTTTCTCCTTACATATGAAATGAAGGGGAACCAAATGAATGAAAACGATGATTCTGAGCTAGATCTCTATGTCGAGAGACATAAGGGACAACCAGAATGGATCCAGTGCAGCTAGGAATCAAATTTCATTTCCTATATACTGGCATAAGCCAATTAGTTAGAAATACTCGATAGAAAACAGGTAAATCATAATCCACATTTGGAAGAATGAAAACGATTCACAAACAAACATGAACTGGGTTATATAAGTAAAATGAAACTTCAGAGAAATAGGTATTCTACCCGGATGACGCATAAAAACCCAGAACTTTTAACTCTCGAGAAAAAGGAAAAATAATTGTCCGAATAAGGGTTTGTGAAAATAGTGAAGAAAGATTTAAATGGTTATTGAAATTTGAAATCATTGTGGAGGAATAAGAAACCCTTTATAAAATAATAATTAATTTTTCCATCGGCATGAAATTGTAACTGTTAAATATGGAATATATATATATATATATATATATATATATATCCAAACTATCGAATGAGAATAATACTGAGGGTTGGCACAAAAAAAAGTGGAACTTACCAGTCAGAAATGACCGCTGAGGGTTGTAGTAGTGTGGCCGTGTGCGTGAGGAAGGTTACTTCTAAAGAAGTAAATATCCATCTCAGAAAAATTGCAGAAAAACAAAAGTTGTGGCTTGAATCTGTTATCCACAGAATGGTATTAAAATCAAGTTGATAAACACCTTGCTCATAGTTGCAATTCTCTGCAATGATTAAAATTATAAATGGAAGAACCCGGATAAAAATTTAATTCATATACAGAATTACAATCCTAAAACCAAGAAATTGATCATCGTCCACGTGGAGAAATCGTGGTAGTTCTCCCTTCGATTCATGAAATGAAAAAAAAATAAAAAGTCACGCACAGTTGGATGGAACAGGGTTCAAAACCTGTAGTTGAACATTCTTCGAGAAAATCCACTTTAGGATTTCTCTCATAAATTAACTTCAGGGTTGCGTCTGTACCATTTAATGGGTGCAGTGAACCAGACGTTTACGGCAGTAGAGGTAGCCATGTATTAAACGTATTGACAATGACAACCTCCAACCATACATATGGAATGTGTGAAAGGTATTTAATAAAAATAAAAGAGGATGAGGTAATGTAATGTGGGGTTACGGCTACAGTACGATATCAATATTGGAAGGTTCAACTTATGAGATTGTTAAACTAATTTGAAAATTAGCTAGTGGAAAAACCTTTCGTATAATGTAATATATAAAGGTGTGTAATATATTACATTTATACCATGATATGGTAAGGACTAATTCCGTAAATTAACTAGGTCAAAAAATATATATATAATCCATAGTCCAATGTCCTTTACAAAGGTTTTTAACCTATTCGAGTGTTGGGCATGCATTTTAATACGTTTTTCCATTAGTCCATGGTGTATTGACATTGGGTGGCATTATAACATTGGTCAAAGGTTTATACAACACGCATGTCATTCAAATCCAAATTTGGTATGATTTTAACAACCTTTGGTTAACGCAATTCTACACGGTTGAAACATACCATTTTGGTGGCATTTAAATATATTAAATAGAGGATTAAACCTTGGGATAAGCGTACTATTTAAGTTTGACACTATATGCATAATCCGTTAGTGTAATATAAAAGTGGACTTAGAGTGTTGTCAACCCACTAAAGCTACTTATGGAAAATTGTAATGCCAAAATAGAAAGAAAAAAAATATCAAGGGAATTTCAGTTAAATCAATAATTATCCATAAAAATATAGTGAATTTGACTTATTAGTAGTAACTTGTTTAGTCTTGCAAATATGACGTAGGGAAATGGTAATACTTCCTTATATATATATCTATATCTATATCTATATCTATATCTATACACACACATATATATATATATATATATATATATATATATATATGTTGCTAACGAAGAAACAAGTAAGAGACAAAAGTGAAACGATAATATCACAAGTTTATGAGTTATTTCGATGTAATATTCCTAATTAGCAACAACTAATTGGAATATTCTATTTTGTTTAGTTTGTCGTCTATAGTTTGCAAATAAATAAAAAGTGAGTGAAGAGGGTCTAACTCACTTAAGTGAAATAAGACATCCACCTAGTAGCACAACGTTGTGACTTAAGTGGGAGTCAAGGAGGGACCTAACACCACGTGGAGGAGGGGGCCTATGTACACTCTAGAAGCTTCTGCAAGCTTCTGCATAGATAAGGATGAGAATGTGGATAAGGATGAGGATGTGGAGGAGAGAGAGAGACTACGTTGAGTTTTGGAGGGAAATCAATGCTATAAAACATGGAGGAGCCTCCTCATTTCAATGATGCTTGAGTTGTTGATTGTTGAGTGAGACATCTTCTCTTCTTTAGCACACTGGTTGTTTAGCCTGTCTGCAGCACTATTTAGTGCACCGATTGTCTCCATGCGGAGATCTCACCCTTAGCCCTGGGGGACTTCGAGTGCCTGCTCGGGCAAGGTTAGTTTTTCAGCATCATCCTCCAGGACAGCATTATTGCTGCAGTAGCATAATACTGTGTTGTAGGGTGTTGCCATGGTGACTTTATGACACCTCTTCCTTCTCTTGTTTTTTATGGGGTAAGTCTCTCTTCCCTTTGAGGTGTAGCTGTTGTGAAGGTTTGTAGATTGATCTGGAGGGGAGATATCAAGTGTAAGGATTAGGCTTCCACTTTGGAGATCTATTGGAGGAGTTCTACTTCAGATTTCTCATCATCTTCATAATTCTCTACTTAGTTCTAGATTTGAGTTGCAGCTGCCGCCCAGCGACTCCGGCATTTTTTCCATTTGTGTATTGCAGCCAATCCCTTGGAGGATTGAGGTATTTTTGCTTATAAGGGCTAGAGCTTTGATCCCCTATTGTTTTTGAGCCATATATTGTCATATCCATGTATTGACATCATTTTGGAGCAGCATCCTATCATATACTACGTTTTTCATAGCCTGTGTTTATGCAGAAATAGCAGTGTTCTTCATGTTCATGTACATGTGTTGTGGAGGCTTGGATTGCTTTTCTTGAGAGGTTGTTTCCTCAAGACTTGTACACTCTTTGCTGCTATACATTATTCTTGGCTATATATTCATCTTCTTGTCTCACAGCTCATTGTAAAACACTGTCTCTTCCTGGTGTGCTCATATATGCATTTTCCTATTGCTTTAAATCAATTTTGAGTGGGATTCTTCAAGAAGCTCTATAGAAAGAGTCTAGAAAGGGCCAGATAGCCTCCGAATCTGATTCTCCTTAGAGACGAAATATCCGGTAAATGCCCTCCCAGTCAATCTCTGGTTGGAGTTTGCCATGTTTTAAGGATATCCCCGAAATGGGATATTACAGTGGTATTAGAGGTTTTTGAGTGGGATATTATAGTTTTCTTTTGTTTAGGAGATATCCCTAAAACAAGATATTACAATGGTATCAGAGCTTTTTGAGCGGGATATTACAGTTTTCTTGTGTTTAGGAGATATCCCTAAAACGGGATATTACAGTGGTATCAGAGCATAGTTCTGGCTCAGCCCGTGGACAATATCATAATGCCTACATTCTTACCTCCAGTACTGAGTGAGAAAGAGACGCAGCATGATCATATACCCTTTGGAGATTATTTCCAAGAATGGTAGTCCAAGGGGGAAGACTTCAGAGCAGCTTTGCCTTTCAAATATTACTGTCAGCTCAGGCAGGATGAAAGTAAATGGAACAATGGAGGATCTTGAACGCAGAACTCAGAGTTGCACTGTACCACTAGGAGAAAACCTTTTCCCATGCATGAGGGATCCACTGCTCTCTGTGATTCTAAGCCTAAGAAGGCTAGAATGGTGAAAAATATGGGTTTATTCTCATCTATTTTTAGATCCAGAGGAAATGCATCCACCTTTGAAGAGGTCAAGAAGATTGAATAAAAAGAAGAGGAAGTACCATGCCCTTCCTATTCTCATCAAGAAGAAGATATTGAGCATGGAAGACACTTGGATCATCATATTCTCAGTGATTACCTTGTTGAGTACATATCTCAACCTAGAGCCTTCAGGAAGACTCTAGATTTTTCTCATTTCATCCAGTTGAAGGAAGAGAAGAGACCATTGAGCAGAAAATAAATCAAAGGCAATAGATTTATGTTGTGTACCTTTGATGGGTCATCTGATGCAGAAAATTGGGTGAGAAAGTTGGAGGAATTTTTCCTACTACATCCTGTAGCAGGGAGAGAATTCGTTGAAATATCAGCGCTGCATTTGAAGGGTGAAGCCTATGATTGGTGGTGCAACCACTTGAGCCATGCAAGGGTGGAGACTTTTGCAGAGTTCACTCAAGGGTTGATCCAAACCTTTGATGGAGAAAGAGAAAATAAATAAGAGATCACATCACCTCTTGAGAAGGCTTGTGAAAACGCTGTCACACTCATGGAGGAGTAGCCACATGCATCAACAGTTGGGGCAGCCAACACTTGTGGGGAAGGAACTCTTGCAGCCCTACAAGAAGTTTCAAATGCACATCAAGGTATAAAATAACTTCCACAAAATATTGTTGCAGCAAATTCTTTTGATCAATGTGGAGATTCACTTTTGCATGACCAAGGGTCAAATCTCATTGCTACTATAGAGAAGCTTGGTTGCATTGCACTGTGCAACATGGAAACACTCAAGAAGGAATCAAACCATCATTCTCATGAGCCATTGTTTGATTGTGCATCACATTGGAGATTGGGGATTGAAGCCTGGAAGATTGATGGTAGACATCTTGGAGTAAGAAACCTTTTCTCCCTTCAAGATGAAACTTTCTCAATGAGATCTTCTTAGCTCAAAGAGGAACTTCTACTTTCAGATCCAATACCTCATTGGTTTTTGAAGACTATGGATGAAAGGGAAGTCTCAAGGAGATATCTCATTGGAAATGCACTTCAATACACCATGGTATGCAATGCTTTTCTTCCCTTCTCACAAGAGCAGATAGAAGATGGAGGACATCTTAGGATGGATAACATCTCTCATGCTTCTGTTGGACATCCCTTGAGCCATACACATCATGATGGGATGTTTTTTCCTACCACCTATTTGATTCTTGATAGGGTCTCATTGATCCTTGAGAAGCTTACATTTCACAATCCCATGAAGTGCAAAGACAGGAATTTGATTTGGGAGGACGGTAGCCCTCATGGGAGGAGTACCATGATGAGGAGAAGAAGGAGGCATCCATAGGTGATTGAGTGGATGTGTATGATGATCAAGGAGCTAGGGAGCTACCTACAGATCTATGATACCAGGCAACAGGAGGCTTGGCTGAGCTGGTTACTCATAAAGGAGTTTGGCCATCACCTGTACTTGCAGATCTATGATACCGGGCAGCAAGAGGCTTCACTATGTTGGTTACTCTTGAAAGATTTTTTCCATCACTTGGAAAACACTCTTCCTAAAAGTATGAGGATGAGGAAAAGATGGAAGGATACTTGCATCATTGATCAGCCTAGAGTATGGATGCATGGTGTTGATATGATACTCATATCATTCATTGTGTCTTCATCACATGATTGGTATGATGGAGGTATGGGGAGGCAACACAATGTATTGTTGCTTTGTTTGTTTCTGGGAGGGAAAGAGAATATTTGCTATCACACTTTGTATGATGATGCAGGAAGAGGGGATGACACTATCTCCTTGATCTTTGATGATGGCTTGGAATCACTCCCAACTTGGGAGGTATTCCACACTTGTTGCAACATTATTAGAGGATCCTTTGACAAGGAGCATGTCAAAGAATAGAGCTTTGTATTGACAGGATCTTATTTTCATGAGCTCACAGCGATGTCACTTTGGAGCAGAGCCTTATGGATGAAGTTTTCCCTAAAGAGATATGATGGATCCATAACTGTTAGGTCCCTATATTACTAGTATAGTCCCTTAATGTTGTTAGTGTAACCCCCTTATTGTTATTATTGTACCCTTGTAACCCCCATTTTATTATTATTGTGCACTTAAATTATTATTGTTAGGTCGGCCAGGATTACATTATGGCCCCATGGACTCCTATATATAGAAAGGAGGTTTTGTAAATTGGATCATCCAAGAATTCTTCATTCATGTAATGTATTGGAGGTTTCCCCCTTGAAGTGGCTTATTTCAAAGGCATTGATATCTCTTCTCTTCTATTTTTGGAGCTGGTTACACAACATTTGGTATCAGAGCTTTGGATTCTAGGGTTTCGCTGCTCCAAACAGGTCATCGTGGAATTTTCGCTATAACTTTTTTTCTACGTAGTTTTAGAAGCTGAAATTTGTAGGGTACGAAGCTGAGATCCTAAGGAATATTTTATAAAAATTTTAGATCTTGGTTCGCAATATTTTCAGAGATATGATCTGTGTAAGCTAGGTCTTTTTTCAGGCTCCTAAACAGGTAATCGTGACATTTTTGCTATAAATTTTTTTCTACGAAGGTTCATAATCTGAAATTCATATGGTGCAAAGCTGAAATCCTGAAGAAATTCTTCAAAAAAATTTTGAGCTTCGTTCGTAATATTTTTGGAGATATGATCTGTGGAAGGTAGTGATTTTTCAGACTCCTGAATTTCATCTCAAAGAGGTGATCGTGGGAAAAGTTCAATAACTCTCTCTCTGGGCATCGGATTGGAGTTTTGTAAAATGTGGTCGCAATAAAACAGACTGTAGTTTCTTTGCTATCAATTTTAGAGACAAAGGACGAAACAGTGACACGTGGAAAGTCGTACAAATTCACTCTACTGAACCAGTCCATAATTAGGTCATTGTGGGAGATTGGACATAACTCTGTCTTGGAGAATCCAAATAAGGTCAGAGCTATGGCATTTGAAAGATAATTCAGAGCATTACGTCCTTACCAAAATTCAGATATTGAAGTGCTGCAATCACATAGATAATCCAATTTCAATATCGAGCTCCTCAAAAGCAAAAAAGAGGTGTGTATTTTTTTCCCGAATTGCATAAGTCTTGTTTGAAGAATCAATTTGAATTGATTTCAAGGGCATATTATAGAATAGATATCAGTATTTTGTTCTAAAAGATGTCCTGTAAAAATAATTCAACACCAATTAAGCCTTCAGAAGGGTCTACTATGACTCATGAAGATGAAGAATTGCAACATGATCTACCAAAATTACAAGAGCAAGTGCAATAAATTTCACTCTCGCAAAGAGAAAAAAAAGAATGAAATGGAAGTTTTGAAGAAATGCGTGGAAGCTAAGATGGATGGCATGGAAGATGGCATGGAAGCTAAGATGGATGACATGAAAGACAGCATGGAAAACAACATGAAAAACATGAATAATGATATAAAAGCAGACATCGAAGGTTTGACCAAGTTGATACAAGAAATGTTTCCTAATGGTGAAAATATAGTAGAAGAACCTCATGATGAGAACAAAATAAATGTTAATCGTGATTTTATAAACTCTAATGTTGGCAGGAAGAACCACCATATTCCAAAAATGGATATGAGGAAGTTTTATGGGAAGGATCCTGTAACATGGATACTACAGATGGAGCAATATTTTGATCTCCATAGTGTGCAAAACACACAAAAGGTATGCATTGCAACTTTACATTTAGAACAAAATACATTTGTATGGTATTGACGGCTATTCTCCCGTAAAAAAATTGTGACATGGTCAATTTTTACGGAAGAAATGATAGGACATTATGAGGATACAAAGAGCAACACCTTCTTTAGCCAATTGATAAATCTCAAACAAAAGGGTTTAGTCGGGCAGCACATTGAGTGTAACACCTCTAGTTAGGAATTTTGTTTTTTTTTTTTTTTTTTTTTTCATAGTTGGATAATGAGTTCAGGAGAAGTTAACTTTAGCTCACCCACGCTACCGTCAAGTAACTCTCCAATATTTCATTTATGTTATACATAATGACCATTCCTGTATATAATTTTTTTTTTTTTTTTTTTTTTCGACACATTAGCATTCCTCCCCTTATACCTTGAGCTCTATCTATATATACATATGTATTACCTATATATGTATATTTAATTATATAGCTAACGCATGGGCTAACATGTATGTATCAAACAAATCCGTTGAAATCTTTATTCACCACACATACATATATAATGCCTCTCTTATGAACATATTGGATCCATATTTACATACCGCCTCTATAATATATAGAGATACATATGTATAGGTATTACTTATACATTGAAAATCTTATGTACTACGTACATCGTTCCATCCCCTTAATATTATGATTGTATATATGGTACCTATATTGAATAGGGTCTTTTTCTAAATGTATGCATACATATGCGCCGCACCCCGTTGTTAATAACAATAATCTTGACACCGCATATAAAATCAAGGCGGTTAATTATTGCGGTACGCTTTGTTAACCTTCGTTTGCAAAGGCGTAGTTACACATTTTTTTTTCATGAATATATATATGTTTATATTTCGCCAATAGTGACTTCCTATTCCGGATCTGTTGACCGGCGTAAGTCCTATTCCGGATCGGTTGACCGGCGTAAGTGCCGTGAAGGCTATAGCGACTGAATTCGGTAGCATAGTATGCATACCCTAAAATTCCTTTGCGCCGATATCAAAATCCGAGATGTATACCTGTGTTTTTCATTATGAAATTTTGTCGTGACTAACCCTAACTCCGTTTTTCTCAATCCCACTTCATTATTTTCCTTGATTCATCGCGGTGCTTTGGATCGTCACACAGGTTTTAGTGGCGGCGGTATGCAATTGGCGGTTTCCCTCCATTCGACGCCACTGATGAGGGTCTACTCTTATCCGGTTGCGTGTGGAACCAGCGCCTACGCGTCGGGGTTTTAGGTGTAAGTACATCATTATTGTACTGTTACAGCTCTTAAGAGCTGCCTAGCCACACTCTGTTCGAAGGTTGTTGGCATGTTAATTCGGCTCGTTACATATTCTTGAGTTTTGTTTGCAGGAGGAGTATCGTTCCCGCGAGAGAAATATAAACTGTGGCAGCGTACTTTTCCCCACGTTCAACCAGCGTTTGACAGGTGGATTCCGAGCAGACAGCTATGGCGTTGTTCAGTACTGAGAGCGCTGAGCTCCAGTCTTGGTTTAGGGTAAATCAAATGTCTCGCCTAACCTTTTCTGCGCTCATTGCTGTCCAGGGTACCCTTCTGGGTACGTGTTGCGCCTGCTACATCAACATTGGGATTCCTTGCCAAATATCAGGCAGAGGAAATTAGGGTTTGCAGAGGTTCATTAAACCAGAGGTTATTTCATCGAATCTCTGTACCGGTTCCCTCCTATCTTATGTACGCTGAACTCCTTCCGTCTCCCTTATCCAAGTTTTGTGTGACTCATGTGCATATAGGTTTCAGATTTAGATGGTGCTGAAGAGTCGCACGTATGACTGCGCAAAGAGGGTAAGAACTCGTCGTCTCCGTCTATCTAATGGAGACCGAGAGCGAGTCGGTCCTCTTGGCGTATTCATAATCTTTGTTTTCATCTTGCCGTAGATCTGCAACTCCATTCGGAGGAAAACCCAAATCGTTTATCTTGTGAATGGTTGGGTCATTACGCTATCGTTTGAATTTACCAGCTCGATGCCCAACTTATTCTGGGTTTAAGATTTTATATTTCGGTTGCTCTGTTTTCTCTTTTGTCTTACTGGAATATGATAAATAGTTCTACGAGGAGAAAGGATACCGAATAGATTATATCGGTAATCTACCTCTATGAACGACATCTTCATGCCTGCAGTTCTACTACGACCAGTAGTTATGACGTCCCCTATTTCGTTGGACGTATCACTCTGTGTTTTTTTTTTTGTTGTTGTTTGAATTTGTTTTCAACCGCTGTATAGAATCGTTCAGAGAGGTTGCGGTTTCATATTGCTTGTCCTCCCGAGAAATTATAGTTGTTAAATCCACTGTAGGAGTATTTAAAATCCTTACGGTTCGATCGGAACTACTGTAATATGATGCGTTTACAAATTCTTTCTATCTATCTCTATTTCTACAGTCGATAATAGTATGCGATGTTAAGAGGGTGTTCGGAGCAGATTTTAATTCTCTGTGGGTTCTCATATCCACATGTATAGCAATCATGATTAAACCGAGACGTGAAATCGCTCGGCGTGCCTGCTACAGGGGTGATAGTCTACACTCGTCGCCATTCTGGTTTATATTTTCCCTGTGTTAATTCCATTCAATTGCGAACAGGGTTTTGTTTTATTTTTAATTTGTGGTAGGGTTTATAACAGTCAGCACTAGCATAACTATCGGTTTGGCCTACGCCCAAAATGTTTGATTTAACGCCACGCCTATTAGATAGGGTGACTGTACGCTAGTTAAATTTGCGGTATGTCTATATATATAGACTTCTCTGACAGGCTCGATTTGTATCGACGTCTTATGTAGAGCATATATGGTTTATTTGTATCTAATTCACATTTATAACTTCGATTTCCGCTTAAAGTTCATATACATATTGCTTTACATCTATCTCTCGTAATTTTGTTTTTGACGATACGTTTGGCACCAACCGGTATATCTAATGTATTGCAATATTATCAGGACCGCTTTGTATTTGTGCTTAATACGTGGTGATGACAGGATATGCAGGTACAAATGTTAAATGGTTCATGTAAAAATGTCACTCGCATAGCGTAAATGCATTTCCATAGTGCTTATTCAAGGTTTTGTTTGTGGTTCATATGAATTTAAAGGAAGATATATATCATAAAATTTCCACGCAGGCTATAATACTCCTATAAGGTGGAGTTTCCCCTTTATTAGCAGAATCTCGAATTCCTTACTCCAATGTCATTTTTTTTTTCTTTTGAGTTTGGGTGTCATGCACATTTCAATGCTATGGCACTATTTACTAACCATTCTATGCGCATATTTTATCATAGGTATATGTATATATAGAGGTTGTTTTTTTTTATATCATTGTTCCCATGCGTCCTATATGGGAGCGCACGTCCTTTAATAATCTATGCATGATGCATATATATATATATATATATATTGGTTGTTAGGTTTTTAGCTCACGACCTCTATACATATGTTTTGAATATACATATATATATATCAGCATTCAATAGACATTGATTCATGTATCTTACGGTAGTTTAATTCTTCAACTATGATGAGTAGTCCAAGGTTTAAAGGTAGTTTTCAAAATATGATATGCACTATAAAGGCGATGGTTAGTATAGCCCTTATACATAATAGAAGTTATTTTCAAACTAGAAAATATCAACATATAAAATTTAGCATCTCCTATTTGCTTCCATAATATCATATAACTTCAGATTTGCTAATATAGTTTTACACTTCTGTATGAGCATAAAATTTCACAATTGTACACATACATGGGGTAAGGTAATATTAAATTTTCTGGCATAAGTTCAATGTAACAACTTATTTTATTTACTTTCAGCTATTTATATTTGTTCCATAGATTCTAGTACTGCTATAACGTTTCTCTATCATACACATACACACATCATATCAGTTTGGTGTCTATCGGAAATATAACAAAATTAATCATCTGTAGAGGCCAAGTAACTTCAGATCTAGACCGACTTGGGTTTAGAGATTCTGGAGTTTCTACTCTATAGGTTTCTGGTCTACAATAAACAGATTCTGGGAGGTATTTACCTTATTATAGATTC
This sequence comes from Pinus albicaulis, assembly GCA_034641835.2. Classification (NCBI taxonomy): domain Eukaryota; kingdom Viridiplantae; phylum Streptophyta; class Pinopsida; order Pinales; family Pinaceae; genus Pinus; species Pinus albicaulis. Next base: position 358,475,332 of record CM076582.1, read on the forward strand.
TGTTAAATGTAGTACTACCAATACCAAGTAGCTTTTCTTAAGTTTTTATATGTAGCTAATTCATACCATCATAACATAGAGAACTGGAATTTTCAGAACGTACCAAACTCTGCAATTGACCAACCTCCCAACCTTAGAATCCTCTTTATCTCCCAGGATTCACCCCCGAGCAGAGATCACCTCCTAGCACTGATCAACCTCTGATCAGTCTAGGTGCAGCTTATTTAAGCTCATAATTCCCCCAAAGCATGTTTCTAATTCTGCGTCCAGAATAGCAGGATGCTTTCTTTCCTGTTTAGCCTAGGCTTCCCATCTTGGGATTCTTTAAAGCTGCTTTAAGCTTTTCCTCGGCTTTTCCAGCTTTTTCTCACCTCTTCCCAACTACTCCTCTTCATTGGGGAAATTTAGATTCCTCCTCAAATCTAAATAAATTTCTTTCAAGGATTTTTGAAAGATTTTTGGGGATTTGTTGCCTTATCCATCCTCATGGATTTGACAAGTGATCTCTAATTCTCTTTTTGGTCAAAATGCACAATCATTTTATTTATTTCCTCAAATAAAATATGCAAATACATTCACACCATATTCATCCCTTGGGGTCCACCCCCTTAGGATTAAAGTTCAAATGTCTAACTTTAAAAATTCAACACACAAATTGGGGGGTGTTACATATTCCCCCTCTGAAAATAAACACCGTCCTCGGTGTTCTTATTCAACTACTAGAGTTCATTTAAACAAAAATGGATATCTCTCCATCATTTCAGCTTCCCTTTCCCAAGTGGCTTCTTCAGCAGTAAAGTGCTTCCACTGCACCTTTACTCTGGCCACTGTTCTGTTTCTCAATTCAATTTCTTCCCGCTCCAATATTTGAAGCGGTTCTGGCAGAAAATCCCCTTCTGGTTCCACCCTCCATTTCCACCATGGTTGCTTGATGTTCTGCTTGTCGATTTTCTATTTTCCCAATCTTTGCCTTATGGCCTTTGATAGTTGGTATATATTTCTGGCTATGTCGTTTACTGTTGTTGCCTCTCTCTCTATGCTGATCAGGTGTATATTTCGATGGGGGCAGTCCCTCATCATATGGGGTTCTCCACAGCCCCAACGTTTCATAGGTTCCTTCATTCTAACTGTCCCTTCCTTTCTATTGTTCCCTTCTACTGGTTTTGAAGCCACTTGAGACTGAGCAGTTTGGCTTTCTTTTGGTTTACTGAATTTTTTCCGCTGATGATCTCTGCCAAAATTTCTTAAATATGCTGGTTTTGGTCTTTTGCCCTTGAACTCACCCTTGTTCAGCCAGCTCTTCCCTTGTTCTGCTTTACTTTTAAACTGCTGATAGCATAATCTTGCTTTTCTAACAGCCTCATCCATCATATTTGGATTGTCAAATTCAATTTTCTCCTTGTAAACAGTAGGCAAACAATTTAAAAACCTTTGCACCTTTGCCTTTTCTTCTCTAATGTAAGGGACATACCTCAGTAAATTAGTAAACTTAGTGACAAACTCGTCAATAGTGAGCTGCCCTAGCCTAAGTTCATGGAATTCTTTTGCTTTATCATCATAATAACGTTCATTTAAATAACGAATTTTGAACTTAGTCTGAAAATCTTCCCAAGTAACTGTCTTTTCATCAATGGCATGCACCATTTTTGTCTCTTCCCACCAGAGTGTAGCTTTTCCTTGTAGTTGATACACAGCTAATCTAGCCTTCAGATTGCTCTCATATTCATAGACTTGGAAATACTTGATCATGTTCAGCAACCAAGCTTCAGCATCCTCCTCCTTCTCCCCATCATAGGAGGGAGGTTTGATCTTTCTAAATTCTCCTTGCAATTCTCTTTTCTGCTTATGTTGATTTCTAGCTGCATCCTCATCCTCAGATTCATCCATCTTTCTTTTTCCAGAACCTTCGCCTTCCTGGCTGTTCCGGGAAGTTAGCTCTCTGATGAGCTTTTCCTGCTCCTTACTGGCTGATGACAACATGTCATTTTGGCTTTTTAATTCAGCCAATTCTCGTTGCATCCTGTGCAACATAGCCAGTACCGGGGCATTGGGATCGGGAGTAGCAAACTCATCCCGCAGATCCACATAAATCCCTTCACCTTCAGCCATTTCAACTGTACACACTTACAACACAGATTAGCAAAGTTTATAAACTTCAGAAAAACAAAATATGTAATAAACAGTGAGCGCAAAACGACAGCCCAATTTGTTGTAACTAGTGCTCCGATACCATTTGTAACACCTCTAGTTAGGAATTTTTTTTTTTTTTCATACTTGGATAATGAGTTCAGGAGAAGTTAACTTTAGCTCACCCACGCTACCGTCAAGTAACTCTCCAGTATTTCATTTATGTTATACATAATGACCATTCCTGTATATAATTTTTTTTTTTTTTTTTTTCAACACATTAGCATTCCTCCCCTTATACCTTGAGCTCTATCTATATATACATATGTATTACCTATATATGTATATTTAATTATATAGCTAACACATGGGCTAACATGTATGTATCAAACAAATCCGTTGAAATCTTTATTCACCACACATACATATATAATGCCTCTCTTATGAACATATTGGATCCATATTTACATACCGCCTCTATAATATATAGAGATACATATGTATAGGTATTACTTATACATTGAAAATCTTATGTACTACGTACATCGTTCCATCCCCTTAATATTATGATTGTATATATGGTACCTATATTGAATAGGGTCTTTTGCTAAATGTATGCATACATATGCGCCGCACCCTGTTGTTAATAACAATAATCTTGACACCGCATATAAAATCAAGGCGGTTAATTATTGCGGTATGCTTTGTTAACCTTCTTTTGCAAAGGTGTAGTTACACATTTTTTTTTCATGAATATATATATGTTTATATTTCGCCAATAGCGACTTCCTATTCCGGATCTGTTGACCGGCGTAAGTCCTATTCCGGATCGGTTGACCGACGTAAGTGCCGTGAAGGCTATAGCGACTGAATTCGGTAGCATAGTATGCATACCCTAAAATTCCTTTGCGCCGATATCAAAATCCGAGATGTATACTTGTGTTTTTCATTATGAAATTTTGTCGTGACTAACCGTAACTCCGTTTTTATCAATCCCACTTCATTATTTTCCTTGATTCATCGCGGTGATTTGGATGGTCACACAGGTTTTAGTGGCGGCGGTATGCAATTGGCGGTTTCCCTCCATTCGACGCCACTGGCGAGGGTCTACTCTTATCCGGTTGCGTGTGGAACCAGCGCCTACGTGTCGGGGTTTTAGGTGTAAGTACATCATTATTGTACTGTTACAGCTCTTAAGAGCCGCCTAGCCACACTCTGTTCGAAGGTTGTTGGCATGTTAATTCGGCTACCGAATAGATTTTATATTCCAGAGGAACACAGAATTGATCTCTTCATAGGCACTTTAAAGGATAACATCCAACATGAAGTTCGCATTCTGGAACATGATTCTTTGGAGAAGGCATTTAGGTTGGCAAGAAAAGTTGAAAGTAAAATTATGGTGACAAGGAAGCCTACCACTCAATTCTATAAAGAAGGAAGTGTTGCTATGTCTAGATTTCCACAACCTACAAGGTTGACACCACAACAATTGGAAGAAAAAATAGCAAAAGGGCTTTGCTACAGTTGTGATAGAAAATACACTAAAGGTCGTAATTGTGATAAGAAGAAATTATTTTACATAGATTGTGAAGAGGAAGAAGAAAATGAACAAGAAGAGGATATACACCAGGAACCAACCCTAGAAGAGGAAGAAATGAATCCGACCATATAGTGTAATACACTGGCAGGAATTACCACTCCTCAAACTCTCAAGATAAAAGGAAAAATCAAGAAGAAAAAGGTAATAGTGTTGATTGATTCATGTATCACCCATAATTTTATTCATTGTAAGGTAGCCAAGGAATTAAATTGTTTCCTATACCCAACACCAGAATGTCAAGTGATGGTTGCAAATGTAGGAACTATAAATTGCTCTGGAAAATTCCATAATATCAAGCTAACCATGGGGGAATATGTATTGACTAGTCCAATGCTTTCCATTCCTATGGGACGTGCTGATGTTGTACTAGGAGTGGAATGGTTATAATCTTTGGGGATGGTAGCCTTTAATTTTCAAGAACTTTTCTTGAAATTTTTTTCAGAAGGGAAGGAAGTCGAATTACGGGGTATTGAAGGGAAGCCGGGAAGGATAATAAGCTCTAATGTCATGACAAAGCTTCTAAAGAAAGAACAACGAGGCGCAATTTCACAATTATGCTCACTAGAAGTTCCAACATCAAAATCATCTATTTCTGCAAATCTCCAACAAGTCTTGGACAATCATTCCAAGGTGTTTGAAACTCCCAAAGGACTCCCACCTATTCGTGATCATGATCATACTATTCATTTGATTTCAGGAAGTGTTCCTCCAAAAATCGGGCCTTATAGATATTCCTTACTTCAAAAGAAGATTTTAGAACGTATGATTACGAGTCTATGGATAGTAGAATTATATCCAACCTAGTCAAGGTTCTTTCTGCTCCTATAGTATTGGTACACAAGAAGGATGGATCATGGCGCATGTGTCCGGATTATAGGGAGCTCAATAAGCTCACCATTAAAGATAAATTTCCCATTCCTATGATTGATGAATTATTGGATGAATTACATGGAGCAATTTATTTTACAAGTTGGATCTTCGTTCGGGATATCATCAAATTAGAATGAAGACTGAAGATATTCTAAAAATAGAATTTCGAATTCATGAGGGTCATTATGAATTTTTGGTCATGCCTTTTGGCCTTACCAATGCACCTGCTACATTTTAAGGGTTGATGAATTCCATTTTCAAACCCTTCATTAGAAAAATTGTGCTAGTATTTTTGATGATATACTAATCTACAACAAATCTTAGAAGGATCATGTTAAACATGTTGACAGGGTGCTCAAAATATTGCAGGAGAAACAATTATATGCAAAAACATCCAAATGTTTCTTTGGAGTACAAGAGGTGGAATATATGGGTCATATTTTATCTCACGAGGGTGTTAAGGTAGACCATAACAAAATTAAATCCATTAAGGAATGGAAAGTCCCCACAACCATAAAGAAGTTGCGAGGATTTCTTGGGTTAACAGGGTATTATCATAGGTTTATTGAGAATTATGGGAGAATAGCAGCATCTCTAACAAGATTATTGAAGAAAGATCCATTTTCATGGACCCCTGAAGAAACTAAGGCCTTTGAACATATTAAAGAGGCAATGTTCCTAGCACTAGTCTTAGCTATGCGAGACTTCACAAAAACCTTTATTGTGGAATGTGATGCCTCAGAAAATGGAATTGGTGTTGTTTTAATGCAAGAAGGAAGACACATTGCTTTTAAAAGTCATCCAATCAAAGGAAAGTATTTACATAAAGCTATTTATGAGAAGGAAATGTTGGTAATACTACATGCACTAAAGAAATGGCGACCTTACCTAATGGGAAGACACTTCAAGGTAAAAACTGATCATGATAGTCTTAAACAATTTTTGGAATAAATACTATCTTCAGAAGAGTAGAAAAAATGGCTCACAAAGATGTTGGGTTATGACTTTGAAATCATCTACAAAAATGAGAAGCTAAATGTTGTTGCAGATGCAATATCAAGAAAGGATGAAGAGGTGGAAGCATTGCTTTGTGCCATTTCTATTATCCAGCAAATTGGATAATCGAAGCAAGGGATGAATGGAAGAAGGACGAAGAAGTGTGGACACTCATTCAAAAGTTGCAACAAGAGCCTAGTATATCTGATACATTTAGTTTAAAAAATTATTCGTTGTAGTGCAGATCGCTTATGTCTTTGTAATAATTCGCAATAAAACAAAATATTCTTTTGGAATTGCACTTCTCCTTTAGGAGGACACTCGGGATTTTTAAAAACTTACCACGGGGTGAAGAAAGAATTTTTTTGGGATGGCCTTAAATATGATATTCAAAAGTTTGTGGCAGAATGTTTGGTTTGCCAGCAAAATAAAGTTGAGACAATTAAGACCCTGGGTCTTCTACAACCTTTATCCATTTCAAGTCAATGTTGGGAGGAGATTTCAATGGATTTTATCACAAGTTTACCTAAGTCCAAAGGAAAGAGTGTAATCATGGTGGTAGTTGATAGACTTACCAAATATGCACAATTTTGTGCATTCTCTCATCCATTTAAAGCAAGTATAGTTGCTACTGCATTTATGGAAACAATTCAAAAGCTACATGGAAACCCAAAGATTATTGTAAGTGACAGATATCCCATTTTTACTAGAAATTTTTGGTCGGAATTATTTTCTTGTTTGGGTACTCAACTAGCTCATATTTCATAGCTCATCTTATCATCCTTAATTCGATGGTCAAACTGAGATAGTGAATAAATGTTTGGAAGGATATCTTCGTTGTTTTGTATCTGATAAGCCAACACAATGGGTCAAGTGGTTACGTCTTTCTAAATGGTGGTATAACGCTTCCTTCCATACTATAGCAAAATGGCCCCTATATTGGCACTTTACACGGATATCTTCCACCATCCATCACATCATATTTAGGGGAAAAGTTTGAAGGTTCAAGCGGTGGAAGATCACATCAAGCATATACGAAAGTTCTCGAACTCTTAAAGGATAAACTGAATTTGGCACAAAATCGAATGAAACAAGAGGTAGATCAACATCACAGCGAGAGAAGTTTTGATGTAGGAGATTGGGTATTTTTACAGCTACAACCATACAAAAAAATGTCCCTCAAGCAAGCTAAGATGGATAATAAATTATCACCAAAGTACTATGGTCCTTGCAAGGTGTTGCAAAAGATTGGTACTATGGCATACAAATTGGAGCTTCATTCTTCTTTGCGAGTACATCCAGTTTTCCATGTTTCATGCTTAAACAAGGTTATAGGTGAAAATATTCTAGTTGAAACAATATTTCCAGAATTTGATGAGGAAGGAAAAATCATATTTGGGACTAGAAACAGTCTCTTGAAAACGAACTAAGCATAACTAAAGTAATCCATTTGAGTAGAATGACAGTGAGACGAACTGTTTGTAAAATTCCGTGAGTGAACTTTAGCATAATCTCAGTGCATGGACTCCCTCTTTGCTCAGTGGTTGTAGTGTGCTCATGCCTTCTATTAATATTCATTACTGCCACTCTGTTTACATACTAACATGCCTAATTCATTATTGTGGTTTAATAGATTACATTCTTTGAAAAAGCACACTAGGATTACATTATGGCCCCATGGACTCCTATATATAGAAAGGAGGTTTTGTAAATTGGATCATCCAATAATTGTTCATTCATGTAATGTATTGGAGGTTGCCCCCTCGAAGTGGCTTATTTCTAAGGCATTGATATCTCTTCTCTTCTATTTTTGGAGCTGGTTACACAACAATAACCCACTAGTCCCAGGCGTACTTCATATTTTTTGCACTTGATGAGAAAAGAGGAGGCAATGATGATAGATATATCTATGGCATATTCTTCTTGACTTGGATTTCCAAGCATCAGGAGGATTATCTTTTTGCAGCACATGGTTCAGTCTTCTCCATAGCATGCCAACACCCTATGGAGGACTCATTCATGGATCCATGTACCATCTTAATTCCAGCATTTGGTGAGAATTTTGTATATACATTCATTGATATGCACACTTTCACCATTTTCATGCAGTGAATTGCTTCACAAGAGGGCAAGCTTGTCACCTTGTTCCATGAGTTTTATTGGGCCAGTATAAATGATGGAGGCAGTCATCTCTTTTGTGGCCTTGGGAAAATGTCTTATCACTACATGCATGTTCATTAGCTGCACTATATCATGTATCATATGAAGACATGCATGATTAACAGAAACATTTTTCCATGTACTCTTATCAAGCAGCAACTTGTAAAACTACGCTATCACTACGGGGAAAGTTGTTGGTATTTTCTTGCATCACTTGTAAACTTCAGCGTTTTCTTTATTTTGCTACTGATCATGTCTGCAATTGTTGATATAGATAAGATTTGTATGGGAGGCTTGATTATGAGGGAGACACATGAGCTGGATGTGTCCTTGAGTCGGAAGAATTCTCACAATTTCTGCACTACATGTTCTAATGGGAGCATGGGAGGAGATATGGCCACCATAGCCAAATGTTTGTTCTCTTTTGAGGTGAGCCATAAGATTGATACTCATCCATTTTACAACCATGGGAAATTTCTTGGTAATGTATTATTTTTGTTACATTCAACCATTTACTATCCTTTAGTAGATGTGATGAAGCATGGAAATTGCTTGCCATGTAATTTTCTGAAGTTGCAGTGGATGAGACTGCGTTGTATCCTTGTGAGAAATTGTTTGCATCATGTATCATCATGTAAAACTTCACCAAACCTCTCATTAGGATGTTCCATGATGACCATGTCCTATTCTTCATGGATATATTGTTTTGGGCCAGCTTGTTCTTCATTGTTGGAGGCACCTTCTCTAGATGATTTTTCTTCACTTTGCCATTGGAGGGAAATAATTTTGTAGCCCAGGATCAGCATACACTCTACACTCATTATGAGTGGAGAGAAGGACCGCATGCGGTAAGCTATGATGCTTGCCAAGCTCAGATTTTCAGCCCACCTTCATTACCGAAGCTTGAGGTGGAAGGAGATTTTTAGGAGTTTCCTTGATGGGAGGTGGCTCATTTTTTTGGATGATTGCTTGGAGATGGAGGATCCACATGAGGGAGATATTCCTCATTATATTCCAGACTGCATGCCTTGAGTGGAGAGAGGTGATGAGTTGGTACACAGTCGATGGAACATCTTACACAGTAACAGATACCACTCAGTTGAGGTCATGGTATTCACTTCTTATAGCATCAGTCATAGCCAAAGGCAGTGTGCAATCCAAGCCATGGTACGTGGGCTATTATTGGCCATGGTGGCAATGGGATCCGAGAGGATTTTTGGTTGGCTGGTACCATGAGAGATCACTTTGGGATCCTGGCATTCAGAGATTCCTTCATCTCAGGGTGATGCAAAGGACAGGGGAGATTTAGTGACGCATCTGGGACCCAAGCACATTTTGCAGTATCGGTGGAGAGTATCAGCTAGGAAGGAGATTTTTTCAGGGAGTTGCTTGAGGGCAAGAAACATTTTTCTGGGGGGACTGTAATATTCCTAATTAGCGACAGCTAATTGGAATATTCTATTTTCTTTAGTTTGTCATTTATATTTTGTAAATAAATAAAAAGTGAGTGAAGAGTTTCTAACTCACTTAAGTGAAATAAGACATCCACCTTGTAGCACAAAATTGTGACTTAAGTGGGAGTCAAGGGGGGACCTAACACCATGTGGAGGAGGGGGCCTATGTACACTCTAGAAGCTTCTGCAAGCTTCTGCGCAGATAAGGATTAGAATGTGGATAAGGATGAGGATGTGGAGGAGAGAGAGAGACTACGTTGAGTTTTGGAGGGAAACCAATGCTATAAAATATGGAGGAGCCTCCTCATTTCAATCATGCTTGAGTTTTTGATTGTTGAGTGAGAAATTTTGTCTTCTTTAGCACACTGGCTATTTAGCCTGTCTACAGTAGTGTTTAGTGCACCGAGTGTCTCCGTGCAGAAATCTCACCCTTAGCCCCGGGGGACTTCGAGTGCCTTCTCGGGCAAGGTTATTTTTTCAGCATCATCCTCCAGGACAACATTATTGCTGCAGGAGCATAATAATGTGTTGTAGGGTGTTTTCATGGTGACTTTACGACACCTCTTCCTTCTCTTGTTTTTCAGGGGGAAAATCTCTCTTCCCTTTGGAGGATCAGATTGCAAGACTTTGGAGCTTATTTGCAGATCTTGGCACTTGGCCAAAGGGTTCTATTACTCTACTTCACATTCCATCTTAGTTACTGCATTATTTTCATGGTGTAACTGGTGTGAGGGTTTGTGGATTGATTTGGAGGGGAGATCTCAAGTGTAAGGATCATACTTCCACTTTAGAGATCTATTGGAGGAGGTCTACTTTATATTTCTCATCATCTTCAGCCTTCTCTACTTAGTTCTAGATTTGAGTTGCAGCTCTTGCCCTGCAACTCCGGTATTTTTGCCATTTGTGTATTTCAGCCAATCCCTTGGAGGATTGAGGTATTTTTTCTTATAGGGCTTAGAGATTCGCTCCCATATTGTGTTTGGAACATATATTGTCATATCCATTTATTGACATCATTTTGAAGTAGCATCCTATCATAGAATACATTTTTCATAGCCTGGGTTTATGCAGAAATAATAGTGTTCTTCATGTTCATGTACATGTGTTGTTGAGGCTTGGATTGCTTTTCTTGAGAGGTTGTTTCCTCAAGACTTGTACACTATTTGATACTATACATTATTATTGGCTATATATTCATCTTCTTGTCTCACAGCTCAATGTAAAACGATGTCTCTTCCTGGTGTGCTCATATATGCGTTTGCCTATTGTTGTAAATCACTTTTGAGTGGGATTCTTCAAGCAGCTCTATAGAAAGAGTCTGGAAAGGGCCAGATAGCCTCCGGATCTCGTTCTCCTTAGAGACGACATATCCGGTAAATTCCCTCCTAGTCAATCTATGGTTGGAGTTTTCCGTGTTTTAGAGATATCCCCGAAATGAGATATTACAGTGGTATCAGAGCTTTTTGAGTGGGATATTACAATTTTCTTGTGTTTAGGAAATATCCCTAAAATGGGATATTACATTGGATGTGATATAGTCGAGAAAACCAGATATGCGTAAGTTGAAAGAAACCTTACCAACCCCATAAATACATCATATCAATACTAGATTTTAATTACCAAATGTCAATAAAAAAATATGGAAAACTGTGCATGAGTAGGTGGGTGATGATGGATAGATAATATCTTCACCCATTCAAGACCGAGTTCTTAGTTGGAAATAGTATTAATGTATAGTCGTAACTTTAAAGAGATAAGGATGTATGGGGTGTAAATTATGATAATATTTACGATGACAAAGATAGCTAAACAAAAAATTTAAGGTACGTGGGACCTAAGTCAAATATGCAATGCAAATCTACAATTAACATCATTTTTTAAATATAGGTGATTTTGTTATAATTCATAAAGGAAATTTTGTGGAGTTGTATGAATATAATATTTTCATACATGATAATTTATTTATGTAAATAAATTTCAAACTTTATACCCACGGGGTTTAGGGAGAAAAACAAATTCACTATAAAATTCTAAAAGTTAATTCACCTTAAAAGTTTACAACTAAAGTGGAATGACATATTTTACCATATGGCTGGAATATTATTACTCTAATTATGGTTAGAAGAGTAATAAACATTATTGTGGTAGATTAAGTGTAAAAAGTATAGAATGACAAGGAAAAATTGGATGTTGGTATTTGGTAAAGTTACCGGGATGATTTCAAGTCATGTATATTTAAGTCATGACTAAAGTATTTTGTAATAAACATATTTTAGTTCATGTACATGGAAAATAATGAAGTGGTAAGCTTAAGTACAAATTATAAATACAGACTAAATAGTTGGTTTAATAATTAAATGGGTTTAGTAATTGTGGACCATTTCATATTAAATAATGTAATGTGGACCCATTAAATTGAGTTATGAATGAATGAAGGGATAAATAAAATTTTCCTTGGTGAGTTAGCTAAGGTAGAATTGAAAACCTAACAATTTTTTTTTATCCATAGGAAAAAAATTATGAAAATTATCATGCATGGATAAGAATCCAATGGAACACAATTAATTTACTCAATATATTATACTCCATTTATCAAGTGAAGCATGGTTTTAGGTTGTAAGTGGTCTTTGTTAGAAACCATGTGCTGTTTATATAAACCATGGGTTGATTTCTAATGATTAATGAAATTCACATATAGATATAATTGGTGCATCATCATTGGAATTAGTAAATCATGAATATACAATTAAAAGTAAATTTACAAGTTCTGGTGATTCTTTAAAAGGGGAAATTGTGACAAATTCGTTTTTGATGTCATCAAGTATTAATTCTTGGGAATGTAACGAATTATAGTAATAGATTCCATATATCACTATAAAAGAAATAGGTACTCACACTATAAAATTATGCTGGTGCAAATTGTATTAAATTTAATTTCCCTGAGTATGAAAATTCAAGGACAGGGTAATAGTGTGAAATCATACATCTACAAACTAGGAGAACGGAGGATGAGCTGTATTTCGATTTGGGTGTGGGGGAAACCCATCAGATCCAAAATTATTCACGTAAGTTTTAAACTAGTGGATAAACTTGAAGAAACTTGAAAAAAAAATGGAATAATGAAATATAAAGTTTTACATTACTGAACATTTTAGAGATATTGTCAGTGGGAATATGAATTTCATAAAAGAAGTTAGAGAAAAAAAATTCATGTGTGAAATAGGAATTGAATTATAGACGTTATTAATGAGCCTGGTTATTACTAATTAACTTGATTGGCTAACAAAAGAAAACAATGTGAAGGTATTGGAAGTACAGCTATGAACTAATAAAGGGTAAGCATAACCATGCATATGATACAATTTTTTTTCTTTCATTTATGAATACTAATGAAAAGTTATAAATTTGTTTAGCGAAGTGTGTAACAGAAAATTGTACACTCTGGGAAAAAGGTGAAAAAAAGTGCAGATAAATCACCTGGAAAATCAAGAAAAGCCGAACTGGACCAAGTTTGTGTGAGGAGAAAATCTCACTGAAAAAAGAAAAGAAAGGATAAGTAGTGGTACTAAAAGTACACTAAATTATTATGGACCTGAACGGTTTGAATAATAATTGAATTTCTTAAAATTATTGAAATTCAGAATGTTATTGTGGATTATTAATAATATGTATCTGATATTACTTACATAAATTGGTACGAATTATGGACAGAGAAAACGGAATAAAAGATTTTTCAGACAGACTTCTTGCAAAGAAGTAGGAAGAAAATCAACTCCATAAGGTATTAGTAAATAGAGTGGAAGCAAAAGAGTACTCTACCAGAAACTGATTAAAGCCAGGAGCAAGGATGAATGAGAAATCTTCATCAAAGTTGAAAAATCAACGTTAAAGTGTAACACCGAGGACCGTGTTGGAAAGGGTGGGACAAGTGGCTTATAAACTAGCCTTACCCTTGCATATTAAAGTTAATGATGTGTTTCATGTATGCTTATTAAAAAAAAATAGGTACATGATGCTTCTCACATTATTGATTGGAATGTGATTCAGGTGGAAGAAATTGAACTGTAAAATCGAATAGTAGCCAGAGTAAAAGTGCAATGGAAGCACTCAAGAAGGTACGTGGGAAAGAGAAGCTGAGGTAATGGAAAAACATTTATCTTTATTTTCAAAATTAACTATAGTAGTTAGCTATTAATACCGAGGACGGTGTTTGTTTTCAGAGGGGGAATGTGTAACACCGCAAGTTCTATGCTTTTCAAGTTAGACATTTGAGCATAAATCCAAAGGGGAGTGGACCCGAATGGAGAATTATTGTGTGGAATTAATTAATTATTTATTAATGAAAAATAAATAGAATGGTTATGTGTGCACTATGACCAGATGAGAATTGGAGATCACAAGCCTGATCCATGAGGTTATGGAAAAAGGTTAAGACTTTCCCCAAAAACATTTCAAAAAGCCTTGAAAGGAATTATTTCTAATTTAGATTAAAAATGAAAAATCTAAATACCCCAATGAAGAGGAAAGTAGTTGGGAAGAGGTAAAAAGCTGGAAAAGTAGAAAGCAGCTTTAAAGTCCCTCATGAAGGGAAGCCTAGGGAAAATAGGAAGAAAGCATCCTGAAATTCTGGACACAGAATTTAGAAACAGGCTTGGGGGAGATCATAGCTTAAGAAGCTGCTCTAGAAGAGACTGAGGTTAGTCTGTTCTGGAGGAGGATCTCATCTCGGGGGTGAATTATGGAGAAAGAAGAATTTTATGGTTGGGAGGATTGGTCATAGATAAACAGTGGTATGCACACCTAACCAATAATTTTATATTACAAGTTGTATTATGAAAGCTTTAATTTGACAATGAGATTTAAGGTATTAAGTTTCCATGCTGAAAATATTAAATTCCTTACATTTAACAGAATGTATCACATGACATAATTATCTAAAATCTGTATAGTTGTAGAGATAGAATCTATGGTGAAGTATCAATCAAAATCTCTAAACCGATATTGGTTTAAATCTGAAGATAAAATTTTCCCCCAAAGACAATGTATTTTTATAACTTTAATCTGATTCTGAAATATTAAAATTTAGGTGCATGAAAAGAAAAATTCAGAACATTAGATTTCCTAACTAAGTAACTAGGATCTGAAATTAGTGAGTATAAAATATCAAATTTTGTTTCAATACTTCCATTTGATCTCAGAAAAATAATCTATATTCTATATTTCCAAGGAAAGAGTCTAATATAAACCAGAACTACAAATATGCTGAATAATTATAACAAGAATATAAAGAAAAAGTCCTATTGAGAATCTACTTATATGTTCTAAAAGTATATGTGGAGGAGAAGAGTAAAAGCATATTTAAAATACCGGAAAGGACCATCTATCCACCTTCAATATCAACTGCTGCAAAAGTAGTTGAAACCTATGAAGTTAAATGAGCATATGTATATGTATATGTATATACATAGATGTTGAAACTCTATAATCATAGATGCTGAAACTCTAGAATTATAGATGCTGGAAATTATATAAAGCTTGCTATTTGAAAAGTTAAAGGAAAGGCATATTGATCTGCTAGATTTGGACAAAACCGTGAGGAACCGACCTTAGAAATGGAAACAAGTATATATATAATTCGACTAGGTTTAATGATAAGAAATGAAGTCAAGCCCAAAATTCCTCTATTGGGAAATCTTACAAAAGCGAGTACATGAATTGCCGAAGAGAAATTAAATATATGATAAAAGTATGAAATTTCAATTGACTGATTAACAGGAAAAATTGAATGGTATCAGGTGAATAAAATTAAAGTATACCTAAGTCAATTTTATGTGGGTAAGAAACTGTGATCGTAAACTGGAAAAAGAATGTAAATCATTAAAGAGTAAATCAACGTTGAGAAATTTTCTTGATAAGAATTTCCATTGCCATGAGTGAAATAAAGAGGAGTTAGAAAGTTAAAAGTATAGGGATAAATATATATATAGATATACTTACGAAAGTAGATTATGTAGATGGAAATCCTATCCTTATATACATGTATAAGTGTATAATGTCCTAAGGTTAAATATATATAGAAGCATATATAAGGAATAGAATGAGGGGTTAAATATAATTTATGTGGCATATAAATTATATTCGTTGTTGAATCAAAATATAGACTAAGGATTTTACTTAGAGTTAATAGGAATTATGTTATAAATAAGTTACATATGTGAAGTACCATATGATTAACTTAACCGAATGAAAAGTTAGGTTATCGAAAACCCGTTGAAATGTATATGAGAATTCTACATAGATGAGTAAAACTATTAAAACTTCTGTACTATATGGTATGTTAAGAAATGGTTGTTTTAGTATAGTTGAAGGAAATGTATGACTGGATATCATTAAAAGGTATAGTTATATATATGTGAGAAATATATATGTGAAAAAGGTATAGTTATACATATGTGAAAGATATATATATGTGGGGAAGGTATAATTATACATATCTCACATATTGTATTGCAAATAATATTTCAGTATTCTGCTTAACCAATTATGAATTTGTGGTGTTGGTAAATCACAATTTTCAACACTTGGAGATATGATAATTAAATATCTCTTAAGGAAAATAAAAAGATGAATAATATGTTAAAAAAAAAATGAAATTTTTGTGGATGAGAGGCGTTACAGTAAGAAATGTTCGATATCTCAAGAGAAATATAAGTTCAATAGGGAAGTTTTGTGGTGAAGGTTGTGTAACTAAATTCATAGACAAAATATGGAAGGTCATTGAAGGAGTCTTGGTAATAGAAAAATGAGAAAAGATTGGTATGTTCTATTTATGCAATGATATTTCTAATTATGTTAATTCTTTAACCTCCATGAGAGAAAATATGAATTTGTGTCATGATAGACTCCAGCACATGAGTGAGAAAGGGATGCAAATTCTTCACTCAAGAAATTTATTGCTAGATTTGAAACATGTTGATTTTTATATGTGTGAAAATTATTTTTATGAAAAAAAGAGATTTATATTTCTCAGAGTTGAGAAGGAAAAGAAGAGAAAAAATAATAGAGCATGTGCAGAGAGATGTATGGGGACCTACTCATTTATCATCTCTCGGTGGATCTTGCTATTATGTTATTTTTATTGATGATGTAACTGGGAGAACCCAGATTTATTGTATTTGAAATAAATATGATGTATTTGATACTTTGGAATGTTTTCGTTGAGAATGAGAGAGGAGATAATTTGAAGTGTCTCAGATCAAAAAATGAAGGTCAATACCGAAAAAAATAGTTTGATAACTATTGTTGAGAGTGTGGAATTTGCAGAGAGAACAAAATTCCAGGAGTGCCACAGGAAAATGGGGTGTCATAAAGGATAAACATGACAATCATATATTGTGCAAGGTGCATGAGATTGCATGTAGGATCTCTCTTACAATTTTTGGCATATGTTGTAGATAATATTATTTATCTAATAAATAGAGGGCCTTCAAGTTCCTTATATTGTCGTATTCTAGAGGAGGCATGGACACGTAAAAAGGTAAATTTATCATTTTTAAATACTTTCCGTTCTGAAGCCTTTTTCCATATCAATAAAGAAATTAAAATAAAGATTGAGGAAAAATAAAATAAATGTACCTTTATTAGATATGGTATTAATGATTTTGGTTATTCTGTATATGATTATGAAAATCCCAAAATCATTAGGAGAATATATTTCATATTAAATGAAAATGTATTTTCTAAAGACCAAATGAAGGAAAATAAATAAGAAAATGGAAACAAAGAATACATAGTGCTTAACGAGATCCCAAAAAACGTAAAGGTGGATGAAAATCAAAATGATCGGCAGCTAGAAAAAAAACAACAACCACAACAACAATAGGTACCTCAAACACCTGTAAGTGGTGTTAGAAGATCTAATAGGATAACTAGACCCTGTGAACAATACTCTCCTTTATTATATTATTTGTCGTTGACTGATTATGGTGAACTAGAAATATATGAATAATTAATGCAGGTAGAAACGAAGATGAAGTAGGAGGAAGTCATTGATGAAGATATGGACTCTTTGACGCATAACAAAACTTAGGAATTCGTCAAGTTTAATACAGGTGAAACAAAATTGTAGAATAAATTGGTTTACATTTTGTAGGAAGAATATGGGGGTAAACATAGGTATCAGGCTAGAATTTTGGTGAAGGAGTTTACAAAAAATTTAGGTATAAAATTTGATGACATTCTCTCTCCTGTTGTTAAAATGACTTCAATCATACCTATTTTATGTCCAGTGGAAAAATAATATTTTCATATTGAGTAGTTATATGTAAATACCACATTTCTCCATGGGGATTTGGAGGAATAAATATATATGCATTGACCACAATGGTATGAGATCAAAGGGAAAGATAAATTAGTGTGAAAATTGAAGAAGAGTTTGTATGGCTTGTATGGCTTAAAACAGGCTCCAAGGGAGTGGTATCTAAAATTTTGATAATTTTATGCCTTAAAAAGGCAGTACCAGATGTCACTATGACCATTGGGTTTATCTTAAAAACCAAAATGATGGTAGTTATATTATATTTATATTGTATGTAGATGGCATGATTGTTGTAGGGTCTAACATGTGGGAAATAAATGTGCTCAAAGAGAAATTGGAAATTGCATTTGCAATGAAGGATTTGGGTGTTGAAAAATAAATCCTCCGTATGAGAATTAGTAGAGATGGGAAAATTTTCAAATTAACAATCACAAATTAATATTGTCTCGGAGTGAGTAGATAGACAAGGTGCTGGAAATATTTAATATGTATAATGAAAAACCAATTAGTACACCTTTGGCTAGCCATTTAAAAATAAGGGAGGATAAGTGTCCCGAGACATAGATTGAGATGGATTATATGAGTAAAGTTCCATATGCATGAGAACTTGGAAGCTTAATTTATGTAATGGTATGCACAAGCCCTGATTTTGCATATGTAGTGGGAGTTGTATGCAGGTGTATGAATAATATAGGAAAAGAGCAATGGATGGAAGTGAAGTGGATTCTTAGGTATTTGAGAGGTACCACAAATCAATAATTATGATTTGGTGGTTGAAACATTGCTCTATAGGGATATCTTGATGTATATATGGTAGATGATAGAGATAACAAGAGGAGCACCAAAATATATGTGTTTACTGTAGGTGGAATAATTGTAATTTTGGTTTCAAACTTGCAAAAAAAAAATCACATTCAATTACAAAAGTAGAGTATGTTGTTAGTACAGAGGGTAGTAAAGAAATAATTTAGTTACAAAGGCTTATGGATGAACTGGGAAAGAATAAAGAGATGGGAATATTATATAGTGACATTGAGAGTGTCATTCATTTTGCAAAGAACTCAACATTTCATTCCAATACTAAACATATAAAACTAAAGTACAATCTTATACGGCCAATGTTGGAAGATGGATAATTGAAGCTAGAAAAGATACACACTAGACAAAATCCTGTAAATATTTAGAAGAAAAGTTATAACCAGGGAGAAATTGAGTTTTTTATCAGTTTCAACTAGCCTTGAAGTATGATGGTGAGGATGAGAAATAGCGAGTTACAAGTGCATTCATTGTGAAACAAGTGAAGCAACAATGTAGTTTATATAATTGGTCTGGAATTGGGAGGTTCTTGGGTGTTGAGCCTGATCATATTCCATATTGTTCAAAGTTATTTTGTTTCATCTGTGTTGGATCCTTGTTCCTAATGAGGCAGGAACATCGACCGTATGGTCGCTGTCTAGGAGGTCTAGGGGGTTCTTGCTAAAAATAGATGAAATAATTCCTTATAAAATATTGTAATTTGGGGTGTATATAAGTAAAGAAAGTAGCTCAAAATTGTATTCTAGTTGAGTCAGTTTATTAGATGAGGTATCTAAAAAAGAAGTGGGAAATGATGAGGTTGATGTTTTCACTTAATGGAAGTGAAAAATATTAAGAATCAAAGGTAACCACACAAACAAAGGAACTTCATAAACCTTTGGATGCAATTATTTTGAACTTAGAAGAAGGAAATGCATGTGCATACCATGTTTATGATAAATGAACATGATTTATAGTAGTTTTGATTAAAAATATTCATCTGCAGTAAGAGAAATAAAAATATAGTGATGGGAATTGACTCCACTCACATTTCAAACTTTGGTTAGTGGTGGGTAGATAATATTTGGTTAATAACTTTTTTGTATAATGTATAACTAGCCTAGGTCCATCTTAACTACCATCTCTCCACTTGTAAACATATCTTTATTGAAAAACTTTAGGAAAGGTTTTCAACTCGAGAGATTTGATCCCTCTCGGTGTTTGATAGGTCTGGAGTTGAGATGGATCTAGGATGGTAATATTAATTTACTAAATTTAAAAATTCAGATCCTGGAGATTTGTATTTGAGTACACTACATGCATTAACTATCTGAGGTAAAATGGTAGAAAAAAAATTGCACGAGCAATAAAAATCAAACCTAAATGTCGCATTTTGTAGTGAAATCCTTTCCCACAAATATTATTTCCCACTTCACACACGTCCCAAAATTCTTTCTCAAAAATATTATTTCACTCTTAGCACTCTCATAGAGATACTTCCTCAAAAATAAAATTCACACTTTGTTTTTGTTTAAAATTTATATATTTAGGGAGAGAAGTTATTTTTCATTAGGTTCCACATTAGATTAAATTTTGAATGTTAAATGTTAAACGTGAATTTTATGCCAGCTAGTCAATGCATGTGGTGTACTCAAGTACAAACCTCTTGGATCCAAATTTATTAAATTTATTAATATAATATTATAATATATTAATTTGAATATTAGAATTAACAATAATAATATTAATAAACTTTTAATATTAATACTACGGCTAATATTTTGTTTTGAATGGTATTAATAATAATTTGGCCCATGGTATTTGGCTTATATTGAGTAAATATAAAAATAGTTTTTATTTATTAACCATACTTTCAGTTTATTTATATTTTATTTATTTTCCATGGTATTTGGATGATAGACTTGGTATATACTTAGATGTTGATTTATAATATTATTTGGTATATTTTTATTATTTACAGTATTTCTTTATACCTTCTTTATATTTACGCTGTAAGACGTTATTATTTGAAAACAACTCACCTAGGTGTCGCTGTGTCAATGTCCTAGCCATTGGATCAAATGTTAGACGATTGAAATATTTTAGGCCATTAGATTCATAAGTAAAAGTTTCATATATATTTTTTATAATGTTAGGTTTTTTTTTAATAAGTGATTTAATTTAGGTTTTGGTGACTTTGTCAAATTACAAAAAAATAAAAATAAAAGTAAATTAAATAAGAATATTGACATATTGTAATGAACATTTTAACTAGGTGAAATAAAAAATAAAAATAATACTAAACTATAAAAACAACCCATGCTATTGACTCATGGTATTCATGTGGAATGTGGTTTATCTAAATGGGGGAATTAAGATGGTCTATCTCTAGATCTACCAAGAGCCAAGAGGGATCAAATGTCTTGATATGCAAAATTCATTGATCCCTGTCATCGAGAATATAGATCTAAATTAATTATTTAATAAAATTATTTACTAAACTATAAAAACAACACATGGTATTGACTCATGGTATTCATGTGGAATGTGGTTTATCTAAAGGGGGAAATTAAAATGACCCAATTGTGGATCTACCAAGAGCCAAGAGGGATCAAATGTCTTGATATGCAAACCTCATTGATCCCTCTCATCAATAATATAGATAATGATTTTTTTTAAAATATGTGATCTTTTTAAATTTCCAAATTATTTCACAAGACATGATTTATCGTGAGAAATAATGATGAATGTTCATAATTCTCATTTCTTGAATAACACTAAATTTACCTTTAATTACTCAATTGTAATATTTTGTAACTACATAGACCATTCAAAAAAAACTATATACATATCTTTCATTACCTAATTTTAGCTTAACAAATCTTACATGTTTTTTGCTTTATAATCATAAACAATTTTCATATTATATGATGTCAAACTTACTCAACTTTTTATTCTGAAATTTTAAACAATGTTTCTCGCTACATAAGTTTAGCTTTTATATATATATTTTTTTAATTCTTAATTTCAAACAAAACTTACAAAAGAAAAAACCCACTTATTCCTTATTGTAGATTATAGTTTTACAAAATTGACAATATGTGATTAACAATAGAGTAAGTTGAGACAACCTTAAGGGGTTTTTTTACAATTTTTATCATAACCTTTCCCTCCATCCAATATATAATGTAATGTCTAAACCAAGAATAAACCAATTTTGGAGTTAAGAAAATAAACCATAACATAAAGAACAATATTTCCTTCCAAAAATATCTCCATATTAAAATGACATTCACATTCTGTATACGAAGACTATTGTTCTTCATATACAATTTCTGATAAGCATGCAATTGGTGCTCAGATATGTAGATGAACTTGAAGTAAACTCTATTTTCGTTAATAAAAATTATCTTTATTTAAATCTATTCTAGATAGATTTTACTTGAATGTATTTAAAATATCTTATTTGAGTTAAGCGTTAATCACCAAAGGATTTTCACCCTCAATTTCCTATTTCAATATCTATAACAAAATTTTTATATATGTGAACATATTATCTTGGTTTACATATATGTTTTCCCCCCAAATTTCCTATTTCAAAATCTATAACAAAATTATCCCTGATCGGGGCGCCAGCAAAGGGAGGATGGTGGCATGACAATGCCATGCAGTGGGGCTTGTCAGTTGACCGTCATGCACTAGAATTACACCGTGCGGTGGGAATCGATCTTGCATGTGTCTTAGTAAATGATCACGATGCAAGCCATTCCAATTCATAAATGCATGGCAGAGAATGGGAAGGTACATAGGCTGTGGGGTAGGTGAATGAATAAGGTAAGTTCTTGATGTTGTAAAACATTATTTCAAACAAAAGCCATAATTCAGAAAAGATCAGTGACAGAGGACTTGTAGGAACATGAAGCTCAGCATAGAGGGCAGAGGATTTTTGGGTATGTACTTGTCCTCATCACTCGTTTTTAAAAAATAGGTTTTCCTGTTAGCATTCCGACAATGAAAGAAGGAGTTTTTATAGTTTCTGCAGAGAATTTTCCATTCTTGATTAATTTTTTATTTTTTTATGGTTTGCATGTAATGGTAGATGGGGTTCATTTGAAAATACAGCCCTACTTTCGTAGCCCTGCTCATCCTCCTTACCTGTATCTTAGTAATGTCAAATTTCATGGGTTAACTCTGTGCTTTTCTTATGATTATGAAAGTATGGACCTCTGTAATCCTCCTCGCCTGCATTTCCAACACCTCACCTATGTCAATTCACATGGGTTAAATATGTGCTTTTCAAATTCTATTGAATTTTTTCTCTAGAATTATTTTATCTTGGCTTCAAATGGTTTGGTTAAGTTTCTTCTTTGTATTCAAAAGCTCTCGAGAGAATTGGCCTTCGGGTATCAGAAGCTTAAGGGTAGAGTTGGCTGTTGGTACTTTAGTGTCCTTTGTCATTCCAGCCTTTTCATTCACTATCTAAGTGTCTCATACTTCATTAGGAAATCTCGTTGTCTCAATTTCTATTCCTGTGTCTCAAAAGGGAGGTCTTTACAAAATCAGATTTACTCTTCGCTTAAATCTTAATTTCATTGGGTCAGTCCACATTTCCGTGGCACTGCGTATAATTTATTTTCTCCTGGGAAAACCTTACTACTTTTAATTCAATGGTGGAAGAAATTCATAAATGGGAGGCAATAGTTTTCTAATTTTCGAAATATTGCAACACACAATCCATATTTCAATGCTCGGGTAAAATAAAGTCAATATTAGTCAATATTGTGGTATGATAAATTATTTTTGAATCATTGTGACAAACAAAAAATCACATTAGTTCACATAATATATATAATGCTATAAGGATCTAAGATGATAACAAATTTTTGAATCATGATAACTAAGTGAAAACCAAAACTAAGTTGTAGTCATAAGCAAAAAATCACAACAACTCATAGAATATATCCAAGGTTGCAATGAACCTCATACATTGTGATGGACCTCATGGGAATTTTAGAGCACATAGAACACTACCCGAATAATTCTATACTCTTGATCAATTTAGAATAACCTAGGATGTGTAAAATATTTTAATAAGATTAAAGAAAATAGACACCAAGAAAGTCAATATTGTGGTATAATAACTGATTTTTGAATCATTGTGACAAAAAAAACATCACATTAGCTCACATAACATATATAATTCTATAATGAGCTAAGATGATAAATTTTTTTTGAATCATGATAAGTAGGTGAAAACCAAAACTAAGTTGTAGCCACAAGAAAAAAATCAAAAAAATCACAGAATATATCCAAGGTTGCAATGAACCCCATACATTGTGATGGACCTCATCGGAATTTTAGTGGAAATAGAACACCACCCTAATAATTCTATACTCTTGATCAATTTAGAATAACCTAGGATGTGTAAAATATTTTAATAAGAAACTATATTTGTAATTTTGAAATATAAAACTATAACTTAAATTTGTGAATTTACTTTGTATCTTTTTTCTTATGTACATAGAGAAAGAATAAACCAAGTTTGGAGTTAAGAAAATTAACCATAGCATAAAGAACAATATCTCATTCCAAAAATGTCTCCATATTAAAATGACATTCACTTTCTGTATACCAAGACTATTGTTCTTCATATACAATTTGTAATAAGCATGCAATGGGCACTCAGATATGTAGATGAACTTGAAGTAAACTCTATTTTTGTTAATAAAAATTCTCTTTATTTACATCTATGCTAGATAGATTGTACTTGAATGTATTTAAAATATCTTATTTGAGTTATGCACTGGATTATTAATCACCGAAGAATTTTCACCCTTAATTTCCTATTTCAATATCTATAACAAAATTTGTATATATGTGAACATATTGTCTTGTTTTACATATATTTTTTCACCCCAAATTTCCTATTTCAAAATCTATAACAAAATTATCCCCGATCGGGGTGCCAACAAAGGGAGGATGGTAGCATGACAATGCCATGCAGTGGGGCTTGTCAGCTGACCATAATGCACTAGAATTACACAGCGCGGTGGTAATCGATCTTGCACGTGCCTTAGTAAATGATCACGATGAAACCCGTTCCAATTCATAAATGCATGGCACAGAATGGGAAGGTACGCTAGATGCGGGGTAGGAGAATGAACAAGGTAAGTTATTACTGTTGTAAAACATTATTTCAAACCAAAGCTGTAATTCAGAAAAGAGCAGTGACAGAGGAATTGCGGGAACAGGAATCTTGGCATAGAGGGCAAAGGATTTCTACGTATGTACTTGTCCTCATCACTCTATTTTAAAAATTAGGTTTTCCTCTTAGCATTCTGACAATGAAAGGAGTTTTTACAGGTGCTACAAATAATTTTCCGTTCCCGGTTAGATTTTTCTTTTTTTATGGTTTGCACGTAATGGTAGAGGGGGTTCATTTGAAAATACAACCCTACTTTCATAGCCCTGCTCATCCTCCTTACCTATATCTCAGTAATGTCAAATTGCATGGGTTAACTCTATGCTTTTGTTATGATTATGAAAGCATTGACCTCTGTAATCCTCCTGGCCCACATTTCCAACACCTCAGCTATGTCAATTCGCATGGGTTAAATATGCGCTTTTCAAAGTCTATTGAATGTTTGCTCTAGAATTATTTTTTCTTGGCTTCAAATGGTCTGGTTAAGTTTCTTCTTTGTATTCAAAAGCTCTCGAGAGAATTGGCCTTCGAGTATCAGAAGCTTAAGGGTAGAGTTGGCTGTTGGTACTTTAGTGTCCTTTGTCATTCCAGCCTTTTCATTCACTATCTAAGTGTCTCTGACTGCATTAGGAAATATCTTTGTCTCAATTTCTATTCCTACGTCTCGAAAGAGAGGTCTTTAAAAATCATATTTACTCTTCTCTTAAATCTTAATTTCATTGGGTCAGTCCACATTTCCGTGGCACTGCATATACTTTATTTTCTCTCAGGAAAACCTTACTACTTTTAACTCAACGATGGAAGCAATTCAGAAATGAGAGGGAATAGTTTTTTAATTTTCTAAAGATTGCAACACGCAATCCATATTTCAATGCTCCGGTAAAAGAAAGTCAATATTAGTCAATATTGTGGTATGATAACTAATTTTTGAATCATTGTGACAAACAAAACATCACATTAGCTCACATAATATATATAATGCTATAAGGATCTAAGATGATAACAAATTTTTGAATCATGATTACTAGGTGAAAACCAAATCTAAGTTGTAGCCACAAGCAAAAAATCACAACAACTCATAGAATATATCCAAGTTTGAAATGAACCTCATACATTATGATGGACCTCATGGGAATTTTAGAGCACATAGAACAATACCCGAATAATTCTATACTCTTGATAAACTTAGAATAACCTAGGATGTGTAAAATATTTTAATAAGATTAAAGAAAATAGACACCAAGAAAGTCAATATTGTGGTATAATAACAAATTTTTGAATCATTGTGACAAAAAAAACATCACATTAGCTCACATAATATATATATAATTCTCTAATGAACTAAGATGATAACAAAGTTTTGAATCATAATAAGTAGGTGAAAACCAAAACTAAGTTGTAGCCACAAGAAAAAAATCAAAAATTTCACAGAATATATCAAAGGTTGCAATGAACCCCATACATTGTGATGGACCTCATCGAAATTTTAGTGGACATAGAACACCACCCTAATAATTCTATACTCTTGATCAATTTAGAATAACCTAGGACGTGTAAAATATTTTAATAAGAAACTATATTTGTAATTTTGAAATATAAAACTATAACTTAAATTTGTGAATTTACTGTATATTTTTTTTCTTATGTACATAGAGAAAGAATAAACCAAGTTTGGAGTTAAGAAAATAAACCATAACATAAAGAACAATATCTCCTTCCAAAAATGTCTCCATATTAAAATGACATTCACTTTCTATATACCAAGACTATTTTTCTTCATATACAATTTCTAATAAGCATACAATTGGCGCTCATATATGTAGATGAACTTGAAGTAAACTCTATTTTTGTTAATAAAAATTCTCTTTATTTACATCTATGTTAGACAAATTGTACTTGAATGTATTTAAAATATCTTATTTGAGTTACATGTTGGATTATTAATCACCAAAGGATTTTCACCCTCAGTTTTCTATTTCAAAATCTATAACAAAATTATCCCCAATCGGAGTGCCAACAAAGGGAGGATGGTAGCATGACAATGCCACGTAGTGGGGCTTGTCAGCTAACCATCATGCACTAGAATTACACTGCGCGATGATAATCGATCTCGCACGTGCCTTAGTAAATGATCACGATGCAAGCCATTCCAATTCATAAATGCATGGCAGAGAATGGGAAGGTACTCTGGCTATAGGGTAGGAGAATGAATAAGGTAATTTCTCGCTATTTAAAACACTATTTCAAATAAAAGATGTAATTTGAACAAGAGCAGCGATAGAGGACTTGCAGGAATAGGAAGGTCAGCATAGCGGATGGAGGATTTTTGCGTATGTACTATTCCCCATCACTCTATTTTCAAAATTAGGTTTTCCTATTAGCATTCCTACAATGAAATAAGGAGTGCTTACAGGTGCTGCAGAGAATTTTCCGTTCCCAGTTATCTTTTTCTTTCTTTTATGGTTTACATGTAATGGTAGAGGGGGTTCATTTGAAAATACAACCCTGCTTTCGTAGCCCTGCTCATCATCCTTACCTGTATCTCAGTAATGTCAAATTTCATGGGTTAAGTCTGTGCTTTTCTTATGATTATGAAAGTATGGTTCTCTGTAATCCTCTTGGTCTGCATTTCCAGCACCTCAACTATGTCATTTCTCATGGGTTAAATATGTGCTTTTAGAAGTATATTGAATGTTGGCTCTGGAATTCTTTTATCTTGGTTTTGAATGGTCTAGTTAAGTTTCTTCTTTGTATTCAAAAGCTCCCAAAATAATTAGCCTCTGGATATCAGAAGCTTAAGGGTAGAGTTGGCTATTGGTACTTTAGTGTCCTTTGTCATTCCAGCCTTTTCATTCACTAACTAAGTGTCTCAGACTGCATTAGGAAATCTCGTTGTCTCAATTTCTATTCCTGCGTCTGGAAAGGGAGGTCTTTACAAACTTGGATTTACTCTTCTCTTAAGTCTCAATTTCTTTTGGTCAGTCCAAATTTCTGTGGCACTGCGTATACTTTATTTTCTCTCAGGAAAACCTTACTACTATTAATTCAACAGTAGAAGAAATTCAGAAATGAGAGGGAACAATTTGTTGATTTTCAAAATATTGTAGCGCGCAATGCATACTTCAATGCTTGGGTAAAAGAGAATCATATGGAGTTTACTATTGAACCTAAGTTTCACATAATTTTAACCTTTTATGATACAGTGTCTTTGTCATTCATAAAATCAGACAGTCTCTGTCAGGGTAGAATGACAAAAGGCAAAGGGAAGAAGCTACAACCACCTCAGGAAGTTGGTCCAAGCAAAAGAGGAAGAAAGATTAATAAGCAAACTCTAGAAAATATAGCAAATATTTATGATACAGGGACTCCAATGCACATTCGTAAAACTATTCAGGGTTGCGAGAGGGAAAGTGATGTTGAAGATGATGATCTTAAAGGTCAAGAGGAAAGAATGGATTTTATCTCTGACCTAGGGAATACAAGAGGCATAGTTTCTCTATTCCAACAATCAGTTAAGACGTACTGGAAATTTAAATGTGTATTAGCAAACTCGATGTTGAGTATGCAAGAAAAGCAAGCCAATCCTTCATTACTCTTTGAACTCCAGCAGATGAAATAAGATATGCGAGAAATGGCCAAGGCTCAAATACAAACAAATGCGTGAATAGGAAGGATTGAACAGCAGCTCCTGAACATGTAGCAAGAGAAGATGCTAGGGTCAATTGCAAAGGACCCAACACATGTGGATTCTTTAGATGGTTGACACTTTTATGTATCTAGTTTTGAATGTTTTTTGAGGATAGTATGTATAGCTTTTTTTTTATCTGTAGATTTTATGGACATAATAAAGGGATATTAGCTATGAGTAGAAGGAAAAAACAATACCAATTTTGGTTGGCTTATAACTCTTTGAGGTGGCCAACATACCTGGTTTCCTTTGGGTAGGTTGAAGCTACTAATTTCAATAAAATTTGTATAGCAACTTGCTCTTTACAAAATAGAAAATAGAAAGGTACTATGAAATTTACCCAAAAAAAAAATCTATAAGAAAATTTTTTGGTTGATAACTCTTATCACCAATATCTTTGAAACCTCCACAACTAGCTTCCATGGAAGAAAAGTTTTCCTTTCATTCCTTCACGATGACTTGTACTCTGCAACATCTTATTTCTTCTAGGCTACTCTTTCCTATACTATTGCCTTCTTATTTCTTATAGGCTACTTTTTCCTATGCTATTGACTTACAACGTTTCTTTTGCAACATATGGTGCAATTGCTAGTTATTTATTTTCCACACCTCTTATATAAATATGATATTTGCCCCATGGTATTTACTCCATTGTATTAAAATATTATTTTCCCCATAGGATTCACCTAAATAAAACTTTTTATGAGTTTTATTTAAATACAAAGATGTTTATGGAGTAAATATAAAAAGATGTTCTATTTACTTAAAGTAACTTTAGTTTATTTATATTTTTATTTATTTACCATATTTTTGGAGTAAGTATAATAAGAGGTTTTAGTTATTTACCATACTTATTTTATTGAGTGTTTGTAATCCTATTTATATTTTAAATTTATATTCTGTTTATACATAATAATAATTAGATTTATTTTTAAATAAGACCAACATTAGATTAAAAATGTTATATGTTAAATATTATCTTTATATTCATATCTAAATTTACATGTTTATGTTTTTATGTGAGATCTACCCCATATTATTTGTAGAAGGTCTACAAATTCATAAACATATCTATGAAAATAACATTTTCTAAACTTTATCAATAATATTGTGGAATAACGTGTATGATAGGATTTCTTTTATTTTCCAATCAAAATGAACCATCACTGTTTTATGTATATTTTTTTCATTTGATGCTGAAATTAGATTCATGTAGGTATACTTAATAGAAATAGTCATTGAAAGAAAAAACAATTTACCAGGTAAGATATGTCGATAAATAAACGATGAAAAATTTCTCATGTAATATAGAAATGGAGAGATACGAATTGCACTGTGTCCTATATTCATAGTACAATACATAATAGAAAAGTTTTTAAAATATATATTCATTTAGGAATCCATAAATTCAATTTCCTAAATGTATTCGAAATTCCCTTTTTGACATTCATAGAGTGTTTTTACCATAAGTTTCTCATTTCATATAAAAATTGACATATTAAAACTGGATTAAAAAGTATATTAAGGTAGAATTATTTTCGAGCACATGCCCATATGGTGTCTTAAAATATCTTTAACTTATCACTGTTTTAGTAAATTTGTCAAATCAACACGTCAGAAAATTTTAACTTATCACTGTTTTAGTAAATTTGTCAAATCAACACATCAGAAAAATTTTATAGTATATAAATATTTTTTGGAATGATCATTCTCCTATTATTTAGGTGTAATACTATGATTTAAATAAATATAATAGTTGGCAACCAACTAGACATTTTGATGAACACTAGTATAAGTTAACTGTGAACCAATTGTACTTCGTGGCCAAACATCCATCCTATGGAAACATTCCTATATGTTTATCCACGGTGGTAATTGGTTCTCTAAGAGAATGATCCATATAGGGGATGTATCAATGTTCATTTTAAAATATTCATAAAATTAATGATCGTTCACTATGAAAAAATAGGGAAAATGAAATATAAAAGTCTCTATCGAGAGCTTAGATTATATCTATCACATAGTGATACTTAGTTCAATTTGAAGGTTTTGATTAGAAATAATATATTTGTAGGGAAACAACTATATATTTTGACCAAACACCATTATACTAGTATAGGTTGACTAGGAAGCTATTATACTCTAAGGACAAACATAAACCTTAATGTAAGGAGTCAACGATTCATCACCTTATGGAAACATTCCTATCTTCTGACACAACTAGGTACCCAACAAAGGTGCTTTCCATTTTCAAAGGAAAATGGTAAAGATATGATGTGTATCAATGCCAATCCTACATCAATTTTCTACCATGAAAATGGAGCACCTGAGACATGTACTAACACATTACCAAGTCGAATGTAGTAACCCCAGGTTACAGTCTCATGTAATAAAGGATAATAAAGTAAAAATAAGACCAAGGTCACATGAAACACATTCAAAGATGGATTTTGGAAAAGCACTATAATGGGCGTCAATTTTAGTTTATTTATGGCCATGGAAATTGGAAAAGGTATTGGCGAAGGAAAAGATGAATTAATTGGAATTTAATTAAGGAAATAAATGAAAGTAGGAGAAAAGGAATGCTAAGAGATACATATTTGCATTCTAAGAAAATTATGGGAGAATGAAGGAAAATGAAGAATAATGAGACATAAATAATAAAAAGGAATCAAAGGATTAGTTCACAACTTTTTTTCATTTCAATTTGGCTCTCACCTTTCATTCTCTCTCGCATACACTCTTCCATACAGTAATCTTGGAGAATTTAGGAATTCACTAGTATTTGGAGAAAGGAAAGGAAATTAAAGGGAAGGAAAGTGAGGAGAAGGATGGATCAACAACATTTGTAGGAGGATTTTGGAGGTAAAATGTCACATGTTTGATTTCATAGTTGAGGTGTGAATTAATGGTACATTCATTTGTTTATTTGGTTTATTTTTTGTCATTAGCATGAGATTTTTTGGGTTTGACAATGGTTTCAGCCTTGTGCTGGGATTTCTTAGAAAACCATGGTGTGATGGGATTCATTCTAGGTTGAGCTTTGTATTTCTTGAAGCTTTTAGGACTCAATTAGGTGGTCCTAGGAAATTTCCCAAGGGTTGCCGGTGGATATGGTTTTCTATAGGAAACCCTAGAGAGGTGAGTGGAGACAGGAAAATTCTTGAAGATATGTTGAATAATTTCTGAGGAATCCAAGCTTCGTTTGGCATTGTCATCTCAAGACAAGTTTAGCTGAGATCACTGTAGCTTGAGGGTGGAGGTTGTTTAACCTATTGATTCCCTAGTTGATATGTCTTACTTTAGCATATGAGATCTCACATTCATGCTTGTAATATGGCACGAGGGTGATTGGGTGAAAGAAATGTTTGATTTAGCCCAATATACGGTCCAATGGTACACAAAAGTCCCTAACTTGTTTAGCTTTTTCATATGTTAATAAGATTTATTTTCCTATTGTGATCTATGAGCACTTTTACTTGTTATTTTTTTGATTTGATGGTTTATTTGTGATGGTTAATATTGCTGTTATATGTTGGATATAAGAATGGTTTTATGATGTGATCTAGCCATGGATCTTGTCCAAGTTTTGATAAGTAGTTGAATGGTTGATGAATGCATGGGATAACAAGTTTTTTTCTAGCTACTTGAGAGGGAATTATGTGTTCTTGGTGA
This sequence comes from Pinus albicaulis, assembly GCA_034641835.2. Lineage (NCBI taxonomy): Eukaryota > Viridiplantae > Streptophyta > Pinopsida > Pinales > Pinaceae > Pinus > Pinus albicaulis. Next base: position 358,507,216 of record CM076582.1, read on the forward strand.
TTCTCAAATGAAGCTGATATATTTAATATTAAATATGAATTCATGACCTGTAACTTATATGTCTACCATCTATTTGAGAAAATCTGTACTAGGGAGTCTAGGTCAGATTATTCCTTGAAGTTTGAATGTTTGGAATTATTATCACCTTAATCGTGATTCTGGAAGTTATAGGAAGTTATAGGTAGTGGGTTGGAGACTAGCCTGGAGAAGTGTCTCAGATCTAGGAACCATTAGCACTAAACTAAGGAATTTAGGTCTTAATCGCATGGAAGAAGGCTTCTGAGTGGAATTATAAGCTAATAAATGCATGTAGGGTGTTTAAAGGTTGAAATTGTGGATTTTTGTAGTGATAAACAGTTCCATCTCAAGGATTTATGACCTGGGGTGGTTCTCAACCTTCTGAGTGCTTTATGGTATATGAGGGAAGTTAGTTTGTGGTCATATTGCAGGACCCACATCCATGTCAACCTCACATTTACCTTGGGAGCTTGTAAGAGAATGCAAATATTGGGATGGGTAGTTACAAATTGGTATCATAACATCCAGGCTTAAACACTTGTACTAGATGGGCTATATTTGCTTTTTATGCATGCATTGCAGCGGCTATGGTTGTCATGTATATAGTTGGTGTTATAGTTTAAGTCATCATGAATTATGTCTATAGGTTGAGGTTTCATTATACATATAAACATGTATATCATGCTAATATGGACTGATTGAATGAGATAGCCTCCCATGAACTTAACTGAGGTATGATTTTGATTATGTTTATATTTGGTTTATCTAAAATGGTATGTTTGTAGGAAGAATAAGATAATACATGATAAGGAAAATTGTGGATTGCAACTCACGTGACTCTCCTTATAAATCATATGACAAACAAGGATATGACTACTCTCTTGATATACAAAATACACTGAGAATCTTAAATGAATAGATCAAAAGTTGCATGATAGATAATGATAGGATAATTGAGTAATAGGAAATTCTTGTGAGAGCTTAAGAAAATCAAGCCAAGGTTAATGAAATGATCCTTCTAATCCTATCATATTTGTAGAGATAGGAACAACCACATATCGGTCTTCGAAATCAGGAAACGACTAATGGGCCATATAGTAGTAGGCCTTGATTATGATAGAGGTTGTACATGGATGACATAGTCAAAGGTAGCAGGTGGTTTGATACACCTTACATGAGAGGTAGTGATTATGGGTTCTATTATAGTAAATTTTAAGAGATACATCATTTCCATCACTGTCATCATCCTTATATGAGGAGTGAGAAGAAGTAATTTCTAGAAGAGTTAAAGAAAGCCAACCCTCCTACATTTGATGGATACATTAAGAAACTAAAAGATATAGAAGCATGCTTGCTTGGCATGAATAATTTCTTCAAATTACATGATTATACAGAGAATATTAAAGTCAGGATAGTAATTTTGAGTCTCAAAGGGAAATAATATATCTAGTGGGAAGATGTGATGCACGTTAGAGGCATCAAGGTGGACAAGTTGAGATACCATGAGTTTAAAAGACTATTCAAGAAGAAGTAACTATCAAAGAAATATTATTTTGGAAAGGATGAGGAGTTATAAGAGTTCAAAATCATTGATATGATAGATGAAGAGTATAATCATAAGTTTCTGGAGTTTTTTAGGTTTGTGCCTTACCTCAAGGATGAGAAGATTAAAGTTCAATGGTTTATCAGGGGATTTCCTTTAGCATTCAAGGATCAATTTCAATATCATGGGCCTAGATCATTGGAGGAAGTAATCAATAAACTAAAGCATTTTTATGAGTAGTTGAAGCATAATTATGAGCCTAAGTGGGATCATAAATGGAATGAGAAGGATATAGGGTGGTCTCAAAAGTGGGTAAGACCTCAGGATGCATGTGAGAAATAATTTCAATGCAGTTGAGAAAGGAAATGAATCTCATTCTAGAGAGCAACTAAATAAAGGTAGCGGAAGAGGATTGTTACAATGTTCGATTTGTGGAAAAGACCATCATAAGAAGGATTTTCCATTGTACCAGGGTGGTATACCTCATATCTACAATGCTCAGGAGGAAAACATAGTTGGGGATGTTGGTCACAACATTCCTCATATATATGTAGCACTTGATAACATGTAGCAGACCATTAGGCATCCATTATTGAGATGGAAGGTAAGATTTATGATCGAGTTGTTTCCAATTTTATTTATCCTAGATATAATTATAGTTATGTTAGTCCCTACCTAGTGGATAAGTGTGGCTTGAATAAATAAGTTCATTCAGAGTCTTGGTTGGTACAGTTGGGTATAGGGACAAAGGAAAGAGTTCATCATTGGTTGAGAGCTTGTGTATTTCAGTTTAATGGTATGCCTATGTGAACACATATAAATGCACTTCATTTGGGTTCATATAACATGATTTTAGTATGTATTGGTTGTTTACTTACATGACCAACGTATATTAATATGAGAAGGATATTAACTTCTTGGATGATGATTGAGAAAAGAGAATCTTGCAGGGTAGGAAGAAACATGTACATATGAAAGCTAAGCACAGTTTCCAAGAAAGGGTGTCTATTATTTACAGTTCATGTTTTCAGTGACAATGGGAAGGGTGTTGAGGATGATGAAGTCCTGAAGAGGTAACTTGTTTTGCATTAGTTTAAATATGTATTTTCAAAAGATATTTCAGAGTTACCACCTCATAAGGAGGTGTATCTTTCTATTGTGTTGGTACCAGGAGCAACACAAACATCAAAAAAACCTTACAGGATTATCCCTATGCAGTTGGTAGAGTTGAATTTTCCTCTTAAGGAAATGCTTGATAAAGGATACATAAGGCCAAGTGTGTCACCTTGCGGTGAAACGATGTTGTTTTTGAAGAAGAAGGATGGTACTCTCAGGTTGTACATTGAAATTAGGAATTTGAATAAGATGACCATCAAGAACATGTATCCATTGCTGCAGATTGGTAATTTGTTTGAACAGTTGAAGGGGGCAACAATTTTCTCAAGTATTTACATGAGATACAGATATCATTAGGTGCACATCAAAGAATAATATATCTACAAAACTGCATTTCGTACTAGATATGGGCATTATGAGTTTGTGGTGGTTCCTTTTGGTCTCTCTAATGCTCTAGCTAATTTCATTATTTTTATGAATAGTGTGTTGCATCCTTATCTATACAAGTCCATGATAGTGTTTATTGATGATATATTGATATATTATAAGAATGAGGAAGGGAATATAGACCACCTAGAAACAATATTGAGATTATTGAGAGAGAATAATTTTTATGCAAATATGAGTAAATTTAGTTTCTTTCAAATTGAATTCCATTACATGGGAAATTTTGTTTCCAAAGAAGGTATATAGTGGATCGAGAAAATATTAAGATCATCATGGAGTGGCCAGCTTCTAAGAATGTGGATGAGGTCAGATCATTCACGGTACTAGCAAGTTATTATAGGAATTTCATGAAAAATTTTTGAGGGATTGTGTGTCATATTACATGCAGAGAAAGGGAAATGGACTGAGGAGTGTGAAGGTATCTTTGAGCAGTTGAATAATTTTCCTAAAAATGATCTGATATTGGAGATTCAAGACCTTGATAAGGAATTTGTGGTATGTATAGATTCTTGCAAGCAAGGAATTGGTGGCATATTGATGCGAGAAGGATATGTTCTATGATATGAGATCAGAAATTTGAATAAGCATGAGCATAAATATGTGACTTATGATATTGAGTTGGAAAATATCATTCATTCCTTGAAGGTATTGATGCATTATCTTCTTGGCAAGATTTTTATTCTAATGAGTGATTATAGTGGACTGTGGTACTTATTTGACCAACTGAATCTGAATTCCAGGAAAACTAGATGGTTGGCTACCCTCACTGAGTTTCAATTTGATACAAGGTACATAAAGCAAAAGGAGAATTAGGTTGCATGTTCTCTTAGTAGGAGAGTACGAGTGAATTATCTTTCAATTGTGAGTTCTTATGGGACATACTTGTAGGAGCAGATCTTGCAAGAAGGGAAACATGATGACATATACCAGTAATTGAAGTATAGGTTGTAGCAAGATGGTGAAGGTGATTAAGATTGGAAATATCACCTCAGAATAGATGGATTGGTGAGATTAAGTAACATGATTTATGCACTGAATAATGGTGATATAAAGAAGCTTATCTTGACGGAGTTTCATGTCAAGTCGTATTCATGTCACCTAGGATATCAGGAGATTTTGATCGCTTTTAATAAGTTTTATCTTTGGCTGAACTTGAAGAAAGAGGTGGTCAATTTTTTTTCTAGCTGTATGGACTAACAACATGTAAAAGGATAGTGTAAGCATCCAACTGGTTTATTACAACCTGTTCCAATCCCAAAGTGGAAATGGAAGGTGAACATGGTGCTGATTGGAGAGAACTTGTTGGTAGATATGGAATGAGAAATGTGGGTTATTAAGAGCACGAGATAGTAAAAAGAGTTATGAATATGAACATAGGGAATTTAATTACTTTTAAGTTGGGGAGAATGTGTACTTTCGCATCAAGTTGAAGAGGATCTACTCGAGGACTGGATCATGTGTGAAGCTGACACCTCGGTATTGTGGGCCTTTCGATATCCTTGAGAGGATTTAACTAGTGGCCTAACAACTTTCACTACCAGTAATAGGTCATTTCATAAGAGAAAACTATCCACACTAATAAATAATGTATGATATTCCTTGATGATGAATCCATATTTAGGTTCGAAGGAATATACATCCCCTTGGATCATCTGCATTCATTGATGCTTTACTTTCCTTTTTTAAAGCTTCTTAAAATAAATAAATGTTAGTACTATGGGTGGCTCTTACTGCACCACACAGATATCTAGAAACTCAATTAATGTATCAAAGTGACCTATATCATGTACTATGAAAACAAAAAATTAAATAAATCTCTTATGTATGCAAAAATATGCAATTCCAAGGAATGCAAGAAAAAAAAAATTTAACTCCCTAAAACGATGTCGGAAATGATATTTATTTTATTCACCTTCCTAATTGCTTCAGAAAGACACCCAAAATATTGTGCATTTAATTTTCAGCCTACGGTTTGTATGAAACTTTTGAGTTACCATGCACTATATATGCATATCACACTTTCTACTTCCATTGATTTGTATTGTAATGGTAGTACCGATGACTAATTTTTCAAGGGGAGTATATATAGTTTACATACATGGAAAGGTTCTAAAAAATCAGAAGTAAATTCACTAATGCTACTTATACAAAAATAAACATGTTTACATAAAAGTAAGCACACATGAAAGAAAATATACAGACTTCAAGAAAGGTATGGTAGATTTCTGTAGCTTTCAAGCATCCACATAAAAATAAACACAAATGATAGAAATAAAAGAAGAAAAATTGTAGAATTGAAATAGGGAACTTCTTACAAAGGTTATCATTATAACCGTAAGCAAAAGTAGAATTTCTAATATATTTTTTTAAGAAAGGAAATGTAACACTTTTGCCTAGTGGAATTATAAATTTTATTGTTGTAACCCACAAGACATGTAGAAAAAATCACATAGGAAGGAAATAAATGACACATGAAGAAATGAATTAAATTATAATCGTTTCCAAGATGATCCATTTTTATACTATGACCAAACAAATTACTCATTTTCTTGAGCACATTTATTCAAAAACATGAATGAATGCAAACTAATCTAAATTATAAGCACTAGAAATAAATAAAATCCAATATGAAAGATTAGTTACATAAATAAATAAACACAACCTTGTGTGAATAAAATGAATCATATAACAAGAAACTAGTTGAGGAAATAAGTAGAATAAATTTACAAAAATAAATAATTACATAATTGAAGTGGAAAATAAGAAATTATAGAATATATATAAGTTACAAAACATTATGTTCTATTCAAGTTGACCCTCCATCCATAAAACAAAGTGTTAGTATGATTATCTATAAAAACTTTTTACATATACAACAATAATTGATTAAATGACTTAAGCTATAACTTAAGTGAATTAATTTATTACTAGAAAAATTTAATATTTATAAAACTAAAATGTAAATTTAAATAATAACTAACAAAAATATAGTTTAATTCATCACGATATGGGATTGTGCTCTAATAGTCATCCTCATGGAATGAAACTAGAACCATTTTTATACCAATGTTTGTTCAAAAATAAACTAACAACTAATAAATGTGATCCAAAAATTTCTTATGTGTCTGGTCAAAAATTTTCAAACATAAATGCATTTCCACAAGTTTCTCATGTATTTTTTTTAATAATTAGAAAACAATTAATGACTCACACGTAATTCTAGAATACCTATTAATATCACAATTAATTATGTCTAGTAATTTCAAAATTATTTCCATATCCAATATGGTTAATGATATTAGAAATTCATGGCATATCATGGTGGTTGTGTATTTATTTTAACTAAATTTTCAGAAAAACAGTTATAAAAAAATATCAGCTCAAGGTTTTAATGGCTTACAATTCTAGTGTTAGATCACGATTTCGATGTTGGCTCGTGGTTCCAATGGTACAACATTTGATCATGGAGATAATTTCAATATTGATGTTTTGCATGTTGCAACATTAAATTGCAGTAGCAAGTTGCAGCATCAAGCTGCAGTGACATGTTAGATTATCCATTTACAGAAATATGTTACAACTATACACTTCATCATATTGTACCAATCGTGTCGTGACATCAAAGTTTTGGCACCTACACCTTGGTCGTGTTTCAATAGCTATGTCATGATAATGGTGTTAGAATGGTAGAGTAACAACAATTGTGAGCAGGATACACCTTGTGGCGACATTACAATCTACACAAGAACCTTTCTAGCACTTTTTCCTTCCACATTAACTCAAATATAAATTAAAATATGATCTTTTTCCAATGTTTAGTCATAAAATCACTAAAAGACTAAGGCAATGCAATGGAATACACTTCAAGAATTATAGGTTAATAGTATATAATAAATATTAAATGAAAATGAATTGAATATAGGGAAAATAGGATGTAAAAATATGCCATTTCTATGGTCCGTCGATGATCACACCCAAGGGAAGTAGAGTTGTATATTCCAATGCCACCCTTAATGACTAATTGTCTTATTATATGCCGACGGAGATCTTCATCATCCTCAATTATTTTACAACACATGCTCCTCTCGATACTAAAGAACCTCTTAATCAAAAAATTTCATATTTGTACAAACGTGACGATTCCACATTATATCTTTATTATGAAAACATCATCAAATTACTGATTTCCATATAAAGGAAAAACCATCCATTAGAATGCATATCTACCAAACCACTATAACTAGAAATAAATAACATTATCTTTAGCATAATGGCTCATTAAAATCCTTGATGAGCTCACCTGAATATTAAACTTCAGCTCCCAAATTATATTACAAATATGGTACATTCAAAGCTTTTAAAAAATAGTTAATAAAGGTTACCTCACTAAAATAGACTAGTTATTGAAGCTAGCTAGGATGCATGGAAAAGGGGTAAGAATTTGTATATAGGATATTGCATCAATATTCCCTTTAAATGGGAATGCATATACATAGGTACATACATTAAATACTCCATGCTATGGCACACTAGGTTATAGCTTAAAACATTAGAAGAACTAATACAATAGATCATGGCCTTGCATACAACCATTAAGTGTGATTCACATTACCATATGGAGAACTCTATTTTCATTCATCCATACACAAATCAATATTTTTACATCGTTTATTCACCATCATTTGAATTTTTTTTTTGCATAATATTTCCACAATAAATTCCCTAACACCAAGCTCCAATATCTCTTTGTTGTATTCATAATAACATTTTCATCCTTCCTACTTCAATTTCGCCATTCCATATTAAAAAATCATCATGAGATAAATTATTGTCTTCTTAAATGAGGTTAGTGCAACTAGCTTCCATATCATAATAAATATGTTCACATGTTCTTCCATTGCCATATATAACTATTATCTCAAGCATATACTAGTAGGAATCAACCATACCATGGTACCTTGCATTGACTGAGAACCAATCACACTTCATGGCCTAATATCAACCTTACTATAAATATTTATAAAATCACCATAATATGGACATACATCCATCTATCAGGACACCTAGGTACCAAACCATGGTTCTTGGAAGTTATCCAATAAAAATAGTTTGGACACCAAATGTATGTAGGTTAATTATACATTGACTATGCATTTCGAAGTGAGAAATTAGAATGAAAAATCCATAAAAAAATAATCAATATGTAAAAACACATAGTTATGAATTCATTCTAACAATAATACAAATTATGATGTACAATTTAAGAAATACTTTTCCATTTCAAAATATTGCCGCATGGGATTACCTGTTGGGTGTGGAACCTGATTATCTTGTTTGTTTTGTATCATAGCATTGGACCCTTGTACCTTAATTGGGAAACAACGCCGCCCATAATGAAACACTTCCTAGGGATCCAACATTTCCTAGCGGATCTCGGGGGTAGCGCCCTCGAAGCTAAAAACAAATGTAAAATTGCCTTGTAAAAGTATAGTAATTTCTAGTCAATATGGGCCATTCATTAGGCATATGATCTGTGAGTAGAATTTATGTTTATTTTAGGGTTTTTTTCCCTAGAATGCAACCCCTCAGTTTTATGAGGGCATTGTATTGCATATTTGTATTGTATGTGTATTCTCAGAGCGAGAAACAGCTAGGGAACTATGAGAGAGAACAAAGGATATTACAGTGGATCTATTGTAGGTTTTGTCTCTTCATTTTGTTGGATAATAGAAAGGAAATACTATGTGTTCAGGGTAGACATAGCCCAAATTAGGTGAACCACATATACTGTGTCTCTCTAGTTTTATGTGTTTTGTGTGCTTGTATTTTCCACATATTTTGTGTGTTGCATTGCTCTGTAATATATAATTTTCTAACATTACCAACACAAGCACCACAAGAAAGCTATCCAATGGTAAAACAACTATAAATGTTCACAATACCACCACTTTTGATTTTGCAACTTTTATTCTACAAAATTATGAGAAGAACTATTTCCTTGATCATTTAAAAACTTCAATTACTAAGCACAGTAACTAAATTTATTTTTTAATTCACCCTTCCTAGGTAAACATTTCATTTCATGTTGAGTTCGTTCAACTCAATACCTTAGATATTTTGAAGGCATCCAAAAAAAATTGTGCAAATCCATTAACACCAACCTACATAAGTTTATCCAATGAATTCATGATTACCCATGACTATCTCGACAAATACTAAAAAGGGCATCAACTCTTTCGACATCACTCTCCAGAGCCTTAACACAAAGAACCATCTCTTCTTTGATTAATTTAGTTTATATTGACTAACAAAAGCTTATAAGACCTCCTTTTCCATCCGTAGACCCAACAATGGAGAAGATCAGCAAAATCCTTCTCATAAATGGGAAACATTCCCTCCTCCATGGCACACAAAAATTCACAATTCTCTCTAGCGATTTTGTCTTTTATTATTGGTTTTTCTTCACATGCTCCTCCTATGATTTCATGTACTTTAAAATTTTCTAATATGTAAACAAATCTCCAATTGTCTCGTTAAGACTAATCCCTATCCTTTTGCACTAGAAATAAATGTCTTTGGTGAATGAGGACATTGAGCATAAAACTATGAGAAATTACTGAAACAATATTTAATGCCTCACCAACATTTAAAAGAAGCTCAATATCCTTGTTAATATTCCTTATATGGTCCACATACTTGAGCTTCCAATCCTATGGTTGATGATGTCCTCTCATCACAACCAACATAGGAGCAAGAGCCAAGATAGAGGTAATGAGGGAATTTGACCAAAACACATTGATGATGGGATAGTTTATGTTGGCACCCATTGGAACAAATTCCTTCCAATGCCCATTGAAATTATTCATCTTCATGATGGTAACCCCTACAAGCCTCACCTCTAACAACATCTTCTTTTCTCCACTGTAGAGTTACCACAACAACACATGACCCACTATTCTCACATTTCACATCATATATTTCTCAATCACCTCGTCCAAGATTCATTGATGTAGATGAGAATTTTGACATGTGAAACAAAATCATCATATGGAATGAAAAATAAATTCTTAGGTTATTTCCTCTAATTTATAGATATTACTCAGACTCTGCGCCTCCTCGACAATTGTCTACACAAAATTTCATATGCTGCAACATTAGAAGACAAGGTAGAAAAATCTCCACCATGGAAGAAAAATATGGTGGGTAACATTTCCTCCTCATCCTGAATGAAGAGAAGATCATGTACACTATTGTAACACCCCTAGTTTTATGTTTTCAAATTAGACATTTGAACTTCAGTCCAAAAGGGAGTGGACCCCAATGGATAATTATTGTGTGGTTGTAATTAATCATTTAATTATGAAAAATAAATAAAATATTTTTGTGCATATTGACCAAATGAGATTTTTGACATCACTCGCCTAATCCATGAGGTATTGAAAGAGGCTAAGACTTTCCCCAAAAATATTTCAAAAAGCCTTGAAAGAATTTATTTCTAAATTATATTTTTGAGGAAAAATCTAAAATTCCCCAGTGATGTGGAAAATATTTGGGAAGAGGTAAAAAGCTGGAAAAGCAGAGAGCAACTTTAAAGTCCCTAAATAAAGGAAGCCTAGGAAAATAGGAGTAAAAGCCTGTTGAGATTCTGGACACAAAATTAGAAGCAGGCTTTGGGGAGAGCATAAGCTTATTTAAGCTACTCCAGACACAGATTGGGGTTGGTCTATTCTGGGGGAGGATCTTAGCTCGGGGGCGAGTTCTGTGGATAAAAGAACTCTAAGGTTGGGAGGACCGGTCTTCACAGAAGTGATATGAACACAAATTTTATGAATGATTAAATTAGATGCTGTTAGTCAATATTGATAAATGATGTAGCTGTTATGTTGAATTTAGTTACTATGTTATGAACTTCCTTACTTTTAACATAATTAAATAGAAGAAATAACTCTTCTAAATTCTTGAATGGTAGTAGGAATAAATCGTAGGGAACACTATCAGCTAGAATCTGTAAACCATTGGGTGGCTTAAATCTGGAGATAATAAAAATGGTTCCCTAGAATAATTAAAGTGTAACTTTAATCTTCTTCCATAAGAATTAGTTACATGAATAGAAAGATCTAGATTCCTGTATTAATATCTATTTGCTATGATAATTTTATACATTGCATATGTATATACATGCAAATAGAAATTTAGTGCAGACTCAAGAAAATATTTGGTTCAATTATATTGTAAGTTAAACCTGAAAAGAGTATTTTTTTATTGAATAAACATAACAATACTAAATTCATACTACTGCGTCATATGTTATGTTGGCATGAAAGATACAAATTATACTTAGACTAGAAACAACTGAAAGCTATAAATAAAAGGTAGACATATCAATGGTATTAAATCATTATGGTACTCCTTTATCTGTATAATTAAAGCATTTTACTTATAATAATGTACAGAAAAATGGAAGGTTATTTTACATGGTGACAAAGGTAATATACCCACTGATTTAAATAATAACCATTGTATAAATTTATTGTTATACTAAAACCCATTATGAAGTCATTACGAGTCATAAGGAATAAAATTTTATTCAACAATTACAGAGAACCAGAAGGGAATAAATTTCTCTAAATAAATTTTTGGTATGTAAAAGAAGGCCTAGTTTAGGAAAATGTTTTGTTCTTATGAGAACACCTGAGAAATTCATCTTGTACATATAGGTATAAATATTAATTACTCAGTTGAATATATTCGTAAAATTATCCTAGAAGGATATTAGAAAAATAATTCTTCAGAATACTCACAAAGATATTAAATCAACAGTTTTCCGAATAATTGTATAAAAGTTTGAATAAGTTGGTAGACTATTGGAAATAGCCAACCATAGAAAATTAACTACTGAAGAGTATCTGTAACTAGCACATGTGCCGAGGTTCATTTTAAAATCTCCAAATTATTGTTCATATGGAGTACAAACTAAACTGTGTAAATTCTCGAGAAATTTCTCAAGCTATTTCTCCCTAGAAGCTAAATGAAAGACTCTTGGGACACATTAATGCAAACAAGAAACTAGAAAGAGTCTCTCGGACCGACTTGTAGCAAACGAGAAAAGTATTGGTATTAATGATTCTATGTAAAAGATTACATGAGTTGTTCACGAAGACAAAAATCATCACAGAGGAGGAAATTACCTGCGAAACAAACAGAGGCACATAAGAATTCGTGAACGAATCGATAAGTATATAAACAAAAAATCATGATAGAAAAATCAAACAGAGGATAACGAAGCTCGAATGGGAGTATACTTACCCCATTAAATATCGTTGAAGAGATAAGTGCTTCTATGAGATAACGCAATGAGTTAGACACCAAAACGACTGCAATCATTTGACCATAGCAGATAAATGATGAATAGCTCTACTATTTGATTTAAACTCACCAGAGAAAGTTCTTGCTGAAGATAAATTCAAATATAGATGGGGAAATCCTGTCAACATTAATCACTGACGTTGAGCTCAACCGTAGGAAATCGTCGTTAAAGGATCGACTTCCATGGAGGTCATGTTCAGCAGATACGCTCAACTTGCCAAGAAAGAAATCGAAAACCATATAAGGAATGAATAGGTGAAGCAATAAGAAATTTCCATGGAAAATCACAAACAAAAGCAAAATTTATCTCTACGAAATGTGGAATCAGAACTAAATCATGGAAATATTCTAAAGCTTTGAAAGGAAAATTTTATAATAAAAAATTTTGACAAAGAGAAATGGTAGAGCCATTCTCATTGATCACTGAATAGTGAAAAGAAAAAAAGTCAAAAAGCTATCTACAAGCCAAACAATAGATTCCTTACTTGAGAAAACAATGAAGTCGTATAGGTATGGAGCTCTGCGAGCAACGACGGAATGGAAAATCGGGAAAGGGGAATAGAACGAAGACAAGAGAATTTTATGGAAAATAAGAAAACCTAATGAACGTATAGATCCCACCGTCCACGTGTAAGGATCTGGAAAGAGAGGTGTGGATCGAGGCCATGACCATTGTGTGCATAACGTGTTAAACCGCAATACCAATGAACCACCATACGATTCATACGGAGTATATTTACCACTTTATTATGCAGGATTCGTTCACACGAGAGGGTGACGAAAAACAATAAGATAATCCCAATTTAATCCTTTCACTCTTGTCACATAAATTAACCAAGCACACCATAGTACGAATAACATAACCATTCATATGGATTTCATATGCCAAGGCATACTAATACGGCAATCCTGGTGGCTTAACCAAAAACCACGATAACCTCAATTTAATGCAACATCACAAATTTTGATGGACAAAGATCCGTCGCATTTAAAACTATGACATGATGAAAACCATTATTGAATAGAGAAATTAAAGCTAAAGTCGTTAAAAAGGGGACGAAACAATATATAAATGCCTGCATTGATTTCATAATGCTCGTATATATATATATATATATATATATATATATATATATATATATATTGAATTCTTAATACCTATATTGAATTCATTATATGTGCCCACAAAGGCGATTACTGGTATATTATAGATACACAGTGCAGATCAAATGATTTTTCTGGGACACATGTATAGACATATATGTAAGGAAGATAAATATAAATGCCACCTTAGAAACGCAACAAGATAAATTTTGCCTTCCGATCGAATAGTCGGAAGAGTAGTGGAATAAAATAAAATGGTAGAGTTTAACACGAGAAGTTATAAGGGACCCCTTTTAAGTTAAAACCTCTAATTTCCAATGAAACGAAAAGAGGGAAAAGATATAATTAAACATGAAAAACATTTGGGGAAGAAGTATGTTATAGTCCTCTTTAAAACATTACTACAAGAGTGAAATGCTAATATTGAAATCTATTAGAGGTGGAGTTAGAAGAATCAAATTCTCTCTCCTTTATTAAGGACAAATTACATTATCTATCAAAGCACTAAGAGGAAAGAAAGTACATGAGTAAGAACACTTGGAAAAAAAAAAATTGGGATGAGAGATGTGACAAATGGTATCAGAGCTCCTGTTATAAAAACTGGGCTATTGTTGTGCTCACTGTATAGATTAAATTATTTTTTGAAAAAAAAAATTGTTACTGATGTTGTTTTGTATTGGTGTACAAAGGTGCTGAAACTGAAAATTCAATGGCTGAAGGAGATGAAATTTATGTTGATATGGGTGATAGAGATAACATGCCAGATCCCAACACTCCTTTGATGGCTATGTTGCACAGGTTGCAATGGGAAATGGCTGAGATAGGAATCCAGAATGACAGACTATCATTAGCCAGTGACGAGCAGGAAAAGTTAATAAGAGAAATGACGTTGTGGAACAGCCAAGAAGGTGAAGGTTCTAGAAAGAGGAGGAAAGGAAAGTTCCCAGATGATCCTAAGGAAGATGACACTACTAGAAATCATTCTAAATAGAAGTAGGAATTACAAAGTGAATTCCAAAAAATTAGACCTCCCTCATATGATGGGGAGAAGGAGGAAGATGCTGAGGCATGGCTGTTGAATATGATTAAGTATTTTTAGTTCTATGAATATGAAAGTAATCTGAAGGACATATTAGCTATCTACCAGTTTTAGGGTAAGGCTACCTTGTGGTGGGAGGAGACAAAAATGGTTCATGCGATTGATGAAAAAAAAGTGACCTGGGAAGATTTCCAAGTCAAGTTTAAAAACTGCTATTTGAAAAAATGCTATTATGATGATAAATCAAAGGAGTTCCATGAAATCAGATTGGGACAACTCACCATAGATGAGTTTGTCACCAAGTTTAAAAATTTGTTAAGGTATGTTCCTTATATTCGAGAAGAGAAGGAAAAGGTACAAAGGTTTTTGAATTGTTTGCCTGCTATGTACAAGGAGAAAATAGAGTCCGATAATCCAAAAACTATGGATGAAGCTGTGAGAAAAGCTAGATTATTCTACCAACAGTTTAAAGGGAAAAGTGAACATGGGAAAATCTAGATAAACAAGGGTGAACTCAAAGGAAAGTCAAACTTCTCAGTCCCAAGTTGGTTCAAAACAAATAAATGGGGATAATAAGAAGGAAGGAAAAATTAAAATGCCAGAGCCTTTGAGATGTTGGGGCTGCGGAGAACCTCATCTGTTGAGGGACTGTCCACACATAAATATTCAGATGATTCTGAGAGATAGAGAACTACCATAGTGAATGATATAGCAAGGAACATACCCAATATCAGTGCAGCCTTGGAGAACCGACAAGCCAAACACCAGGCTACTATGGTCGAGAAGGAAGGTAAGATTGCTGACCAATCAGTTATAGTTTTGATTGATTTGGGTGCTTCTTTAAGTTACATTATTCCAGAAGTTATAGAGAAATGTTATCTCAAAACTGAAAAATTTCAACAGTCTTGGTTGGTCAAGTTAGTCACTAGCACCAAGCGAAAAGTAACTCACAAGTTACCTCAAACAGCAATTAAATTAAATGATTTTTAGACAGAGGTAAATTTAAACATTCTGCCCCTAGGCTCTTATGATTTTCTGATAGGAATGGACTGGTTAGAAAAGAGAAAGGCTATGATGAACTGTTGGGATAAAACTCTGCATTCCATAGATGTGGAGGGGAGACCCTTTATACTCAAAGGAAAACTAAAACCAATCTCTGTAAGACAAATATTAGCTCTGCAATTAAAAAGAATAGCTAGAAAAGGATATCAAGTATATGCTGTAGATGTTGAGGAATTAGGACAGCCACCTGAAGAAAACCTGCTAGACACTTTGCCAGTGGTAAGAGAATTTAAGGAATTTTTTCTAGGTGAGATTCCTAATCTTCCCTCCAAAAGAGAGATTGATTTTTCAATCAATTTGGTGCCAGGAGAAACACCCGTTTCTAGAGCCCTTACCGGATGAGCCCTCCTGAACTCATGGAATTAAAAATGCAATTACAAGAATTGCTGGATAAAGGTTACATTAGACCAAGTGTATCTCCTTGGGGAGCACCGGTGCTATTCGTGAAAAAGAAGGATGGAACCTTTAGAATGTGCATTGACTACCGTCAACTGAATAAGTTGACAATCAAAAACATGTATCCATTGCCCAGAATAGATGACCATTTTGATCAGGTGAGAAGGTCTTCAGTATTTTCTAAGATTGATCTGAGGACTGGTTATACCCAACTCAGAATTAAGGATGAAGATATTAGTAAAACAACTTTTCAAACCAGGTATGGTCAGTACGAATTTGTAGTCCTACCTTTTGGTTTGACAAATGTCGCTGCCACTTTTATGTGCTTAATGAACAATGTTTTGAAAAATTACTTAAATAAATTTGTACTAGTGTTCATTGATGATATTCTGGTCTATTCAAAAAGTGAGGAAGAGCACCAAGAACACTTAAGGATAGTTTTGCAGAATTTGAAAGAAAACCAGTTATATGCCAAATTTAGTAAATGTGAATTTTATAAAAACAAGATTCAATACTTAGGGCATATTATTTCTGAACAAGGATTGGCTGTTGACCTTGTGAAAATAAAAGCTATTAGAGAATGGCCAGTGCCAACTGATGTTTCATCTTTGAGATCATTTATGGGAATTACAAGCTATTATCGAAGGTTTGTGGAAAGATTTTCTGCAATAGCATATCCCCTAACTTCACTACAGAGAAAAGGCACCAAATTTGAGTGGGCTGAAAAATGCCAAAACAACTTTGAACATATAGAATTAAAACTTACTACAGCCCCTATACTGAAAATTGCAGATCCTGACAAAGAGTTTGTTGTGTGTTCGGATGCATGTAGAGAGGGATTAGGAGGAGTTTTTTTGCAAGAAAATTCTGTTATTGCATATGAGTCTAGAAAACTTAAGAAACATGAATAGAATTACAGTGTATATGATCTGGAATTGGCTACTGTAATTCATGCCTTGAAGATGTGGCGACACTATCTTCTTGCGAAAAAAATTACATTGATAACAGATCATATTAGTCTCAAGTATTTCTTTTCTCAAACTGATTTGAATGCTTGATAAGCCAAATGGCTGTCTTTTCTAAGTGAATTTGATATGGACATAAAACATATCAAAGGGAAAGAAAACAAAATCATTGATGCTCTAAGCGGAAATGCTTGCCATAACATAAGCAACATTGGAAGTAGTGCTAGTCCTGACTTAGAAGAATTAGTTAAAAAGATAGCAGATTAAGACCCCAATTATGAAAATCTGCAATTGAAAATGATGAAAAAAGAGATGGCTGAGTACATCCAAAACCAGAAAGGGCTGATATGTTATAAAAACATATTGTATATCCCCAATGTGGAGTATTTGAGAAAATAAATTCTAGATTAATATCATAAAAAACCATATTCAGGACATCCTGGATATCAGAAAATTCTTACAGCCTTGAAAAAGAAATTGTTTTGGCCAGGAATGAAAAAGGATGTAGCAAATTATTTAGCGAGATGCATGGAATGTCAACTAGTCAAAGCTGAACATCAACATCCAGCTAGTATTTTGAATCCCTTGCCAATTGCAGAATGGAAATGCGACACTGTTTATATAGATTTCATAACCTGGTTACCCAGAACAAAGTATCAGCATGACTTTGTGATGGTAGTGGTAGATACTTTAACAAACGCTGCACACTTCATACTAGTAAAATCTACTTTTGGGACAGCCCAAGTAGCGAATGTGTTCCTAAAAGAAATAGTAAGGCTACACGGGGTCCCAAAAATGATTATTTCAGATAGAGACGCTAAGTTCAGAGCTACCTTTTGGAAAGGACTGTTTGGAGGCATGGGAAATAAGTTGAATTTTAGTACTGCTTATCACCCTCAGACAGATGGTCAAACAGAAAGAACAAATCAGATTTTGGAGGATATGCTAAGAATATATGTGATGTATAGGCCATCAAAATGGGAAGACTACTTGCACCTAGTTGAATTCTCTTACAACAACAGCGATCAACCCTCCATCAAAATGAGTCAATTTGAAGCACTCTAGGGAAGAAAGTGTCGTACTCCTTTAAGTTGGAGCCAACTTGAAGATAAGCTAGTATTGGGGCCAGATACTGTACAAGAAATGGAAAGGATTTTCAAAAAAATATAGAGAAACATCAAGATAGCACAAGATCGACATAAAAAATATGCTGATAAGAAGAGAGTGCATTAAGAGTTCAAAGTGGGTGATCATGTGTATCTGCGCATTAAACCCAAAAAGAGCACACTTTATGCTGGAAGTTGTGCAAAATTGGCTCCTAGATATTGTGGGCCTTTTGAGGTGTTAGAAAGGGTGGGACTAGTGGCTTATAAGCTGGCCTTACCACCCCATGTTAAAGTTCATGATGTGTTTCATGTTTTGTTGTTAAAAAGATATGTACATGATGCTTCTCATATTTTTGATTGGAATGTGATACAGGTGGAACCAGAAGGGGAGTTCCTTCCAGAACCACTTCAAATATTGGAGTGGGAAGAAATTGAATTGAGAAATCGAACAATAGCTAGAGTAAAGGTGTAGTGGAAGAATTTTACTGCTTAAGAAGCTACGTGGGAAAGAGAAGCTGAGATGATGGAAAAATATCCATATCTATTTTCAAAATAAACTCTAGTAGTTAGTTGTTAACATCGAGGACGGTGTTTGTTTTCTGAGGGGGAATATGTAACATGCCTAGTTTTATGTTTTCAAATTAGACATTTGAACTTCAGTCCAAAGGGGAGTGGACCTGTCACGCCTCCTCATTCAATTTTTTTTTTTTTTTTTTTTTTTGTATTAAGCATATACATATAAATATATAATACTCCCTTGTTCTTTCTAGCTCCAAATTCCACTAACCCTTTTTTTTCCAATCTATAAATATATCGATAGATACCTAGCCATATTGATTATCAAGCAATTGTTACACTTCAAGTCATATACTTCATTTACTCACTTTGATAACATGACAATGTGTCCCATAATTTCACTTATTAACCCCTCACATCTTCCTCTCGTATGTCAACCCTACGTACACACTTTTACGTGGAAGTGGAAAATCTTTGAAATTGGTGTCATGGCACTAAGGCCATTTCTCGTTCTATATAATACTATGGTTAATATGGTTGGACTTAGAAATTCATCTCATGAACATACGTATAACGTCGTTCCCTTACCAGACTCTAGCTTCTCGTTTGGATTTAACGTTAGCTCAATGATATGGAGAGCAATATAAGTTTTGCATGTTTATGAGTACCATGCCAGGTCCACACGGTACGTATAATATTGATTAACTGCAGAATACTCTGCCTCGAGCCTCTCACTACAACTTGGGTTTAATTCTAGACAAGACATCCACCTGCCTTGAGATGAATTTGCTTATCTGTTTGTGTACTCCGTCATATGATCGGATTTAGGGTTTCTGACCCTGGGATTTTTTGTCGTCGATCCTTGTGACACTATCCCGATGATTGACAAGTGCAGCATTTAGACATTTAGGGTTTTCCTCCTTCATTTTCTATTAAACCTCTTTTAATTACTGGTTCATATTTCTCCGAAGTCTTCTCCCTTCCAGTCGTCATTTCAAGAGGCTCGCTCAAATGAAGCTCAACATTTTCTATATCGACACAATGCATTTCCCATAACCAGGTAACTCTTTGGTTCTTCCTCACACATTTTATTTGTTATCTTTAAATTTTGAAGTTGGTTTCGGTGTCGAAATTCCCTGAGCTTCCTCACCCTGTCTTGTAGGTGTAGAAGAGGTTCGTTCTGGACAAAAATGATTAGAGAGTTTTGTTTTAATACCACCGCCATGCCCTGGTAAATTTATTTTTTTGTTTTTTTCTCTCAGAGATTTATGTGATTTTAATTTATAGATATTGTTGCATATTTCTAGTTTCTCCTCTAACTCTTAGCCATAAGGTATTGCTTCGTTTCTAGCCACAGATCTTAACTTAGTTTTCGTTTTGTCTCAGGTAGAACGATTTCATTGGTTCGGTCTTCTCGGCTCCGCAAACCCTGAATGATAAATTTCACCGTTTCACAATACGCCATACCCTGACGCTGAGATTTCTTTATTGAACTTATGGATATGTTCTGCGTTGATATTTCTCTATCACTAATTTATTTTGTAATTAATTTGATTGCAGGTAATGTAGTTCTTCCGTCATGTTGTCATGAGCTCTCGTTTATAGCTCTATTTTGTATTTCCCTACTAACTCATGGTTACACTCTTCATTTAAAGGTTGGTAGATGTTGCTCTACATCTGTCGACTCTGAAGATATAATGTTACTTGAAATTGTCTGCTATAGTTATGAGGGCTAGCCCACTCTGCTATTCTATTTTATTGTGTAACAATAACATGTATTAACTTTCTCATCTGTCATAATAGAGTTTCGACTCAAAGTGCCTAATCTTGAATTTTGTTCATGGACCCATGTTGATGGGATGCTCCAGTTATTTCTATTCTTTGCTATTCAATTTGATATATTGGTATTAGCTGAAATATTTTGTTAACTCACAACTCGATATACATTACCATAGTCGTTTATATATATATGTGTGTGTGTGTGTGTGTGTGTGTGCCTCTATACTGATTTGGTTCATGTTTTGTGCATGCAAAAACCTAGGTTTGATGTAGTTGATTTCTGTTAATTTCAACCATGATTACAGCTCAGTATAACGCATATAATTTAGTAAGGGAAATTATGTCAAAATTGTCGAGTTGGTTCGATAAATAGAATAGTGTAGTTTTAATACAAATTTTGTTTTTATTGAAAATCTCTATTTCATTAACATTTCATTCGTGCACCATCAGGTTTCGCAACATTTACAAAAAAATATGTTTATGTCAAGTAATATGTCATAATTCTTCCAGTTGACTATTATAATTTCTTGTCCATGGGTAGATCATCGAGACTAGGCAGACTTCTCACCTAGGAAAGTTTTAATTCTGTTTCCAATGAACTTTATAAGAACTAGCTTTCTATGTATCAATTCTACATATCAGTTCATAAAATGGGGAAATGTTATGTATAAGAACAGACTGATTTACTAGTTATGAATTCGTCCAACATCTTACTTCCTCTCCTCTATTATCATTTAATTTTAAGTAATTAAATTTTTAAACTTTGGTAATACATATGTCTATATTCATGTCTCTATTTAATTCCCTATAATCTGCCTTCAGGGCCTACTTATAGTCACTGTAAAGGGTTATTTACATGATCAGAACTCTGAAAACAATTATACTTACACAGATTTAATTTTTCTAAAAGCAATGGTGTAAGAGAGTCAATGACTCCAACTGCTAGTAAGCACTCCTAACCAGCATTTCTTTATGCTTTTCTACCATGTCTCTGTTTCTCCAAGAAACTTATGAATTCTGTCTACAACTTATCATAAATTTATGTTTTGTATTTTACTATGAATTATGTAAACTGAATCTATTATAAGGATACGATATCATTAATATCACGATTCAGGTTTATTTCACACATAGAATTCTTCCAGGTTTAATTTATAGTGCAACTACCCCAACTCCTATCTGGAGCCTGTATTAAATTTTCATTGGCCTGTATCTACATCTATAAGAGTATAATCTTACCACAATCACCATTTATTAATACATAAATCTAGATTTTTTTTTTAAGCAGATTAAAGTTACACTTCAATTATTCCAGGGAAGCATTTATACTCTCTCCAGATTTAAACCACCCCATGGTTTAGAGATTCTGGCTGACAGTGTCCCATGGATTTTTTCCTACTACCATACAAAAGTTAGGAGAACTATCTCTTATATTCAACTCTGTTAAAAGTAAGGAAATTCATTACACATCAATTTAACTCAACATAATTACCATAGTACTTTTCACTACTATCCAACAATATCAAATTTAATTACTCAGCAAAAAAATGTGCATACCACTTCTTCAATTGACCAACCTCCCAACCTTGGAGTTCTTTTGTCCTCAAGAACTCACCCCCGAGCTGAGATCATCTCCTAGAACAGACCAACCCCAATCTGTTCTGGAGTAGCTTATTTAAGCTTATGCTCCCCAAAGCCTGTTTCAAATTCTGCGTCCAGAATTACAAGATGATTTTCTTCCTATTTTCCTAGGCTTCACTTATTTAGGGAATTTTAAAGTTGCTTTCTGCTTTTCCCATATTTTTACCTCTTCCCAACTACTCTCCACCTCATTGGGGAAACCAAATTTTTCCTCAAAAATCTAATTTATCAATTCTTTCAAGGATTTTTGAAAGATTTTTTGGGGAAAGTCTTAGCCTCTTTCCATACCTTATGGATTTGGCAAGTGAACTCATAATTCTCATTTAGTCAATATGCACAGAATTATTTTATTTATTTTTCAAAATTTAAAATTAATTACGTCCACACCATACTTATCCATTGGGGTCCACTCCCGTTTGGATTTAAAGTTCAAATGTCTAGCTTGGAATAAAAACATAAAATAGGGGTGTTACATATTCCCCCGCTGAAAACAAACACCGTCCTCGATGTTGACAACTAACTACTAGATTTCATTTTGAAAATAGATATGGATATTTTTCCAACATCTCAGATTCTCTTTCCCATGTAGCTTCTTTAGCAGTAAAGTGCTTCCACAACACCTTTACTCTAGCTACTATTCAATTTCTCAACTCAATTTCTTCCTGCTCCAATATTTGAAGCGACTTTGGAAGGAACTCCCCTTATGGTTCCACCTATATCACATTCCAATCAACAATGTGAGAAGCATCATGTCCATATATTTTTAATAATGAAACATGAAACACATCATGAAATTTAACATGGGGCGGTAGGGCTAGCTTGTAAGCCACTGGTCCCACCCTTTATAATACTTCGAAAGGCCCATAATATCTAGGAGCCAATTTAGCACAACTTCCAGCATAAAGTGTGCTCTTTTTGGGTTTAATATGTAGGTACACATGATCACCCACATTGAACTCTTGATGCACCCTCTTCTTATCAGCATAGTTTTTCTGTCAATCTTATGCTATCTTTATGTTTCTCTATATTTCTTTGACAATCCTTTCCATTTCTAATAAAGTATCTGGCCCCAAAACTAGTTTATCTTCAGGTTGGCTCCAACTTAAAGGAGTACGAAACTTCCTTCCATAAAGTGCCTCAAACAGGATCATTTTGATGGAGGATTGATAGCTATTGTTATAAGAAAATTCAGCCAAGTGCAAATAGTCTTCCCATTTTGATGGCCTATCCATCACATACATTCTCAGCATATCCTCCAAGCTCTAATTTGTTCTTTCTGTTTGACCATCCGTCTGAGGGTGATATGCGGTACTAAAATTAAGTTTAGTGCCCATGCCCCCAAATAGACCCTTCCAAAATGCAACTGTGAACTTAGCATCTCTATCTGAAATAATCACCCTTGGAACCCCATGTAGCCTTACTATCTCTTTTAAGAACACATCTGCTACTTGAGCTGTCCCAAAAGTAGATTTTATGGGTATAAAGTGTGCAGCCTTTGTTAAAGTGTCTACTACTACCATCACTGAGTCTTGTTGGTACTTTGTTCTGGGTAACCCGGTTATGAAGTCTATAGAAACAATGTCCCATTTCCACTCTGCAATTGGCAAGGGATTTAGAAGACCAGTAGGATGTTGATGTTCCACCTTAACTAGTTGACATTCCATGCACCTAGCTAAATATTTTGCCACATCTCTTTTCATTCCTAGCCAGAACAATTTCTTTTTCAAAGATGTTAACATTTTCTAATATCCAGGATGTCCTGCATATGGTTGTTTATGGTATTCATTTAGGATCTCCTTTTTCAATGACTCTATGTTGGGGACATATAATATGGTTTTATAGCATATCAATCCTTTTTGGTTTTGGGTGTACCCAACCATTTCCTTTTTCTGCAATTTTAATTGCAGACTTTCATAATTTGGATCCTGATAAACTACCTTTTTAACTAGTTCCTATAAATCAACACTAGAACTAGTTACAATGTTGCCTATGTTTTGGCAAGCATTTCTGCTTAGTGCATCAGCAATTTTGTGTTCTTTTCCTTTGATATGTTTTATCTCCATATCGAATTCACTCAGGATGGACAACCATCTGGCTTTTCTTGCATTCAAATATGTTTGAGAAAAGAAATATTTGAGACTAATATGATCTTTCATCAAGGTAAATTTCTTTCCAAGAAGATAGTGTTGCCACATCTTCAAGGCATGGATTACAGTAGCCAATTCCAAATCATATGCACTATAGTTCTATTCATCTGTCTTATGTTTCCTAGACTCATATGAAATTACAGAATTTTCTTGCAACAAAACTCCTCCCAACCCCTCTCTACAGGCATCGGTACATACCACAAATTCTTTATCTGGATCTACAATCTTCAGTATAGGGGCTATGGTGAGTTTTAATTTTAATTGTTCAAAACTGTTCTGGAATTTTTCAGTCCACTCAAATTTCACACCTTTTCTTTTTAATGAAGTTATGGGATATGCTATTGCAGAAAATATTTCCACAAATTTACGATAATAACTTGCAATCCCCATAAATGATCTCACTGTTGAAACATCAGTTGGCACCGACCATTCTCTAATAGGCTTTATCTTTTCAGGGTCAACAGCCAACCATTTTTCAGAAATAATATGTCCCAAGTATTGGATCTTATCCTTATAGAATTCGCATTTACTGAACTTGGGATATAACTGGTTTTCTTTCAATGTTTGCAACACTACCCTTAAGTGCTCTTTGTGCTCCTCTTCACTTTTTGAA
The DNA here is from genome assembly GCA_034641835.2 of Pinus albicaulis. NCBI lineage: Eukaryota > Viridiplantae > Streptophyta > Pinopsida > Pinales > Pinaceae > Pinus > Pinus albicaulis. The sequence continues at coordinate 358,532,074 of CM076582.1, forward strand.
TAAACTAAAATATCGTCTATGAACACTAGTACGAATTTATCCAAGTACTTGTTTGAAACACTGTTCATTAAGCACATAAAGGTGGTAGGGGAATTTGTCAAACCAAAAGGTAGGACTACGAATTCATAGTAACCATACCTAGTTCGAAAAGTTTTTTTTACTAATGTCTTCCTCCTTAATTCTGAGCTGGTGATAACCAGTCCTTAGATCAATCTTAGAAAATACTGGAGCTCCTCTTACTTGATCAAAAATATCATCAATTCGGGGAAAAGGGTATCTGTTTTTAATTTTCAACTTATTCAGCTGACGATAGTCAATGCACATTCTAAAGGTTCCATCTTTCTTTTTCACAAACAGCACCAGTGCTCCCCAAGGAGATACACTCGGTCTGATATAACCCTTATCCATCAATTATTGCAATTTCATTTTCAATTCCATGAGTTCAGGGGGACTCATTCGATAAGGGGCTCTAGAGACAGGTGTTGCTCCAGGCACCAAATCGATTGAAAATTCAATCTCTCTTTTGGGGGGAAGATGAGGAATCTCATCTGGAAAAACTTCCTTAAACTCTCTTATTATTGGCAAACTATCCAACAGGTTTTCCTCAAGTTGTTGTCCTAATTCTTTGATATGTACAACATATACTTGATATCCTTTCCTAGTTGTTATTTTTAATTGTAGAGCTGATATTTATATTATAGAGATTGCTTTTGGTTTTCCTTTAAGGATAAAAGGTTTTCCTTCCTCATCTATGCAATGCAGAGTTTTATCCCAAAAATTCATCATAGCCTTTCTCTTTTCCAACCAGTCCATTCTAATCAACAGGTCATATGTGCCTAAGGGAAGAATGTTTATGTTTACTTCTCTCTGAAAATCATTTAATTTAACTGTTGTTTGAGGTAGCTTGTGAGTTACTTTCCGCTTGGTGCCAGTGGCTAGTTGGACCAACCAAGACTGCTGAAATTTTTCAGTTTTGAGATTTCATTTCTCTACAATTTGTGGACTAATGTAACTCAAATAAGCACCCAGATCAGTTAAAATTGTGACAAATTGGTCAACAATATTACCTTCCATCTCGACCATAGTAGCCTGATGTTCTACTTGTCGGTTTTCCAATGCCGCATTGATAGTGGGTATATTCCTTGCTATTTCATTCACTGTGGTAGCTTCTTGATCTCTCACAATCATCTGAACATTTCGGTGGGGACAATCCCTCAACAGATGAGGTTCTCCACAACCCCAACATTTCAATGGTTCCCGCATTTTAACTGCTCCCTCCTTCTTATTGTCTCCATCTATTTGTTTTGAACCCACTTGTGACTGAGCAGTTTGAATTTCCTTAAGTTTTCTAAATTTCTTTCGCTGATGGTCCCTACCAAAGTTCTTCGAGTAAGTTGGTTTTTGTTTCTTCCCTTTGAAATCACTCTTGTTTACCCAGCTTTTCCCATTCTCACCCTTTCCTTTAAACTTCTGGTAGCATAATCTAGCTTTCCTCACCGCTTTGTCCATAGTTTTTGGATTATCAAATTCTTTTTTATCCTTTTACACAGCAGGCAAACAGTTCAAAAACCTTTGTACCTTGGCCTTCTCTTCATTAATATAAGGGACATACCTTAATAGATTTGTAAACTTGGTGAAAAACTCGTCTATGGTGAGCTGTCCCAGTCTGAGTTCATCGAACTCCTTTGCTTTATCATCATAATAACGTTCGTTCAAATAGAGGTTCTTAAATTTGACTTGGAAATCTTCCCATGTCACTATCTTTTCATCAATGGCATGGACCATTTTCGTCTCCTCCCACCACAAAGTAGCCTTACCCTATAATTGATAAACAACTAGTCTATCCTTTAGATTACTTTCCTATTCATAGACTTGGAAATATTTAATCATATTCAACAACCAAGCCTCAGCATCTTCCTCCTTCTCCCCATCATAGGGGGGAGGTTTGATATTTCAGAATTCTCCTTGTAATTCCTTTCTCTGTTTAGACTGATGTCTAGTAGTGTCATCTTCCTCAGAATCGTCAGAGAACTTGCCCTTCTTCCTCTTTCCGGAACCTTCACCTTCCTGGCTGTTCTATGAATTCAATTCTCTGATCAGATTTTCTTGCTCATCACTGGCTAATGACAGTTTGTCATTCTGGCTTCTTAGCTCAGCCATCTCTCGTTGCAACCTATGCAACATAGCCATCATCGGAGCATTGGGATCTAGTTTATTATCTTCATCACACAAATAAACATAAATTTCATCACTTCCAGCCATTGGAATTTTCTGTTTCAGCACCAAACTGTACACTAAACAACACATACTAGTAATAAACAATTTTTTTTTTCAACAAAAAAATAATTTATACAGTGAGCACAACAACAGCCTAGTTTTGCTAACGTCGGCTCTGATACCATTTGTCACACCTCCTCATTCAATTTTTTTTTTTTTTTGTATCAAGCATATACATATCAAAATATAATACTGCCTTGTTCTTTCTAGCTCTAAAATCCACTAACCTTTTTTTTTTCCAATCTATAAATATATCGATAGATACCTAGCCATATTAATTACCAAGGAATCATTACACTTCAAGTCTTATACTTGATTTACTCACTCTGATAACATGACAATGTGTGCCATAATTTCACTTATTAACCCCTCACATCTTCCTCTCATATGTCAACCCTACGTACACACTTTTACGTGGAAGTGGAAAATCTTTGAAATTGGTGTCATAGCGCTAAGGCCATTTCTCGTTCTATATAATACTATGGTTAAGATGGCTGGACTTATAAATTCGTCTCATGAACGTACGTATAATATTGTTCCCTTACCAGAATATAGCTTCTCGTTTGGATTTAATGTTATCTGAATGATATGGAGAGCAATATAAGTTCCTCATGTTTATGAGTACCATGCTAGGTCCACATGGTATGTATAATATTGATGAACTGTAGAATACTCTGCCTCGAGCCTCCCACTACAGCTTGGGTTTAATTCTGGACAAGAATTCTACATGCCTTGAGATGAAATTTCTTATCTGTTTGTGTACTCCATCATACGATCGGATTTAGGGTTTCTTACCCTAGTATTTTTCATCATCGATCCCTGTGACACTAGCTTGATGATTGACAAGTGTAGCGTTGAGACATTTAGGGTTTTCCTCCTACCTTTTCTATTAAATCTCTTTTAATTACTGGTTAATCTTTCTCTGAAGCCTTCTCCCTTCCAAGCATCATTGCAAGAGGCTCGCTCAAACGAAGTTCAGCGTTTTCTATATGGACGCAATGCGTTTCCCATAACCAGGTAACTCTTTGGTTCTTCCTCACACATTTTCTTTGTTATCTCTAAATTTTGAAGTTGATTTCAGCATCGAAATTCCCTGAGCTTCCTCACCCTGTCTCGTAGGTGGAGACGAGGGTCATTCTAGACAGAAATGCTTAGAGAGTTTTGTTTCAATACCACCGCCATGCCCTGGTAAATTTTCTATTTTTTTTTTCACTCTCAGAGATTTATGTGGTTTTAATTTATAGCTATCATTGCATAGCTTGAGTTTCTCCTCTAACTCTTAGCCAGAAGTTATTTCTTTGTTTCCAGCCATAGAGTTTAACTTAGTTTTATTTTTTTCTAAGGTAGAACGATTTCTTTGGTTTGGTCTTCTCGGCTCCACAAACCCTGAATGGTAAATGTCACCATTTCACTATATGCCATACCCTGACGCTGAGATTTCTTTATTGATATTTCTCTGTCACTAATTTATTTTGTAATTAATTTGATTTTAGGTAATGTAGTTCTTTCGTCATGTTGTCACAAGCTTTAGTTTATAGCTCTAATTTTCATTTCCCTACTAACTCAGGGTTACACTCTTCATTTACAGGTTGGTAGATGTTGCTCTACATCTGTTGACTCTGAAGATATAATATTACTTGAAATTTTCTGCTATAGTTATGAGGGCTATCCCACTCAGCTATTCTATTTTATTGTATAACAATAACATGTATGAACTTTCTCATCCATCATAATAGAGTTTCGACTCAAACTGCCTAATCTTGAATTTTGTTCATGGAACCATGTTGATGGGATGCTCCAGTTCTTTCTATTCTTTTCTATTCGATTTGGTAAATTGGTATTAGCTGAAATATTTCATTAACTTAGACCTTGATATACATTACCATAGCTGTTATATATATATATATATATATATATATATATATATATCTGTGTGTGTGTGTGTGTGTGTGTGCCTTTATACTGATTTGGTTCATGTTTTGTGCATGCACAAACCTAGGTTTGATGTAGTTGATTTCTGTTAATTTCAACCATGATTACAGCTCTGTGTAACGCATATAATTTAGTAAGCGAAATTATGTCGAAATTGTCGAGTTGGTTCGATAAATAGAATAGTGTAGTTTTAATACAAATTTTTTTTTTATTGAAAATCTCTATTTCATTAACATTTCATTTGTGCACCATCAGATTTCGCAACATTTCCAAAAAAATACATTTATGTCAAGTAATATGTCAGAATTCTTCCAGTTGACTATTATATTTTCTTGTCCATGGGTAGATTATCGAGACTAGGAAGACTTCTCACCTACGAAAGTTTTAATTCTATTTCCAATGAACTTTATAAGAACTAGATTTCTGTGTATCAATTCTACATATCAGTTCATAAAATGGGGAAATGTTATGTATAAGAATAGACTGCTTTACTGGTTATGAATTCGTCCAACGTCTTACTTCCTCTCCTCTATTATCATTTTATTTTAAGTAATTAAATTTGTAGACTTTGGTGATACATATGTATATATGCATGTATCTATTTAATGCCCTATAATTTGCCTTCAAGGCCTACTTATAGTCACTGTAAAGGGTTATTTACATGATCTTCACTCTGAAAGAAATTATACTTACACAAATTTAATTTTTCTAATAGCAATGGTGTAAGAGAGTCAATGACTCCAACTGCTAGTGAGCACTCCTAACCAACATTTCCTTATGCTTTGCTAGTGTGTCTCTTTTTCTCCAAGCAACTTATGAATTTTGTCTATAGCTTATCATAAATTTATTTTTTTGTATTTTACTATGAATTATGTAAAATGAATCTATTATAAGCAGAGGATATCATTAATATCATGATTCATGTTTATTTCACACACAAAATTCTTCTAGGTTTAATTTATAGTGCAACTACCCCAGCTCCTATCTGGAGCCTGTATTAAATTTTCATTGGCCTGTATCTACATCTATAACAGTATAATATTACCACAATCACCAATTATTAATACATAAATCTAGTTTTTTTTTTTGAAGCAGATTAAAGTTACACTTCAATTATTCCAAGGAAGCATTTATACTCTCTCCAGATTTAAACCACCCCATGGTTTAGATATTCTGGCTGACAGTGTCCCATGGATTCGTTCCTACTACCATACATGAGTTAGGAGAACTATCTCTTCTATGCAACTCTGTTAAAAGTAAGGAAATTCATTACACATCAATTTAACTCAACATAATTACCATAGTACTTTTCACTGCTATCCAACAATATCAAATTTAATGACTCAGCAAAATAGTGTGCATACCACTTCTGCAATTGACCAACCTCCCAACCTTAGAGTTCTTCTGTCCTCAAGAACTCACCCCTGAGCTGAGATCATCTCCTAGAACAGACCAACCCCAATCTGTTCTGGAGTAGCTTATTTAAGCTTATGCTCCCCAAAGCCTGTTTCCAATTCTACGTCTAGAATTATAGGATGATTTTCTTCCTATTTGCCTAGGCTTCCCTTATTTAGGGACTTTTAAAGCTTCTTTCTGCTTTTCCCAGCTTTTTACCTCTTCCCAACTACTCTCCACCTCATTGGGGAAACCAGATTTTTCCTCAAAAATCTAATTTAGCAATTCTTTCTAGAATTTTTGAAAGATTTTTGGGGAAAGTCTTAGCCTCTTTCCATACCTCATGGATTTGGCAAGTGATCTCATAATTCTCATTTGGTCAATATGCACAGAATTATTTTATTTATTTTTCAAAATTTAAAATTAATTACATCCACACCATACTTATCCATTGGGGTCCACTCCCCTTTGGATTTAAAGTTCAAATCTCTAGCTTGGAATAAAAACATAAACTAGGGGTGTTACAGGACCCCAATGGATAATTATTGTGTGGTTGTAATTAATCATTTAATTATGAAAAATAAATAAAATATTTCTGTGCATATTGACCAAATTGGATTTTTGAGATCACTTGCCTAATCCATGAGGTATGGAAAGAGGCTAAGAATTTCCCCAAAAATCTTTCAAAAAGTTGTGAGAGAATTTATTTCTCAATTAGATTTTTGAGGAAAAATCTAAAATTCCCCAATGATGTGGAAAGTATTTGGGAAGAGGAAAGTATCTTTAAAGTCCAATAAGAAAGTAGCTTTAAAGTCCCTAAATAAGGGAAGCCTAGGAAAATAGGAATAAAAGCATCTTGAGATTCTGGACGTAGAATTAGAAACAAGCTTTGGGGAGAGCATAAGCTTAAAAAAGCTACTCCAGAATAGATTGGGGTTGGTCTGTTCTAGAGGAGGATCTTAGCTCAGGGGTGAGTTTTGTGGATAAAATATCTCTAAGGTTGGGAGGACAGGTCTTCGAAGAAGTGGTATCCACAAAAATTTTATGAATGATTAAATTATATGCTATTAGTCAATATTGATAAATGATGTAGCTGTTATGTTGAATTTAGTTACTTTGTTATGAAATTCCTTACTTTTAATAGAATTAGATATAATAAATAACACTTCTAAATTCATGTATGGTAGTAGGAATAAATCATAGGGCACACTATCAGCCAGAATCTCTAAACCATTGGGTGGTTTAAATCTGGAGATAGTAAAAATGATTCCCTAGAATAATTAAAGCGTAACTTTAATTTGCTTCCATAAAAATTAGTTACATGAACAAAAAGATCTATATTCCTGTATTAATATCTATTTGTTGTGATAAGTTTATACATTGCATATGTATGTTCATGCAAATAGAAATTTAGTGCAGGCTCAAGAAAATATTTGGTTCAATTATACTGTAAGTTAAACCAGAAAATAGTATTGTTTTATTGAATAAACATAACAATACTAAATTTATACTATTGCATCATATGTTATGTTGGAATGAAAGATAAAAATTATACTCAGACTAGAAATATCTGAAAGCTATAAATAAAAGGCAGATATATCAATGGTATTAAATCATATGTTACTCCTTTATCGGTATAATGAAAGAATTTTACTTATAAGAATGTATAGAAAAATGAAAGTTTATTTTACATAGTGGCAAAGGGAATATACCCACTGATTTAAATAATAACCATTTTATAAAGTTATTGTTATACTAAACCCCATAATGAAGTCATTAACAGTCATAAGGAATAACATTTTATTCAACAATTATAGAGAACCAGAAGGGAATAAATTTCTGTAAATAAATTTCTGGTATGTAAAAGAAGGCCTAGTTTAGGAAAATGTTCTGTTCTTATGAGAACACCTGAGAAATTCATCCTGTACATATAGGTATAAATATTAAGTACTCAGTTGAATATATTCGTAAAATTATCCTACAAGGATATTAGAAAAATAATTCTTCAGAATACTCACAAAGATATTAAATCAACAGTTTTCCGAATGATTATATAAAAGTCTGAATAAGTTGGTAGACTATTGGAAATAACCAACCATAGAAAATGAACTACTGAAGAGTATCTGTAACTAGCATAGGTGCCAAGGTTCATTTTAAAATCTCCAAATTATTGTTCATCTGGAGTACAAACTAAACTGTGTAACTTCTCGAGAAATTTCTTAGGGTATTGCTCCCTAGAAGCCAAACGACAGACTCTCGAGACACATTAATGCAAACAAGGAACTAGAAAGAGTCGCTCAGACCGACCTGTAGAAAACGAGAAAAGTATTGGTATTAATGATTCCATGTAAAAGATTACATGAGTTGTTCACAAAGACAAAAATCATCACAGATGAGGAAATTACCTGTGAAACAAAAAGAGGCACATAAGTATTCGTGAAAGAATCAATAAGCATATAAATGAAAACTCATGATAAAAAAATCAAACAGAGGTTAACGATGCTCGAATGGGAGTATGCTTAGCCCATTAAATATCATTGAAGAGATAAGTGCCTCTGTGAGAGAACGCGATGAGTTAGACACCAAAACGACTGCAATCATTTGACCGTAGCAAAAAAGTGATGAATAACTCTACTATTTGATTTAAACTCACCGAAGAAAGTTCTTGCTAAAGATAAATTCAAATAGAGTCGGGGAAATCCTGTCGACATTACTCACCGACGTTGAGCTCAAGCGTAGGAAATCATCCTTAAAGGATCGACTTCCATGGTGGGCATGTTTAGCAGATATGATCAACTTGCCAAGAAAGAAATCGAAATCCATATAGGGAATGAATAGGTGAAGCAATAAGAAATTTCTGTGGAGAACCACAAACAAAAACAAAATTTATCTCTATGCAATGTGGAATCATAACTAAATCAAGGAAATATTCTAAAGCGTTGAAAGGAAAATTTTCTAATAAATTTTTTTGACATAGAGGAATGGCAGAGCCATTCCCATCGATCCCTGAATAGTGAAAAGAAAAAAAAACGAAAAACCTTCTATAAGCCAAACGATAGATTCCTTACCTAAGAAAACAATGAAGTCATATAGGTATGGAGCTCTGCGAGCAACGATGAAATGAACAATCAAGAAAGAGGAATAGAATGAAGACAAGAGACTCTTATGGAAAATCAAAAAATCTAATCAATGTATATATCCCACCGTCCACATGTAAGGATATGGAAGGAGAGGTGTGGATCGAGGCCATGACCAGTGTGTGCATAACATGTTAAACCGCAATACCAATGAACCACCATACGAATCATACGGAGTAGATTTACCACTTTATTATACATGATTCGTTCACAAGAGAGGGTGATGAAAAATAATAAGATAATCCCAATTTAATCATTTCACTCTTGTCACATAAATGAACCAAGCACACCATAGTACGAATAACATAACCATTCATATGGATTTCAGATGCCAAGGCGTACTAATACGTAAATCCTGGTGGCTTAACCAATAACCACGATAACCTCAAGTTAATGCCACATCACAAATTTTGCTAGACAAAGATCCGTCACATTTAAAACTCTGACATGATGAAAACCATTATCCAATAGATCAATTAAAGTTAAAGTCGTTAAAAGTGGGACGAAACAATATATAGATGCATGCATCGATTTCATAATGCTCGTATATATATATATATATATATATATATATATATATATATATCTAATTCTTAATACATGTATTGAATTCGTTATATGTGCTCACAAAGGCAATTACTGGTATATTATAGATACACAGTGAAAATCAAATGATTTTTCTGGGACACATGTATAGACAGATACACAAGGAAGATACATATAAATTCCACCTTAGAAACGCAAAAAGATAAATGTTGCCTTCCGATCAAATAGTCGGAAGAGTAGTGCAATAAAAAAAATGGTAGAGTTTAACACGAGAAGTTATAAGGGACCCCTTTTAAGTTAAAACCTCTAATTTCCAATGAAAGGAAAAGAGGGAAAAGATATACTTAAACATGAAAAACATTTGGGGAAGAAGTATGTTATAGTCCTCTTTAAAACATTACTACAAGAGTGAAATGCTAATATTGAAATCTATTAGAGGTAGAGTTAGAAGAATCAAATTCTCTCTCCTTTATTAAGGACAAATTACATTATCTATCAAAGCACTCAGAGGAAAGAAAGAACATGAGTAAGAACACTTGAAAAAAAAAAAAAACATTTGGGATGAGAGACGTGACAACTATCTAGGATTTGATAAGAACATCATAAGTGTAAACCTCAAGGGTTTATTTATTGTTTGATGATGATATCATTAGTATAAGCCTCAAGCGTGGGTTTTTTGTTTACAAGAATTTTGTAGATGGTCTTCTAATTGAAGGTGCCATCCTTCTCCCTTGCCAAATCATTCAGGAAATTATGAATTTCAGAATGTTATCAGTCATCACTAGGATAAGGAGTTCTTTATATCACTTGAAATTATAACGACTTATTGCACAATTTATGAACACTTTATCCACCAATTTTCACAATAATAAAATTGGCCCCATGTCTTGAATTTATCATCAATTTAAAGGTTGAGCCCATTGCAGGGAAGCCATATATTTTAGTGACTCCATACGTGATCGCTCCAAGAAAAATTTCCTTGGTGAGTTGAAAAATGAAAACTTCATTTTCTTTCGCGTTGAGGACCTTGCACCTTGTCGATCATGTCAATGTTCTTGGTCCTTTTGAATTTGGCCACGTTGAATGGGCCATTGCTTCTTAAGTATCTCACTATAGCCTCTTTTCTTTCCCTATCAATCCATATCACTATACATGCCTTACATGCTTGATTTCCTCTTAAGGATCACCCATCATATTGTTCGAAGAGATACATGGTGTACATTTGATGGTACTCTTTTCTCAATAATTATTTTTTTTATAATTTAATATTGTTTTTCAAAAGGGAAATTTTTTATTATGACATTACACTAAAAAAATACAACATAATTAGAAAGACAAAAAAATATGTTTTTTTTTTAATATTTAAAATTATCTTTTCTTATTTTTTAAACTTTTCCATTAAACAATTTAGTAGAAAAACACAAAAAAATAATTTAACAAAAACTGAGTACCTCCAAATTATCATTCTCTCAATATAATACAATTCATTAACATCTTTATAATATGAATAGATATTTTTTTTTTTGAAGAAAACCTATAAAAAAAATAATTTAACAAAATACGTTTGTATTGAAGAAAATCTAAATGTATACTAAACATATAAATAATGAAAAAGGTATCAATCTTGAATATTGGATTAAAACTTACACATTTAGCATCAAACGTCTGTGTTGTGGTTGACAAGATTAATGTATATAAATAGAGTATAACTGAACATAATAGTCCTATATGACTGGTTACGACATCTACTTAAGTAAAGAATGATAAACCACATTATGTGTAGTGGTATCTATAAATTTCCAAAAATATATTTAAACACATAATTATCTATTGAAAAATAGAAATTCATCAAAATTCTTTGTTATACAATGAAAACTTTAAAACAATGATAATTATTTATTATAATACATATTCATTGTGGTATCATGTCATATTGTATCATTGCATGTCAAATTTCCAATTTAGGAATCAAAATTATTATTTATCTGAATTTTAAACTGAATTCGTTTGCAGGCCTAACTCAAAATCTTATGAATTCAACTTAATAAGATATATACTCCTGGGATTCCAAATTGTGTTACTAGTTTTTTACAAACTCAAATTTCAAATTGTAGAACCAATTGGAACATTAATTTCACATGTTAAATTGTAGAACCAATGCTAACATTTACTGTTAAATGAGCTTGTTTAGGCCTAGGAACTCATCTATTGGTTAGTCTATGAACTATTTATATGTTGACGGGCACAAAAACTATATTCATATTTGAGCATAGCGTTCAAGGAATAAGGTCATGGATTGGGCTGCTGGCTAGTGACTGAAAGCATACTGAGAGGGAAGAATAAATTAACTACAAACCCTTCCCTTGTCTCATGTATTCTATCTATCAACCATGTATATTCCACTATTCCCACTATGTATATCTATTTTTACTATTATCTTCGATGTATTTTGAAATATGAACTGGCACAATCACATATTTATCAATGTGGTTGATATAAAGTTGATATAAAGTATGTTTATAGACTTATACTTAGAAACTGAGCATATAAGCTATGTTTCATTAATCAAATCAAGTTACATATATACAAAATGAATTGCCTCAAGATAGAGAAGCTATGTTAGACGCACAATAATTTGGTTGAGAGAATATCTCAACCTCACACCAAACTAGGAACTAACCTATCAAATAGGAACAAAATCTATACGTAGAGAGAACCACAACTGAAGAAAAGTAGGAATTACATATTCCAGCACTCCCCCTTAATGAATACTTGTCTCAATATCCATCTGCAAAATCTACAACTATTCATGTTTGGTAATTACACTTTGTATCATGTTCATGCTATTGTTGATGTCCATATAAAGGAACAACCATCTACCGAAATGCATGGGTTCCAACTACTGCAATCGCCGGTCTACTAGGAAGTCCTTCACATACATGGTTCATCAAACCTCTTGATTAACTCCCCCTTGATATAAAATTTCACCTTATGGAGTCTGAAACCAATACGGCCCACCCAAGTGTATCCATCCCACAAGACACACTCTTCCGATGTGTTAAAACTCTCTGACAGAGGCAACATATAACAAAGGGGTGTGCATGCCTCTCTGGGTCTTACAGCATGTACAAATGTTAAATGACATGTAGATTTGCTTCTAATTATAAACTGTGACTCATACCCATGGTCAGGAGTCTATTCCAAGAAACTCACATAAAACAAACTCTCAAAAACTTGATTTTCCATCCTCCTTTGTCTCTCACCATACCATTCACCTCCACGAACACCACACTTTCATATGCTGGAACAAACCATTACTTTGGATTTGTACTTTTGAGTCTTTAGCATCTTCATTTTGCTTTGGAAAGATGGTCTTGGTATCTTTTCATCAATTAGAGTTGCAAATTCTAACAGAATGACATCATATTGAGGTCGTAAATCTCAATATTTATACAAATTTCCATGACTTTTCCACATTTACCCATACCAAATAAACAAACAATACCAAATGAAAATATAAGCACAAGCAATAACCATGACAGTAATAAAATATACATGAAGAAAAAAAAATTGGCATGCAAATGTTCAACACATGGCCGTGCCATTCACTACTGTGGACAAACTGCCTTGAATTTCAGTTCACCAGAACACTGCCCACACTGTTGTTGTGAGCGGATCCAAGATCATACACTGCACGTTGTCTTCGATCTAATCCCTATCATATCACTGAAAACTGATTGCTCCACGTTGCTTCATGAACATGCATGAGAAACACCCTTTCACCTTCTTGCTAGTTCACATTTCGACAAGCAGTAATTCACCTCCACCACTCAGGCACTCAACCTTGAGGAGATACAATGTAGCCACCAAGGCTCAAATCAACCACTAAGGCTTATCACAACCACGAATTCTCAACTCAACCATGAAGGCTCACCACAACGACGAAGGCTCAACACATCCACGAAGGCTTATCATAGCCACGAAGGCTCAACAGAGCCATGAAGGCTCACTACAGCCACAAAGGCTCAACAAAAACACGAAGGCTCACCACAGCCACAAAGGCTCAACACAACCATGAAGGCTCACCACATCCACAAAGGCTTATCGCAGCCACGAAGGCTCACCATAGCCATAAAGGCTCAACACAGTCCTGAAGGCTCACCATAGCCACAAAGACTTATCACAGCCACGAAGGTTCACCACAGCCACAAAGGCTCAACATAGCCATGAAGGCTCACCGCAACCACAAAGGCTTATCAGAACCACAAAGGTTTATCACAGCCACAACTACATGGTCCAATCCTTCGTCGTCCACAAATTCATTGTCAACATGCATAAAATTCAACAATTTTATACACAAAAAGTTCTCGTTTCAGTATCCAATTCCCCTGTAATCGCAGCGTAATGCCACTTTTCCTGTTCACAGTATCTTGGTAGGGTAACTTCTTCCAAGCATGCCTCCTCATGTTCGCTGACAAGCTACAACAATGAAGACCCATTATCAATCTAATCTCCTCACAATTGAACATTCAGGTATGTTTCCATCACACTGGGCACACACAAACTCGATCATCCTCCAATATATGATGTAGCTCCAACCAATATCCTTAGATGCCATTTCATTGTCATGTATTAATCATATCTGGTAGTAAATCATTTTTGAAAATAAATTAGTCTATTGTTGGAATGTCCAATTCCAACATAGACTCAAAACTCCTGACAATAGTTGGGAAATCTAAATGTCACAATAACTAAATCAATTCTTTAAACCAGATTTACATTACTCACATGAGATCTCTTAAATAAATAAATAAAAATGGAAACATAATTCTATTTTACATGACATCATTCCTTATCACTTCAAACCTCAGAACGATGCAAGCCTTTCTCCTTCCTTCCTTCCACACTCATGTTGTGCAACTCACATGAAATCTACCATCACCACAATTTTAGTATCAATGGCCTCCTATAGCTTAGAGGGCCATTCCTATGGAGAGTGAACAAAAAACACTTTACACTCTCTGCAGCAGTGCAAGCTTCCACCACATTCAATCCTCAAATGACTAAAGAAGTTACTCAATCATCTATGTAAACAACTACAATTGTACAAAATCTACTCAAATATCCGCATCATCTAAAAAACTTGCCTCTGCCTGCTAGAAATTGCAGCACATTGGCTTCTTCATGCAAGCCATTCTGGAATGTCCTATTTTATAACATGTAATTCAGCGTTCGATTTCTCCTCATGATCATTCGAAGAAAAAGCTTTGTTTCTGTCCTTTTTCGGATACCCCATCATAATTTCCACTAATCCGCATGTCAACAATTTTATTCTAGAGCACAAAGGTCAGCTTTTTGTTACTCAATTTCCAACCTCCATGGGAGAGTTATCTGGAAATTCAAATATAATGGCATCTTGTGGAGATTATCACAAGAAAAAGAGGAGTTTACTTGTTTGTTTTTGTTATTTTGGTTCTCAAACATCGTCTTTTGTCATAAGTAAAAAATACCGTAGCATCGACTCTCTCAGGATGGTGGGGGAGAAATGTGAACATCAGGCATGAAGCTGAAGAGGTAGTAACATGACTTCACTGATGGTCAAGCACTTGTTCAGTCTTAAACCGGGCACTGAAATGAAAAATATGAAACATGATTTCCATATTATGAGGAAGGGCCTTTTCATCTTAACGTTTAAAAATGGACAAACAAAACGTGGGCAGAAGCAGTGACTGTGTCATCTTTGCCACATTGTTCGATCTGTAAATCCACCAGATCACTGGCTCTTACCATCAAACCAATGACGCCCATCTCTGTTCAATGTCTGATGGATTTCATTCCTCCATTCCTCCTCCATGATCCTTCTCGGCACCACATGTTATTGAAGCAGACGCTGCAGAGACATTAGGTTCCTGGCCTCATACATGAACCGCTTGACCTCCGAATATAAATTCTTCATGACCAAGAGTCATTATTATTTGTAGGACCACAAACTCTATGGCCACGCTTAGCCAAATAATCAAGCAAGATCGTCAGCCCAAGACACATTGAATGGGAAAGTTCCTTGTTTTATCTCAAAGCTGTAGAACACCGATATTCAGATTTCGCCTAGCAAGCTGTAGACACTGCAAAGGACTGGAGACGAGACTTGGTTCAAACCTGCAGCCAAACTAGAAAATTTGTAGATTGGCCTTCATTGAAGACCACGTCGGAGAAATGTATCATGTCAGGAAATATTCATCAGTACTCAGAGATTCCAATCCTACAAGGAAGCATCAGAAATATCCGCCCAACATAGCCAGCAAGCATACTGTTATGCCGCTTGTCACCCGAATCGCCACACAATGGATAGTGATGCCCATCTCCGTCATGCCCATCAACTGGATTGAAGCAGATCTCTTGTTCAGCCCAACTCAGAGCATTCAGGCTCGAGCAATGTCCATCTCCATGCAGAGGGCAGCTTCAGTAGTGTGCACATAAACTGATGGACAAACTTAAAAACAATACATATACTCTTTTATTTCCCTCGGCCCAGGCCCAAATGCGCTCCGATACCAGCTTATAAACTGGGCATATAAGCTCTGTTTTATTAATCAAATCAAGTTACATATATACAAGATGATTTGCCTCAAGATAGAGAGGCTATCTTAGACGCACAATAATTTGGTTGAGAGAATATCTCAACCTCACACCAAACTAGGAACTAACCTATCATATAGGAATAGAATCTATACATAGAGAGAACCATAACTGAAGACAAGTAGGAATTACATATTCCAGAACTTATAACTATCACAAACTATTTTAGTAAATGTAAAGTATATTTTGTCAAAAGATTACTATTTATAATTATTAATAACTATATAAATAATAATAATCATAATACTTTATATTTATATAATTATAATTAATTTGTTAACATTATTTTGTATATTATTGTAATATTTTATTTTCATGATATATTAATATTAGATATCATTTTTGAGATTAAAATTCTTTAATTAAGTTATTTATCTATGACCATTTTCATGAGAGGTAGTCGTAATTGACTAATTTTTCATGATTTTTGAATAGTCCACTTAGCATTCATTTCATCAGGTGATTCTCACAGAGGTGAAGAATTGGGATTGAAACTAATGAAATTAATCAAATAGCATAAATCATCACTTCCGGGGCTTGCACCTGGTAACCAAGACTTCCAGGGAGGTCACCCATCCCATAACTCCTCTGGCTCAAGTGTGCTTAACTGTGGATTTTTTCCCCAAAATCAATCCCACTTAGCTTGCTACCCAATTTTCTTGATTGTCAGAAAGAACTCCAGAGTTAAGTGTTCTTGAGCCAGAGGATTTCTTGGATGGGTGGCCTGCTAGGAAGTCATGGTTACCCGATGCAAGCCCCAAAAGTGATGATTGCCACTATGTGATTCATTTCACTAGTTTAAATGCCACTTCTTCACCCCTGTGAGCATCACCCAATGCAATGAGTGCTAAGTGCACTATTCAAAAATCATGAGAAATTATTCATTTACGACTACCTCTCATGGAAATTTTCATATATGAATGACTTACTTAATGCAGTTGAATCCAAAAAATGACATCTAATTTAATGCACTTCGGAAAACCCTTATGCTTAAATATATAAATAGTTATATTTAAGACTTCAATATAATTCACATACAACATTTAGTTCTTATTAATAATATATATTTTACCATAATGATTATTATATATTTATATTTATGAATATAATTTTCAATATATAAAATATATTTACTTGTAGTATATTCATAATATTAACTATATGCATACTATATATTGAACTAAAATATTTTATTATATATATATATATATATATATATATATATATATATATATATATATATATATATATATATATATAATTAATTTGTGGGAGGATCAAGAGTTGGAGGGAAAAAGGAAGCTAAGATACTATAAGGAGGTGATCAACCCCACCATTGATAACCATAATTATCTCTCTTTGTTTACTGACAGTAAGTAAAAATGAGCATTGCTAGGAGAAGAACTAATTATCACAATCCTCAGAGTGAGACCAAATGGTGGTCTATTCCTAAGGCTCCCTCGAATGATAGAATCTGTCAAATTTGCAATACTAAGTAGGTGGAAGATGAAAAACACATCCTTTTAGACTCCTCGACTCTTACTCACATCAGCTCTCAATTCCCTAACATCGACCACACTTCCAATCTTCATGACCTATTAATTCAACCCACCTATAGTGACCTTCGAGCGCTTATTTCTCTTCTATTTGATCATATAAACAATATTTTGAAGAATCAAACTTAGGTTCTTTTTCCTTTCTTAAGGTTCGATAGGCCACATTGGTCTTAGCAGACATTAATAATAATCATCATCATATTATATTAAAATATGTAATATAACATTATTTAATAATCAAATATATAATAATAATAATATATTATATTTTTCAATATATTAATATATTAATAGTTATAACTGAAACTATAGTATAATTCACAGATAAAATAATGATATTATTTATAATAAGTATATATCTCTTACCAATATTTCCAAAAATTTATATATATTTATTAGTATAACTATTAATATCTTTCATATATTTACTTTAAGTAAATTAAAAATTTCAATTAAACCGAAGGGATTAACAAACACACATGATTATTAATATTCTAAACTAAAATGACTAATAAACCCAACAATTTAATATTATAAATCCAATCAATTATTAAACCCAAGAGATAAATATTATTAAAAGAAATATTAGAAAACCGAAGGGATCAAATTATAAAACAAGTTATTAATATTAATCCCTAGGACTCATATTTAACACTTAATATTGGGGTATATAAAATAAAGGGATAATTATTATTATAAACCAAAATGATTTTTTATATTATAAACACAAATGATTAATAAACCCAATTAATCAATAAACCAAGCAAATTAATATTAAAAACCAAAATAATTGATAAATATTAGGAATTAGAATTTTAAACTCAAGAGATTAATAATTCCGAGGGATTAAATGATAAATCAAACGAATTATTAATATTATAAACTTAGGGAACAAATAAATCCAAGCGTTTAATATTATAAAACCAAGGAATTAGTAAACCCAAGGGGGAAATACTATAAACCTAAGCGATCAAAAAATGCAAGGGATCAATATTAGAAAAATAAGCGATTAATAAAGCCTAAGAATTAATATTTAAAGTGAAAGGATTGAAAAACCAAAGGGATAGACATTATAAACCAAAGGGATTAATATTAAACCTTCGGACTAGTATTCCCTTAATATTAGGGTTTAATAAACCTGATGGATGAATATTACCAACTCAAATTATTATAAAACTCAAGGGATTAATGTTAGAAACCCAATGGATCAAGAAATCGAGGGAATTATTAATATTATAAAATAAAAAAAATCAGTGGAAAAAGTTTAACCACATTGGTAAACCCAATGGATTATTAATATTCTAAACCCAACATATCAATATTATAAAAGAAATGATTAATAAATCAAGCGATTAATAAACCCAAGGAATCAATAAACCCAACAAACAAATATAAAAAAACCATGCGATTAATAAATGCTAAGAATTAATATTTTAAACTCAAGGGATAAATAGAGCTAAGGGGTTATGGATATTCTAAACTCAAAGAGATAATTAAACCTAAAATAAACATATTTGACCATGTCACGATGTTCTATTTTAATTCCAAGATGTTTTATTTTCATATTGACCAAATATTTGTCACGATGTGATGTTGGACCATGGCTGATCATTATTATAAACACATCATATTTATATTAAGCCCAAGGGTTGATATTATGAAACATATAAATTATTTATACCCTTGGAATATGAACCCTTTTATCAATAAACCCAACGGATTGATATTACAAACCAAAGGGATTAATTCTAAAAAAAACAAGGGTTTATAAACCCAAAGGAATATTATTAAACCTAAGAGATTAATATTATAAACCCTTAGATAAATACTATAAACCGTGAATTAAACATGGTTTATCATCCTTGATTTAAACATTGAGACAATATTTCTCACAATGCGACGTTGGACCAAGGATGACCATGGTTGGACATGGTGGATTTTCAATTGAGACAATTTTTGTCACAATGTGACATTTGACCATGGTAGACCATGGTCGACTATGGCTAACGATTCTTGAAAACGATTGAGCATGGTTTATTTACATATTGAGACAATCTTTGTCATAATGTGAAATTGGGTGATGGATTAATATTAAACTTTAGGAATAATATTTAACCATTAATATTTGCATTTAATAAAACCAAGGGACTAATGTTACCTACCCAAAGAATTATAAAACTCAAGGGATCAGTGTTATAAGTGCAATGGATCAACAAACCCAAGGAATTGTTAATATTATAATCACAAAGCATCAATAAACCTAAATGTATTATTAATATTATAAACCAAACAAATTAATATTATAAATTCAAATTACTAATAAATCCAAGCAACTAATAATCTCTAAGAATGAATATTTTAAACTCAAGAGATTAAGAAACCCAAGGGATTATTAATATTATAAGCGAAAAGAACTAATAAACCCAAGGTTTAGAATTATAAACCCAAGGAACTGATAAGCCCGAGGGATAAATATTAAAAAACTAATGGATCAACAAGCCCAAGGGATCAATACTAAAAATAGAAGAGATTGATAAAGCCTATTAATTGATATTTTAAAGACAAAGGATTGATATACTCGAATGAGTATTAATATTATAAACCCAAGCAATCAATCAAACTTATGGACTTTTAATATTATAAATGTAACAAATTAATTTAAACTAAAGGGATAAACATTATAAACCTAATGGATTAATATTAAATCCTATCATGAGTATTTAACCCTTAATATTAATGTCTAATAACCCAACTAATTATTAATACTTAAAAACGAAGGGATTTCTATTACCAACCAAAATAATTAGAAAAAAGGGGATTGATATTAAACCCTAAGACTAATATTTAATGAGCCTAAGGAATTATTATTTCTATAAACCCGGGGGATTATTAATATTATAAACACAAGGGATCAATATACCAAAGGAATTATTAATAATATAAATGAAAGAGATTAATATTATAAATATAAATTATTAATAAACACAAGGAATTAATAAACCCAACAAACTAATATTAAAAACCCAATCAATTAGTAAATCCCAGGAACTAATATTTTAGACTCAAGGGATTAAATGAAAAAATAAAGGAATTGTTAATATTATAAACTTAAGGAACAAATAAACCCTAACATTTAATTTTATAGACCTAAGGAATTAGTAAATTCAAGGGAAAAATATTATAAACTTGAGGGATAAAAAAACTCAAGGGATTTATATTAAACAAAAGGCTTAATATTATAAAACCAATGAATTATTTATACCCTTGGAATATAAACCCTTAGATCAATGAACCCAATAGATTGGTATTACAAACCGAAGAAAATAATAAACTAAAGGGATTAGTGCTGAAAAAAAATTGCTTATAAACCCAAAGGAAGAATATTAAACCTAAGAGTTTAATATTATAAACCCTAGGTATACAAATCCTTAGATAAATACTATAAAATGTGAAATAAACATGGTTTAGCATGCTTGATTTAAACATTGATACAATATTTTTCACAATACGATGTTGAACAAAGGATTACCATTATTGGCCATGGTTTATTTTCATATTGAGAATGTCTTTGTCGCAATGTGACATTCAGCCATGGTAGATCATGATCGACTATGGGTGACAATTATTGACAATGCTTTACGATGGATTTTTTCATATCAATACAATATTTTTCATTATGTGACAATGGACTATGACTTAATATTAAACTGTAGGACTAATATTTAACCCTTAATATTGGGATTTAATAAACCAAATGGACTAATATTAACACCCCAAAGAATTATAAAACCCAAGGGATCAATTTTATAAATCCAATGGATCAACAAAACATGGAACTAATAATATTATAAACACAAAACATCAATAAACCTAAGGGATTATTAATAATATAAACCCAACAGATTAATATTATAAATACTCCAGATGCAGATGACACCTGGGCATGATGGGACGCCTGTCTCACGGTGCATCCCAAGGATGCTGTTGTGGGGTGGCCATGTGGCCTCCCACAAAGGAATTAAAGAGGGCATTCAATTCGCCACCCTACGAGCCATTAACATAGCTCTCTCGAAACGTCGATTCTTAGTGCACCTCACCTGGTTCATTATGGTTCCTGATATGGAGTTCAGTATGTTATATGGAAAATGATCTGTTTGTAATACTATTTCCCTATGATGAAGCTCTTTCCCACCCACCTACGATGAGCCAAGCGCTCGAACATAGACCGGTAGGTGTTGTGAACTCCTGTGTTTCTTGGAAACTATCCCAGAGTTTCA
Organism: Pinus albicaulis; assembly: GCA_034641835.2. NCBI lineage: Eukaryota > Viridiplantae > Streptophyta > Pinopsida > Pinales > Pinaceae > Pinus > Pinus albicaulis. Next base: position 358,553,830 of record CM076582.1, read on the forward strand.
TATCTCGCATAGCAACTTCTGTTGCTCAAATTCCCTATCCGTTCCTTCCAGCTCCCATGCGTCGCTTCTCCAACACCCATTCCACCAGAATTTTCTTGTCACCATGCCAATACTGCGCCATAAAATGTTTTGTCATCATGGGACTAGCCGTGGCCATGCCATTTGTTCTTGGTCCTCCCCTAATTCGGATTCCTCCTCCGAGGAATTCTCCTGCGACCACATTCCAGAAACGTGGAGCTGCAGAGGTCGATTTCTCTCCAGTGAACATGCTCCCCGTTTCATGTTCTTTGCCTCCCCTTATGCTCTCTTCAGTGCCTCAAGGCCTTCAGTCTGGTGCCCCTCTCACCCCCCCTCCATCTGCCTCCATTCCCCTTCGACAATATTCTCAACGAGCGGAGTTCCGATTTGATTGTTCATTTGACAAGTTGGTTATCACTGCCTATGTCAAGGTTACCATTCGAGAGGAGACAACCCGCCTTTCACCCCCCTTGGTCGACGTCCCTGGTCCCTCTATTTTATTCCCTAGCCCCTGTGTTGCTCCCGACCCCACGTCTGCAGAAAACGCCAAGGTTTCCTTGGAACAGTTGAACATTGCTCGTGAAGTTTCTATGCAAGTTCAGACAAAGGATGACAAGGAAAAAGACAAGGCGACTCACTCTACTGATGAAGGCCGAATCAGGGATGAGTACAGATGCAAAATAGTGGAGGAACTGCCTTCTCCATCCAATGATCACTAGCTCGGAATACCGTCAGAGGTTTTCGTTTCTTATGCCCAGGTTTCTTAGGCTAATTTTTTCTTTCCTATTTAATTTCCCTCTGTGGGTAGAGTGGTCTGTCATTTTACTTTTATTTTTGTCAAAATATTTATCTCAAATGCCGTTTTCCCCTATGACGGCGACAAATATTAACTTTTAGGGACTGGTTTCCCCTCTGTGGGCAGTCCAAACTCTTGTTTTTCATGGCTGTCAAGCCCCGCACTCAGGCTTTCTCAGCTGAGGTAGCGATATTTTGTACTTTTATGTTACATATTAATAGATTTAGCATTACTTAGGAAAAAACAAATATTATAAATAAAAATTATTAATAAACTCGAAGAATCAATAAACCCAAAAAAATAATATAAAAAACCAGAGAAATTAATAAACCCTAAGAATTAATATTGTAAACTCAAGAGATAATAACACAATGGATTATTAATATAAACCAAAAAAACTAATAAACTCAAGGTTTTAGTATTATAAACTCAAGGTATTGGTGAACCCAAGAGATAAATATTAAAAACCTAAGTGATCAACAAGCCTAATGGAACAATATTAAAAACATAAGGGATTAATAAATTCTAAAAATTAATATTTTAAACACAAAGGATTTATAAATTCAGATGATTATTAATATTAAAAACCCAAGCAATCAATCAACCTTAGAGATTGTTAATATTATAAACCCAATGAATTAATAAACTGAAGGAATAAACATTATAAGCCTAATGGATAAATATTAGATCCTAGGACCCCTATTTAACATTTAATATTAAGGTCTAATAAACCCACTGATTATTAATACTAACAACCCAAGGGATTACTATTACTAGCCCAAAGAATAACAAAATAATATATTAATATTAATCTGTAGCATTAATATTTAAAGCTTAATATTTGGATTTAATAAACCCGACCAATTATTATTATTATAAAACCAAGGGATTATTAATATTAAAAACACAATGAATCAATAAACCAAAGGAATTATTAATATTATAAACCCAAAACATTAATATTTTAAATAAAAATGATTAATAAACCCAAGCAGTCAATAGACCCAAAAAACTAATATTAATAACCCAAACAATTAATAAAGCTTTAGAATTAGTATTTTAAACTCAAGGAATTAATAAACCCAAGGTATTAAATGATAAATCAAAGGAATTATTAATATGATAAACTTAAGAAAAAAATGAACCAAAGCATTTAATATTATAAACCTGAGGAATTAGTAAACCCAAGGTACAAATTTTAAAAACCTAAGGGATAACAAATGCAAGGGATCAATATTAAAAACACAAGGGATTTACATTAAATCCAAGGGGTAATATTATAAAACTTATGAACTATTTATACCCTTGGAATATGAATCCTTAGATCATTAAACCTGATGGATTGGTCTTACAAACCCAACGAAATAATAAACCAAAGGGAATAATATCTAGGAGATTAATATTTCAAACACTAAGTATATAACCCCTTAGATAAATAATATAAATAATCAAATAAACATGGTTGACCATGATTTATTTAAACATTGAGACAATATTTGTCAAAATGTGATATTGGACCAAGGATGACCATGGTTGTCCATGGTTGATTTTCATATTGAGACAATAGTTTTCACAATGGGAGATTTCACCATCATAGACCATGTTCAAATATGGCTGAAAATGACTAACAATGGTTGACCATGGTTGATTTTCATATTGGGAGCATCTTTTTCATAATGTGACATTGGACCATGGATTAATATTAAATTGTAGGACTACTATTTAACCCTTAATATTGGGATTTAATAAACGAAATGGACTAATATTACCAACCCAAAGGATTAGAAAACTGAAGGGATCAATGTTATAAACCCAATGTATCAAAAAACCCATGGAAATATTAATATTATAAAAACAAAACACCAACAAACCCAAGGGATTATTAATATTATAAACCTAATAGATTAATATTATCTATACAAATTATTAATAAACCCAACTAATTAATAAACCCGAAGAATCAATAAACCCAATAAACTAACATAAAAAACCCAAGAATTTAAAAAACCCTAAGAATTCATATTTTAAACTTGAGATATTAATAAACCTAATGGATTATTTATATTATAAACCAAAAGAAATAATATACCCAAGGGTTTAATGTTATAAGCCCAAGGAATTGGTGAACCCAAGGGATAAATGTTAAAAACCTAAAGTATCAACAAGCCCAAGGGATCAATATTAAAAGCTCAAGAGATTAATAAAGACTAGGAATTAATATTTTAGACAAAAATGATTAATAAAATCACATGATTATTTAGTAGGATATGTGATAGGTGTGAAATACCTAAAGAGGGTTAGTGTGAAAATGGAGGCCATCATTAAGTAGAAAATATAAAGTAATTTTTCTAATATTAAGAGTTTCATTAGGGTAAAATTTTAGTGCAGGAAATCCATAACATAATTTATAGTAGTTTTATCACCACTCCATGGTAACAGTGAGTGGAAAAAGTCCCAACGGGGAAAGAGTCAACATAAGGACTTGTAGGACTTAAGGAAAAATATTAGTCAAGAATTAGTTATGAAATTTAAAAACTTGTAGTATCCCTTTGTAATGGAGAAATTTGTGAGTATTTATGTTATGGGAGTTGATCCAGGTGGATATTGGTGGCCACCCGCCTATTCCACTTAGGGCCTCACCATTGTCTCTTTCAGTTTTTCAGTTTTGGCACAACTCACTATTTTTAGCATTTTTTTGGGTCTTGAACTTCCAGAGCCGTTTTGAGGCCCTAAACGACGTTTTTTGGGCATCACACTTCCAGCAAATATCACTCTGTTCCAAAATCGATATTCATTGTGATAGTTGTATTCCTCGAATATATATTTATAATGATGTACCATGTGTGTCAAATGGAGATAGTATGCCAAAGTTACGTCCTCGGGAAGTTGAAACACCAATTTACCCAAATGGGGCCCATAGTTTTGGTGCTTCGTCTCCTAGGGTCAGGTTTTTGGATGTTTAGAGTTCTCCATTGTTTCTCAATAATAAATGGGCCCTTGAGCCTCATTGTAACATAGTTAAGAGGCTTGTAACCGCCACATCTCTTCTCAGAGATAAGCTACCAACGTCCTAGCTAGTTTATTTGCATTTTGTTTGTAAACAAATTTCAGTTCTTTGATATTAATGAAATGAAGTTTTATTTCTGTTGCATCTTTATATTTCTGGTTATATGTGTATTATGTTTCATTCCTGCATAAATCTAGATCAATGGTATCAGAGCGGTCTGCTTTTTCTCGATCCTTCTTTTCATGTCCCCAACAAGGTCTGGGTATAAGGAGTTAGGGCTCGATCTGGTGGAACTTTTGCAAGATCAGTCACGCAAACCTCAATGACCACCCATAGGGGATGAAAAGAAAGAAGAGGGAGCAAGAGATCCTATCAAAATATCGCTCGAGGAGGCCCTCGAAAAAAAAGGAACCCGATGATGGATAACTTTTCATAGATCCTTCAACGACTGCCCACTGGTAGCGCATCTTCATCCAGCAGCCACTCTGAAAGCACTACTCCCTTTAAGGTACCAGTAAACTTTGAAATTCCCATATTTGAGAGTCAAATAGATGTAGATGTTGTAGATATATGGTTGAATATATTCGAAGGATATTTCTCAGTTCATGACTTCTCCGACCGAGATAAAATTATTTTTGCACTCCTCAAAGCTAATGCCCATGTCAAGGACTGGTGGGAAACCTACTGTGAGAAAAAGGATGAGATAGAATCCTCTCTATTCTCAACCATACCCACTTCAAATTCTTTCTGAATCGCCATCAAGGAACAATATTATCCCGTAGGGAGCTATGAGGACAAGTACATACAATAGACGATGTTGCGACAACAAAGGGATCCCGATGTGCATGATCTGAAGAATATGTTCCATACCCTGCGCACAAAGTTGGGTATCAAATATTCAAAGAAACATTTGGTGCTAAAGTATTGCAGTTGTCTGCATAGATACATTCAGAAGGAAATGGAGTTCCTCGACATCTCCTCACTTGGTACGACGTACCAATATGCTTCCAATATTGAGCAGAAATTAAAACAAAAGAAGCAAGAATTTGGATTTTTGAATCAAAAGCAAGGGAAAGGTGCCCCTAAACTGCAAAACAAAGGAAAAATCCAAGGCATGGCAGCACGAGAAAACCTGTCAAAGCCACAAGTAAAGAACGACACCACGAAGCCAAAGAAGGACACGGGAAAGTGGTGTGAGATCCATAAGTGCTCCACTCACAACACAAGTGAGTGTGAGGCCAAGCAGTCGCTGGTGGCCGAGATGAGGGCTTCTGAGTCATATCCATGCTCTCACTCCAAATCAAAGCCTAACAAGGGGAATGAAAAATGGAAATAAATTATTGATGCGGAGCCTAATGCCACTGTTGCCACTGCGAAGATCCAGAAGGAGGAACCAGAAGATCCAGAGGAGGAGGAGCATCTCTTCCACTCCCAGATGTGAGTAAAGGATTACCCAATACAGTTCATTGTCGACAATGGGAGCCAAAAGAACCTCATTTTAGCAGACACCATGAAGCGGTTGGGCTTGCCAACCACAACACACCCACATCCATACACCATCGGGTGGCTTCACCAAGGATGGGATCTGCGCGTCAGCCAGTACTGTCGCCTTCGCTACAACATCAAACCCTTCATTGATGAGGTATTATGCGACATTTCTCCTATTGATGTTTTTGATGTACTATTAGGCCAACCATACTTTTGGAAGAGACATGTTGTGTATGAGTCTCGTCCTCGTGTTGTTATTGTCACTTTGGAAAATAAACTGTACAAGATACCATAGGTACCACCACCTACCGCTATCTCTTTGGTTACTGCAAAAAAATGCAATAAGATTATTTCCCAAACTAGGAAATTTGTTTTCCTGATGATCTGCCCCCAGGGCAAGAAGAAGACAGCGGCCACAACCTCCAGACAGGGCTCATCTTGTAACACCCCTAGTTTTGTATTTTTCTTTCAAGTTAGATGTTTGAACTTCAATCCAAAGGGGAGTGGACCCTAATGGATAAGTATTGTGTGGATGTAATTAATTATTTAATTATGAAAAAATAAATAAAATATTTTTATACATATTGACCAAATGAGGATTTTGACATCACTTGCCAAATCCATGAGGTATGGAAAGAGGCTAAGACTTTCCCCAAAAATCTTTCAAAAATCCTTGAAAGAATTTATTTCTAATTTAGATTTTTGAGTGAAAATCTAGATTTCCCCAATGAGGTGGAGAGTAGTTGGGAAGAGGTAAAAAGTTGGAAAAGTAGAAATCAGCTTTAAAGTCCCAAAAAAAAGGAAGCCTAGGCAAAAATGAATAAGAGCATCCTGTAATTCTGGACGCAGAATTATAAATAGGCTTTGGGGAGCATAAGCTTAAATAAGCTACTCCAGAACAGGTTGAGATTGGTCTGTTCTAGGAGATGATCTAAGCTCGAGGGTGAGTTCTGGAGGACAAAAGAATTCTAAGGTTGGGAGGCTGGTCAATTGCAAAAGTGGTATGTTCATAATTTTATGAATGGTTAAGGTACCTGTTATTGTGCAATATGGTTAATGGTTATAGATATTATGTCAGATTAAAATTTTGTGGTTGTTATTCCCTACATTTAATAGAATTGGGTAGAAGAAATTAATCCTCTCAACTCTGTATAGTTGTAGGAATAAAATATGTGAGAAGAATCCAGAAGAGTCTCTAAACCAATGTTGGTTTAAATCTGAGGATACATCTTACCCCAAAGATGAATTAGTTGTCTAACTTTAATATGCTTCTGGACTAATAAAACCACTGTTGCCTATAAGAAAAGAAAGCAGGATACCCTTACAGGTAATAGATATAACTGAAACTAGTCATACTTTAAGCCTGTTTCATGTATACAATAATATAATCAATTAAGATTATGTGTTATAGACATAAAATTATACAAGTGAAATTATAATTGACTACATTATACAAGAATTACTTAAATAACAATGATGATGTAAATAAAGGTTACAGTGATATGAACATGCCATGAAAGCAGACTACACAGTGTTAAAACAGTTAAATTTCCTTTAGAAATCTACATGTAAATATGTGTATTTAACCAAAGGCTGCATGTTAAAGCTAATTGTGATTAGATATATTTTATATCTGCACTATGGAAAACAGACTGGAAATAAGATAATTGAAAAATGCTCCTGTATGGCTGATATGATCATGCATCTTAAGTACTTTGAAGTTTAGAAAGTAAATTCCATTCAAAGACTACCAGTTATTAGACTAAAACCCTGTGCTAAACAACAGAAAAATAAAATGAAACCTAACATGTGAAATTTTATATATGTACATTGTATAAAAAAATTAGAAGTTCTAAACTAGATACTCATTCTATTATGTTCTATGCTGAACATTATCTTATAGCAAAATAATATGACAGATTTTTCTAGAAACAAATATGGGAAAAACGTTAAGTACATCTATGTACTCAAGTGATAATAACCCCTTCCAGAATTTCAATAAGGTATGCATATGCCTGAACATATATAAAGACCCACATTAAGTGTACATAAAATTTTATCCCTATAGATGTATTTTAAATAACTGTGTTGTATTTTGGATAGTGCATGAAAAGTGTATAGATTAAATAGGAAGGGAAAAATATGACTTAAAAGTAGTTATGTAAACTAAAATTACTCTCTGATGCATGTACAGGTGAAAGATTTATTAATTGCTGTAAATCAAAATTGTTACAAGCTTTCAAGATCTTAACTTAAAATTCATATTATATATGGAAAAAGGAGAAGAGTTATTTATAGTAGCTTATGAAATTAGGTACTCATCTCTTGGGGAGAATTATTCAAAATCAAAGAGAATGAACTATGTAATCACACAAAATAAACATCTAACATGTAGATAAACATGTGTAGACAATGAACCCATTTCTGAAGTTACAAGGAGATACATAACCATAGTTTAACTTATTATAAAAATAGCCATTAGAGATGAGTACTCCGATTATAGAAACCAGTGAGAAACTCTTCCCAATTATAAATAAAAATATGAAATAAAATATATGGTTAATGCAGTAACCAAGTCCACAAGTCCTCATAAAAACGAGCACATCAATCATAAAAATAATGCTATGGAAAACTTGCTAATTTCAAATAATACATAGGTGAGATCTGAATATGAGGAGCAAATGTCGAAACCCTCACGAGACATCCAAGGAAGTCTGAGGTCCTGATATACTAGAGAAAAGACTAAATCAGACCACCTACCTGAAAAACTCGAATAGTCGTATACATGAGTTCGTAAACAGTGACAAAATGTGACAATACCTGTACAAGTCAAAACACGATAAAAATTTTAACTATGTATTATAACAACTTCCAAGGGAAACGACTTGATACAGTTGGGATGAATGAGAGATAGTTACCTGGTGGGACTGAATGCAAATGCCGACATAACCAGGCGCCTGATAAAATATAATTTCACAAGTCTATATTAAACTTTGAAGGATTATAACTAATAGGAAAATGTATACATATCCAAACACAAACCAGAGAGGAAATTACCTCTGTGAATGTCTATGAATAAAATTCATTCGTAAAGCCAACGATGGGAAGGTCAATTCAGGACGAATTTAAATGCTTCCCTTAGTCACGTCGAGAAGGTATAAGTCAAAAAATCGTATCAATGAACAAATCGACATTTTAGTATGACTCAGAACTGAAGATGTGCAAAACGAATGATTCAAATAAATTCCATGAATTATTCACAAGAGGTTCGAAACTAGCTCTGCAATAATACATATGCTTCTGAATGCAAATTTTAATAACGCTATCACCCTATCAGGGTATGTGAACCAAAAACATAAAACCAACTTGCATTCAGCACGAAGAAAATGTATATAAAATTTTGAAGAAAACCAGAGCTCGGCCTTCGAAGAACATACACACATTGTAACGATGAAATAAATATCAGAGGTAAGTCTTACCAAGAGAGAGAGACGTAGTGAACAACTGCGTTGTGGAAGAACTCGTAGAAGTTTGCAAGGTCGCCATAGAAACAAACCAGGAACATAGAACCAGAGCTAAACTCCGCTCTGCAAAGAATCAAATGAATACTATGCCAGAAAAAGTGAACCATAAGTATCATGAGTCAGGACGAAACCCTCAAACATCTTGACCCTATAGGTGGCACGCATCGGAATGCCATACAAAAAATTGATGACTCATGGTCGGGAGTTCAAGAAATGTCAACTGGAGGCCGACGAGAATTAATAACAAAGAGTTATTTCCATAAATGAGAAAGATGTAAACATATACAAAAGGGTTTGGAAAGAACAACAATAACACAGAACCGTCATAATTGTGGGTGGGAACCCTAATAAAACGTCAAAATCATACACTACGGAGATACTACGAATTAATGCAATCATTTCATGATTGCCAAAGTGATCCTGATGCGATCTTCTTGCACGTCAGAACGAAGTTCAGGGGTGTAAATTTTCCATAGTTGATTAGTTAAAAAAAAAACTTAATATATATATATATATATATGGTGTTGTAAAACAAAGAGATAACATGAGAAATCCATGAGGACCATTACGAATTATAAGTACGATGGGTATAAGGTAAAAATGAAATAATACCATATGGTTCTATACCATACTCATGTTATAAATATGAAATATATATATATATATATATATATATATATATATATATATATATATATATAGGTTGCCTCTTAATAATAATGATAAGGTCGAAGATTTATATTGAAAAAAAATAATAACCATATGATTATGTGGACTATTAGAAGAGAGCATTGTATTCATTAAGATTGAGAAGTTTATTAAAAATTTCAAAGGCAGAAGCTAATATTACTATTGGGTGAAGTAAATTATGTATATAGATGATTTTTTTTTTTGTTTGTGTTAATTGGGAGACATTACAAATTGTATCAGAGCTCATGTTAGCAAAACTCGGCTGTTGTTGTGCTCACTGTATAAATTATTTCTTGTTGGGAAAAAAAATTGTTGTTACTGATGTTGTTTTTTTTAGTGTACAGTGGTACTGGAATTGAAATTCAATGGCTGAAGGAGATGAAATTTATGTTGATCTGCGTGATGAAGATAGCACGCCAGATCCCAAAGCTCCTTTGATGGCTATGTTGCATGGGTTGCAATGGGAGATAGATGAGTTAAGAAGCCAGAATGACAGGTTGTTATTAACCAGTGAGGAGCAGGAAAATCTCATAAGAGAACTGACTTCGCGGAACAGCCAAGAAGGTGAAGGTTCCGGAAAGAGGAAGAAAGGCAACTTCTCTGATGATTTTGAGGAAGAGGACACTACTAGACACCAGTCTAAAAAGAGAAAGGAATTACAGCGGGAATTCCGTAAAATTAAGCCTTCCTCCTATGATGGGGAGAAGGAGGAAGATGTTGAGGCGTGGTTGTTGAATATGATTAAGTATTTCTAGGTCTATGAATACAAGAGCAATTTGAAGGCCAGGTTAGTTGTTTACCAGTTGCAGGGTAAGGCTACCTTGTGGTGGGAGGAGACAAAAATGGTCCATGCCATTGATGAAAAAACAATAACTTGGGAAGATTTGCAAGTCAAGTTTAAAAACTACTATTTGAATGAATTTTATTATGATGATAAAGCAAAGGAGTTCCATGAAATCAGATTGGGACAACTCACCATAGATGATTTTGTCACCAATTTTACAAATCTATTAAGGTATGTTCCTTATATTCGTGAAGAGAAGGAAAAGGTATAGATGTTTTTGAATTGTTTACCTGTAGTGTACAAGGAGAAAATAGAGTTCAATAACCCAAAAACTATGGATGAAGCGGTGAGGAAAGCTAGATTATGCTACCAGTAGTTTAAAGGAAAGGGCGAGCATGGAAAAAGCTGGGTAAACAAGGGTGAGTTCAAAGGAAAGAAACATAAACCAACTTACTTGAAGAATTTTGGTAGGGATCATCAGCGAAAGAAATTTAACAAACCAAAGGAAATTCAAACTGCTCAGTCCCAAATTGGTTCAAAACAAATAGATGGAGATAATAAAAAGGAAGGAACGGTTAAAATGCAGGAGCCTTTGAAATGTTGGGGCTGCGGAGAACCTCATCTGTTGAGGGACTGTCCACACCAAAACATTCATATGATCATGAGGGATCGAGAAGCTACCACATTAAATGATATAGCAAGGAATATACCCACTATCAGTGCAGCCTTGGAGAACTGACATGCAAAACACCAAGCTACTATGGTCGAGATTAAAGGTAAGATTGCTGACCAATATGTTACAATTTTGATTGATCTGGGTGCTTCCTTGAGTTACATTAGTCCACAAGTTGTAGAGAAATGCAATCTCAAGACTAAAAAATTTCAACAGTCTTGGTTGGTCCAGTTAGCCACTGGCACCAAGAGTAAAGTAACTCATAAGTTACCGCAAACAACAATTAAATTAAATGATTTTTCAGACAGAAGTAAACTTAAAATTTCTGCCCTTAGGCTCATATGACTTGCTGATAAGAATGGCCTAGTTAGAAAAGGGAAAGGCTATGATGAAATGTTGGGATAAAACTCTGCACTACATAGATGAGGAAGGGAGACCCTTTATACTCAAAGGAAAACCAAAACAAATTTCTGTAAGACAAATATCGGCTCTACAATTAAAAAGAATAGCTAGGAAAGGGTATCAAGTATATGCTATACATGTTGAAGAATTAGGACAACAACCTAAAGAAAACCTGTTGGACATTCTGCCAGTGGTAAGAGAGTTTAAGGAATTTTTTCCAGATGAGATTCCTCCTCTTCCCCCCAAAATAGAGATTGATTTTTCCATCGATTTGGTGCCTGGAGCAACACTTGTTTCCAGAGCCCCTTATTGGATGAGCCCCCTTGAACTCGTGGAGTTGAAAATTAAATTTCAAGAGTTGTTTGATAAAGGTTATATCAGACTGAGTGTGTCTCCTTGGGGAGCACCAATGTTGTTCGTGAAAAAGAAGGATGGAACCTTTAGAATGTGCATTGACTACCGTCAACTGAATAAGCAGACAATCAAAAATAGATACCCATTTCCCAGAATTGATGACCATTTTGATAAGATAAGAGGGGCTTCTGTATTTTCTAAGATTGATCTTAGGACTGGTTATCACCAACTCAGAATTAAGGAGGAAGACATTAGTAAAACAGCTTTTCGAACCAGGTATGGACACTACGAATTTGTAGTCCTACCTTTTGGGTTGAAAAATGCCCCTACCACTTTTATGTGCTTAATGAACACCATGTTGAACAAGTACTTAGATAAATTTATACTAGTGGTCATAGACGATATTCTAGTTTATTCAAAAAGTGAGGAAGAGCACCAAGAACACTTAAGAATAGTTTTGGAGACTTTGAAGGAAAACCAGTTATATGCCAAATTCAGTAAATGTGAATTTTATAAAGACAAGATTCAATACTTAGGGCATATTATTTCTGAACAATGATTGGCTATTGACCCTAAGAAAATAAATGCTATTAGAGAATGGCCGGTGCCAATTGATGTTTCAATAGTGAGGTCATTTATAGGAATTGCAGGTTATTATCGAAGATTTGTAGAAATATTTTCTGCAATAGCATATCCCGTAACTTCACTACAGAGAAAAGGCACCAAATTTAATTAGACTGAGAAATGCCAAAACAGTTTTGAACAACTAAAATTAAAACTCACTACAGCCCCTATACTGAAGATTACAAATCCTGACAAAGAGTTTGTTGTGTGTACTGATGCATGCAGAGAGGGGTTGGGAGGCGTTTTGTTGTAAGAAAATTCTGTTATTGAAAAAAAAAATAGAAAACTTAAGAATCATGAATGTAATTACAGTGTATATGATCTGGAATTGGCTGCTGTAATTCATGCCTTGAAGATGGGGCGACACTATCTTCTTGGAAAAAAAATTGCATTGATGACTGATGATATTAGTCTCAAGTATTTCTTTTCTCAAACAAATTTGAATGCTCGATAAGCTAGATGTTTGTCCTTTCTAAGTGAATTTGATATGGACATAAAACATATCAAAGGGAAGGAAAACAAAATTTCTGATGCGCTAAGCAGAAATTCTTGCCAAAACATAAGCCACCTTGGGAGTAGTGCTAGCCTTGAGTTAGAAGAGATGATTAAAAAGGTAGAAGATCAAGATCCCAGTTATGAAAATCTACAATTAAAAATGCAGAAAAAATAAATGGCTGAGTACACCCAAAAATAGAAAGGGCTGATCTACTATAAAAACAGATTGTATATCCGCAATGTAGAGTCCTTGAAAAAAGAGATCCTAGATGAATATCATAAACAACCATATTCAGGACATCCTGGATATCAGAAAATGCTAACAACTTTGAAAAAGAAATTGTTTTGGCTATGAATGAAAAAAGATGTAGCAGAATATTTAGCTAGATGCATGGAGTGTCAACTAGTTAAAGTTGAGCATTAGCATCCAGCTGGTCTTCTAAATCCCTTTCCAATTGCAGAATGGAAATGGGACATTGTTTCTATAGATTTCATAACCGGATTACCCAGAACAAAGTACCAACATGACTCAGTGATGGTAGTGGTAGACACTTTAACAAAGGTTGCATGCTTCATACTTGTAAAATCTACTTTTGGGAAAGCCCAAGTAGCAGATGTGTTCCTAAAAGAAACAGTAAGGCTACACGGGGTCCCAAAGATGATTGTTTCAAATAGAGATGCTAAGTTCACAGTAGCCTTTTGGAAAGGTCTGTTTGGGGGCATGGGCACTAAACTGAATTTTAGTACTGCCTATCACCCTCAGAAATATGGTCAAACAGAGAGAAAAAATCATATTTCGGAGGATATGCTGAGAATATATGTGATGGATAGGCCATAAAAATGAGAAGACTACTTGCATTTAGCTGAATTTCCTTACAACAACAGCTATCAATCTTCCATCAAAATGATTCCATTTGAAGCACTCTATGGAAGGAAGTGTCGTACTCCTTTAAGTTGGAGCCAACCTGAAGATAAGCTAGTATTGGGGCCAGATACGTTACAAGAAATGGAAAGGATTGTCAAACAAATACAAATAAACATCAAGACAGCATAATATCAACAAAAAAACTATGCTAACAAGAAGAGGGTGCATCGAGAGTTCAAAGTGGGTGATCATGTGTACCTACATCTTAAACCCAAAAAGAGCACTCTTTATGCTGGAAGTTGTGCAAAATTGGCTCCTAGATATTGTGGGCCTTTTGAAGTGTTAGAAAGGGTGGGACCAGTGGCTTATAAGCTGTCCTTACTGCCCCATGTTAAAGTGCATGATGTGTTTCATCTTTCGTTATTAAAAATATATGTGCATGATGCTTCTCACATTGTTGATTGGAATGTGACACATGTGGAACCAGAAGGGGAGTTCCTTCCAGAGCCGCTTCAAATATTGGGGCGCGAAGAAATTGAATTGAGAAAGCGAACAGTAGCAAGAGTAAAGGTGCAATGGAAGCACTTTACTGCTAAAGAAGCTACATGGGAAAGAGAAGCTGAGGTGATGGAAAAATATACATATCCATTTTCAAATTGAACTCTAGTAGTTAGTTGTCAACACCGAGGACGGTGTTTGTTTTCAAAGGGGGAATATGTAACACCCCTAGTTTTATGTTTTTCTTTCAAGTTAGACATTTAAACTTCAATCCAAAGGGGAGTGGACCCCAATGGATAAGTATTGTGTGGATGTAATTAATTATTTAATTATGAAAAAATAAATAAAATATTTCTATGCATATTGACCAAATGAGGATTTTGAGATCACTTGCCAAATCCATGAGGTATGGAAAGAGGCTAGGACTTTCCCCAAAAATCTTTCAAAAATCCTTGAAAGAATTTATTTCTAATTTAGATTTTTGAGAAAAATCTAAATTTCCCCAATGAGGTTGAGAGTAGTTGGGAAGAGGTAAAAAGTTGGAAAAGCATAAAGCAACTTTAAAGTCCCAAAAAAGGGAAGCCTAGGCAAACAGGAATAAAAACATCCTATAATTATGGACGCAGAATTAGAAACAGGCTTTGGGGAGCATAAGCTTAAATAAGCTACTCCAGAACAGATTGAGGTTGTTCTGTTCTAGGAGATGATCTCAGCTCAGGGGTGAGTTTTGGAGGACAGAAGAACTCTAAGGTTGGGAGGTTGGTCAATTGCAAAAGTGGTATTTTCATAATTTTATGAATGGTTAAGGACCTATTATTGTGTAATATGGTAAATGGTTATAGATATTATGTTATATTAAAATTTTGAGGTTATTATTCCCTACATTTAACAGAACTGGGTAGAAGAAATTAATCCTCTCAACTCTATATAGCTATATGAATAAAATCTGTGGGGAGAATCCAGCAGAGTCTCTAAACCAATGTTGGTTTAAATCTGAGGATACGTCTTACCCCAAATATGAATTCATTGTCTAACTTTAATCTACTTCTAGACTAATAAAACCACTGTTTCATATAGGAAAAGTAAGCAGGATACCCTTACAGGTAACAGATATAACTGAAACTAGACATACTTTAATCTTGTTTCATGTAGACAATAATATAATCAATTAAGTTTATGTGTTATAGACATAAAATTATAGAAGTGAAAGTATAATTGACTAGAGTATACAAGAATTACTTAAATAGCAATGATGATGTGAATAAAGGTTATAGTGATATGAACATGCCATGAAAGCAGACTTCACAGTGTTAAAACAGTTAAAGTTCCTTTAGAAATCTGCATGTAAATATGTGTATTTAACCAAAGGCTGCAAGTTAAAGCTAATTTTGATTGGATATATTTTATATCTGCACTATGGATAGCAGACTGGACGTAAGATAATTTACAAATGCTCCAGTATGGCTGATATTAACATGCATCTTAAGTACTTTTAACTTTAGAAAGTAAATTTCATTCAGAGACTGTCAGTTATTAGACTAAAACCCTGTGCTATAGAACAGAAAAATAAAATGAAACCTAACAGGTGAAATTTTATATATGTACATTGTATAAAAAAATTAGAATTTCTAAACCAGATACTCATTCTATTATGGTCTATGCTGAACATTATCTTATAGAAAAATAATATGAAAGATTTTTCTAGAAAAAAATATGGGAAAAACCTTAAGTACACCTATGTACTCAAGTGATAATAACTCCTTCCAGAATTTAAATAAGGTATGCATATGCCTAAACAGATATAAAGACCCACATTAAGTGTACATAAAATCTTATCAGTATAGATGTATTTTAAATACCTATGTTGTATTTTTGATAGTGCTTGAACAGTGTATATATTAAATAGGAAGGGAAAAATATGAGTTAAAAGTAGTTATGTAAACTGAAAGTAGTCTCTGATACATGTATAGGTGAAATATTTATTAACTGCTATAAATCAAAATTGTTACAAGATGCTAAGATCTTAACTTAATATTCATATTATATATGGAAAAAGGAAAAGAGTTATTTATAAAAGCTTATGAAACTAGGTACTCGGCTCTTGGGGAGAATTATTAAAAATCGAAGAGAAGGAACTGTGTAATCACACAAAATAAACATCTAACATATAGATAAAACATGTGTAGACAATGAACCCATTTCTGAAGTTACAAGGAGATACATAACCACAGTTTAACTTATTATAAAAATATCCATTAGAGATGAGTACTCCAGTTATAGAAACCAGTGAGAAACTCTTCACAATTATAAATAAAATCTTAACAGAATTTGTATGTAAAAAAAATAACAATATGAAATGAAATATATGGTTAATGCAGTAACCACATCCACAAGTCCTCGTAAAAATGAGCACATCAATCATAAAAACAATGATATGGCAAACTCGTTAATTTCAAATAATACATAGGTGAGATCTGAATATGAGGAGTAAATGTTGAAACCCTCGCGAGACTTCCAAGGAAGTCTGAGTCCTGATATACCAAAGAAAAGACTAAATCAGACCACCTACCTGGAATAATCGAATAGTCATATACATGAGTTTGTAAACAGAGACAAAATGTGACGATACTTGCACAAGTCAAAACACAATAAAAATTTTAACTATTTGTTATAACAACTTCCAAGGGAAACGACTTGATACACTTGGGATAAATGAGAGATAGTTACCTGGTGGGATTGAACACAAATGCCAACATAATCAGGGGCCTGATAAAATATAATTTCACGAGTCAATATTAGACTTCGATGGATTATAAATAATAGGAAAAAGTATACATATCCAAACACAAACCAGAGAGGAAATTACCTCTATGAACGTCCATGAATAAAATTCATTCGTAAAGCCGATGATGGGAAGTTCAATTCAGGGCGAATCGAAATGCTTCCCTTAGTCACGTCGACAAGGTATAAGTCAAAAAATCGTATCAATGAACAAATTGACATTTTAGTACGACTCAGAACTGAAGATGTGCAAAACGAACGATTCAAATAAATTCCACGAAGTATTCACAAGAGGTTCGAAATTAACTCTGAAATAATACATATGCTTCTGAATGAAAATTTTACTAATGCTATTACCCTATCATGGTATGCGAACCAACAACATAAAACCAACCTGCATTCAGCACGAAGAAAATGTATATAAAAAATTGAAGAAAACCAGAGCTCGGCCTTCCAAGAACATACATACATTATAACGATGAAATAAATAGCAGAGTTAAGTCTTACCAAGAGAGAGAGAGATGTACTGAACGTATGCATTGTGGAAAAACTCTTAGAATTTTTCATGCCCGCCATAGGAACAAACCAGAAACATAGAACTAGAGCTAAACTCTGCTCTGCAGAGAATCAAATGAATACTACGCTGGAGAAAGTGAACCATAAGTATCATGAGTTGGGAAAAAATGCTCAAACCTCTCGAACCTACAGGTGGCATGCATCGGAATGCCATACAACAGATCGATGACTCGTGGCCAAGAGTTTAAGAAATGTCAACTGGAGGCCGACGAGAACTAATAACAGAGATTTATTGCCATAAATGAGAAAGACGTAAACATATAAGAAAGGGTTTGGAAAGAATAACAATAACACAGAACAGTAAGAATTGTGGGCAGGAACCCTAATAAAACGTCAAAATCATACACTACGGAGATACTACGAATTAATGTAATAAGTTCACGATTGCCAAAGTGATCTTGATGTGATCTTCTCACACATCGAAAGGAAGTTCAAGGGAGTAAATTTTCCATAGTTCATTAGTTAAAACAAAACTTAATATATATATATGGTGTTGTAAAACAAAGAGATAACGTAAGAAAGCCATCAGGACCATTATGAATTATAAGTACGATGGGTATAAGGGCAAAATGAAATAATACCATATGGTTCTATACCATACTCACGTTATAAATATGCAATATTTATATATATAATCCTATTATATATATATATATATATATATATATAAAAAAATAGGTAACCTCTTAATAATAATGATAAGTTGGAAGATTTATATTGAAAAAAAATAATAACCATATGATTATGTGGAGTATTAGAAGAGAGTATTTTCTTCATTAAGATTCAGAAGTTTATTAAAAATGTCGAAGGAAAAAGCTAATATTACCATTGGGTGAAGTAAATTATGTATATAGATGAATTTTTTTATTTTTTTTTTGTGAATTGGGAGACATGACACCTCTACACACCAAAAACAAATGGATAAGGTTGTGGAGGATTACGGGGAAATATTTACATCACCCACAAGGGTTCCTCTGCACTGTCAAGTCAAGCATCCCATTGATTTGACCCTAGGTGCGACGCTACCCAATGGATTGATCTATCGAGGCTCTCTCCTCGAGAATGATGAAAACGAGAGGCAGATTCAGGAGCTATTGCAGAAAGGTCACATCCTCCCAAGTTCATCGCCCTTTGGGAGCCCGATCGTGTTGGTACAGAAGAAGGACGAGACATGGAGACTCTGTATTGACTATCGGGCATTGAACAAGATCACTGTCCAAAATAGGTACCCAATTCCATGGATAGATGACCTTCTAGACCAACTGAGAGGGGTAAAATATTTCAGCAAGATCGACTCGAAGTCTAGGTATCACCAAGTACCAATCAAACCCTCTTATGTATGGAAGACAACCTTCAAAGCCAAGGAGGGCCTTTTTGAATGGTTGGTCATGCCTTTTGGGTTGACGAATGCTCCCGCAACCTTCATGAGGATGATGGATGACATATTGTAGCCATTCACCATCTCATTTGTAGTGGTGTACCTGGATGACATTTTGATCTTCAGCCAGACATGGGAAGAGCACCTCCACCACATCCAACAAGTCTTCCAAACACTGTGGCAACACAAGTTATGTGCCAATTTGGAGAAGTGCACTTTTGGCATGACCCAGGTTCAATATCTAGGATACATTATTGATGAAAGGGGGGTGCATGTGGATCCAACCATTTCCAATTCATTCAGGATTGGCCAGCCCCAACCACTGTAACAGAGATTCACAACTTTCTGGGTCTGGCTAATTTCTACTGCAGGTTCATGTTGGGATTCTCTCATATTATTTGGACCTTGAGTCAAGTCACCAAGGGAGGAGCAAAAGAAAAATTCTTTTGTTCAGAATCTCAACATAAGGCGTTCATAGAGTTGAAACATCGCCTCTGTTTTGCCCCACTACTCACGTTACTAGACTTGCAAAAATCATTTTAGATCGAGACAGATGCCTCTGACTATGCTATTGGGGCAGTTCTTACTCAACATGGACATCCAGTGGCATATCATAGTGAGACATTTTCCGGCATAGTCACAAGTATCCAACCTATGACAAAGAAATGTATTCCATTGTGCAGGCTTTTCGACAATGGAAGCATTACATTTTAGGGAAGGAAACAATCATCCACATAGACCACTGCCCCCTACAATTCATACATACACAAGGGAAGTTGTAGAACGATCGCCATCAGAAGTGGTCCACATATCTACAACAGTTTCATTTGAACATCAAGTACAAGAAGGATAACACCAATAATGTTGCAGATTGCCTCAGCTGACTACCGATCACGGCGATATCTACCGTTCTCAACTCTTATGGGCATGAGGCTTCTAATTGGCCACTTTTCTCTGAGAGAAATCCAGAATTTGGCCACACATACAAGGCACTCTTGGGAGGTATGCAAGTTCCAAATTTTCACCTCCAAGATTCACTATTATGTCACCCAGGACACCTTTGTTTTCCTTCAAGTGAGCGTGCCGAGATGATATGGGAAGCACACTACAGCGGAGTCGCTGGTCATTTCGGGGTCGATAAAATTGTGGCAGTACTGCAAAAGTATTTCTATTAGTCGAACCTTCGACAGGATGTTGGGAAGTACATCAGATCTTGCACTGCTTGCGTCATTGCCAAACCGACCATCAACAAGCAAGGCCTCTATACTCCGCTACCTACCCCTAGAACACCTTGGGAATCCATCTCCATGGATTACATGTCAGGCCTTGCTTCTATTAAGCATGGAAATGGCTGTGTTTTCGTGGTCTTTAACAGAGTCTCGAAGATGGAAATTACGGTGAGTTGCAAGAAGAATATCACAGCAGAAGCCAATGCTAAACTCTTATTTGAACGAGTTTGGGTGCACTTTCGGATCCCATAGTCTATCATATCAGATTAGGATAGAAGGTTCCTTAGCACATTTTGGTCCAGCTTGTGGTCAATGCTGGACACAAAGCTCACCAAGTCCACAGGCTTCCATCACCAAACTGATGGCCAGACAGAGGTCATCAACAGGATGATTGTACACATACTACGCATGCTCAATTCAAAGCATCCACGTACATGGCATGAGAGCTTCCCCTATCTCCAACATAGTTATAATCAGGCTCTCCATAGCTTAACTGGCCACAACCCCTTTCAGGTGGGCTTGGGATTCCAGCCACTACGTCCCATTGACGTAGCCATGCCATTTGCAGTTACTCAAGCTGATTCGTCTCATGTTCAGTCTGAAGCTAACAAAGCGAACAACTTCATTGAGGGAATTCAGCACATCTGCCAACAGGTTCATGACATATTGGAAAAATCCAATGCTAAGTACAAGCAACGACATGATCAACATCAGGTGCCACACAAATTCCAGGTGGGCAACAAAATGGGGCTAAATTTGCAGAAGGAGTGCCTCATTGGACCCCACCGCAAGCTTCGACCGCTACGATACAAGTCGTACACCATCACCAAGGCTGTAGGTAACAATTCCTTTGAGGTCAGTATTCCACCATTCCTTGGTTTGCACCCAATATTCAACGTGGACCACCTTCGTCCCTACTTCCCACCTCTACTGGACACCTCAGACATTGCAGAAAAACTCACACCAACAGAGTTAAACCCAGACTGCATGGAACATGCCACCACAAATTATATCATGGACATGAAAATAAAGAGCACTCACCAATAGAATATCCAACTGTATTAGGTTTTCAAAGCTGGCCAACTTCTGCACCAAGGCAAGGGGTTCACCAGGGAGCAAGTTTAGCAGAAGTTTCCTCATCTCATGGAGGAACTCAACGAAATGCAGACCATTTCTTCCTAACGGGGGAGGAATGATCCAGGTGGATATTTGTGGCCACCCGCCTATTCCACTTGGGGCCCCACCATTGTCTCTTTCAGTTTTTCATTTTCGGCACAACTTACTATTTTTAGCATTTTTTTAGGTCCTGAACTTCGAGAGCCGTTTTGAGGCCCTAAATGATGTTTTTTAGGCATCGTGCCTCCAGCAAATATGTTTCCATTCCAAAATCAATATTTGTGGCAATAGTTGTAGTCCTCAGATAGATCTTTCTAATGATGTATCATGATATAGTATGCCAAAGTTACGTCCCAGGGATGTTGAAACACCAATTTACCCAAACGGGGCCCATAGTTTTGGAGCTTCATCTCCTAGGGTTAGGTTTTTGTATGTTTAGAGTTCTCCATTGTTTCTCAATAATAAATAGGCCCAAGAGCCTCATTGTAACACAGTTCAGAGGCCTGTAGCCACCACATCTCTTCTCAAAGATAAGCTACCAACGCCCTAGCTAGTTTATTTTCATTCATTTGTAAGCAAATTTTAGTTCTTTGATATTAATGAAATGAAGTGTTATTTCCACTGCATCTTTATATTTCTGGTTATATGTGTATTCTATTGCATTCCTGCATAAATCCGGATAAGGAGTGGTATTGATGTAGTGAGGAAGGCATGTATGCTATCATGGTGAAGTGTTTGATGCGGAAATTCTCAACTACCATGATTATGATAGGAAGTTGTTTGCCTTAGGTAAGTTGTGAATAAGTGGAAACAATATCTAATATGAAAGAATACAATAATCCAAAAATATCATCAGTGACTATGGTAGATGTACGCCCAAACTAAGCTACATTAGACCAGGAATTACAAGTGGAAAAGGTTTTTACATCAATTTCATTTAGTGATCATGTACATGAAAGGTAGCACAAACTAGTTGGATGACATGCTTTCAAGGAAAACCAAATTTCACATGTTTAGAAACTCTTATACACATCGATATTTTTACCCATGATGAATAGGAGGCATACACATAGAATGACAAATTCAAGGAGGTTTTTTAGCTGTTTCAAATCTAAATTCATATGTGTTATGTTTTTAATGCAGTTGACTACCATCTCTACAATGGGTTACCTGTAACCATATTCGTTCCCCTCTTGTTGTCTCAAGTTATAGAAGAGTTACCTATTTTACCAAATATCCAAGTTTTGTCATTAAAATGGGGTTACATAACCCAATTTCTCAAACTCTTCAAATCATCGAACTGAAATAACTTTTACGTTCAATTCATCGAGATATTTTTGGTAATACAAGTTTTATCTCAATCCAAGTCTCGAATCAAAGTTGTGCTTGTTAGGAATTTGGCCTATTAAAAGAGGCCAAGTCATCACGGGATCACCACATGGCCTCCACCTAGTCCCGGTTCCATTACCAGGACATCCTTGTAGGGTTCAAAAGCGCAAATAAGTGGTTGTTTCGACTTATTTTATGTGATGAATTATTTTTATGGAAAGTGACCAAAGTTGGAGGGCCACTAACTTAACTTGATTCCTTTGTTCCACATCGTAAAAAACCAAGGCTTCCTTGGTCCAATGTTTAAGGATAATTAACATGATATATTTTTATGGTAGACCTAGGAATTCTACATTAGTTTCTCATTTTCTAGGTGATTTAATCTTCAAAGGAATGTTTATTTTAGAGTACAATTATGAATTTGATTTACTTGAGCACTTTGGCATAACAAATTGTAAGTATACTTGTACTATATTTCAACAAGGTTTTACCCTTTCTTCTAATTGTTTCACACCAAACATTAGTCCTTCATTGTATCGATAATGGGTTAGCAGTTTATTTTGTTTAACTCGAACATTTCCTTACATCTCTTATGTAGTATGGCTTCTATTTCCATTCTCTCAAGATCCTTGTGTGATTTTTCGGGACAATGTAAAGTTCACTCACAAGTACACTTAGGCTAGTACCAATTTTTGGCATTTAATAGACCTCTCATTATTCTAAAGTTATGAGATTCACTAACTCTAATTTATTTTTTTGAATTTTTGACCAAAGGTCCACATACAAATTTGTTTTTTACCTTAATTCAACACCTATTTCTTGGTATTGAAAGAAGAAATATGTAATTGCATTACTCTCTACATAGGCTGAGTATTATTCCATATTTATTTCTACTCATTATTTTTTTTGTATTTAACAACCAAGGTAGTAAATATAATCATTGTACCACTCTTTGGTGTGATAAAAAAAGTTTCATTGAAATCTCTCGCAACATAGTGGAGGATGAAACTACAAATCACATAAAAATCCACAGGCAATCAACTCAAAAACTTATGGAGGATGACATGGTCAACTCGAAATATTTTCCTACTAAAGAGAAGGTTATATACGAAAACATTTGGCATCATGTTGTTTTGTTTATCTATGATTGATGTAAGGTGTAGACAGGTTCTATAAAACATTAACTTCACCTTGTTGTCTTTCATTACAATTGATGCTTGGGTAAAGTAAGTTGTCCTTGAAATCATTTTTCATTTTTTTTCTATTTTCCTCTTTGGTTTTGGAAATAAATAATTAGTTTGATTTTTTTTTCCTTTTTCCTATTTATGAAAGTGAAGCCCTCTTTCCTCCAATTTTTATTTTTTTCCTTTTTAACCAGGAATAATTTTTGAATATTTTTCTATTTTTTCTCTATTACAAATAGTATTAACTATAATTTAACATAGATATCCTTATATGGTTTATAATGGATTTCCATTTACTAAAAGGTTGTTAGCCTTCATTTTGATATATAAAGGATTATCTACTATCACAACCACATTTACCAATGTGATTGATATACGTCAATAGGCGTATATCCACCACATTATCTACTATTAGGTGTATTTTGTTAACAACTAAATATTTCCCATTATTAATAGCTATATAAATAATAATAGCCATATTATTTTATATTTATATAATTATACTTATTATATTAACATTATTTTGTATATTAATATAATATTAGTTGTTACATAAAATTTTGCTAATATATTAATAGTAATGTTTAAAACTATAGCACAATTTGCATATAATTTAATAATAACAGTTAATTCTTATTAATAATATTTATTTATTCTCACCATTATGTTTTGGTGGGTAATTATTATATATTCATAAATATAAATGGCACTATATTTTATATACTTACTTAGATTATATTAATAATATTAACTATATGCACACTATATATTAAACTAATATATATATATATATATATATATATATATATATATATATATATATATATATATATATATATATATATATATATATATATATATATATATATATATATATATATATATATATATATATAATGATGATGGATAACATCCATAAAGACCAATGTGGTCTATCAGACCTTATGAAGAAGAAGAATATAATTGTAATTCTTTAGAATCTTATTTTTGGGCTCAAAAGGAAGGGAAAGAAGAACACCAATATTACTATAGTTGGGTTGACTTAACAATTCAATAAAATTGGAATTGTGACAAATGTTAGGGAAATGAGAGTGGATGTGATTAAGGTCCAAAAAATCTAAAATAAAGTGTTTTTCATCCTCCACCCTCTTTGTATCGCAAATATGATAAACTATATCATCTCAAGGGATCTTGGGAGTAGACTATCACCTGATCTCACTTTAAAGCTCATGAGAATTAATTCTAATCTTGTTGATGTTCATATTTTTATTTGATTTATTTAAAACAAAAAGATAAATTTGGTTCTTAAGGGTGGGGTTTATGACCTCCTTATAATATCTTAACTTCCTTTCACCCTTCAACTCCTTATCATTCAAATAATTGTGCTTAAATTTGGAGGTGATGGTATATTTGAAACTATCCTTGCTTGCTAGGATGATCTCCTCATTTATCCCCCAATGGTTGAGCGAAGACTCGACATCCTTATTCCACCCACACATGAGGCAAAGGTGGGGGTTTAGACTAAAGTTAACATAAATTTTAGGAATCCTATTGGATTGCATGTTGTAAAGATTATTCTTATACATTATATACTTAAACATAGTCCTTCTTTCAATATGGTAGAGACCAACTTTGATGAGGACGATAGGATAGGTGTATTTCCCTTAATCTTGAGATTGTAGGTTATAAATTTCTTTTGAATCATATCAATATTTATCCATGACTCTCTGGATATACTGCAACTCGAGACTTCAGAAAATATATAGCCATATAATATATAATGTTATATTCTTTAATATTCAAATATGTATAATAATATATTATTAAATTGTGTTAATATATAAATAGTTATAACTGAAAGTATAATATAATGTGCATATAACATAATAATAGAATTTTATTATTATTTATAATAAGTATCTATTTCCCACCAATATTTATCATATTACATTTTTATTAATATAATTGTTAATATCTTAAACTAAAAGTATTAAAGTAAAAATCTATTATACTATTACCTTTAAATAACAATAGTATTGTAAAGGTAAGAGATTATTTCTACTATAAACCTAAGGGATCAAAAAAATCTGACGACTAATATTATAAACAGAAAGAATCAATAAATTTTAGGAATTAATATTTAAACTCAAACAATTAATAAACCGAAGGGATTACATTATAAACCCAATGAATTAATAATATTATAAACCCAAGGGTTTGATATTATAAACACAAGGGATTAATAAACACACATGATTATTAATATTATAAGCTGAAGAGTTTAATATTATAAGGCCAATCAAATAGTAAACCCAAGGGATAAATATTATAAACATAAAGGATCAACAAACCCAAGGAAAAAATATTAAAAACACATGGGATTAATAAACCCTAGCAATTAACATTTTAAACCCAAGGAATTCATAAACCAATGGGATTATTAATAATATAAACCCAATGGATTAGTAAACCCAAGGGACCAACAAAACCAAGGCATTAATAAACCCTAGGAATTACTATTTTAAACTCAAGGGATTAAAAAACCATGTGATTATTATTATTATAAACCCAAGGGATTGAATTATAAACCCATGGAATTACTAATATTATAAACTCAAGGGACTAATAAACACAAGGGTTTAATATTATAAACTGTAATAATTAGTAAACCAAAGGGATAAATATTATAAACCTAAGGGATCGATATTAAAAACACAAGGGATTAAGAAAGCCTAGGAATTAATATTTTAAAACTGAAGGATTGATAAACGCATATGACTATTAAAATTATAAAACCGAGGGATTGTTAATGTTATAAGCCAAACGAATTATTAAAATGAAGGGATAAATAATATAAACTTGAGGCATTAATATTAAACTTTAACACTAATATATAACCCTTAATATTGGGGTTTAATAAATCCAAGGAAATATTAATATTATGAACCCAATGTATTAATACTAACAACCCAAATAATTAGAAAAATCAAGGGATTATTTTTATAAACCCAATGGATCGACAAAACCAAGGGATTACTAATATTATAAACACATGGGATCAATCAACCCAAGGTATTATTAATATTATAAGCCCAAGGGATTAATATTATAAATATAAATGGTTAATAATCCCAACAGATTCATAAACCCAAGGAATCAATAAACCCAACAAACTAATATAAAAAACCCACGAAATTAATAAATCCTAGGAATTAATATTTTCAAGTCAAGGGACTAATGAAAGTGGAGGGATTATTAATATTATAAACCTAAGGGATTAAATTATAAACCAAAATAATTATTAATATTATAAACCCAAGGAACTAATAGATGAAATGGTTTAGTATTATAAACCAAGGGAATTAGTAAACAAAAAGGATAAATATTATAAATCTAGTAGATCAATATTAAAAACAAAAGGTTCAATAAAGCCTACAAAATAATATTTTAAAAGAAAAGGATTAATAAAATTACATGGTTATTAATATTATAAACCCAATGGATTAACAAACCCTAGGGATTGTGATGCAGAGCCAACTACTCTTCTTCTCTGAGAGCATGAGAAAAAAATTTGTTGAATGACATGTACATACATTAAAGGTTGGACACAAACTCGTAGTCTTTGGGAGAAATTTATCAAAACAACATTTCAGCTAGAGACTAATCCCAAGTATAAGTATCTCTCATCTAAAAGGTGGTTGTTATCTACAAATAAAAACACACCCCTAGAAATAAATTGAGTTACACATGAAACACAAGTATATACCTGATCCATTGCCCCATTACATGATTAAGATCATAAACACCATTAACAATTTTCATCCTCTAAACTTCAGAGATTGAGAATCTATCCACCACACATTCACTCGGTGATCAATTACAACCTGAGTTACTCATCCCCATACACATGTAGTAAGTTTTATTTGCATAATTATAGACTCGTTGATTTCCTAATAGTGTACAATACAATATGGTGCTTTCCAGTTTTCCACACACATTCTTTGTGCATGGACCCTTTGCAAGAAAATTATGACACTAATAGGATGTCCTTGTAATGAAATAAAATTATGATAATAATAGAGGGTAATTTTAAAATATTGGAAAATAACGCATAATCCACATTCCCCCACTCTATTCTGCATAGACAATCCTTTATTCATGTTGCTCTATTTTGTGACACCATATTTGGGTCCAATCCATAATAATGGGATCCTAAAATATAAAATAAATCCTAAATAATAATTAGCTCTCAATTTATAGATGATTGGAGGTACATTTGGCTAATAATCCATTTATTAAAAAACAACACTTCATCACTCACTCAACTAACTTAGGCTTCTAGAAATTAGTTATCATAAAAATTATATTGAATAATTTTTTTAAGATGCTCCTACATCATACACCTAAATATCAAAGGGTTCATGGATTTTTTTCATGACGCTCTCTTATACTACTTTTATATAACAATGTAGTAGATACCAAAGATTTCTTCTTTGGGTGTTTTTCCCATTTAAGAAATCCTCTCATCAATTCTTCCGTATATAAGTTCACTAAATGCAGTTGAACCTTCCACCATTAACATGTAACATGATTTTCCTGCAATTTTTCCTCCTTGATTGGTAATATCCTTCATTTCATTATCCAAACAATTAAAATCCATAAAAGTGGAAGGATTAATTGAGACCATGCATGATCATTTTGTTGTTCCGTATTATCTTTCTGTTAAAAACTCCCTCCTTTGTTGTCATTTGTAGCATTATTTTCAAGATTTCTGTGTCCATAGTTCTACATAATTAGCAACAGTTGTTTAATAAATTGGATCTCCTTTTTCATGACTATTTATGTTGTGGAAATTAATACTCATTTTATATTTTTTGATTCACGGAAAAATTCATATTCAAAATTAAATGAATTATGATTTTTTGAAGGTAGATTGGTCACCTTTGCTTCTGCTGGATGCTCCTTCTTTCTAATTTTTTCATTGTTGGTAACCAATTCTGTCTAGCTCATTAACAATATATTGGGATCCCCTACCCCCCTGGTACCTTTAATTTTTATATTTTGTAACACATGATTTTTTCCATTTTTCCCAAAAATTTAAGTGTTCATCCTACCGTCATAGTTCACCCTTCTATCATACTGCCAGGGGCTTAAAAGAAATACATCACAAGTATCCATTTGCACAATATCACATACAATTAATTCTTTGTACCAAAAAATTTGGAACTCCATCTGACACTATTCATTCACAACCACTTGTTTTCCATTTGGTAGCCACGAAACTTTGTATGATGCAGAATGTGGAATTCTATCGGGTTGCAACTTCTCCACCATTTTTGTAGAAACCAAATTATTAATACTTCCATTATAAATAATTAGTTTGCAACATTTATGTTTTTCCTTGCATGTCATCCTGAATAATCTTCTTCTTTGTACAAGTTCATCTGCATCCAACACTTGTTTCAATAGCAAAGCTTCTCCTTCTTCTAGTCGGTTGGCACATTCTCCCACTGCCTATGGAGGTTCAGGTTTTGGCTTGGTTTATGCTAATTGTGTCCCTTTTTGTTTTCCAAAATTTTATGGACATTCAGATGAATAATTTCCCAATTTTCCATAAGTGAAACATCTCACCTGATATTTTCTTTTGCTTTTGTCCCTCAAAGGAGTCCTCCTTCCTCTAGCATCGCTAGTTTTCCCGAGTTTTTAATTTTTATTTGAGCTACTATCTACTCCCTTTTGTTGTTCCTCATTTCTCTCAACACTTATTACTCTCATTTTTTTACCTTGATTTCTCATAAAATTTTCCTCAGCCTTCAATGCAACCTCTAATGCTTCTTCCATAGATCTCGAAGACATGAACTTAATTAATCTTGAATATCAAACCTTAATCAATTGATATATGTGGAAAGTATCTTAGGTGTATCTTATCTGTATCCTGATCTAATATTGACTTTGAAAAATTCCTTCTTATACTCCCTAGCATTAATCATATTATTTCTTAAAATTCTACATATTTCTAAAAAAAATTAATTGATAATATTTATGAAGGAAATTTTAATTTTAGCATTCATCCCTCTTTACCCCTTGATCTTGGCTTTGTTTTTCAAGGCCCTTTTTTTCTGTAATCCATCCCACCGTAAAGAAACATGTCCTCCCAACTTAGTAACAAAAAATCTAACTTTCTTGTCTTCCAATTCCTATGCATACTTAAAATTCATATTCATAGAATTAATCCAATCTCTTAATTATTCTTAATATAAACTCCCACTGTATATAGGTACTTTTTCCTTCTACCTGAAACCTGTACCAAAAAAAAACTTTATAAATATAACTTTTGGGGGTTCTTCAACTCTCCCTTCTTCCTCTTCTGAAAGTTCTTCTTCATAACTGGTATCCCCAAGGTGATCATGATGCCTCGTAGCCTCCATGGCTTTTAGCCTTCATCGAAGAGTTCTCATGTCATCTCTTAATTATGAATTTGCATTTGGTCGACCTCTTCCTCGTCCTCTAACTATTCCAATTGTAAGTGCCATTCTAAATAAACAAATTAATTTCACAATTCAATAACAATCAATTTTCCTTTTCCCCTTTCTAGAAATCAATGTACTTTGCTGATACCAAAAATTATGGAGAGTTGACTCTTATTTGATGAGAAAATGAGACAACAACTTTGTTGAATGGAAGGTGAATAAATTAAAGGCTCAACACAAAATCATAGTCTGTGGAAGCCATTTATCACAACCACATTTCACCTATAGACTAATTCCAAGTATACGTATCTCTCATCCAAGAGGTGGATATTCTTCGAAAATAACAAAACATCCCAAAAAATAAACCAATTTACATAGGAACCTGATACATCACCTCATTACATGATTAAAATCATAAACACCATTAACAGTTTGGCTCTTCTAAACTTCATATATGTAAACTCTATCCACTAGAATTTCAGTCGGTGATCATTTACAACCTGAATTGCTCATCTCCACACACATGTAATAAGTTCGATTTGCATGATTATAGACTCCTTTATTTCCTCAGAGTGTAAAATACAATGTTATAGTGCCATGGCTCATGAACTATACTCCACTCTTACGGCGACGTGAGGCTTAGCCTAATGCACAATATAGCTTATCGTGCTTTCCTTTTTCCCACACATTCTCTCTGTGCATGGAACCTCTGCAAGAAAATTATGAGATTAATAGGATATCCCTATAATGAAATAAAATTGTAAAAGTAACAGAGGCTAATTTTAAAATATTGGAAAATAATTCGCAATCCACACAACCAAAGTCTTCTCTATGTGGGAAATCCTTTATTCATTTTTCCGGAGTTTGTTACACAATATTTGGGTTCAATCCATAATAATATGATTTGAATCTACATAAATAGCAAATAAATCCTAAATAATAATTAGCTCTCAATCTCTAGATCATTGGATCTCCATTTGTCTAATAAGGCATTTATTATAAAAAAAACTGCATCACTCACTCAACTAACCTAGACTTTAAGAAATTACACAACATAAAAAATATATGGAATAAAATTTTTACAATGATCTTGAATTATATTGTTTAATATTATAAATGTAAATAATTAGTAAATCGAAGGTAAAAAAACTATAAACCTAAGGAATTAATATTAAACCCTAGCACTAATATTTAGCCCTTAACATTAGGATTTAAAAAACCCAAGGGATTATTAATATTTCAAACCCACGAATTAATACTAACAACCCAAATAATTATAAAACTCAAGGGATTGATGTTATAAACCCAATGGATGAACAAATGCAAGGGATTATTAATATTATAAACATAAGGTATCAATAAACCCAAGGGATTATTAATATTATAAAAATAATATATTACTATTATAAATGCATATTATTAATAAACCCACACGGTTAGTAAACTGAAGAAATCAATAAACCAAACAATATAATATTAAACATCCAAGAAATTAATAAACCCTATGAATTAATATTTTAAGAAAAATGGATTAATAAAAGTGGAGGTATTATTAATATTGTATACCTAAGGGATTAGATATAAACCCAAGGAATTATTAATATTATAAACCAAAGGAACTAATAAAACCAATGGTTTGATTTTATAACCGCAAGGAATTAGTAAACGTAAGGGATTGTTGTGAAACCAGCTCCAAAAATAGTAGAAAAGAGATATCAACGCCTTAGAAACAAGTGACTTCAAGGGGGAAACCTCCAATACATTACCTGAATGAACAATTCTTGGATGATACGAATGAAAAAACCTCCTCTCTATATATAGGACCCCATCGGCGCACAATGTAATCCTAGTGGGGCCACCATGTAATCCTAGCCGACCTAACAAGAATAATGTGAGAGCACAATAATAATAATATGGGGATTACAGGGGTACAACAATAACAATAAGGGGGTTAAACTAACAACAATAAGGGATGATACTAGTAATATAAGGACCTAACATGCTCCTCTCCTTCAAAAAAGTATTGTCCTCAACGCTTGAGTAGCTTCGAGTGCTTCTATATAAAATCCTCATCCTCCCATGTAGAATATTCAGTGGGTAAGTTCTTCCATTTGAGGAGATACTCTGAAATTGATCGATTTCATAGTTGTTGAGTTATTGTTTCTGTGACCACTTCAGGTTCCAATATGGTTTTTCCTTACTCGTCAAGTTTTGGAAATATTGTTTGAGCTGGAATTTTGTCCCCTATAGCCTTTTTTAATCATGAAACACGAAAAAATGGATGCACTCATGAAGAAATAGAATGCTGCAATTTTTATGCCATAGTACCAATCTTTTGCAACACCTTGTAAGGACCATAGTACTTTGGCGATAATTTGTTTTCCTTCTTAACTTGCTTGAGGGACATTTGTTTGTATGTTTGTAGCCGTAAAAATACCAGTGTCCCACATCAAAACTTCTCTCACTGTGATGTTGATCTGCCTGTTATTTCATTCCATTTTATGACAAATTTAGTTTATCCTTTAAGAGTTGGAGAACTTCTTGTTGACGCTCGATGTGATCCTCCACTGCTTGAACACTATATTTTTCCTTTAAATAATATGTGATGGACAGTGGATGATATCTATAAAGTTCCATAAATGGTGTCATTTTTGTTGCAGTATGGAAGGAAGTGTTATACCACCATTCAATGAGAGGTAACCACTTGACCCATTTTTCTTGCTTATCAGATACAAAACAACGAAGATATCCTTTCAAACATTCATTCACTATCTCTGTTTGACCATCAGATTGAGGATGATAAGATGAGCCATGATCTATTCTAGTCCCTAAACAAGAAAATAATTCCGTCCAAAAATTTCCTATAAAAATGGGATCTCTGTCACTTACAATAATCTTCGGGTTTCCATGTAGCTTTTGAATTGTTTCCATAAATGCAGTAGCAATTGTACTTGCTTTAAATGGATTAGATAATGCACAAAAGTATGCATACTTGGTAATTCTATCAACTACCAACATGATGACACTTCTTCCCTCGGACATAGGTAAACCTATGATAAAATCCATTGAAATATCCTCCCAACATTGACTTGGAATGGGTAAAGGTTGTAGAAGACCCGGGGTCTTAATTGTCTCAACTTTATTTTGTTTGAAAACCAAACATTTTTCCACATAGTTTTGAATATCAGATTTAAGGCCATCCCAAATAAATTCTTTCTTCACCCTGTGGTAAGTTTTTAAAAATCCTGAGTGTCCTCCTAAAGGAGAAGTGTGCAATTCTAGAAGAATATTTTGTTTTAGTTGGGAATTCTTGCAAATATATAAGAAATATTTGTACCATAAGGAATCATTTTTCCATCTAAAGGTATCATATGTACTAGGATCTTGATGCAACTTTTGAATTAGTGTCCAAACTTCTTCGTCCTTCTTCCATTCATCCCTTGCTTCAGTTATCCAATCTGGTTGGATAATAGAAATGGCACAAAGAAATGCTTCCACCTCTTCATCCTTTCTTGAGAGTGCATATGCAACAACATTTAGCTTCCCTTTTTTGTAGATGATTTCAAAGTAAAAACCCAACATCTTTGTGACCCATTTTTGTTTCTCTTCTGGAGATATTCTTTGTTCCAAAAAGTGTTAAGACTATCATGATCAGTTTTTACCTTGAATTGTCTTCACATTAGGTAAGGTCTCCATTTCTTTAGTGCATGTAGTATTTCCGAAATTTCATTCTCATAAATAGCCTTTTGTAAATACTTTCCTTTGATTGAACGACTTTCAAAAGCAATGGGTCTTCCTTCTTGCATTAAAACAACACCAATTCCATTTCTTGAGGCATCACATTCCACAATAAAGGTTTTTGTGAAGTCTGGTGTAGCTAAGACTGGTTCTAGGTACATTGCCTCTCTAAGATGTTCAAACACCTTAGTTGCTTCAAGAGTCCATGAAAATGCATCTTTCTTCAATAATTTTGTTAGAGGTACTGCTATTCTCCCATAATTCTTAACAAACTTGTGATAATACCCTGTTAACCCAATAAATCTGCACAAGTTCTTTATGGTAGTGTGGATTTTCCATTTGTTAATGGCTTTAATTTTGTTAGGGTCTACCTTAACACCCTCGTGAGATACCACATGACCCAGATATTCTACCTCTTTTACTCCAAAGAAACATTTGGATGTTTTTGCATATAATTGTTTCTCCTCCAATAGTTTGAGCACCATGTCAACATGTTGAACATGATCCTTCCAAGATCTATTGTAGATTATTATATCATCAAAAAAATACCAGCACAAATTTTCTAAGGAAGGGTTTAAAAATGGAATTCATCAACCCTTGAAATGTAGAAGGTGCATTGGTAAGGCCAAAAGGCATGCCCAAAAATTCATAATGACCATCATGAGTTCGAAATGATGTTTTAGGAATATCTTTAGTCTTCATTCTAATTTGATGATATCGTGAATGAAGATCCAACTCGGTAAAATAAATTGATCCATGTAATTCATCCAATAATTCATCAATCATGGTAATAGGAAATGTATCTTTAATAGTGAACTTATTGAGCTCCCTATAATCTGAACACATGTGCCATGATCCATTCTTCTTATGCACCAATACTACTGGAGCACAGAAAGAACTTTGAATAGGTTGAATTATACCAGCCTCTTACATTTTTGCAATCATATGTTTAATTTCACTCTTTTGGACATAAGGATATCTGTAAGGTTGGATGTTTGGAGGAACACTTCCTGGAATCAAATGAATAGCATGATCATGAATACCAAT
Source organism: Pinus albicaulis (assembly GCA_034641835.2). Taxonomy (NCBI): domain Eukaryota; kingdom Viridiplantae; phylum Streptophyta; class Pinopsida; order Pinales; family Pinaceae; genus Pinus; species Pinus albicaulis. Next base: position 358,588,896 of record CM076582.1, read on the forward strand.
AGGTGGGAGTCCTTTGAGAGTATAAAACACCTTGGAATGTTTGTTTAAGGATCTTTGGAGATCTGAAGAAATAGATGATTTTGATGTTGGAACTCCAAGTGAGAATAATTGTGCAATTACGCCAAGTTGTTATTTATTCAGAAGCTTTGTCATGAAATTAGAGCTTATTATATTTCCTGGCTTCCCTGTGATACCCCGTAATTTTATTTCCTTTCCTTCTAAAAAAAAATTCAAGAAAATTTCTTGAAAATTAAAAGCTACCATCCCCAAAGATTGTAACCATTACACTCCCAGTACAACATCAACACCTCCCATTGGGATGGAAAGCATTGGACTATTCAATACATATTCCCCCATGGATAGCTTGATATTATGGAATTTTATAGAGCAATTTATAGTTCCTCCATTTGCAACCATCACTTGACATTCTGGTGCTGGGTATAGGAAACAATTGAATTCCTTGTCCACCTTACAATGAATAAAATTATGGGTACTACCCGAATCAATCAACATATATCCTTCTATATTGGTAGTTTGAGCAGTGGTAATTCTTGCCCTAAATTAGTACTCTGAATATTCTTTTGAATGCCACAAGTCTAACCTGATTTTGATTTTTCAAGAAAAATTTATGCCCAACCTCCCACAATGACCTAATTATGGACTACTTCAGTAAAAAGAGAGTCAAATATGAAGAAAAAAAAAATATTCTATTTGGAAACCCTTACTGACATCCTCTCTCATTCCTGTGAAATTTTATGCATGACCAACATCCTTGACTTGTTCAGTCATCATAACTACAGTGACATTAGAACACTTCTTTCCCTCATTTTTTATCACAGAAATAAAATTTTAAATAATTCCAATTAACTGCTTCTTTATTAAGGTTTGATAGACCATATTGGTCTTAGTGTATGTTAATCATCATCATCATCATCATTAGTTATTGTTAATAATAATAATATTAACAACAATATTGTTAATTTAACAATAATTTGTTAAGCCATGAACCCAAGGGATTTATATAAAAACTAAGTATTAAAATTATAAACCCTATGAATAATATTATACCCTAGTAATACTAAACCTTATATTAATAACCCCAATGGATCTATATTTTAAACTGAAGGGAAATATAAACCCAAAAAAATTAACCCCAGAAAGCTAAGATATTATAAACCCAAGGGATAAATATTACAAACCGTAACATAAATATTATAAACCCTAAAATAAACATGGTTGAACATGGTTTATCATGATTATAGGAACAAGATATTTATATTAAACTCTAGTATAAATATTATAAACCTTATTAGAAATATCATACCTTAGGAATATGAACCCTTTCATTAATAAACTGAGGGGATTGACATTATAAACCCAATGGAGCAATAAACCTAAGGTATTAATTCTAAAAGCCAAAAGTATTATATATCCAAGATAATAATATTAAACCTAAGGGATTACTATTATAAGCCCAAATAATATAAACCTAAAGATAAATATCATAAGCCATAAAACAAACATGGTTGACCATGGTTGACCATGGTTCATTTCGATAATGAGAAAATATTTGTAACAATTTGATGTTCGACCATGGCTAACCATTGTTGAGTATAATTGACTATAAAAATTGATAGAATATTTGTCATAATGTGATGTTGGACAATGGTTAATTTTCGTATTGAGAAAATATTAGTCACAATTTGATGTTGGATCATAGTTTACCATGGCTGACCATGATTATAAAACCAAGGTATTTATATTAAACCAAAGGAATTATATTATTAACCCAAGGTATTATAAACCCAATGGAATAATATTCAACCCAAGGGATTAATATTATAAACCCAACATATATTATTAACCTAAGGTATTATAAACCCAATGGAATAATATTAAACATAAGGGATTAATATTATAAACCCAACATATATAAACCATAAGATAAATATTATAAAACCTAAAATAAAAATGGTTTACCATGACCCATTTTCCTATTGAGACAACCTATGTCACAATGTGACATTCCACGATCGTTGATTTTCATATTGACAAAATATTTTTTTACAATGTGAAGTTAGAGAATGGCTGACCATGATAATAAACATAAGAGATTTATATTAAACACAAGCATTAATTTTATTAACTCTATGAATAATTTTATACCCTCAAAATATAAAATCTAACATAAATAAACCCAAGAGATTGATAATATAAACTAAAGAAAATATTAAAGCTAACAGATTAATATTATAAACCACAAGTATATAAACACTTATATAAATACAAGCCCCAAGGGATATTTCAGTTGGACAAGTTCTTGTTGCTAAGTACTTCACCAGTTCGGAGGTCATGGGGCCAAATCTCCTCAATGCCCTTGGTGTTAGGCCTTGCTTGTTGTGCTAATGGGTGGAGCCCTTTGGGTTGATCTGCATGGATTTTCTTGTGGATGTAGCGGCCACCGAGTGTCCATGAACCACTGCTAAAAAATACATTAGATATATACTATAAACCCTAATATATACATTGTTTACAATGGTTTACCATAGTTTATTTTAACATTAAGACAATATTTGTCACAAAGCGATGTTTTACCAAGGATGATGATGCTTGGCCATGGTTGATTTTCATATTGAGACAATATTTCTCACAATATTACATTGGACCATGCTTGACAATGATCGTACATGGTTGGAAATGGTTGACAATGGTTTACCATGGATTATTTATATATTGAGACAATCTTTGTCATAATGTGAGGTTGGACAATGGTTGGTATTTATCTTGACCCAATCATTGTCACAATGCGACATTGGGCCATGGTTGACCATGGTTCATAATGGTTGTTTTTAATTTTATTAAATAACCTAATTCTACATGAATGAAACGATAAAAAAAAATTACCCATATAAACCTCATTAGGAGTACATATTATATACACTAAATGTGTGACCACAATTTTTATTAATATTCAATATCATTGGTAATATTAATATTAATAAAATTTAGTCCATATTTTGGTAATTCATGATAATATGAATTGGAATTAGTAATATCAATATGAACCAATCATTATAAATGCATATTGTATAAATGAAATAAGTGATAATGCTCTTATTACAATACTCAAAAATAAATAACAATTTTGTAAAATTAACGTTTAAAATCCAATATTATTAATGTTAGTAAAATAATATTTGTATTTAAATTAATTTTTATTTTTATATTAATATTTTTTTATATATTAAAAAATTTCAAGAGATAAGCAAGATGGTCAGACTTTTCTAGGGTTTCTTCCTACTTTGCAACGGCGCTGCCATCATTGCTAATGGAAAGCTGGTGGTTCTACAGACACGAGGCACAGTGACCCCATGGCGTTCTATGCACGAACCATGGCATCTACTCCCGGGGGGGTAGTCAGCTTCCCCCTACAAATGAATATTGAAATAAAGCTGCGTCTGATCAAAACAGAATGGCCCCTGACAAAGTAGGAGCGGACCAAAGCAAGGAAATACCACAAGTGCAAGCCTCTGGGGACACTCGGGAAACACCTATTGTGACTTCAGTTGCATGCAAGCCCATTGCAACTGACATACCTAAGATAGACCTCCCCAGTCACCACATAAATGCTCAGATCCAGTACATGAAAGACCATGCACTCATTGGTAAGTTCATCAGATTCTGGCCAACGAAGAAAGCGTTGCAGGGATGGATTACTTCAAAATGGAATCCCAAGGGACACGTCACCCTATAGCTCGGGCCAAAGGGCTTCTTCAACTCTCTATTCAATTGCATCGAGGACTGAAACATAGTTCTAGATGAGGAACCCTACTTATTTAACTCTGCAGGTCTATACCTAAGAGACTAGGTAGAAAGATTCAACTCAGATAAAGAGAATTTCAACTGGGCTTCGGTTTGGATACGGTTATATTCACTCCCGCTCAAATATTGGGATGAAGAATCTCTCACAGCTATCGGGAAAGGGCTAGGTGAATTAATCAAGATAGCTGAAGAGACAAAGCTCCGAAGGTACACCTCTTATGTGTGAATCTGTGTCTACATGCACCTGGATAAAGCCCTCCCATATGCGGTAAGTTTGTTTCATGATGATTTCGAGTGGATTCAACCCATAGATTATGATCATATCCCCTATAGATGTCGCAGGTGTCATACCCATGGGCATCTATTCAGGGATTTTCCCCTCAATATTGATCCCAAGACTAAAGAGGTCAAAGACAAATCTGAAGCGGATGGATTCACCAAAGTTACAAACCACAGAAGGCACAACAAAAAACCCCCATGTGGTAGCAAAAATTCCAATCAGCAAGCCAATACCCCTTCTACCAACAACAGTTTTGAACCCCTAGCTCAAGCTGACCCCTCTGGGGACATCCCTTCTGTCAACACTATTCCCTCTCCCAAACCCTCTTCTTCATTCTTTCCCCCAAAACCCCCAGGGCCTAAGCCAAGCCTGGTATATATGCAAAATATGGAGACTATGGGATCCAAGCAAACCCCAAATTCAGATCGTCTTATTGGGAAGTTAAACATCATGGATATTGAAAAAATATTTCTCAACCCTAATCATACCAACCAGGAAAATCCTGAAAGCAGTCAACCCAGCCATATGGATGAGGATTCCAAAGATTTTTAACTGGGTGAACTTGATCTGCTGGGTCTAGAGGATGCTTGCAGGCAGAAGGAATTTGACAAAATTAATCCTCACTAGATTGAGACCTTATAAGTCGTCCTTTCTAAAGCTCAGCAACACAAGAAACTGGGTATTCGGCCTAGAAGTTACTGGGATGGTTTAAAGATTACAAAAGAGTCCAAGAAAAGAGGTCAAAAGCCAGATTAACAATGCACCATCATGTTAAGGGAGATGCTGGTGGAGTCAAGATGATATCCTAAGCTCACGAGGTTCTTCAAACCACTTCCGAAAGTTTCCTCATGAAGCTCGTCTCATGGAATGTAAGAGGGCTAAATAGCCCTTGGAAATACAGAATGATCAAAAGCATGATATAGCAAGAAAGACCTCAAATCACCTTTCTTCAGGAAACCAAATGTAATAGCATAGCACTTGGTAATATTTTAACCAAATCTTGGCCTGGATGCCACTCTGTAGCGGTAGATGCCTCTGGCTCATTGAGAGGCCTAGCCATAATATGGGACACGCAGGTTATTTCTCTTGGAAACTTCCATGCAGCTCATAATCTCATTCAAGCCACATTCCATCTCATAGGAACCAATATACATGGGCACCTTTCAAATGTCTACTTTCCTCAAGGTTTGGCAAGAAAGATGATGCTCTTGAATACTATGGAAATCCTAAACTCCAATCAAATGCATCCCTTATGGATACTAGGGGGGACTTCAACATGATTAAAAAGCTTGAAGATAAAAAAAGGGGGTCTACCGAGGTTGGAACCGGAAAGTTCCCACTTCAGGGATTTCATCAATAGAATTTGGCTGATCGATCTACCTTTCTCTAATGGAACTTATACTTGGAATAACAAAAGATCTGGAAGTCAGAAAATAGCCTCCAAGCTAGATCGCTTCCTAATCTCTGATAATGCTATACATATGGGAGGAGATATCTTTGCTTCCATTTTACCTATAGCAGGCTCGGACCACTGGCCCATCTCACTTCAATGGCAGAGCCCTTAGGAACACTTGAAACAGCCTTTCTGATTTGAAGCCTTCTGGTTGGATCATCCTAACTTCACAACCCTAGTCCAAACAGCTTGGAAAAGATTTTTTCCACCCAAAGGTTCCAAAATGTTTCAATTTCATCAAAAGCTTTGATACCTCAAATCTCAAATCAAATCATGGAACCACTCAGTTTTTGGGAACATATTTTAGGAAAAAAAGGCTCTTGAGCTCAAAATGGCGGAGATTTAGCAGGAAATCATCAATAAGGGAAGAACAGAGTTTCTCGATGCCCAGGAGCAGAGCCTTCAGTAGCAGTTGAATGAGAGATACAAACAAGAAGAAATACTCTGGAGACAAAAATCCAAAATCCGCTGGCTAAAGGTAGGAGAAAGAAACACAAAGTTCTTTTATCATTCCACCATTCAAAGAAGAACGCAAAACCACATTTCCCACATCACAAATCAACAAGGAGAGTGATTGGAAAATCATGAGGACATTGAGCACGAATTTCTGGAACACTTCAAAAGCGTCCATCTAGAACCTCCAATTAGCAGGCAATCAGCAATCAAAAAAATAACCCAGCTTATTCCCAAATTGATAATGGAAGAGCACAATCATATGTTGTTGCGGCCAATCTCCCTGCAGGAGGTTGAAGCATCCATGGCCCAAACTAAGGTTGGAAAAACCCCAGGCCCAGATGGCTTCACGTCAAACTTCTTTCACCATTTTTGGGATCTCATCAAACTGGAAGTCTAGCAATTAGTGGAAGAATCCAGATCAATGCACTGCCTGCTCCACTCACTCAATGCCACATTCATCACTCTGGTACCAAAATAATATCAACCAAGAAAGCCGGAAAAATTTCGACCCATCGCCTTATGCAATGTGATCTACAAGGTGATCTCAAAATTCGTCATCAATCGCCTCAAGCCACTTCTTCCACTGCTCATCTCTCCCGAACAAACTGGATATGTGCAAGGCTGAAAAATCTTGGATGGGATCATCTTAACGCAACAAGTCATCCACTCCTTAAAAATCAGCAAAAAGTCAGGTATGCTTCTTAAAATTGATCTATCCAAGGCTTTTGATCAATTAAGTTGGAAGTACATTCAATAGATCCTGGAGGCTTTTGGTTTTAATTAAATGTGGATAAGATGGGTTATGAGCCTTATCTCCTCCACAATTTACTCCATTTTGGTAAATGGGATTCCATCTCATCCATTCTCCCCCTTGAGGGGCATCAAACAAGGAGATCCAATATCTCCCTTCCTCTTTGTTCTTATGGCAGAAGGCCTTGGGAGACTTATTCAAAATGCTCTTCAAACCTAGAAATTGAAAGGCATCTCTCTTCATGGCTCCCCTGCTACCACCCATCAACAATTTTTGGATGATAACATGTTATTTGGCCACCCTTCTATGCAAGAAGCCCACTCTTTTAAATCCATTTTGAGTGTTTTCTCTGAAGCATCTGGCACTTCCATCAATGCTGCCAAATCACAGATCTACTTCTTCAACACCCCTATACAAACCCAAGCCAATATTACTCGCATCCTCGGTTTCTCCATAGCTACCCTTCCTACCAAATACCTTGGAGCCCCCCTCATATATTCTACCATAAAACATTCTTCCTAGAATATTCTCCTTGAAAAGCTAGAGGCACGTCTTTCCTCCTGGACCTTCAGAGCTCTCAACATGGCTAGTAGGCTTACCCTCATCAAGGCAGTTCTACAATCTATGCCTCTTTACCTCTTCTCAGTCTTGGCAGCACTGAAATGTGTTCTAAAGAAAATAAAAGCCATGCAATGTAAATTACTTTGGGGATCTTTAGGCCAGAATAAAAAATGGGCCCTTGTAAAATGGAGCACGGTGTGCACCCGAAAGGAAGCCACAAGACTTGGACTTAGAGACCCAACTCACAACAACAATGTCATGGGAGCTCGAATTTGGTGGAAATGGATCTCAAATACAAACACACCTTAGGCCAGATTATGGATTGCAAAATATTCCAACAACATACCTCCAGAAGAACTGATCTAAATCTCGCCTGAGGGTACTGGCTCTTTAATTTGGAATGATGCCAAACAACATAGCACTCCGATACAACAACACAGCTTTTGGGAAATCCGGAATGGAGGCACATCTAGATTCTGGGTGGACTCTTGGCAACAAAAACCCAAGAAAGCCGATACTCTCAATCATCTCAATAAGGGAAATCCAGCTACTTAGCTAGAAGACAAGGTAAATCAGCACTGGCTTGTGGAAAATAACAATGGGTTCAGGCAATGGATGCAATCTGCTCTAATAGCTCCCCAAGCACATGAAGACACCTGGGAAGCCCTCAGCTCAGAGTTACAACAAAGAAATATCAGATGGTCAGAAAATGTAGACATTCTTACATGGGGTTATACAACTAAAGGAATGTTCTCCACTAAGGAGGCTTATACTTTGATGCTCCCTACTACCAATCCTTCTGATCCTCTTTGGCAGCATGTCAGGTCTCCCGACACTTGGCCGAAAGTTTCAACTTTCCTTTGGCTTCTCAGCGACAAAATAATTCTCACTTGGGATAATTTGATCAAAAGGGGCTTCGCTGAGCCTTCACATTGTCCTAATTGCAACCAAAGTAACGAAACAATTCAACATCTCATGATCTCTTGTACTCTGGCAAATACAATTTGGGAGAAGGTTACTTTCCATTGCCAAAAGAGAAAACCTGTGGGGGATCTTATCAAAACCATCTGCAACTAGCACAAGCTTCCTTATAGCAGTGCTCTTCTCAATACTCTTTGGAAACTTATCCCTGGACTGCTCCTATGGTCAATTTGGAAAGAAAGAAAAAAAAGAATTTTTAGGACCCAAACCACGCCTCTAGAGACAATCTGGAGCATATTCAGCAACAATATTCAAGAATCCCTAGCTCTTCATAATTGGAAGGAAGAAGACATCCCCACTAAGCCATGGGAAATTGTCATATGGGAGAACTAGCAACTCAAGATTAATCCAAACCCAACCAAATCGGCGAGGAAAATTCAGAGGATCCCTGATAGTTGGTATCCAGCCTCAACAGGGGTTGTCAAATTAAACTTCGATGGAGCTTCAAAAGGCAATCTCGGGCAAGTAGGATTTGGTGACATCTTTAGAGATTCTAAAGGCGCCCCTCTAGTAATCTATTTCGGATCACTTGGTTGGGAAACCAACAACTCAGTGGAGTTAGAAGGCTTGTGGAAAAGTCTCCGTTTAGCCTAGCAACACAATTAATTTCCCACTATTTTCGAAGGAAATTCACAGGTTCTCATAAACATGGCTAATCAACTACTTTCGGGGTCCTCTGCTTCCAAGGTTGCCACCAGCTAGCAACTAGCTGCGAGACTTGAACTGTTGGAAGATTGGATCAAGATCAATAAAGCATTCTCATTCACTCACATCAAGCGGGAGGGCAACAATGTTGCAAACTTCCTTGCCAATCTGGGAGTGGAGAGTATAGACACTCTTAATCATGGTCACCTTAACATTATCCATGAAAGTGCTAGTTTACAGGAATGCAACACTCTGGTGTGCAATGACACTACAGTTTTGGATGTGGATGATAGCCAGGCTTGATGGGACGCCCATCCCGCGATGCATCCTGATGACTGTGGCATGGGGTGGCCATATGGCCTCCCAAAATGGTATTAACTCCACCATTACTCCCACCTCACTGCACTCCATCCGCACTTTCAATTTGCTATACTGCCGCCCTGAGCATTCCCTTTGGATCTTAATGGAATTCGACTTCAATTTCTTGAATGTCAAAAATTATGTTTGTAGGTCCATAGCTCTACAGAGAAGCTTATGCTCGCCCACCTGCGCCAAGCCAAGTGCTTGTAGGCACACTGGTAGGCACTGTATTCTCCTCTATTACCTAGAAACGATTCTGGAGTTCCATTTCTCTAAGAGAAATCTCTGCTACTCGAAGTCCCTGTCTTCCTCACCCAGTCCCTCTACGCAGCATCTCTCCCGTTCGTCCCTCAAGCGATGTTGTGTGCACCTCTCTGGCACGATGCCAAGGCTTCACCATAGAATGAGATGTCGACGCGGGGGCATTCGTGGCTGAGCCATTCGATCTAGGTCCTCCCCCAGCATGGAATCCACCTCATATGACTTCTCGTGTGACCATGTCCCGAAAACTTGAAGCCGAAGAGGTAGAATTCACGCCGGTGAGAAATATCTCTCCTTCCAAAGCTCTCTGCCTCCCCATGTGCCTTCTCCTATGCCTCCTCCTGTGCCTCCTCCTACGCCTCCTGCTATCCATACCATCGCCTCCCATGTTCCTTCTTCACCTGCCTTCACCCCCCTTCGCCAATCCTCCCAACGTGCGATTTTTCACTTTGACTGCACAATGAATAGGCCTGTTATTATAGCCTATATCACTGTCACCATCAGGGAGGAGGCAGCCTGCCCCAACCCCCATTCTGTTTCAGTCCCCTATCCCTCTACTGCTCCCGCTCCTATGCATGCAAAAGAAGCGAAGCATTCCATGGCGCAGCTGAAGATTGCCCGAGATGACAAGATTCAGGTACAAATGAAGGAGAACACTGAAAAAGTCACTATGGCTCCTACCGCAGATGACGAAGGAAGAAAGGAAGAATACCGATGCAGAATCGAGGAGGAGCCGCCCTCTCCAGTTAATGATAAGTAGCTAGGACAACCTTCAGTTGAATTTGACTCCTCAGCCCAGGTTTCTTAGGCTGTTTTTTTTTTCATGTTCAATTACCCTCTACTGAAAGAGAAGATTGTCTTTTTACATGCCTTTTTGATAAATTATTTGATTGAAATGTTGGTTTCCCCTGTGAGGGAGGCAAGACATATCTCTCTGGGACTAGTTTCCCCTTGGTGGGTAGTCTAAACTCATGCTTTCCCTGACTATCAAGCCATGATTTCAGGCTCTTTCAGCTGAAGCAGAGGTAGTTTTGTACTATTATGTGTTATATCAATAGATTTGGAATTATTGAGAATATATATATATATATATATATATATATTAATATTAGATTTTTATGTTCAATATAAATATTAGCATTAAACTCATTTTTGTTAATATTAAAAAAACTAGTCTTATAAACATCATGTTATAAAATAATGTAATGCTACATGAACCAAATGGTATAAAAAACTCTACATATATTAATGTGATGTTATTGAATCTAAATAAAATTTAAATTATTAAACCTAATTTTCCATGGAAATACTTATATCGATGTTTAATGGTAATGTTCGTATTAAGGTATAGACACAATATTTATTTAATATTAATATTAAATATCATTAATATTAATATCAATATTAATATTACTAATAGATGTATTAACAAAGACATTAATTACCAGTATCAATATTGGTAATTTCTGCCATGGTGACCAAAATTTTCATTAATATTGGATATCATTGGTAACATTAATATTAATAACATTTATCCCATAATTTTTTAATTCATGATAATATGAATTAGATATATTAATATCAATCTGAGCCAATCATTAAATTCATTTTTAGTGATTTGTTCATAAAACTCGTTGTTTATGTTTCAATGGTTCATTCTAAAGAAAACAACAACCACTTGAAGAAAATGAAAAAAATTAAACAGCATGAAAAACGAGGTGAACAAATTTGTAAAATATTAAAATGAATAAGATGAATTCATTCATATCATGAATATATGAAAATAATTATTATATTAAAATTAAATAAAGAGGAAAATAAGAACAATTTGAAAACAATTCCATAAATAGGTCAATATATTATTAGTTGCATGTCACAGTGATATGGACATCAATCGATTATCTTATTTATTCCTAATTTTAGAATATGCACTATATTTCATCTTGGAATAATCCTCAAAAGAGAAAGATGTTGAAATGTGTAAATCATCTATGGATTTCGCTCTTGATATGGTTTTGAAGGTTAGGCCTTTCTACTCTTTATTTTCGATATCAATTGATGCCCATTCTAAAGTCAACCCCTGCGAGTTGTGGATTGTAAGAGCCCATGTCAACTTTAAAGTAATTTTTTTTTTCCTTTTATCATTGGTGTGATAGGTACAATGTTTGGATTAGTTGCATCAAATGGAACACCAACATACTTATAAAAAAAAAAAATTGTGAAAATTGGAATATTAGGTGGCTTAGAGGTAGGAGTATAAATTCTATCCCTCACATAACCAAGTGCACCATTCACCAAGCCAACTTCAACCCATAAATTGCATGTCAACATAACACGTTGACCACAACAAAATAAAACTTCATGGTCCGATTGATTATCATCAACACCAAATATTTTTTAATGCCTTGAATGCTTAGTAATACATTGTGAAATTGGACAATTTAATGATTTTGACATATGCCTGTTATGGAAGGAGACCATATGATTTATTGGAAACATGTGTACTGATCAATTTTAAATATCATAATTTTTATATATTTATTAAATGAGATATAAAAAATAACATGTAACAATATTAATATATATAAATTTTGCATTATCATATTAATTAACAATAAACATTAAATAATAAATGTATATTAATATTTTTTTAGTATATAATAACAATAAAATTATCACAAATGAGTGGAGAGGCTCATTGTTACACAACAATTTTTCACCGTCTCTGCAATTCCCCATCCCGCACAATTGGAGGGCTCATTTCGTGACCTGTGAGCACTGACATAACTTGAAAACACTTTCATGGCATTCCCCTCAACATGTACTCTCATTGCCCTGAAGACAACCCCTTGTGAAAAACCCTAAAAACACCCCTTTTTGCATTGGCACGGGTAGCCAGTTCATTACCCGCGCCAATGGGGGAAATCCTTCAAAGAGGGCGCGCCAATTGGCGCCTTGTCCTAGAGTCACACTTGCGCCAGCCATTTTAAGAAGTGTTTTTTAAAATTAAATGGCGGAAGTTGCATCCTAACTGATCCAAAAATAGGTATCTAATTTGAGTTGGGAGGTTTGGCTTTGGATCTCCATGAAGAGGAAGTGGTTTTCCACCTCTCATGGAAGCTTCTTGAGGATAGGGCCAATCCCATGATTTTATGGATCCCAACTCCCCTTCCTCCATCTATAAAAGCTTGCTCATCTCATTTGCAAGCTAGTCTCGAAGTTCCCAAGAGCCTAACGCTGCAAGAGCTTTGATCCATTCCCTTAAGGCCAAATCCAAGCAAGGAGATCATTGTCGAGACATCTAAAGAGAGAGGTTTGTCCCATCCCTGACATGCTTTATCGAGACGTGTTCTGCTGACGACCCTCTGAAGGAGAATTCAACGTCAGAGCTATGGTTGTATTATTCTTTTGATTAATTAATGATAAGCGACTATTGGTTATGGTTCCACTCTTGTTCTTGATAATGATCATGAGTTATGTCTTCTCTGACTGACGTATAGTTGTATGCACTAGATTTTACGCTTGCGTTTGTTTTCTTTCTTGCATGTGCAGGTATCCGATCATGGAGATCATGAGGATTGTGATCTACTAGAGCTAAGGAACGGGAGCGCTACCTTCTCTACGAGCGACAGCGTTGGATTCCAGGTAAGCCTTCATCACTAGTTGGTTTATCTGCAATTAGGAACCTACACTATAGCGTGAACGATTGTTGCTAGACCCGGTCCGGGCTAGTAGGGATCACCTCTGTCCATAGAGGGGATTTACCTCCACAACAAATTGGCAACTCCACTGGGGACCGTTGGCTTGTTGTTGTTCTTCTTTGTAAACAAAAAACGAAGCCTGAAGTTAGCCAGATAGCCTTCGAAATGATTTTGCTCTGCATTAGAGAAGTAGATCAACGCTGCTTCAGTCAATCTCCGGTTTAGTTTATCAACTAAATGCTTGGAGTGTCGTCTTGTCTTTTTGGTTGATTCTTGACCTTGCTTGCTTGGTCAGCTCTTTGGGTTTTTTTTTCTGTTTGTTTGGCTTTTGTTTGGCCTTGTCATCACTGGTCTGTGTCTGGACTGCTCTTTTTTATTTTTTCCCATTGTTAACTCTACTGGCACGCTTTTCAGCTTGACAGTCGTGCCCATTGGCGCAGGTTGCTAGTGTATCACCCGCGCCAATTCCATTCAGGCGCTAATTTCAGCCTCACGGTCGCGCCAATCCTGTGAGGTATTAGGTTTTTCTGTGTTTTGAGCCTTCTGAGACTGATCTGTGACTTTGGCCTTGTTTTTTCGCTTGTTTGAGTGTTCTGGAGCCTTGTTTGACTGGCTGTGACCTTCGTCCTTTGGTTGTTTGCCCGTTTCCATCGATTCCACTTTCTAGCCCTAGGGCATCTAGGTCCTCTTGTGTGTCGAGCCTCCCTTGGGAGTTTTTGGGTTTCTATCAGTTCATTCGATCTTGTGATTGATTCTTGACATTCATTTACTGATTTTTTATCACTTTATTGTGTTATTTAAGCATTTGTTCTCTTCTTCATTAGAATTTCGCTTTGCCTCGTTCGGGCCTAGATTACATGGTCCATTTGAGTCTTTGGGATTCTTTTGGTTTTGAGGGACTGTTTTGTCAATTTGAGGTCTGATTGCGTGTTTTTCATGGAGTGATTTGCTCATTTTTACTCTCTTACTATCGCATCTCAAATTGCTCTTCATTAATTTTCATTTTGTTTAGTGCTTATTGCTATTAAACATTGAAAAAAAAAAAGTCTCTTTTTCTTTTGATTAGTTTGTGCAAATTAAAATATTTTCGGTGTTATTAGTGATTAGTGACATTGAGAGAAAAGTTTTTGGTTACATTAGCTGCATTAGAGGCTTTGTTGGTTGTTTTCTGATCATTTTGTTTGTGTGAAAAACTCTCAACTCTTTCGTAGTTAGCTTTCATCAAATGAAATGATATACTGTGGCATATAGTGTGAATTTAGGAGATTTTGTGAGATCACACTCGCTAGGGCCTAAAAACTTAAACGTAATTGAAGATAAACATTAAAATTTACTCAATTTACACTAAGGTAGCATTGAAACATTATCACAACATTTAGTGGTCTAGGCTAGAGACGTGTTCTGGCGTCTTTAAACCTAGTAGTTGTTGTTCGCCTCTTAGCTTTAGACAGCACTACTACGGACTTGTGCTCCCCGTACCATCGAGTATATAAAGGGAGACCCCACTAGGTTTCTATCCTTTATCCATAGGAAGCCGAGTCTGCCGCCCTATATCCGTGATACACTAGACACAACATTCGGGGGGATTGCCTGCATGTACGTTAAGTCCTTGGTTGATTTCTCTTTCATTTTTTAAACCAAGGTGTATATTTCAGTTCACGGTTATTTGGTACACCCTTTGCCTAGTATTCCTAAGTAGTCATTTGATCTTTTCTGACTCTTTAAATTTGGAAGGATCACCAAGCACTTGTCCTTTCACGCTTGCTTCAAAACTGAAAGAGATAGAGTCACCTTTTATCGGTTTCTTGACTCTTAAAACATGAAACGATGAAGTTTCTAAGTTTCAATGTGGTAAAATTAATCACTCGCGATCACACACCCTCTTAGATTTTTCTTGTTGGCTGTTTGATTGTGTGTCTTGACTCGTTTTCAACCCGTGTGTGTTGTGCTTGATCTTTTGTCATTTTTTTCACAGTGGAAGAACCTCATATTTCGTCTATTGGTAGTCCATATACGAACGATTCATCAGAGGCTTCTCAGTCCTCTGCTGAACCTCAGTAGCCCATCATTTCCGAGTTTCCCCATGGGGGACCAGTTCTGTCTGACCAGCCTTTTGGAGGACCAGTTGTGTTCAATTGGTCCTTTTTTGACCCTTGGTTGGATTGGGAGTAGGGGAAGATTTCCCTCCTCTTACATCGGGTTTGCCTTTTATAGATGCTATTATTCCTCCTAGTCCTCGCCATCTATTACGAGATCTAGCGGCAGGCTCAAGCATGAGTGAATCTAGCGAGGAAATCCCCACGTCCGGTGAATATTACCAGTTATTTCCTTGGATATTATTTCGAGAAGACAACCCTAAACCATCTTTTATGTCATCCCCTAGTCCCTCATTACCCGTCGGGTATAGATCCTTGGGTCAGATCATTGTCGCCGTTGCCTCTATGGGGGTATCAGCTCCTTCTACGAGGCCAATTTTTCCTTCATTGGGGATGTCTCCACGGACGCCCATTACATCATCTCCTCAGGTTACTTCTGTAACCTCCATGCCCACTGTTTGTGTGGCCGCATTTGCACCCGCCGTTACTACCCAGTCCGTAAGGATCACATCCCTTCCTGAAGATATCTACATAGAATCTTCTATGCCAGAGAGCATCTCTCCATAGGAGTATCGATTGTCTCTGCAACAGTCAAACCCCAAGGTCGGAAAGTCCTCTCAAGATCCCAATCGCTCGTACTTTTCGCATTATGCACAAGATGGTACACTCGTGTACGTTTTTCCATATCAGTATGATGAGCATGGGAACCCTTTACGTTTACCTGCTCCTAAGGCTCAACTTCATGCTCAGGATTTACCTTATAACCAGACTGGACAACCTTTTAACTCGCAAGTCCAACCTTCTCAACCTTTGCAACCGTAGTATCCTCTTGGTCCCAACGTTGCACATCAGCCAGGACCATATTATGGTCTTGCTGTGGGTCAAACCAGTTATCAGCAACCACCTGGCTCCATTCCGCTACCAGGCCAACCGACCCATCCGGTACAACCTGGTATCCCACCACCAAGCCAACTGGCCAATCTGGCACAACCTGGTGTCCCTCCACCAGGCGAACCGGCCCATCCGGCACAACCTGGTGCTGCTCAACATCCAGGAAAACCTACACAACCGGCACAACCTATTTATCTGGGTCAACCTGTTTATCCAGGGAAGCCCACTCAGCCAGGTCAGCTTGCTCAGCTAGGCTAGCCTACATATCCTATCAACCCTGCCCAATAGCCGACTTATTCAATTCTGCAGCCAAATAAACCGTTGTGCTCTAATTATCTTGCTCAGCAGGGTCCCACCTATCAGCAGCCCACTCGACCCCAAGGCGGTTACTATTCTCATGGTCAATATCGACCAAATTATGGCCAGCCCCAAGGTTCTAACTATTACTCTCAGCAACCCGGCTACACCTATACTCAGCAACCCAATCCAAATGCTGCTTACATAGGGCCAACTTACAATCAGGGTCCATACTCTGGTTATCAAGCCCCGTACACTGGTTACCAGCAACCAAATCAGGCTGGATATCCGACCTATACCCCCTACAGTCAGAATCCTATGGGACAGAACCCCTGGGGGCAAGTTTATTCTCAACCAGCGTGGAGTACAGGTACTAGTCCTTATCCAGGGCCAGGTATGTCATCCAATCCGCCATTTCCGTTTCTGGCTACCTTTGAATTACCGGATCTTTCAAAATTAACAAATGATCCAATTCTGCACAATCCTTGTTGGCCTCTGGTTCCTACCAAGGTGCCCGGTGATTGTCCCAAGTTTGAGGGTAAAGCTGGAGAGGACCCCCAAGCTCATGTGACGACTTACCATCTTTGGTGTTCGTTCAACTCTTGAGTGGATGATTCAATCCGTCTGCGCCTCTTCTAGTGCCCTTTGACTGGCGCTGCTGCTAAGTGGTATATCGAATTATCCTGTGGCATATTTCAAGATTTCAATATGTTAGCCATGGCTTTTCTAACTCACTTTCAGTTACTAGTTCGCTATGAAGCCGAGATGCACCTCCTGACTTCTTTGAAGCAGGACAAATCCACCCACATTTCTGATCACATTCATGAGTGAAAACGTCATCATAGACTGATCAAGTTTCATATACCTGACCAGATACTAACTCATTGGTTCAACACCTCCTTCATTAAAAAAATCGCCCAAGATATTGCTATGGGAGCGTGTGTGACTAAATAACAAGCCATAGCGCGTGCCTAATATCTGGATCTGGTGTACTCCCAGTTCGGCACGCTTTATGATATCTTGCCTAATTTTCTACGGTATGGAACCTCTAAAGCTCCACCTACCCCACCGGTGGATGGTGTTATTGGTTTTGTGTCTCAGAATTTGAAGAAATCTTCGAATGGGAAGCAGAAGTCCAACTCATCCAATAATTCTGCTCCTCCTGCTCCTACCGATTCTGGAAAAACTGCGAAGGTTAATTCCGTTTAGGCCAATCCTACGGAGAAAGCCTCCAAAGGTAAAAACAAGGGCAAAGGTAAATCCAAATCTGACACACCAAAGCTAGAGTCCAAACCTCGTACCGAGGACAGTTCCCAATGCAAACCGAATTACCCCTACCTCATTTGTGAAGGAGATCATTATACAAAAGGTTTTCCATGATGATATGAAGTTAGTCAACTTCTAAAAGGCTCCAAAGGGACTCCGACAGTTCTTAAAGAACCGTTCTCGTCTCAACAGACCTAGATGGTTGAACAGCCTTCACCATCTGCACCATTTGGGTCTCAGGTCTTTATCATGAATGGTGCTGCACCTATCTCTATTGCTACATGTTTGAAGGACTACAACGAATCGCGTCAGGCACCTGGGAAGGTAGTTGTGGATGGTCTACCTCCCCCACCTGTCTCTGGTTCGTTGGAGAATGAGAAGCCTACTGCCGAACCTGTTGTGAGGCCACCTTCTAAAGGTGTTCTAAGAAGACCTTCCTACAATCTGAATGCCTGTGTCGCTCAGAACTACAGTATCGTTGAGGATCTGGCACATACACCTTCTGCCATGTCTGCATTCGAAGTTCTTCAAATTTTCCCATCACAACGGAAATCTTTATTGTCTGCAATCGGTGGAATAGGTCCCACTGATTCTAATCTTCTCACCTTCAACTTAGAGAACTTTACCCCCGGATTTCCACATTAGATCGCTCTTTTTATTCAAGTCGGGATCAACGATCTTAACATCCATAGGGCCATTGTGGATGAAGGTGCTTCTACCTGTGTCATGTCATCTGCTTGCTGGAAGGCCATTGGGTCTCCGGCCCTTTCATCATCTCCTAATGCCCTAGAGGCATTTGATGCTCGGGAATCGAAACCCCTGGGTGTTTTCGAGAGTTTAGCGATTACCTTACAGGGGAAGACAGTCAACATAGAAGTAGAAGTAGTTGACGCCAAGCTTAACTACAATATACTTCTTGGCCGCAATTGGACTCATGCCATGTTATGCATGCCGTCCACCCTCTTTCAACTTATTAAGTTCCCTCACGAGGGAAAAATTGTTACTGTGGATCAGTTGTCTTTCTTCACCTCCACCTCCGAGAACAATGTTCCATACATGGATCAGATCCCAAATCCCCTTGACAGTGTAGGACCTGGTCTCTTCAAGGAGCCCGTCCTCATGGGTATTTTTCCCACACCACCACCGCACACCTCTCAAGTTAATATGATCTATAGGTCTGACGACCCATGGCTCATCCCTACGCCTGAGCAGGTGGTTGATTTTGGAGAATCAATGCCTTTAACTCTGGTAGATATTAACTACTGTGAAATCATCGCTGCATATGATCCTCCCCCTCCTCAGCATGCTCCTTTGAGCATGGCTTTAGACACGTATTCTCAATCCCCCTGGCTTGGCGAGGCCGACTCGCCTGATCCTCTTAAAGAGACTTTCCCTTATGATGAAGCCATTGTCAAAACAATGTCTCTTGAGGAGCTGCCTTGGAGCGATGGACATCATCATTCCTCATTTATGCCTAGCTTGGGGGCAACGTCAGATTGTATAGAGCGTTTTGCATCTCAGGGTCCCACTCCACCTCTCTAGACGCCCATATTGACACATGAAGTGATTTCAAAGGGAAACCTGAGCAACATCACTCAAACCACTCCTATCGACATCTCTATTAAACCGGGGATAGTTGAGAATATACACGTGGAATTGACTTGTTCTCCTGATGAGATATGAGTTTATACTGATCTTTTTTGAGAATTCAGAGACATGTTCACCTGGTCCTATGAGGAAATTCCTGGAATTGTTCCCAGCATAGTAGTGCACGAGATTCCTACCTATCCTGGTGCGAAACCTGTGCACCAATGCCTCCGCTCGGTGCATCCTCGCAAAGCCACTGCCATTAAAGCAGAAGTTGAAAAAATTCTAAACGCGGGCTTCATTTACCCGATTCCACTCATACAATGGGTCTCCAACATTGTCCCTGTAGATAAGAAACATGGCATTATTAGAGTTTGTGTTGATTACCGAGATATTAATGGGGCCTGTCCAAAGGAAAATTACCCCACTCCTTTCATAGATCAAATCATTGACGAATGTGCTCGGAGTGAGATTTATTCCCTAATGGACGGTTTTTCCAGGCACAATCAGATAAACATTCTACCTACAGATCAACACAAGACTGCATTCATCTGTCCGTGGGGTACTTTCGCTTATAAAAAACTCCCGTTCGGCTTGAAGAACGCTTGGGCTACTTTCCAATGTGCTATTTCTTATGCATTCCATGACATATGCCATATCGTTCAACCTTATTTGGATGATTTTCCATCTCACTCAGCTTGGCGAGAGGACCACCCAGAACAGCTCTGCCAGATTTTCCTTCACTGTCGAGGCTACAATATTCGGCTCAATCCTCATAAATGTGTCTTTTTCATGGATTATGGCCGTCTTTTGGGGTTCATAGTCTCCAAGGACGGGATTCGCCTTGACCCCCTAAAGGTCAAGGCCATTGTTAATCTCGCGTCACCCTCTTCATTATATCAATTGCAGAGTCTACAGGGAAAAGCTAACTTCCTACGACGCTTTATACCAAACTACATGGAAGTGGCCAAAGGATTCATGCGTCTTTTAAAGCATAACATTCCCTTTCATTTGGATGACATTGCTCAGCAATCCTTTGAGAGGTTGAAGACGTTACTTGTTAATGCTTCATTGCTTCGGCCTCCAAACTATCACCGTGATTTCACTTTATACTTGGTTGCCGCGTTTAGCACCATAACTATGGTTCTGGTACAGGATGACGACGATGGAAAAAAACACGTTGTTTACTATTTATCACGGAATCTTCTCGACACGGAAACGCATTACGCTCACGTTGAGAAGATAACTTTAGCAGTTGTACAAGCTTTGCAACGTTTCTGCCACTACATCCTACTGCGTATCGTAACCGTGGTTTTAGATTGCAACCCCATGACATATATTCTCTCTCGACAATTACTGGGGGGGAAATACTCCAAATGGATCGTTATCCTTCAAGAGTTCGACCTAGATTTCACTACTGCTAAGTTGGCCAAATCACTGGTTTTCATGGATCTTATTTTCTCTCTGCCAATAGACTCCCCACTATCTCATTCTGAAGAAAATATACCAGACAAAACTATCTTTCTTATCAGCACCCGTGACCCATGGTATGGCAATATTATAGTGTATCTTTAGACGTCATCCTTTCCCTCTGAGTTGACCAAAGATGCCCGACGTCAGATTCGGCATCAGTCTCAGCCCTACCATATTTTAGGAGATACATTATACCGAGTTGGAGTAGATTCGGTGCTCTGTCGGTGTCTGAATTTGGAAGAGGCCGAATGAGTCTTAAATGACTGTCACAGTGGCGCCTGTGCTGGTCACATGTGTGGATATGCCACCACCTAGTAGATTCTGCGTGCGGGTTACTTCTGGCCATCAATATTCAAAGAATGTATTGTTGCAATCCGCAAATTTCACGCGTGCCAGGTTTTTCAGTGCAAGATGCGTGTGCCACCCTTCCCTCTGCATCCTATCATTACCGTCAGCCCTTTCAAAAAATGGGGCATAGATTTTATGATGTGTAACCCTCATTCAGCAGAGGGGCATGCATATATAATCGTCGTTGTCGACTACTTTACTAAGTGGGCCGAAGTGATGCCTACACTAGTCGTTGATGGCAAGACAACTGCCCAATTTATCTTCAACCATATCATTTCACATTTCGGGATCCCTCAGGCCATTGTTACCGATCACGATACTCACTTTTGAGATTACATGATGGCCGAGCTGACATCAAGGTTGGGCTTACGACACGATAGCTCAATGCCATATTACCCCCGGGAAAATGGCCAAGTTGAGGCTGTGAACAAGGTTTTGGTCACAATGCTTCAACGAACAGTTGGAATTGATAAGTCCAATTGGCACCTCCAATTGTTCTCATTTCTATGGGCATACCGGACATCAACAAAGAATGCGACCAGATTCACACCATTCCAATTGGTGTATGGTCTCGAAGCGACTCTTCCGGTTGAGTGCGAAATTCCTTCCTTAAAGCTAGCTGTGGAAATTTTCCCCAATAATTCTCCTGAAGAAGAACATCTCTTGTATTTGGAATGGTTGGATGAAACCCGCTGCTTAGCTGCTTTAGTCCTTGAAGCACAGAAAAAGTGGGTCAAAGAACACTTTGTTCAATCTGTCTCTCCACGTTCCTTTGTCGAAGGGGACCTTGTCCTCCTGTATGACCAAACGCACGACAAGCTCGGGGCAGGAAAGCTCCAACCCATGTGGCATGGGCCCTATATAGTAAAATGAGTATTGAAAAATGGGGCTTATGAGCTCATTGATTATGAAGGAGTTCCGCTGGCGTAGCCTAGAAATGGGTTGTACCTTAAGAAATAATACGCTTGAAGTTATTTTTAGTGTGGTGTGTGTACATTGGTGTGTATATTAATTTGTGTGCATGTGTGGTGTGGTGTACGATGTAAGCGTCTTTTTGCTGATCGGGTCTTCCTGATTGTGCAGATGTCCATTACTCCATTTGTGGGTTTCGCGAATGGTGCCTCCCGCAGTACCGGGAATCTGTCTTCGGCAGCCTAGGTAATCTATGATCCTGCTGGTGAGTTGGTTAACCTGCAAGGTGTGTTTTTGGGTCCTGCTACAAATAATATCGCGGAATATAGTGTTGTATTGGAATTATTAACCGAGGTTGTGGACCTCGGCATCCATGAATTACTTGTGTATCTAGACTCACAACTTGTAATATTACAACTTAACGAGCATTATTCAGTAAAAAATCCATCCATTTTATGTTTGTATTTGCGTATTCATCTGCTGGAAAGAAATTTTGACTATATTACATATCAGCACATACCCAGACATATGAATACATTAACAGATGCAGTAGCTAATTTCGTTTTAGATAGACATTTGCGCAATTTATAAAACATCATCACATGTGAGAAGATCCATCTAGAAATAGGTATATATATATGTGTCGAAATGTCTACATAGTGTGCATCACATAAATTCAAAAATATACATGTTTACATTCGGAGACGACATGTCTCTCTCAAAAAAAATATGCATGAAAGAAGCCCTAGGTGTATAATCTGCATGGTGCTCATGGTAACATGCTACCGCGTGCACTAAGCATCTCAGTAGTCGATGGAGGCGACTGGGCACCCCCACAGTGTGTCGCTCGTATGCTAGCGGAACATCTGCTAGTCGTGCATAGTCCGGGATCCCCCGGGCAATGCCCTCCAGATTCTGAATCAGTTCACCTCCCTCGCCACCCTCAGCCTGAGGGTCATGATCAACATGGGTTCTCCGCGCAATGGGCGACATGCTTGCGGGTCTCTCTGGGCCGACATCTGCATACACATAACAACTGTTATTAGAACGGACATGTATTTCCAAAAAAAATCATAATACATAAAAATAAAAAAGAGAGGTCATACCCAACTCTTCGTCCCAGTCATCCCCCTCGGGGAGCGGAAGGTCTGGATCTTCGGTGAAATCGGTCCCAGCATAAGGCCAATCCTCGACCATGATCAGCTGCCACCATAACCATCCAAAAAACTATGGCCTTCAGGACATCTATTGGCCTCCTCCTGATCTGGGCATAAGTGCTGCCCAATGAGCCATCCTTGGCTCTCTTGGTATCAGCTCAAAAAATATGGTCCCTTGGCCCTGAAAGATTGGTAATCATTCCAGGATGAACGATACCAAAATGGAACCGTAGCCAAACTGTTTCAACTTGTCTTGCTTGCACTTTGTAAGCTGCCTCTTGATATTTTTTGTCACCATTGTAGCCCAATCAAATAGTGTAGGATTCATACACTCAGAGGCTAATAGGAGTTTGGCCTTGGTGGCCTCGTGTGGAGCTTGCGATCCCACAGCTCGTGTGATGGTGTGTAGCACTACTCTCAGTGTGAGATCCTCAATAGTGTGGATATCCACCTTCCCGCTTCCTGATCCGGTCTGTGCCCTTGGGCACACCCTCGCCATTACCTGCTCCATATTTTCACCAGATGGTCTGTTTCCTGTTAATATGAGCACTGGACCTCTGCGTGATAGTCCGGTTATGAAGTATACATCAGAAACCTCTAGTTCCAGCACTTGGTCCCGAAGTTTGAACACTCCTTCATTTTCGTCCCAAATACTCACCATGTACTGTAGGAGCTCAGGTTGAGCTCGTAAGGAGGCTGTTAGGAAGAAATTCTTGAGTCCACAGTTCTTAAGTGCATTCATACATGCCTCATTCTCCATGGCCAGTTCATCCTCTTCCCCATGCTCCCTTTCCTTCCATTTGATAACCATTGTGTTTGGTTTCCTGCATCAACATGATCAAAAACCCTTGATTAGACCTCTGTTACATGGAAAAATCCATTGGATTGTTCTCTGTTTGGAAATTTAAAACGGAAAAACCGCATTGCGCCATTGGCGCGACCCCTTTGTATGCAAAAGGCCATTGGCGCGGGTCCGTGCCCGACACCCGCGCTAATGGGAGGAGCCCTAAAACTTTAAAAATCTTCCACAGAAGCCCAATCCGCAATGGAAATCTCTATAAAATGGATCAAAATGGAGTTCAGGGAAGCGCCTCTTACCTGGGACAAACGAGGATCTAAATGGTAGCCTGGATCAGTCATATTTGTCGTCAGAAGTTTGCACACAAATGGACCACTGTTGCTCTCAAATGAGGTAAACAGTAAAAGTAATTTTGTTTTTACCATTTGAGACTTATTAATAAATTTTTGAAATCTAAATAGGTCTTATAAAGTCATTTTTTATTAATATTTTAATATATTTCATTGAAAATGGGTTTTACACTTGCCTTTCTGTGAAGCAATAGGTCTTTATGCGGCTTAAACGGTGACACGAGTTGTATTTTATACTTTACCGGACTCGGTAAATACATGAAAAAGTCATTTTGGAGTCATATTTTAGCTCTTTTCTGACTCTCTAAACATGAAAAGATTGCCAAGTTCCTTGTCGTTTCGATCTCGTTAAAGTGGACACAAAACGACATCTACCCAGTATACGTTTACCCCTTTTTGGGGCTGGGATAGATTATTTATGAAAAAGGAATACCCTAGCCTATCACGACTAGGAGGTTTTCTCAGACAGAGTTTTCTACCTTTTCGGATCTGAGGAACTATTTACTAAAAGGGACCTTTGGAGTTTACTTTTCCGTTGTCTTTTCAAACTCTCTAAATATGAAAAGATGTCGACTTCTTCCTTTTTCAGACTCATTAAACCCTGATGACATCGGATTTAGTCGCAATGACGTTATTTGAGTCGCTCCTTCCTGGGGCTCGTTAAATGTACTAGGATGGATTCGTCCGAAGGACAAACTTATATTACAAGCATATGCTATCCCCTTCAAGATTTTTATCAAAAATAATTGGGTTACTCCCTAGAAATGGTGGGAAAAATGGAACCAGCATCATTGTTGTGTCGGTAGTATGTCACTCTTGAACATGGCACTTGTTTGCATTCGTGTCGGGTTGGGGACATATCATCTCATATTTCACTTGCCTTTGTGGGTTTGGGTGATCCTTTTCGACCTCTCATCTACTCTTTGCCTCGTCACCATGACCTCTGATCTTTTGATGTCAAATACTGCCAAATCCACTGTCGTGCTGCTAATATCTTCAAGAGAAGCTGACCTCTGGAAGTACCAACCTTCCTTTGATTCTCATCTGATCCTGATTCACAAAACATTATGTTCCTCTGTCTTGTGTCAATGATGTGGGAAACACTATGGCCCACCTTCGATCAAGGTCACTTCCTGTCGACTTCAGCTCATTATCTAGGAAGATGATCTAGAGGCTCCCTTCTGGTGACTTAGAGCCTACATGCCTCAATGGCAGGGTCTTCACATTCGACGTGAGGTTTTCATCATTGGCCTCTGATCGAGTGATTCTGCGTGTGTTCGAAGTCAGCTCATTGTTCACATGTTGTAGCTTGTACCTGTAGTACCTTGAGGACCATTGGCATTAATGGTGGTACCTCTCCCGTCTATTAACAGCTTTCATCATTGGCTGGTAATCAGGCGATGTTCTTGCATGTTCGATTTCAGCTCACATGTTCGCATGCTTGAACTTGTACTTTTTCTGGGTCGAGATGGAGCATAAGACCCTGGATTCCTATCTGTTATAATCCAGGTTGTGATTTTGTGGATTATTATGATTAGTTACACAAATCACTGATTGGATGGCTGCGACCATACCTGAGTCTATTTACCGATCCTCACTCGATGGCTACGTCCATGGCTCAGATCTGGATTATTTTATACTCTATTATGGATGGCTGGACCCATACCACATATATCATGTATATTGAGATATCAGTTGTACTTCTCTACGCAGGTTTTTTGAAGGCGATGTTTTCAGTTGCACACGTTCTCGTAAAGCATTTCACCCCTCTCTCTCTCTCTCAGGCCTCATGATTTAGGGGGCATCTGTTACACATCAATTTGTCACCGTCCCTACAATTCCCCATCCCGTACAATTGGAGGGCTCATTTCGTGACCTGTGAGAAGTGACATAACTTGAAAATAATTTCATGGCATTCCCCTAAACATGTACTCTCATTTCCCTGAAGACAACTCCTTCTGAAAAACCCTAAAAACACCCCTTTTTGCATTGGCACGGGTAGCAAGTTCATTACCCGCGCCAATGGGGGAAATCCTTCAAAGATGGCAAGCCAATTGGCGCTCTGTCCCAGAATCGCACTTGTGCCAGCCATTTTAAAGAGTGTTTTTTAAAAATAAATGGCAGAAGTTTCATCCTAACTGATCTAGAAACTGGTATCTAATTTGAGTTGGGAGGTTTGGCTCCGGATCTCCATGAAGAGGAAGTGGTTTGCCACCTCTCATGGAATCTTCCTTGAGGATAGGGCCAATCCCATGATTTTAGGTATCCCAACTCCCCTTCATCTATAAAATCTTGCTCATCTCATTTACAAGCTAGTCTCGAAGTTCCCAAGAGCCTAATGATGCAAGAGCTTCGATCCATTCCCTTAAGGCCAAATACAAGCAAGGAGATCATTGTCGAGACATCCGAAGAGAGAAGTTTGTCGCATCCCTGACAGGCTTTATCGAGACGCATTCTGTTGATGACCCTCCGAAGGAGAATTCAGCGTTAGAGCTATGGTTTTATTCTTCTTTTGATTAATTAATGATAAGTGACTATTGGTTATGGTTCCACTCTTGTTCATGATAATGATCATGAGTTATGTCTTCTCTGACTGACATATAGTTGTATGCACTGGATTTTACGCTTACGTTTGTTTTGTTTCTTATGTGTGCAGGTGTCCGATCACAGAGATCGTGAGGATTGTGATCTGCCAGAGCCAAGGAACGGGAGCGCTACCTTCTCTATGAGCGACAGCTTTGGATTCCAGGTAAGCCTTCATCGCTAGTTGGTTTATCTGCAATTAGGAACCTGCAATATAGCGTAAACGATTGTTGCTAGACCCGGTTTGGGCTAGTAGGGATTGTCTCTGTCCACAGAGGGGATTTACCTCCACAACACCCATTCTACAATCTAGTATGAAGGTGTGCCCAACTTGGAGTTGACATCATAAAATATTATTCATTGATTTGGATTGAAATAATTATAAAACAGTAATAATCACATTCTGATGGATCCCACTTGATTTGTAATAATTTTAGAACATTTATAATGGAATTATCGTTGTGTTCACTTTGTTAGATGATATTTCACTTTCACTTTCACTATTCTATTAATGAATAAATATTTGAATGTCTATGTTAAATGATATAAATTTATGTAACTTTATAGAGGTAGTTGTTTGTGCTCAACCTAGTCTCCTAAATTGAGTTCATTTAATTGTCAACCAGGGTTGGTAAACTGCTGAAGTGAGGTGCACTATATGTGCCTGGGTGTTTGTTTCTGAATGCGTTGTGTTAGTGTTTTATGATGTTTTTGGTCTTTTGATGGTTTTATGTTCACAAGGAAAAGAACTAAATTCTAGTGGAAAGAAGCTACTGGTTAAAAACAAAGTGAGGTCTAATTTATTGATGACAAATGACAAACGCAAATGCAAATACTGAAACAGAATAAAACCTAAACTATGACTAAGTAGAATAAAAAGCTTGATAATGACTTCAAGAAAATGAATCAAAACATAAACTTAACTTGTCCAATTATTTCATTAAAGGTATTTTGGAAGAGCTTGAGAAATGGGCAGCTAAGTATACAAATTCTCCTAATTAAACAATTAAACAATCAGCTTATAATGATACAACATCTTATCCATGATTAAATATTTGTTGAAACATATTTGGAGAAGAACATTGATAACATCATAAGATCTGTACTCTAAGACTAGCTCCCTTACTCAAAAGTTATAGATTTCTTTTAAAAGTAGTCTTTTGAGGAAAGGCTTTGTTTATGAAATGATAAAGAGGTTGCAAAAGTACTTCAGGCCTTGGGATGATACTGTCTTCTGTCCATATGGTTATGAGTCAATTATATATTTGGAACAAAAGAGGTTTTGTAAATAATGAAGGCCGTGGTGTTTAAGTTTAAAAACTAATGTAATCTAATATGCAATGGATGACAACTAAATGTGGAATGTAAATACAATGAGCTAAGCTAGAGCTGAAATAAAATTTCATTAGTCTACAATAAACAGTGTTGAACTAACAAGCCATTATCAAACTTAAAATGAAATAACAGAGCATGAATTGAATGCAATTTGACTCTGGAGTACCCTAACTAAGGTATCATGCAATTAATCTATGGGATTCTACAACCTATTTTGTCCATCATGAATGGTATTTTGGAAGAGCTTGTTAGAACAATCTTGGCTATACAATTCAGTGCAAATGCAAACATAAAGACTGAAAGCAATTACAATTAAAAACTAAGACATCACAGCTATCTCCTACCCATTATTATGATATTTTAGAAGAGCGTTTTAAGAGTAAGATCAGCTATGCTACTTAGTGTAAACAACAACTGAAACCTTCAGTATCACAGTCATGCCTTAGACATCATAAGGATTTTTTGGAAGAGTTTACTTAGAATAAGTTCAACTGTGATAATGAACAAAAGAAATTGCAATTAAAATCTATAACACTACAGCCATTTCTCATTCATTATCATGATATTTTGGAAGAGTTTCTTAGAACAAGTATAACTATAGTGACTAATGGAATTAACTATGAACTCAAACTTCAAAAACATGAAAACAAACTAAGATACTTATCTAAATTACGAAAGTAAAGCCGTGTAGGAGGCAGGGGCCCTCTACCACTAGACGGAATCTAACTCAAAATCAACTCAACGCGTTCAAAGCAATGTTGTCTTCTTCATTAAAGGAAAATAACTTGAAACAGAGTATTATCGGTCTTTAGAAATATAGCAGTCAATCCATGAAATCTAAGCAAAATCTAGAGCTTGTCTCTCGGTTTCCCGAGTGCTTTTATAACAAATCTACATAACAGAACTTGCAACAATACGGGGATCATTGTCTCTCCTTATCAAAATCATAATAGGACTCTAAATATGGCAGTGTAAAGGGACAAAGGACATCTGGACTGTCCTAGTCCTATTAGAAGTCTGCCTCCTTGAATGAGTTCCCACGTACCAAAACCACGTCCAGAATTCGGTTCATTCTTCATGGTGTGCAACGAACGATGAGGACTTGATGTGGAATATACCCATGTGTGGATTTTTCTGAGAGGACACCTAGAACATGGTTGAATGTGAAGACAGCTGCAAAATTGGCGATTAGCTACGGAATGTCTGCATTCTGTAGCTAGTTTCGGTTCAAAATGCATTACAATGACAAAATCACAAAACTTAGCAAGTTAGCCATGTTCTTCATTCTAAAAGTAATTTTAACTAATTTCATTGATCAATTGGGCCTGGGATAACAATGGACAAAGGAAAATGGGGTAAATTAATATGAAAGAAAGAAAAATCTTGGGGCTCAACATACCCCCACTGCTGACTTCTTGCATGTCCTCATGCAACGTATTCTATAAACTCAGAGACTTCTGCAAGAACATCCAACCCTCTTCTTCTTCTTTTCCTGGAAGTTAAAGGTCTTTTGGGTTTCCTAATGACTAACTTGAACCTTAAGTTGATAAGTGCCCTGATTAGCTTCTTGTTCTTCTTTTTCAACTTTTCATTAGCCTTTTCCACTTTGTCCATTTGTAGAGATAAGGTTGAGTTCATACTAGTTTTGAGTTTGACTTGTTCCTTGAGAATATCATTCTTAGTTCTGATATGTCTATTAAGTACTTCCAGCTCATACCTATCTCTTCTTAACACATCTATTTCAGACAGTGGAGGACTAGGGGTTCTATCTCTACTCTCTAAAGCTTTCCTTTCCAATGTTTCAACATAGTCATAAACTTCTTGCTGTGCAAGGTCAATTTCAGGGGTTTCTTCATTAAAATCTTCTTCAACATCTTCTTCAATAGATGTTTCCTCATCTTCTATGTTTATCACCCCTGTTTGTTTGATCTGTGTTTTCCTTAGTTTCCCCCCGAGTCTATGGCTTCTTCTTGGCTGGGATGATCCCTCTCCTTTTTCTGTGGCAGATTTTCTGATTACCCTCTCTTTCTTAAGTTGTCTCTTAATCTGAGTCAACTTCTCAGAGATTATTTCTTCACTACTTTCCTGTACTGTTTTGTCAATTTCAATTTTAGAGGCTCTCCATTTTCTGCTTCTCCTTGTAGGCTGATGTTCAGGTGAAGGCTCTTTTGGTTCCTAAAAGTGATTTCTTACCAAGAAATTTTCCCAAGTATCTTCTGTTTTGGCTAGATGGTGTTCAATTAAAATCTTAACCAAGCCATGATGGTATAGAGTTGTCTCTAGGAATTGGACTCTCCTTTGAACACCAGAAGCCATCTTTATTAAAATTTGAAGCAAGAAATAGGGCAAATATAGCTCTTCCTCCAGAAAATGCATTATCAACCTAATATGGTAAACATAAAATGTGCCATATCTACCTTCACAAGTGATAAATTTTTGTAGAATAAGCAATATGTTTCTCCATTTATTTTTTAATGCGGAACTTGGAATTCCCTTTTTAAACACAGTGACATCCATACCTGGTGATTTTAGGATTTGCTTCCATGATTCATTATGAAATTCTCTGTTTTTAAACCATCTTTCTCCATGTCTAAGCAATCTTGTTGCTTCTGCAATAAAAACCTCTGTGACAGTGAATTTAACATCTCCAACTTCAACCTCGGCTCATTTGAATGACCTTGCAAATGTTTTAGTAACTTCTTTGTGGAATCCATTAAATTTCTCAAGGAATTGTAGCCATCCTACCTATTGCAACATTTCTCTTCTTTGAGGGTATCCTTCCAGGTATTTTGTGCCCACTGGTTGAGTCCTTACAATGAGGCCCATAATTTATTCTTCAATCTTCAGATTAGTACTCTTTCTGCTCATGGAAACAATGACTTCAACCTTCAAACTGATATACCTCTGGTTCACGGTGATAGTGCTTCAATCTTCAAACTGATATATCTCTAATTCACGGTGACAATGGCTTCAAATTCCAAACTGATATACCTCTGCTTCACGGCGATAGTGCTTCAATCTCTGCTCATGGTGATAGTGGTTTGATATTTCAAACTGATATACCTCTGCTCACGGTGATAGTGGTTCAATATTTCAAACTGATATACATATGCTCATGGTGATAGAGATACCTCTGTTTTGTGGAATGAAATGATGAAGGGTTGGCTACGGAATGGAGTAATAGGAAGTGGTTACGGAACAAGTTAATGAAGTGAGGTGAAGAAAAAAAATCAATGAGTGAAAAGACTGTAGAGATTTTTTACAACGGATTCAAAAAAATCATCATTAAATGATTTGGCTGGGTGACGTAAGGAAATCAAACACTTCAACCTTTTAATCGCTTAAATGATGATCGGGTATAGAATTTGAAATGAAAGATTTTTATCCAAAGTTTGCGGAGGGTATATTTGGCATGATCGATAAAAATAATCAAAACAAATTTTTGAATGATTCATAACTAGACTATACTAAATTTTTCATGAAATGCCATTATAACCAGAACTTTTTACCTTTGCTTTTCATTTTCCTTTTGTGGTCTTTGTATAATTTGTTCTCCTCTAGAAGAGTCTTCATAATACTTCTTGATTCTTCTTGTTCATGGATATACTGGATCATCTTGTTGCACTTCAAATGTCTGTTGATCAGTGCCTTCAGGATCTGTAGCTGCGGAATGACTGTCTGGCTGCGGAAAGTCTGACTAGCTGCAGAATGTCTGTTTAGCTGCAGAATGTACCTGTAGAGAATTTTAATCATGGAATGGAGTGTTTTGGAATATACATAGAATATTTTATGGAATGAGTGAATATAGATGATGAAACATGGTATAATGGAATATGTATGAAGTAAATGATGGAATGGGATGGATTCAATTTATGAAATGGAGTGGAAGAATACAAGAAATGGCCTGTAATCCATGACATGTGTTATTCATTTGCAGAAAAACATCAAACTTTAAATTTTGATATGGAGATGACCTGGATGAAGTATGGAATGAGATGAATGAAATATGGAATGAAGTGAAGTATGAATGAATGAATGAAATGGAGTATGGATGGATAAGTAAATGGAATGAAATGAAATGAGATGGATCATAAGTGCAATGGATCTGAACTTATGATTTTGTAACAGCTGCTTGAAAAAACAAAATGGAAAAGTTAGAGTGTCAGAAAGACTTTGATTTTCACCCTATCTTTTCTGTATAAACATGCCAATCAATGATTGGTTTTCATGTTTATACTTTATATATATATATATATATATATATTTTAAAGAAATGCTTCAAAAAATTCAATCAAGTTGATGAAGAAGAAAGATTCTTCTTCATTAACTTCACATCACTGTTTTCCTGGAACTTCTTGACAAATTCTTCTCTTGAGAGTGGTTTGTGATACAACTTCAATCTATGACCATTCACAAGAAAAGTGACCTCTTCTTCATCTATTGTCCTGATTTTTACTGCTCCATTGTAAAAAATTTCAACAATTTCATATGGCCCTAGCCAATGTGTTTGAAATTTACCTTGAAAATCCTTGAATTTTGAATAAAACAAGAGATCCCAGTCACCTTCTTTGAATTTATTCTCTTTGATGTACTTATCATGCCATCTAGTCCTTTGATGTTGGACTAGACTTGTTTTCTGAACTGCATCTTGTCTGATCTCATCCAATTCATTAATCTTCTCCAATCTATGCTTTTGTGCCTATGTTAAATCAAGTCCTAACTGAACTGCCATTTTGAAAGTTTGAATCTGGAACTCTATGGGAAACAAAACTTGCTTTCCATAAACAAGTTCATAAGGAGTATGGCCTGTTGTGTTTCTCCATGTAGTTCTATAGGCCCACAAGGCTTCAGGAAGCCTATCTACCCAATCTCTTCTATGTAAATGAACATTCTTTGTTAGGATTCCTTAAATGACCTTATTAGTAGATTCCACTTGACCATTTGCTTGTGGATGATAAGGAGTAGATTTTCTATGCCTGATTTTGTATCTCTCCATCATTTGTTCCACTAGCCTTGATGTAAATTGAGCTCCTTGATTTGTAAAAATTTCCCTTGGGACACCAAAACGAGTAAAAATATCCTCAAAAAGAAAATTAACTACAGATGCTTCATTAGCAAAAATTAACGGCTTGGCTTCTACCCATTTGGTAACATAATCATTGAAAACTAATATATATCTCTTTTGTCTTGATGGAGGACTAATAGGTCCTACAAAATCCAAAGCCCATTTTTCAAAAGGTTCAATATGTACCTGAGGTTGTAATGGCATCTCACCTGAGGGAGAAGGTTTCCCTACCCTTTGGCAACTGTCACACCTTTTGACATACTCTTTAGCATTTTTAAACAAGGATGGCCAATAATATCCTAAATGAAGGATCTTATAAGCTGTCCTCTTATCAGCAAAGTGTCCGCCACAAGGTTCATCATGACATGCTTTGAGAATCTCAGGCATCTCATCTTCCCGAACACATCTCCTAATGATCAAATCTGGACCTGTCTTGTACAACTCATTAGAAACCCATGAATATTTTGCACTATCATAAATGATTTTTCTTTTATCTCTTGCATTCATTATTGAAGGAAATTTTCCTGAAACTAAATAATTTGCAATGTCAGCAAACTAAGGAGTTTGAGTAGAATTGAAAAAAGATATTCATTAGGAAATTGATCTTCAACTGGAGTGTAATCTTTGATGTTTTGGAGTCTATATAGGAAATCAACTACTGTGTTTTGTTTTCCAGGCCTATCTAGAATGGTAATGTTGAATTCTTGTAAAAGAAATAACCATCTTATGACTCTGCCATTAGTAATTGATTTGTTCATTAAGTATCTAATTGCAGAATGATTAGTGTGAACAAAAGTTTCATAGCCTGTTATATAGTGTCTAAATTTGTTTATGGCATGAACAACAGCTAAAAACTCTTTTTCAGTTACAGTATAGTTTAACTCTGCAGGAGTCAAATTTTTACTGGTATAGTAGATGGCATAAGGAATCAGGTCTTTTTGTCCCAATACTGCTCCTAGAGTTGTATCAGAGGCATATGTTGAGATATGAAAAGGTAACTTCCAGTTAGGTCCCCTTAAAATAGGTGCTTCAGAAATTTTTGTTTTCAGGGTTTCAAAGGCTAACTGGCAATCAGAATTCCATTTGAATTCACAATCTTTGGTAAGTAATTTGAAGAGTGGAGATGCTATCTTGGTGAAGTTTTCTATAAACCTCCGATAATATCCCGTAAATCCTAGAAAACTCCTAACATCTTTTTGACAACTTGGAATAGATAAGTTAGAGATGACTTCAACTTTTGACTCATCAACTATAATCCCATCCCCTGAAATGTGATGCCCCAAAACAATACCTTCAGTAAACATCATGAAACATTTCTCATGACTAAGTGAAATATTTGCTTCTTGACATCTCTTTAAAACTTTTTCCAAGTTTTCTAAGGCTTCTTCAAATGTGTTTCCATAAACTATGAAATCATCCATGTATACCTCTACACAATCATGTATTAGATCTGAAAAAATTCCTAATACTGCCCTTTGGAATGTTGCAGGTGCATTGCATAATCCAAATGGCAATACTCGGTAAGCATAGGTACCCCAAGGACAGGAAAATGTGGTTTTGTCTTGATCTTCAAGTGCTACTTGGATTTGGTTGTAACCACTAAACCCATCTAGGAATGAGAAGTACTTTTTGCCAGCTAATGTATCTAACACTTGATCTATGAAAGGTAAGGGAAAATGGTCCTTAAGAGTAGCTTTATTTAGTTCCCGGTAGTCAACACATACCCTCCATTTACCATTTTTCTTTGGCACAATTACCAAAGGAGAAACCCACTGACTATCTGAAATGGGATAGATGAAGTTGACATTTAACAATTTTTTCAATTCTTCTTTAACAATCTCCCTAAGATTTGGATTCATCCGTCTTTGAGGTTGTCTGATTGGTTTTCAATTTTCCTCTATATAGATGTGATGAGTGCAGGTCTTGGGGCTTATCCCTTTCATGTCAGTGTACTCCCATGCATATGCAGAAGAATGTCTCTGTAATATCTTGACTAACTCTTCTTGTTGAGATTTTTCTAGGTTCTTTTTTATATTCAAAGTTTTGCCTGGAAATATCTCACTTGTAGACCTGCCAAATTTATCCATAGAATGAAGAGACATCTGTCTTGATGACAAAAACTCAATGTTGGATTCCTCATGAAATGGTTCATGTTGGTATTCTGAAGAGGATTCAAAGTTTTCCAGAGTATTCAAAATTTGATTATCTTCACTAATTTCTGAAATTGTGAAGAGAGGTTGTAAATCTTCTTCATCCTCTATCCATTGAGTGTCATCTAAATATGTAATTGTCCTAGCTGGAGGATACAAAGTGAATTTATTAGTTGAACTACCATCAGAGATGTACATATCACCAGATCTACAACTAATAAAATCATTAGCTGTAGCCAACCAAGGTCTTCTTAATATAACAGGATGTCCTCCTAGATTATTCTTAGGAGTTAGGATCATGAAATCCACAGGGTACTCCCAAGAATCTAGGGACACTGGAATGTCTTCTATTACCCCATCAGGTTTGATCACAGATCTGTCTGCTAATTGTAATAATGTGGGTGTAAAGAGAATATTAGGAAGTTTCAGTTTATCCATGATTTGTCTACTCATGATATTGATTGCTACTCCTAAATCAATGAGTGTGTTTTGGATTTCAATTCCATTGATGTGAATTTCAACAACTGGATTTCCTGGGTCAAGATACTTTGGAATAGCAATCTTGCCCATCATAATGTCTACTATTTTTCCTACCAGTTGAATTTTATTTGTTTCTCTTATTCTTTTTCTTGTTTTCTTCATGCTCAACTCATTTATTGTTTTGGCTAAAATTTAAATTTCCTTGATGGCTTGTAAAAATGGAATTTTAATGCAAACATTTCTCAGCTCATCTAGGAAATCATAATTAGGCACCATAATTTGTTTTTATACACCTCTATAAATTTGTAATCTTTCTGGAAAGGGAGGTATAGAAGTAGATGTGGATGGTTGCTTTAATACAGGAGTTGAAATTATTGGATCTTTTTGCTTTAATTTTTCAGTGTTTGGATCTTGAAAAGATGTGTCTTCCTCAAGACTTTTATTCACCCGTAGAGAGTCTTCCTCAGAGTTATCTTGTTCTTGTATGATCACAGAAGGTTTCCTCTTTTCAAGTATTCTTCTAGACCTAAGTTGAACATCACTAAGGTCTAAAGGAGTAATTAAATAAGTTGGAAACTGTTGGCCTTCTATCATGTATGTGTTCTAAGGATTTTTATTATTGGGGTTTGGTATGGGTTGAGCAGGCAACTGATTTGATTTTTGAGGGAATGGTAATGGAAGTAGTTGATTTTGATGTGGTAGGTTCTGATGATGTTGTTGAGGATTTTGTTGAAAATTTTGTTCAGGATTTTGAGGATAAAAATGTGGGTATGGTGGATAGAATGGTGGACACTGATAGTACTGAGAGTATCTTCCATAGGGATTTTGTGCTCCTTGTGCCCAAGCTTGAGATTGATTTTGAAATTGAGGCCAAGGTTGCTGCCAATAATTCCAAGGTGGAGGTTGGTTATACATTTGATCATGGAATCCTTGTGTTTGAGGTCCTTGCCAAGGCCTTCTAGAGACAAAATTGAGAGATTATGTGGAATCTGTAGGAGTTTCCTCTTGAAAGACAGCTTTGAGACCAGGAAGAGAAGGACAATTCTTGGTCTCATGTTTTTCAAAACAAATGACACAGGTCTCTACAACTTTTACATCCAAAGGACACTCTCTCAAGGCATGTTTCTTTCTACATTTGGGACAAAAGATTGCCAAGGCATCAGATTCAGCTTTTTACTTGTTTTGTATCTTAAGGGTGTCTATTTGTTCACTAAGACTCCCTAAGATGTCAGATTTGAAATCATCAAGCATGTGTCCTATTTCTGATCTAC
Source organism: Pinus albicaulis (assembly GCA_034641835.2). Taxonomy (NCBI): domain Eukaryota; kingdom Viridiplantae; phylum Streptophyta; class Pinopsida; order Pinales; family Pinaceae; genus Pinus; species Pinus albicaulis. Next base: position 358,626,227 of record CM076582.1, read on the forward strand.
TTACTGTCCCAGAAGCAGACTTACTTGCCCTTGCAAGAGCAAGATCTCTTGGACCTTTTATAGTTTTAGATTTCCCTCTTGAAAGGTTGATACATAACTCAGATATTTCAGGTAATGTGAGCTGTGATATATCCCCTTTTCCCATCATGTTAAAGATATCCAACCATTCATCCCTAATTGTTTTCAACAAAAGAGCTTTTAAGGTGTCTTGATCTAGGTTTTCCATTTTTGCTCTTTTGATGTTGTAATGAAATCTTTCCAACAAATCTTCCAAGTTTTCATCTTCTTTTTGTAACATCTTAAACACTTCTTCCTTATGATTGACCGGCATACAATAATCCAAATACCTCTCTAGAAATGCTTGTTTCATGTCTTCCCATGTCCTAATAGAACTGCTGATCAAACTCATAAACCACTTCAATGCTGCTCCTTTCAATGTTGAAGGAAATAGTTTAAGTTTTTGAGCATCTTGTAAGTAGTCATAAGTTCTACACATGATTTCAAATTCAAATAGGAAGGTTTCAGGATCTTCAGTTTTAAGTCCATAGAAGTTTGGAAGGACAGAGGGTGAAATGTTTTTCATGGTTGTATTGGTTTCTTCATCAATTATAGGGAACCCAAAAGAGCTTCCCATTTCTCTTCTACCTCTTCCTCCTTCTGCACCTATACCTCCTTCTCCTCTACCTCTACCTCTACCTCCAAATAATGTGTGTTCTCCATTAAAGACTCCTCCTCCCCCTTCTTCTACCATCGTTGATTCTCCTGTGGAAGTGGAAAATTTTGTGTCCCTAACAGGAGTCTTTAGATCTTCTTCTAAGGCGGGTTCAGTGGATGAAGTGGAAGGTTTCTCTAATGGAATATCTGATCTTAGGTCTTCTAGAAGTCCAGGATCAGTAAAGGATGGAATGTGGGTCTGAGTTGAAGGTGTAATAGCTCTTGGTCTAGGTGAAACAAGTGGTGTTCTAGGAATCAAACTCCTGTTTCTGCTGCTTATGAATCTACCCCTTGAGTCTCTCTCTCTACACATATAATTTTTTTTGGGAGTTAAGAAACAAAGGTTACCTAGTTTTCACTTCCCCGGCAACGACACCAAAATGTTTGTGCTCAACCTAGTCTCCTAAATTGAGTTCATTTAATTTTCAACCAGGGTTGGTAAACTTCTGAAGTTAGGTGCACTGTATGTGCCTAGGTGTTTGTTTCTTACTACGTTGTGTTAGTGTTTTATGATTTTTTTGGTCTTTTTATGGTTTTATGTTCACAAGGGAAAGAACTAAATCCAAGTGGAAAGAAGCTACTGGTTAAAAACAGAGTGAGGTCTAATTTATTGATGACAAATGACAAATGCAAATGCAAATACTGAAACAAAATCAAACCTAAACTATGTCTAAGCAGAATACAAAGCTTGATAATGACTTCAAGAAAATGAATCAAAATATAAACTTAAATTGTCCAATTCTTTCATTAAAGGTATTTTGGAAGAGATTGAGAAATGGGCAGCTAAGTATACAAATTATCGTAACTAAACAATTAAACAATCAGCTGATAATGATACAACATCTTATCCATGATTAAATATTTTTTGAAACATATTTGGAGAAGAACATTGGTAACATCATAAGATCTCTACTCTAAGACTAGCTCTCGTACTCAAAAGTTATAGATTTCTTTCTAAAGTAGTCTTTTGAGGAAAGGCTTTGTTTATGAAATGATGAAGAGGTTGCAAAAGTACTTCAGGCCTTGGGATGATACTGTCTTCTATCCAGATGGTTATGAGTCAATGATAGATTTGGAACAAAAGAGGTTTTGTAAATAATGAAGGCCGTGGTGTTTAAGTTTAACAACTAATGTAATCTAATATGCAATGGATGACAACTAAATGTGGAATGTAAATACAATGAGCTAAGCTAGAACTGAACTAAAATGTCACTAGTCTACAATAAATAGTGTTGAACTAACAAGCCATTATCAAACTTAAAACAAAATAACAGAGCATGAATTGAATGCAATTTGACTCCGGAGTACCCTAACTAAGATATCATGCAATTAATCTATGGGATTCTACAACCTATTTTGTCCATCATGAATGGTATTTTGGAAGAGCTTGTTAGAACAATATTGGCTGTACAATTCAGTGCAAATGCAAACATAAAGACTGAAAGCAATTACAATTAAAAACTAAGACATCACAGCTATCTCCTACCCATTATTATGATATTTTGGAAGAGCGTTTTAAGAGTAAGATCAGCTATGCTACTTAGTGTAAACAAACAAATGAACCCTTTAGTATCACAGTCATGCCTTAGACATCATAAGGATTTTTTGGAAGAGTTTACTAGAATAAGTTCAACTGTGATAATGAACAAAAGAAATTACAAATAAAACCTACAACACTACAGCCATTTCCCATTCATTATCATGATCTTTTGGAAGAGTTTCTTAGAACAAGTATAGCTATAGTGACTAATGAAATTAAATATGAACTCAAACTTCAAAAACGTGAAAACAAACTAAGATACTTATCTAAATTACGAAAGTAAAGCCGTGCAGGAGGCAGGGGCCCTCTACCACCAGACGGAATCTAACTCAAAATCAACTCAACGCGTTCAAAGCAATGTTGTATTCTTCATTAAAGGAAAATAACTTGAAACAGAGTATTCTCGGTCTTCAGAAATATAGCAGTCAATCCATGAAATCTAAGCAAAATCTAGAGCTTGTCTCTCAGTTTCCCGAGTACTTTTATAACAAATCTACATAACAGAACTTGCAACAATACGAGGATCATTGTCTTTCCTTATCAAAATCGTACTAGGACTCTAAAGATGGCAGTGTAAAGGGAAAAAGGACATCTAGACTGTCCTTGTCCTATTAGAAGTCTGCCTCCTTGAATGAGTTCCCACGTACCAAAACCACGTCCAGAATTCGGTTCATTCTTCATGGTGAGCAACGAACGATGAGGACATGATGTGGAATATACCCATGTGTGGCTTTTCCTGAGAGGACACCTGGAACATGCTTGAACATGAAGACAACTGCAGAATTGGTGGTTAGCTACGGAATGTCTGCATTCTGTAGCTAGTTTCAGTTCACAATGCATTACAATGACAAAATCACAAAACTTAGCAAGTTAGCCATGTTATTCATTCTAAAAGTAATTTTAACTAATTTCATTGATCAATTGGGCCTGGGATAACAATGGAAAAAGGAAAATGGGGTAAATTAAGATGAAAGAAAGAACAATCTTGGGGCTCAACAGTAGTAATTAAAAAGAAAAAAAAAACAACTTCAACTTTTATTTCTCTTATAAATATTTCAATATAGACTTAACTAAATTGTTTGGACATCCATATTGACTAATATATATCAATATGAACACACTCTCTCTATAACGATAGAAAGTGTGTGTGTGTGCGCGCTAATGTTTACTTTAGTAAAACATAAAGGAAAAAGTAATTAAAGGTAAAATAATTTAGTTACTTCTTAATATGTAACTCATTAAATTTTTTAGTATATAATATATATCATAATAAATTAGTCAAAAATACAATTTGAAAAATGAAAAACTACACATGATCTACATAAAGAGAAAGAAAGAAAGACATTATAGATATATGATGGATTTAGCAAGCACTAAAAGGAATTAAATCTCTTGATGTGGAAATATATTTTCAATGTTTTGAATTCTAAAGACAGGTTTGCATATAATTATGGTAGATCCTTCATTAATATGGATATATACTAGTAGATTATTCAATGCAGTAATATAATAAATATTTTTTGAGGTGGAAGTTGTGTGTGGTTTTATCATTAATAGAAGAGAAAGCATAAGAGGTTCTTAGAATATTTTGCTATAAAGTTGTTGAGATCTCCATGATTAACTAGGATTTTAGTCATTTAAAAACTAACTATTCTTTAGGATTAAAAAATTATCATTGAACATAAAATTTTAGACACAAATCCCTTATATTTTAAATTGATGTAAATATTTATCAAAATTATCTTATATCTATTTGGAAACTAAAAAAATTGAGAAACAATGTCATCAATGATAATAAACATCACCCACCAATTCCACGTAGTAAATTATCACCTAAAAATTCGTTAAAACAAAAGGACACTTGCGTGATATTCATCTTAGCTCACCAGCTAAGTCACCTGACACGGGGACATGGGAAATGAAGGACATGAGGATTCCATTATCGGACACAGACACGTTGACCCCTCAGAATATGACACATTATATATATATATATATATATCTTACAAAAAATCATACGAATTCATTGATTCAAATGTAGATCTCCATCTACATGTAAGTTTTAAAAAGATACAAAGTAACATTATGCATAAAAATACAATTGTCACATATTCATCAATGATCCAATAGGAGAAAGACAAGATACTATAGTTTTCTCATTAATTCATCAAAATAAAATTTTGTTTCATAGGTAGTACAATGGCAATGGAAAATATAAATACAAAATACAAAAAAACTACAAATCTGCAGTCCTCAAGGAAATACGTAGCTCATGAGCCATCAATCCTCATCATCAAAATTACCATCATTGTACTCATGATAATGGTCACCATTGGTCTTCTTTTTTGCATCCTTCCCCTTTTTAGCCAAAATAATCTATGCATTTACTGGTGTGGAGGATGACCCCTCTACACTATCACCATCATCAAATGTGACAGGCTCTATCATTGGCTCATTGACATCGAAATATGCCAATGCCAACTCTACACTACTGTCCATACCCATATCATCAAGAAATACATCCCACATCTTTGGATTTTCCTTCAATGACTCATCCATGTGCCTATAAATAATATGAAGGTTGGTGTGCACATACATTAGTGTCTCTACCCTGGAATTCTCAAGCCTGCTCTTCTTGACACTATAAAAATTCCCATATATGCCCAAATTCCTCTCGCAATAAGAGCATGAAGTCACCTAACAGAGGATCCTCATGTATAGCTACTATAGAGGAGGGCTTTCTAGCCATTGAGTTGACCAACAATAATAGGGATTCTTAGCCCCATGTCTCTAATAACATCATATCCTTCTAATCTACTAGTTCCAGTGGAAAACTCTTCAAAGGCGTCTTGCACCTCATCAAGAGATTTTATATCCTGAAAATGACGCATGAATGCATATTTCCTCCCCTGTGATGTTTCGCCATCCATGTGAGGAGGGAATTTGTGGGAGGGTCCACCATTGAAAAGCTCATGGCTGTAGTATTTTGGGTTCAAGGAGGGATACAAACAATGTAAAGGTGTGCAATTATTATCCCATTTTCTGACAAGAATATCATGTATGGTGGTGAAGAAGGCCTCTAGTGATGTCTCATACTCAAGGCATTCACTTTGTAAAATGCTCCTCATAGACTCAATCATGGAATCCCATCCCTCATAAACCTCTCCTATGATCGGTTGGTCAGTATCTACAAATTAAAGCAAAGAAATGATCGGGTCCATGATCTGAATAAGTAGATCTACCCTCTCCCACCATGCATCATCTAGCATTGTTTCCTCCACCCTTTTTGAGGATGCTTGTTTAGTATTTCTCCAAAAATACCCAAACCATGAAATAACCATGGCCTCGAGAGAAATATTGACCCCCCTCAACCTATAAAACATGGTGAATGAAGAGGAAAACCATGTATCTAAAATTTTAAACAATCATATATTGGTGTACTCTTTGTAGATAGTGAGGGAATTTGTATGGTTTTATACAAAGTTGCGGACATGGTGTGCATCCTCAATAATGCTTCCAATCCAAAGAACATCAGAAGTAATATATTTAATTTATAAATTCAATCAATGGACGATGTAATGTGTTGAAAATACTTGTGGATATTTATCTTCCAAAATCATGCAATCAACCTTGCAAAAAGGTGAATTATCTGTAATTATTTGTACACAAAAATCAACACCTACATCTTCAATAAATTTAATAAACAACTCACCCATATATTGTGCATCCTTGTATTGTACCAGTGCATCCACTTATTTGAAGAAAATTCGACCATTCAAGGAAGACACCATAAATTTGATGAGTGCGTATTGTGATGGATTTGTCCATCCATTAGAAACAATGCTAACGCTAGATATCAGCCATGCTAATTTAATAGGATCAAGCAGCTTGTCCACCTCTTTCTTTTCCTTCATCAACAATGTGGTTCTAAGCTTATCTAACATAGGAGGCACATACCTTGATGGATCCCCTTGAGTTAGAGCTCGACATATTTGAATAAATATAGGTGAGCATGCAAAATTGAATGATATAAAGTTCTGATTAAAAAAAATCCAATGATGAGATCAAGCTCTTCCCATTTCTCTTTTTGTAAATTCTTTTCCATTGGACCAAGTTAAATTTCCTTTGTTTTTTCTTCTTTTCCCCCACTAGAACTCTCAAATGTGAACTTATTTTTACTTTTCCTCAATAATAGAAGGGGGTCATTATTGTTTTTTTAAGTTTTTGCAGCCACATTTGACACACTAACAAATGCCTCTCTTTCCATTTCTTTCCTCTTTGATAGAGGAACTTGTGTACACACTGTGATTCCACAACTTGGTAAAGCCAGCAAATGAGCTTTCACATGGTAATATGTGCTCATGAAATTATTGTTGCAATAGTTGCATTTCCAAGAAACATTGGCTCCTCCATTCCTCTTTCTTCCTATCCCTTTCTCTATTATGAAATATTTCCATAATGGATATTTTTTATCTTGAGGTTTTTGTCTTCCCTCAACATTTGAAGATGTTGTTGAAACCCCACTAGCAAGAGATGGAACACTTGTAGACCCTGTTGAAATTCGAACAGGATGGGCATCTCCAATTGGTAGATTATTTCACTTCCCCTTCCCTAATGCCCTTTATTGCACCATGAAAGATGTAAAATAAAATAAAAAAATGCATAAAATTGTAAAATAAATGCACATGAAGACTAAATGCAAAAAAAATAGAGAAAATGCACTTACATGTTGCTTGAATCTACTTGAGAATGATCCTTTTCTCCTTTCAAACACACAAATGTCGAACTGGAAAAAAATAAAATAAGCCAAATAAACATTTTAAAACCTGTGGATGACTATTTCGTGGGGTTTGTGTTTGACGGATTGTAACAAGATCATGTCTGATTGGGACACGATCCGGACATGATCATGTACCGATCGCACATAACCGGACATGATCGAAGGGATACGAGTTCCGATCGAATCATGCTTGATTCAAATGGATTCGGGACACGAGGGGTTAGGGGAGCAAATTTTCCTTCTTAGTTCACCAGTCTTCATGGTTTGGTGATTAGTTGGGTTAGTGGCCTATCACTAAGTGGTTCATCTCTTATATCCTTTTCCTTGGAATTTTTTTGGATCTATTTTTCATCTTGTCTCTAGTGTGGTTTTAAATCTATAGTTCTTTTATCAGAGGGGCTTGAAATTTATTTATATTTATGGTTTTGGTTTAATTTTTTAGAAATTAGAAATTTTTTATTTTTTTTTAATATTTAGTTTAATGTTTATTTTTAATTTGGATACGTTTAAAATAATATTTTAACTTTGGTAACCATTTACTCGAAAAAAAAATTAGTGAAATTTTGGTTAAATCTTGGACCTTTTCTTCAACCTCTTCTTGAATACACTTTTGCTAGTATATTACTTTATTTTTTCTTCATGGAACTCAAAACTATATTAATCGATTAGTCCATTGATCAGAAAGAAAAAATAAGTAAATAATACCTCATTTCACTTTTGTTTTAGTATTCTTTAAAACTAAGAATTAAATGCATCATTTCAATTAGAAATTTCTATTAAAATTTTGGCTCAATTGAACAAACATATAAGTTGAATGTGATGGTACTCACATATAAATTTCCAAGTTTACTCAAGGGAAGGAAGTTGTGCCCTCTATTTTGAAGGAAATGTTAATTTCTAGATATGACAAAGACACCTTGGTTCACCAACTTATAGATATGAAGGTGTAGGTATAGCACAATGACAAACAAACATTTGTGAGGTTGAAAATGATCATGCCTACAGCTTAATTTCCATTAATATCTTCATGAGATTCATTGAAAGGATGGAAAGTGCATTCATAGGTACAATAAAGGTACTACAAATTTTAATGTTTATTATACTTATGGTTCTCAAACTTCTGTGGTTTTCGTTAATTGTAGAATCTAGATTTTCCACAGTATCATAAAACATTGGTCGATGTTTGGAATCCCAACTGGGATCCTCTCTTGCTTCTCTAGTTGTGGGATTTACCAAATCTAATTTATTTGGTTAAATTCATGATCAAAAGTCCACATCAAAGTTTTTATCTAACTTTGAGTTAATTTTTATTGTCTGGCCTCACAAGAAGAAATATACAATTGCATTATCCTCTAGAAAAATTCTATAGTTTCAGGGCAGTCAAGTAGTTTATTGGCTTTCGAAATGAAGGAGCTTATGAGGATAATCTTATCAATATTTGTTACAATATTAATAATTCTATAGAAATTTATCACAACAAAGTGGACCATTAAAGGAAAAAAACACATTAAAATCCATATGAATTTCATTTGACAATTTGTGGAGGATGGTGTACTCTATTTGGAATCTTTTTTTACTCACGAGCAAGTTGTACAGATATTTACTAAACCTTTGACATCACCATGATCCCTTTATTTATGATTGATGATTGAGGCTAATGAAGATTTCTTCTGGGGTCATTTTAATTCATCCTTCCATCACTATTTTTTATTTTCTAATTTTTAGGAAATATTTTTTCCCTATAGGTTTTTATCCTTTTCTCTACTAATAAGAGTGAATCATTTTTTTGTCCTTTATTTCTTGGCAGGGAGTTGGGAGTCATTTTTTCATCCTTTCTTTCTTCACCGGGGGTGGGGGTGGGGAGGGGATTTTTTTCATATAATTTTTTCTCCCTAAGAAACCTAGTTTCTCATTATTTTTTTCTTCTGTTAGAAGTCACCAATTATTTCCCTATATTCTTTGCATATTAGCTAATATTAGTTCCATTGGCTTGGTTTTCTTTTCCTAAAATAAGTTTTTGAAAAAACCATATAAAAGGAGCTTTTTTTTTTACGCAAAAAAATTCTTATGTAACCACTTTAAAAGTTTTGGATGGATTTAGAAAAAAAATGAGGGGTTGCTATTCATACATCTAAGCATATAGAAGAAATAATAAAAAAAACGAATGGATAGTGGGTCGAATGGTTGGATAATGTATATCTGTGAGTTTCCTGTTGTAAATCTACCTTGAATAATAAGAATATTGATTATCATTGTGTCGAGAATGTTTCCCTCACAAGGACAGTTTTACCACGTAAAGTGATGTGTTGATATTTTTGTTTGATTATTCTTCTATCATGTTTATTTGGCATTATTTTCTGCAATTTAAATTTATTTGTGGGTCATGTTTTCGCTGCTCAACTCAACAAGTGGTATCAAAGATTTTGGAAAAAAATTGTGTTAATGGAAAATATGCAGAATGTGATGTTTAAAATTGAAAAATTCAATGGGAATAGTAGATTTGAGCTATGGAAGGTTAATATGTGATATATACTCATGAATTAGGGGTGGAAAAGGCATTGGTGGATAGGGAAAATAAACTCATGGGAATCGATAATGACGACTATGAGGACATAGATGCAAAAGCTCTCAGTGCTATTTTTCTGTGCTTAGCGAATGATGTGTTGTTTAACATCATTTGAGAGAAAAAAATTGCACACACTTATGGACCTAGATAGAAATCCTTTATATGATGAATTCCTTGCCAAACAAAATGTACTTGAAGTGGAAGTTATATATTTTGTGGATAAAGGAATGTACAAATATATCTAATGATTTGAATTCTTTCAAGACTCTTTTATGTCAATTGTCTAGTATAGATGTAAATGTCGAAGGGGTGGACAAAAAAATTATACTATTGTGTTCTCTGCCTTAGTCTTGGGATCATTTTCTAACCTTTGTCAGTTTTAGTTCTACCAATAGCATTGAATTTTATTCTATTATGGAATATTATTGTTTAAAGAAACTTGATAGAAATCTAGCCTTGAAACCTCAACATCAGAAGTAATGGTGGCAAGACGTTGATCAAAAGGAAAATATCATAATTCAAGAGACACCTCAAGATCGAATTCAAGAGGAAAGAAAATTAAGTTGAAGTTTTGGTACTGTAACAAATCATAGAATCTAATTAAGAATTGTTGGAAAGGAAATGAACAAGATTCTAAAAAGGACTCTACATAGGAAGCTAGTTCATCTAAAACTAGTGCAAGTGTTGTTGATGAGGTATTGTACAATTATATTATTTCTAAACATCATCATAATTTGCTTCTAGATTATGGTGCTTCCCACAATATTTGTCTCCATAGGAATTCGTTCTGTTCATGTCAATCTATAGATGTTGGTCTAGTTTTCATGGGTAATGATGTTACATGCAAAATAGTTGAGATCGGTATTATCAGGATTAAAATGTATGATGGTACTACTATAACATTAACGAAAGTGAGGGATGTTCCCGAGCTTAGAAATTACTTAATATCTTTGTGAGTGTTAGAATGTGTTGGCTATAAATGTAGAGTTCAAGGCGAAGTTATGATGGTGATCAAAGGCATCTCGATAGCCATAGATGCTAAAAGGATTTGGAACCTTTATAGTCTTGAAGGTATGAGATAAACATATCATGGAATAGTGGCATATGAAGGTGCAAGTGACTCTACTCGTTTATCACATTAATGATTGGGTCGTATGAGCAAGAAAGTGTTGAAGGTATTAGTTTATCATAAGTTAATTTTAGGCTTGAAATATCTGAATTTTAATTTATGTGATAATTTTATATATGGAAAGAAATCTAGATAAATTTAAAACACGAAAAACATGTTAGTAAAGGTATCCTTGATTTCATCGATTCGAATATTTAGGGACCATATCCTAAAGTCTCTTTTGGAGGATCTTCATATTTTGTAACATTTTTATATGATTACACTAGAAAGGTATCGATATATTTACTAAAAATAAATGTTGATGTATTTCTTAAGTAGTACAGAACTTTGGTTGAAAATATCACTCACACATCAATTAAATGTTTGAGAACCGACAATGGAGTTTTGTTTACTTGAAAGTAATTTGAAATTTATTGTGAGGAACTTGGGGTTGAAAAACATAAACCATGGTTTATACTCCTAAAAAAAATGGTGTTCTTGAACACATGAATAGGAATCTTCTAGTGAGAACAAGGAGTATTCTTAGTAATGTCAAGTTGCAATAGGAATTATGGGAGGAAGAAGTTCTTGCGGCATGCCATCTGCTAAATTGGTCACTATCAACTATAATTAGTTGTAATATTCTAGAAGAGGTATGGACAGACCAACCTTTTGATTATTCTAATCTTAAAGTTTTTGGTTGTGATGCATATTCTCTTATTCCAAAGAATAAACATTCTAAGTTAGATCCAAAATATAAAAGAGTAATATTTTTTGGATATGGTGATGGAGCTAAGAGATATAAATTGCGGCATCCTACTACCCACAAAATCATCATTAACATCAATGTCATATTTGATGAATCATCACTCATAAAATCAGATGTAGACGATGAAAATAAACAGGAAAAAGTATGACAAATTAAACAAGTTCAATTGGAAACTCCATCATCTTCAAGGGAGGATATTTAGGAATATGTTCATGAAGAAAATCGTACAGAAGTAGATGAGGATACAAAATTTTCTCAGGAAACTAAGGAAATACCACAACAAATTGTAAGAAGGTCTACACGGATCAAATATTTTCCTAAATTGGTATGTTAATTTTTTTACATCTATTTTTTTAATTGCTAATGATGAAGAAAATAGCTGCTATCACGAAGAAATGGAAGCATCTGATAGAGATAAATGGAAGGTAGCAATGACAAGGAAATGGATGACTTCAAAGAAATAAATCATGGGATCTTATGGAACGTCCTCATGACATGAAGGTTTTCATTTGCAAGTGGGTTAAAAATTTGAAGAAAGGTGTGGATGATATTGTTTAGAATTACAAATCAAGACTCGTTGCAAAAGTATACTCTCAAAATGAAGGTATTGATTTTCATGAGATTTTTTCAGGAGTTGTTAAGCTTCTTTCAAATAGAGTTGTGTTAGCATTATTTGCATTACTTGATCTAGAGTTAGAGAAACCAGATGTGAAAAAAAAATTCTTACATGGATATTTGGATGAGGATATATATATGCAACAACCAAAAGGTTTTTTTTAATCATAACAAGAGATTTGTTTGCAAACTCAAGAAGTCATTATATGGCCTGAAGAAATCTCCCATGCAATGGTACATAAAGTTTGATTCCTTCATGATGAACTACAATTTTACCAGAAGTGACTGTGATCTTTGTGTTTACTTTCAAAAGTTGGAAAATCCAATATTCATTATTTTAGTGTTATATGTTGATGCTATGTTTGTAGCAAGCAAAATAATGTTTGAGATTAACAATTTAAAGTCTCAGTTGGCTAGGACTTTCAAAATGAAGGATCTTGGAGTATCAAAACAAATCTTGCTCATGGAGATACATAGAGACATGAAATATGGTAATGTATAACCTTGACAAGTTTAAGGAACCGGACATGCTGGATATATACACAGTAACCCCAAGTACAGAAGAGGAAGCTCTTCATATGACTAGCCAAATGGTTTTGTGGTCCAATGTTCTATTACAACCCTATTTAACATTCAGCGTACACTTCACATTACAGTTTCTTTGCTATGTTTAACTTCGTAAAAATGTAGCTACGTAGCCTTCGTCCCTTGTAATAAGAAGTCCCGTATCAAGACTAATAATGTTTGGTTTATTTTACCTTTCACTAAATTAGCTGAATACTTTAGATTTTATTCTGTTATTGCGTAAAATGTTATCGACCTTTCTCATACTGGCGCTCAGATCTCTCTGCTTGCCCCACCTTCCTCTGTTTGGTCCTTCATATTCATTCTGTTCACTGGAACGAAACACAAAACGAATGGCCCATTCCGTGAGTAAAGTGTTGGATAAATAATATATGCAAATGAACTATAACGAGTTTCTTGGTGACTTTCGAGTACCTATCAATTATTCAGTTTCTTGGTGACTTTGGAGTAGCTATCAATGTTGCAATTGGTCGGCTTCCTATCCCTATTGTAATTTCTGCGAATATATTGAAATTTGATGAGAATATTTTTAAAATTTGCAATTCCTATAAATTTAGTAAATTGAGAAGAATTTATAGATAAGAAAAAAACACATCAAAATCGGGAACATAAAGACACTTACCTGTATATTCATAATATCTACTCCTCCCTTTGTTGTTGGCTATTGTTTTATTTCTGCAATTCTTCAAATTCGTTTACTGCGACGTCAAATAACTATATCAAGATTTCAACCAAATTTCCACTCGAAATTTCCACTAAAATTTTTAAAATATTAAACAGATTTTTGTAAATGGCAATCATAACCAGCACGGCCTCTAAATATAATGTTAATCACAGATGTCGATGAGCCAACCGTCACTAGAGTGTTCTTTAAAGTTGTCATTAATGAGTGATAATCATACCAACCATAATCCAACATTTGATCACGTTGCAACACACACCTATATTTATAAAAGGGAAAACCATATTTTATGATTTTTTCCGATTATCTTCAGGAGACTATAGACAAGGATTATTTTTCCACAAGCATCAAGAAAGGTTCATTTGAAAAGTATTCGAAATAGAATGTGCTTTTTTGAATGAGCGTCAGCAATTGAATCAGACTTTTGTTGGTTTTGTTAGTATTATGAATGTGGTTTAATAGTTAGATGGGGAGTTTGGTGTTTCTGGTTTTATAGTTTAATTTTGGGCAAGATTATGTATGGTTTGATTTTGTTTGATTTTAATATTAATAGTTAATTAGTTTCATGGATGTAGTCTAATGATTAGGTGGGCGAAGTTTGATTCTCACAAGGCTTGTGATCCAATCTTAGATAAAACTATGTACATGATTTTCTAGGTTAAAAAAGAATATGAATATTTACTTACGTTGCTAAAGTAGAATGTGTCTTTTTGAAAGAGTGTAAGCTCATACTTTTGTTAGTTTTATTTGACCAAATTTTTTATTCCCACAAATCTTGTAATTCAATATTTTTTTATTGAATTTTTTTACCCAAATTATGATTGCCCCAAGAGGCACATTCTACAACCCAGTATGACCCCATGTGTAAGTATGTCATAAGCCAAAATAACAAAAACTAAAGAAAAATTTTAAAATAAAATCTCAATAATGTCGGCTTAAACAATAATTTAGAAAGCCATATAAATAAACGATTAAAAATTCATTAAAAAATAAATTTATCAAAATGTGAAGAGGTTTACTAACACTAAAAAAAATGGTAAATAAATAAAACCTTTTCTTTTTTATATTTACTCCATAAATCTCTATATTTACAAAATTCAAAAAAGAGGTTTTATTTAGGTGAAGCCTATGGGCCAAATACCATGGGACAAATACCATGGCCAAATACCATATTTATAAAATAAGTATGGTAAATAAATAAATATAAAAGAAGTATAAATAGAAAAGGTAGATAAATACAAATATATCAATTAGGATTAGAAATCAGCTTCTAATTATATATGAAGTCTATGTCACAAATACCATGGAATAAATTATTATTAATAGCATGCCAAAAAAAATATTATTGCACACTGAGGCGCATTCTACAACCCAGTATGACCCTAATGTGTAAGTATGTTGGAAGCCAAAATAACAAAAACTAAAAAAAAAATTTAAAAATAAAATCTCAATAATGTTGGCTTAAACAATAATTTAGAAAACAATATAAATAAAAAATTAAAAAGTCATTAAAAAATAAATTTATCAAAGTATGAAGAGGTTTAGTAGATAAATAGAAATATAATTAAACTAGAGGTATGGTAAATAAACTAAAGGTATGGTAAATAAATAAAACGTTTTTTTTTTTTATATTTACTCCATAAACCTCTATGTTTACAAAACTCAAAAAAGAGGTTTTATTTAGGTGAAGCCTATGGGCCAAATACCATATTTATAAAAGAGGTATTGTAAATAAATAAATAGAAAGAGGTATAAATAGGCAAGGTACATAAATAAAAATATATCAAATAGGATTAGAAATCAACTTCTAATTATATATTAAGTCTATGGTCCAAATACCATGGAATAAATTATTATTAATAGCATGCAAAAAAAACATTATTGCGCTGAAAGGTGCACTCTACAGCCTAGTATGACGCTGATGTGTAAGTATGTTGAAAGCCAAAATAAAAAAAACTAAAGAAAATTTTAAAAATAAAATCTCAATAATGTCGGCTGAAACAATAATTTAGAAATCCATATAAATAAACAATCAAAAATTAATTAGAAAATAAATTTATCAAAATATGATGAGATTTACGAACACTAAAAAAATAAATGGTAAATAAATATAAATATAAATAAACTACACGTATGGTAAATATACTAAAGGTATGGTAAATAAATAAAACCTTTTTTTTTCTTATATTTACTCCATAAAGCTCTATAATTACAAAACTCAAAAGAGAGGTTTTATTTAGGTGAAGCCTATAGGCCAAATACCATATTTATAAAAGAGGTATGGTAAACAAATAAATATAAAAGAGGTATAAATAGGCAAGGTAGACAAATAAAAATATATCAAATAGGATTAGAAATCAATTTCTAATTATATATGCAATCTATGGCCCAAATACCATGGAATAAATTATTATTAATAGCATGAAAAAAAAAAACATTATTGCGCCTAGAGGCGCATTCTACAGCCCAGTATGACCCTGATGTGTAAGTATGTTGGAAGCCAAAATAACAAAAACTAAAGAAAATTTTAAAAATAAAATCTCAATAATGTTGGGTTAAACAATAATTTAGAAAACCATATAAATAAACAATTAAAAATTTATTAAAAAATAAAATTTTCAAAATATGAAGAGGTTTACGAACACTAAAAAAAGAAATGGTAAATAAATAAAAATATAAATAAACTAGAGGTATGGTAAATAAACTAAAGGTATGGTAAATAAATAAACTTTTTTTTTAATATCTACTCCACAAACCTCTATATTTACAAAACTCATAAATGAGGTTTTATTTAGGTGAATCCTATGGGTCAAATACCATGAGACAAATATCATGGGCCAAATACCATATTTATAAAGGATGTATGGTAAATAAATAAATATAAAGGAGGTATAAATAGGCAAGGTAGATAAATAAAGATGAATAAAAATATCTCAAATAGGATTAGAAATCAACTTCTAATTATATATGAAGTCTATGGCCCAAATACCATGGAATAAATTATTATTAATAGCATGCAAAAAAAAACATTACTAACCCTACAGCCCATATGACCCCGAAGTGTAAGTATGTCGGAAGTCAAAATAAAAAACTGAAAATAAAATTAAAAAAATATATATAAATAATGTTAGATTAAATAATAACTTACACAACCATATAAATAAACAATTTAAAATAAATTTAAACAATATAAATTTAAAAGATGAAGAGTTTTACGAAAGCTAAAAAAGAGATATGGTAAAGAAATAAAAATATAAATAAACTAGAGGTATGGTAAATAAATAAAACTACTTTTTCTACTTACTTGGGAGGTATGGTAAATAAATAAAGCTATAGTTTATGGTAAATAAATAAAAATATAAATAAACTATAGGTATGTTAAATAAATAAAACCTCTTTTATATTTACTCCATAAATATCTTTGTATTTAGAAAAACTCAAAAAAGAGGTTTTATTTAGGTGAATCCTATGGGCCAAATACCGGGACAAATTATTATTAATACCGTGGGTCAAATACTATATTTATAGAAGAGGCATAAAAATGTAAGGTAACTAAATAAAAATATATCAAATAGGAGTAGAAATCAACATTTAGTTATATATGAAGCCTATGGACCAAACTAATAATAATAGCATGCAAAAAAAATATCATTAACTCTGGCATTAATATTAAAATATTATTATTATTATTATTATTATTATTAAATATTATTAAATTTAATAACGTTATATTTATACAATATTAAATTTGTTTATATATATATATATATATATATATATTCTGGATATATATGGTAGGGAAGAACAAGGACATGTGATAGAACTCGAGAAATAGCAGGAGCGACAAAGGAGAGATGGAGATAAACTGAAGGAGAGGGGAGATGAGGGATGAATAGAGAGAGAGAGGGAGAGGAGTGGGAGAGAGAGAGAGAGAGAGACAGGGATAGAAGAAGAAAGACATAGAGAGTGAGAAGTGGAGAGAGATGGAGTGACAAAGGAGATATGGAGAGAGAGTATGCATGTTTAGGGGTGAGATAAAGAGACCTAGAAGGAGTGATGGAAACAAGGGGGGAGAGAAGGAGAGAGAAGAAAAAAGGGAGGGATATAGTAACATAGTTGAAGATATAGATAGAGTGATGGGGGAAGAGAGAGGATATGAGAGGCAAAGAGAGAGAGAGAGGCGAGAAAGGGAGAGGGATGAAGGACAGGAGAGAGGACTTTAGAGAGAGAGGAATAGAGTGAGGGGGAAGTGAGAGGATTGTAGGGGAACAAAAGAGAGAGAGAGAGAGAGAGAGAGAGAGAGAGAGTGATGGGGAAGAAAGAGGGAGGTATGAGAGAAAGGGAGAGAGAAGAAGGAAACAAGAGGGGACTTGAGGGAGAGGAGGAGAGAGGGAGGGAGAGAGAAGGAGAGAGGGAGGGAAGAATAAATACATAGAGTTACAAGTGGAGAGAGAGAGGGAGTGACAAGGGAGATATGGAGATAGAGTGTGTATGTTTTGGGGTGAGATAAAGAGATACAAAAGGAGAGATAGAGAGAAGGGAGGAGAGAAGGATAGAGAGAGAGAGGCATATATGAATAAAGTTGGAAGGTGAGGATAGAGAGAAAGAGAGAGGTGGGAGAGAAAGGAAGAGAGAGAGTGGAGAGAGGTAGGGAAAGAGAGATGGAGACAGAGGGGGAGAGAGAGGGAGGTAAGAATAAATACATAGAGAGTGAAAGTTGGAGAGAGAGAGAGAGAGATAAGGAAGATGGAGAGAGAGGGAGAGAGGATAACATGAGGGAAGAGACATATAAGTGGGGGAGAGGGAGGGAATGGGAAGAGAGTGAGAGAGAGAGAGATGGAGGGAGGGAGAGGAGGAGGGAGTGATAAACAGATAGATTGGAGGAGGAGAGTGTGTGTTTTTGGGTTGATATAGAGAGACAAAGGGAGATATAGATATAGATGGAAGGTGAAGAGAAAGACAAGATAGATGGAGACAGGGATGGAGGGACAAAGAGATTGATAAATATGGAGTGAGAGAGTGTGTGTGTTTGTGGGGGTGATATAAAGAGACAAAGAAGGATACATGGAGAGACATATAGATATATATGGAGGGGGGAAAGAGGGAAGAATATTTATTGGAGTAGATGCATTGATTTCAATGTAGATGGTGATTTCTAATCCTATTTGATTGCTTGAACTAGATACATTGATTTTAGTGTAGATTTGTTGAGTTAAGCAGTAGAAAAAACTTAAATAAATAATTAGACACATAGCATAAAACATGAGACAAAGGATTTAATGTGGTTCACCCAACAAATCTGGGCTACGTCGACCAAAAAGAGGCATCGACATTTCATTCATCAACAGGAGAATTACAACAACATAGTTTCTCATTTGCACTTCTCTTCCTCTCACCTAACATCACTCATGCTCATTTGCCTCTACGGGCTTACATTTTATAGATGGGAGTAGAAACTAAATCATTAAATTCAATCACAACAAAATAGGATGAAATAACTACACATCAAGATTAGATGGATTCAATTTAGCAACAAATCCTATTGTTGTCACAATCCTCAGATTTTCACCAAATTTAATTTAAGAAATCTCAACAATCTCCACCTTGACAAAAATTAGCCTGATACCACATTAAATTATTATTTTTATCTTTTCTACAAGCTAAGAGAAGCTAGACACCATCGTAGCTTCTCTAATAAAATTGGTTTCGTGAACATGTCTGCACAGTTTTTCTTTGTATGCACTTTTTCAAGAGAGACTCCCTGTTCAGTGATAACCTGTCTTACAAAATGGTACTTGATAGGTATATGATTTGATTTACTATTATAGGCCGGATTTTTAGCCTACTGAATTGGACTTTGACTATCACAAAATAACTTGATGTTGTCATGCAACCTACCAGACTCACCAAACAAACCTTTCAACTAAATCGCTTCTTTGCAAGCATGTGAAGCAGCTATGTATTCTGCTTCTGTAGTGGATAAAGCAACAATGTTTTGTAGCTTTGACATGTAGCTAATAGATCCACTTGCAAGAGTAAAGACATATCCTGAAGTTGACCACCTCTTATCCAAATCACTTGCAAAATCAGAATCAACATATCCGCAAAAAAATTCACTAGTTTTGTTATAAGTGGTACAATAATCACTTGTTCCTCTCAGATACTGAAGCACCCATTTTACTGCTGACGAGTGTTCTTTTCCTGGATTTTCCATATACCTGCTGACAACCCCAAATGCATGTGAAATATATAGTTGTGTACAAACCATCGCATACGTCAAACAACCTACTACATTGGCATAAGGTATTTGAGACATATATTCCTTTTCTTCATTAGTGTTAGGACATAAACCCGAAGAAAGCTTAAAATGGGAAGCAAAGGGGACTGAAACTGGTTTCACATTGTCCATACCAAACCTCAAGATTATTTTCTCAATATACTTCTGTTGTGATAACCATAGCTTACCATTGCTCCTATCTTTGAAAATCTCCATGCCCAAAATTTGACTTGCTACTCCTAGATCTTTCATATCAAACGTCCTAGCCATCTGAGCCCTTAACTTGTTGATCTCTGTTATGATTTTGCTGGCTAAAATTGTATCGTCAACATAAAACACTAAGATAATGAACATGCCATTACTCAATTTCTTAAAGTAAACACAATGATCATATTCACTTCTTATAAAATTTTGACTCATCATGAAACAATAAAATTTCTTGTACCATTGCCGAGGCAACTGCTTCAGATCATACAATGATTTCTTGAGCCTGCAGACAAATTTCTTGTTATTATTTTGAGAAAACCCTTCAGGTTGATCCATGTAAATCTCCTCATCTAAATCTCCATGTAAAAAAGCAGTTGTAGCATCTAGTTGCTGTAATTCTAAATCAAGTAAAGCAACTAATGCTAACACAATCCGAATTGAAACAATTTTTACAACTGGTGAAAATATCTCATGAAAGTCAACTCCTTCTTTCTGAGAAAAACCTTTTGCGACCAGTCTCGCTTTGTACCTGTCTTCTTTATCATCAACACCTATTTTCAATTTGTAAACCCATTTACATCCCACAGTTTTTCTATCTTTAGGAAGTTCCACCAGATTCCATGTGGCATTCTTTTCTAATGCCTTCATCTCATCCTTCATAACTTCTTTCCACTTATAACTGCTAGAACCTTCTACAGCGTCTTGATATCACAAAGGTTCATCATCATTAGCGGTTAAAGAAACTGAAGTAACATAATCATCATACCTTTTAGGAGGACGTCTGATTCTCGTGGACCTCCTTAAACATGTTTTTGGTACTTCCACAATTCACTGATTATTTTTTGTAGGAACTTCTTCAAGATCTGCATCTGAAACATGTTCATGATCTACATCTGAAACTTGTTCATGATCTGCATCTGAAACTTGTTCATCTGGACTATCATCATTATTTGAACTAGTTTCAAACTGAATATGTTGAAACTTTGGTACATTATCCTATTTCAATTTATCATCTATATCTGGATTATCGAGTGAAGATTCATTAAATTTAACATCTCTGTTAATGATGATGTTGTGAGTAGTAGGATCCCACAACCTGTATCCCTTAGTCCCATCACCATATCCAAAAAAGATATATCTTTTTTATTTAAGATCAAATTTAGAAAATTGATGTTTCAGAATTAGAGCATATGCATCACAACCAAAAACTTTCAGTTTAGAATAATCACAAGGATTAGCTTTCCATACATCTTGAGGAATTTTGCATCCTACTGTAGTTGATGGTGATAAATTTATCAAGTAAAAAGCCATAGAAACCACTTCTATCCACAATTCCTTCTGTACATTGGCATTACTAAGAATACTTCTTGCTCTCTCTAACAGAGTCATGTTCATGCATTCAGCAACTCCATTTTGCTGAGGAGTATATACAGTAGTTTTATTTCTTTCGATCCCAGTTTCCTTGCAATAATTATCAAATTACTTTGAATTAAACTCACCACCATTGTCAATTCTTAAACATTTAATGGTTCTTCCAGTGATGTTTTAAACTAATGCTCTAAACTGCTTGAAAACTGTGAATACATCATACTTTTTCTTTAACGTATAGACACAGAATTTTCTAGAGAAATCATCAATTAAATATAAAAAATATGAAAATCCTCCATATGAGGTTGTAGGAGATGGACCCCAAACATCAGAATGGATATAATCAAGGATTCCCTTACTAGTATGTTTTCTACTTTTAAACTTCTGCTTGCTTTGTTTCCCATATAGACAATGTTTGCAGGAATCTAACTTAGAAGATTTTAAATTAGGAATTAAATTACAATAAGATAAAAATTTTAATTCTCTTTCTCTCATATGGTCCAACCTTTGATGCCATAGATGAATAGAATTGATGTCGTTTTCAGAAACTGTAGAAGCATGATCTGACTTTGTTCTTCCTTCTAACTGAAAAAGATCTCCAACCTTCTTTGCTTTCATTACTAGTAAAATTCCTTTATAAATTTTCATTAATCCACCTTGAATAAAGGTTTTATATCCATTTGTATCTAGCACTACTAGAGAAATGAGGTTTTTTCTGAGTTCAAGCACATGTCTTACATCAGTTAATATTTTATTTGTCCCATCAAACATTTTAATCTGGATGCTTCCACTTCCCACAATATTACATGAGAGATCATTTCTCTATGAATACACATGTGATTTGACGTACCAGAATCGAACAACCAATGTTGATCATGACTAGACAAACTAACTAGTAACACTTCATCACTCATACCTGAAATGGATGCCGAACCTGTATCTGTCGTGTTTGCTTCTTTCCTCTCTATCGAAGAGTCTCCTTTGGATGTTTTCTGTCTCTTCCAATAGGCATTCTTCAAATGTCCCGATTTTCCACAAAACCAGCACTTTACATTACCCTTCTTCCCTTTCAATTTTGACCGCGAGTTGTTCTACTTACTGAAGTGTCTTTCTTTAGAATGACCTCTGACCATCATTGCTTCTAATGTAGAGGTTTCTGAATTTGGCCTTTTCCTTTTTTCTTCAGATAAAAAAGCTCCAACAACATCATCAAATTCAAGGGTTTCTGATGAACTAAGACTTATAGAAGTAACAAAATGATCCCATGACTCAAGCAACGAGCACAATAAAGTTACATCTTTATCTTTAGATTAAAATTTTACTTCTATGCTTTCTAACTGCACCAGAAGAGTATTAAAGGTATTCAAATGATCATTTATTGATATACCTTCATTCATGTGCAAGCTGTACAACTGTCTCTTCTTCAAAAGAATCCTATTTGTTAAGGATTTTGTAATGTATAGCTTTTCAAGCTTTGTCCACAAACCAGTAGCAGTTTTTTCTGACACGATGTTAAAAAAAAAATCATCCACCAAACACAAACAAATGTCGCTCAGTGCTCTGTCATCCATGTCACTCCATTCGTCATTTGTCATGACGGAAGGTTGTTTGGATTTTCCCAAAAGTGCCTTCACCATGCCTTGTTGCATGAGTAGATCATGCATCTTCACTTTCCAGATCTCAAAGTTGTTTTTCCCATTGAACTTCTCGATCTCAAATTGAGCACTTTGTGTTTTTGGCATGTTTATCTTCTATGGGTCCTTCATTGCCTTTTTTTTAATCAAATTAAGAATTTGTTAAAATTCCCTTAAAAAAGAATATACGAAATTCCTTTCTCACATTCCACTGTCGAAAAAACTAACTCTAGGCCCTAGGCCCAATTTAATGACATATTACAGTAATCGATTTAAAAAAAAAAACATGCCACTATTTTTGATATAATCGATTTTTTTTTTTTAAAACTTCAAATCGATTTTTAAAAAACATTGCATCAATTGACTTCAATGCAAATCGATTTTTATATTTTAAAAAATGGAATTTCATAAATCGATTTAAAAAATGGACTCACATTATTAACCGTTGAGCTGAGTTTTTTAAAATGGCACTTCACACAACCAATCTCATGGTCCACGGTAAATAGCAAACGGTCCACGTTGAAGCAGGCTCTGCAGTCCACAGTCAACGGCTGTCACGGCATCAGACTTGGGCCTCACGGGCACATGGATGCACGCAACAATAGATTTACTCTTCTCCATCGCAGCAAACCCAGCCTCTTGGCCTTCTCATTCACACACAGCAGCCACTGACCCGACCTCACGGTCACGACTCACAGACTTTGGCTCTCTGCGCATTTGAAACTCCAACTACCGGTGTTCAACGTTTCCCGAGCCCTCCAGCTCACATGTTGATCTGTTCTTTCAAGTCACACGTTGCGTTATTTCAACAATTTGCTTACAGTGGTCTTCTTAACAACTTGTTCTCTGTCACAGTTAATCCTACTCAGATTCCACACAACGACGGCTCTGTCGACAACCTCACAGCGTTTTTCACTACCGGCTCCATCACACTAACAGTGGCTATCTTAGCACTTCATCCAGTATTCAATGCTTCCCGTCACATGTTAACACAACTCTGATACCAAATGTTGAGTTAAGCAGCAGAAAAAACCTAAATAAACAATTAGACACACAGCGTAAAACATGAGACAAAGGATTTAATGTGGTTCACCTAACCAATCTGGTCTACGTCCACCAAACAGAGGCATCAACATTTCATTCATCAACAGGAGAATCACAATAGCAGAGTTTCTCATCTGCAGTTCTCCTCCTCTCACCTTACATCACTCATGCTCATTTGCCTCTACGGGCTTCAATTTTATAGCTAGGAGTAGAAACTAAATCACTAAATTGAATCACAACAAAATAGGATCCAATAACTCCACATCAAGATTAGATGGAGTCAATTTACCAAAAAATCCTATTGTTGTCACATTAATGATTATTTCTCCAAATTTAATTTAAGAAATCTCAACAAGATTTTTATTTCTATTGATATTTGATTACTTGCACTAGATGCATTGATTTCAATGTATATAATTTCTAGTCCTATTTGATTTCTTGCACTAAATGCATTGATTCGGTGTAGATGGTGTTTTCTAATCTTATTTGATTGCTTGCACTAGAAGTATTAATTTCAATGTAGATGTTAATTTCTAATTATATTTTATTTCTTACACTAGATGCATTGATTTCAATATATATGATTTATAATCCTATTTGATTGTTTGCACTAAATGCATTGATTTCAGTGTAGATGTTGGTTTATAGTCCTATTTTATTTCTTGCATTAGATGCATTGATTTTAAAGTATATGTGGGTTTCTAATCCTATTTTCATACTTGCACTAGATGCATTGATTTGAGGGTAGATATTGATTTCTAATCCTATTTGATTACTTGCATTAGATGCATAGATTTTAGTGTAGATGCTATTTTCTAATATTATTTTATTTTTTGCATTAGATGCATATATTTTAGTGTACATGTTGATTTTTTATTTTATGTAATTAGATGTATGATGGTACATTAATTTTAAAACCATTGGATTAATAGAGTGCATTGATTTCAGTGTAAGCACAAAAAAATTATTAACAATGTAGATTTATTTTTGTGTTATAACTTAATTAAACCTAATAATATTGGAGAGAAAGAGAGACAAGTTATGATGTTTAATACAACAACTTGAGCTAAATATTTTATGATTTCAACTATCTTTTTCATATAGTCGATATGAAAATATGAAAAAACTAACAAGGGTGACAATAACAATAATACAAGAAAATAGTTTGAGATTGATCACAATGAAGGCTATTTGTAATTTACTACATTCTTATTATTCACATTTTCTATCACTAAATATTATTACATTGTCACTTTGCATTCAAAATTTTTCATCATTAATTAAATAAGTGAATTCAAAATTAAAATGAATCGATAAATCTCAGACATATTTAACATATTTAAAATGGTTATATTAATATTACATGTATTTACATATTATTGATAAAATTAATCATATGTTCCTCATATTATCGATAGATTTCCTTGGCAACACACGACTAAAACCATCCTAGATCCATCTTAACTCCGGATCTATCAAGCATGACTGAAACCATCCTAGATCCATCTTAACTCTGGATCTATCAAGTATTGAGAGGGATCAAATCTCCCTAGGTGCAAACCTTTCCTAAAGTTTTTCACTCAAAAAAGAGGTTTCACCTAGAGATATTTGATCCCTCTCAGTGCTTGATAGATCCGGAGTTAAGATGGATCTAGGCTGGTACCCACAAGTCTTGTAATCCAACCTTGCCCAAGATTGTATATGGCTCAGAGAAATCTTGTGTAGAACTAACCGAATTTCTTCAATTCAACAAATAATATCAATATTTAATTACATTGTTGACTTATCAACTCAATGAAACTAACAATCTAGATGCTTGTTTCATCACATGAATATCCCTCGATGATTTTATCATATTCCCATCGTAGATGACATCACAATATTACCAATTCATATTTAAAGAAAAAAATATTGGTACTTCAATTAAATTTTAGTTTCGGACTTGACTTAATGTATCTATGGAATCAGACTTTTGTTGGTTTTGTTAGTATTATGGATGCGGTTTAATAGTTATATGGGGAGTTCGGTGTTCTTGGTTTTGTTAGTTTAATTTTTGACAAGTTTATGTATGGGTTGATTTTGGACAAGATTATGTATTATGTATCGTTTTATTTTTTTTTATTTGAATATTAATAGTTAATTAGTTCCATGGATGTAATGTAATGATTAGGTGGGGAATTTTGGTTCCCACAAAACTTGTAGTCCAATTTTAGACAAGACTTTGTAACTATTTTTCTTAGATTAAAAAAAGAATATGATTATTTGCTTACATCACTGAAGTAGAATGTCCCTTTTTTGAACGAGTATCAGGTCATACTATTGTTGGTTTCTTTTACCCAAATTTTGATACCCACAAGTCTTGTAATCCAACCTTGCCCAAGATTATGTATGGCTCAGAGCAATCTTGTGTAGGACTAGACCGAATTTCTTCAATTCAAAAAATAATATCAATATCTAATTACATTGCTAACTTATCAACTCGATGACACTAACCTTCTACATGCTTATTTCGTCACATGAATATCCCTCGATGATTTCATCATATTACCATCGTAGATGACATCACCATATTACCAATGCATATTTAAGAAAAAAAAATATTGGTACTTCAATTAAATTTTATTTCAGGACTTGAATTGACCTAGCTATGTAAGGTTCTGCGGTAAATAACTCAATAAAAATCAACGCCAAAAAGGAGACTCGGGTTAAAACCTTTTGGTCACAACTCGATGATCATAGTCAGAAACTTTAGACTGGCTAAAACCTTTCGGTCCCCACTCCTAACAATCATAGTCAGAAACTTTCTAAATAAATATTAGAAGACATGAATTTATCCTTTCTCCGTTAAATGTGAATGGTCACTATCTTATCTAGGACATGAATTGCTAGTCTAATAATCATGTTAATTAAAAATAAAATTTTAAGTTATATTTCTCAAACAAATCACTATCTGAGAAGAAATTTATCCTAGTACCCCATCAATTTAAATTTGTATACCGGATCTATTTGTGAGTAGTCATTTCTCCTATTTCATGTTAAAATTTAACTAAATAGATATTCGTTTATGACTCAAGTTCTTTGACGTTCTGCCGCGAATAACTTGATTTTATCAAGTGCAAGAAGAGATTTTTGGGAAAACATTTCTGTCATTACTTACAAAAATTATAGAGATTTTGAGAATAGATATTACTAATAAACATTTATTTTAATTATTGTTAGAGTAAGAATATAAAAAAATTGTTTGAGGTGAAAATTTAATTTTTAATAGTAAAAAATTATAAAAAAAAATTAACCTAAGATTGTAATTATTTAGGGACTTGATAAATGATAGTTGAGATGAATCTCTCTTCATTGGAAATTAATCTTTATTTGAGATGTTATAAAAATCAGATAGATTCATCTAAAGCAAGGATCTAACATGAGCCAAGAGGGATCATATTTTTTTTGTTGCAAATTTATTTTAGAGCGCAAAAAATAATGTGAAATTTTTTACTATTTAAAGTGCATTTTTGAATTTTATAAAGATTACATAATATGTGTGTTGAACCATTTTATGTTAATTCATATTAAAATATTTTATTCATAACTCACATTGGTTGTTTTATCTCTGTAAAATTATATTATTTAAGATAGATCCAAATATTTTATTTATTACTTGAAGAGTGAAAGTCAAATATCAAAAACTTACACATGTCCCTCATGCGGGATTGTAGAATGAGACTCTCGGCTCAACAAAGAGTTAATTTTCCAATTACATTGTTCATATTAAAGTTTTTTTTTCCTATTAACATATTTTAAAACATGTTTCAATATTAATTAATTTTATATATTGAAATATTTTATTTATGATACACATTTGATTTTTACCCTTGGAGTTGGAAGAATCAATTGAAGGTTTTGGGTTTTCTCCCTTTCTTGGATTTGAATCTCTTGCCTTTCCTTTACCTTTTTATTGCTGAATTAGTTTAGAGTTTGAATTTCCTTTCTCATTCATGGAAATTAAATGTGCATTTGGAAGCTTTAATGAATCCATTTTGATGACCTTATCCTGTTCATGAATAAGACACTCAATAAATGCATCAAATTTGGGCATTCTCCACTTTTCTCCAGCTACAAGTCTAATTGTATGAAATGTAGAAATGAAAACAACATATTCATGGCATAATTTAGGCAAAATAGAGAGGCTCAATTTACCTTCCTGTTTGGATTTTTCGATCCCCAATCATTTAATTGTAGAATAAATTATTTAAATTTCGTAAAGAAATCTTGAATGTTCTCAAGGCTATTTGGATATAAGGAATTTAGCTCATTCTCGAGAATATGAGTGTGCATCTCATCCTGATTTCCAAATAAATGTTAAAAATAGATCTTCTATTAACCAAAAGAATTCACTAGGTGAGATGCCTGGAGACTGCCCAAGAAATCCACAAAAAATAAACTAACTATTCAGTCAGAAGAGTGTCAAACATATAGGCTTTCACACCAATGGAGTGGTTCCAATACTCCCTAGATATTAGGATCTGAGACCTAATATTAGAGTCTTAATCATATCCAAAAAAATAGCTTACTCCATTATCTTTTAACACTCCCCCTTAATGGAGAAAGGGTACTGAAAGAATAACCTAGGCCTCTTGGTCTAGTCTCTGCTAGGCTTACAGTAAAAACATGAAAGATTTGATGACAAAGGTTTTCATTTTGGTCTTCTTTCTTGCGAGTTCATGCTTCTTTATTCCTAGGCGAGGCTTCATCTTTAATTTTGTTGCCATGAGGTAGTGATAGATATTCACGTCTTTTCTTCCCCAATGACAGAACTCTTGAACCCTTATCCCCACCACTCTCAAAATTATGATAGGTTGGATAGGAAAATTTTTCCTCTCACTATTTTTGGTGTCAAACATCTCAACTTCAGCGATGTTGTATTCAAAATTCATTGATGCAACTTATGTGTTGAATTCATATAGACATGGTGTTTCAAGCCATGCTTCAAGAAACACCAATTCATCTTCAAACTTTGTTTGTTCTTCCTTCTTATTGTTGCTAACATATGCACACACAGAAATATTCATGAGATCATCATAATTTGAATTCTCTCTAGCTTTGTCTTCTTCTTCCAAGTCTTTGCAATCAAATTCATGTGGCTCGTCCAGTTTATCTTCAACAATATGTTCATTTTTACATCCTTCCTGAAGAACAACTCATTAGTCTTCAATCTCAGGATATTGCAGGGAAAATTGTGCCTCTCTATTCTCGTGGTCATCAAAAGCACCACATTGTTTTCTTGAAATTTCTTTTGACTCAATCATACTACCCATGCTAATAATGCCTCCAAATGGCCACATGAAAAAGAGATCATCATCAGAATCAAATATGTCTAAAAATATAGACATATTAGGAACTTCCAACAGTCTAGCTTATCTCGCTTTATCTCACTTCCAGATTTATTTTTGACTCACCTCGGTCCTCTAACGAGCTCCAACAATCCCGTTGTCATGCAGGCGGGAAAATTCTCCCTTCGGCAGCTCTTCAAATGTACAACCTTGTGGTGCAAACAATGGCTTCTATGCCACACAAAAAATTTGGAGAAAATTACCAATTCAACCTGAACTTTGAAGCAACTAAGAGATCTCCATATCAAAGAGGAAATTGAAAAATTCATGTCTCAAAGACAAATTGGACGGTGGAGTGGGAACAGCCATGTTGGAATCCAACCAGAGCTCAATGCCTCGTTGCTCGATCCAACAAATTCATGCTCCTCAATTTGCGATCCACACAACCAACTATCGGCCTCTGCAGTAAATGGAATGGACTTTGATAGAGAATTGATAGTCTTGTTGCAGACTCAATCCACTGAGGTGATAGATTAAATTCGACCCTTTAAAATTATATATGCATCCGAGCTATGGGTCGATCCATAGTCTAGTGGGCTACGCCCACCAATCGATCTCTAACCCTATGAACCAGACCAACCATTTTCAATTTTTTGTCACTCTATTTCTTTCTCTCCATGTGAAAATCCAACCACTTCCTCTCACCTTCTGAAATAAAATCCGTCGCGTTATGAGACAGTGCCTCTTTCTGGAGGTGAAATGGTGCACATGATATGCCAATCCAAATGGAGATTCCATGATTTGATATTTTCATCTCCTCTCAGTGCCAAGATCAGGCAAGCCGCTTGCGAAAAGTTGGAAGCACAGACCAAATGTCCACCATTGTCATTGATGAGCTACGTGACTTTCATCGGCTTCTCCAATTTCTGCACATTTTCATGCAACAAATGTTGAACGTCGCACCGAAACCTCGAAATTGTAGATCACTTCACCCATTCACGCAACATCATCCATCCTCCACTGCTCCTCATGTCCTCACATCCCTCCACAACATAGATCCACTCAGCTTCGACCTAAATCTCTGATACCATGTTAAAAACATATATTCTATTAACTAAATGGGTTCTCCAGGTGACATACCTAGAGAGTGATCAAGCACTCCATACAAAATAAACTGACTATTAAGTTGGAAGAGCCTCTAACATATAGGCTTTGACAATAACGGGGTGGTTCCAACCAATCCCTACATATTAGGATCTGACACCTAATCTCAGAGTCTCAATATTATCCAAATAACTAGCTTTCTCCATTAAATTTTAACAATAAATTCCCCAAGGTTTTACAAAAATCATTTGGAGTGTTGCATGTGTCCACATAGAAATGCAATGCTGGAGATACGGAAATCAATAGAAGACCAAAAACCTCATCCATCTTGTTGAAGTATTTGGATTTTTCAATGGTGGAATTTGGTTCAGCTTCCATATTCATAACTATGTAATAGAAGCATTTGCCTCTCAAGTGCAGGTAAATCGTTGGTTTCCATTGGAAGTAGTTATACATAGTAAGAATCGCTAAAGATGAGGATCTTACATTGTAGCTGTAGCAACAATTGCGAAAATTTGCCAATATTTTTATCTTCAAATCAAATCTCCAAACAATTTCCAATTCTTTTCTCTTCAAACCTGCAAAATATTGTTCATGCAACTTCTCCAAACCCCTATAGCTTTGATTCCATGTAAAATTATTAAAGAACAAATATGGAAGTAACTGAAGAATAATTGCACAAACTTGCGAAAGATGAAAAAGAGAAAATAAAATTGAGAATTTTATTCATCGATATTAATTTGAGAATCAATACATAAAGCAACTAAGTTAAGTTCTACATGCAATAACTAAGGATATTGTGCACATGCACCAAATGCAAGCACTAAAGTTAACTAACTAAAGTGAAGTGCACCCCACACCACATGTAAGCACAAGACTTAACTAGCTAAAGACAAGTGCACATTGCATGCAATAACTAGACTTAAAATAAAGCTAATTAAGACTAACTATTTATATATACACTAACACTTTTGCATAGAAAAATTACAAATAATATATGAAAAACTCATATATAAAACATCTCATAAAAATAAATTCAACAAAACTTTTTTTTCAAACCAAGATCATAAAGATCTACACCCCACCCAAAACACACATTAAACTATTTTTTTGACAACACTCACATAGTTCTCTGTCATCCTGTTAAAGAGTTACACCGAGAGGTATCAGTTCTCATACCAAGATAGAATTATTCCACAAAAAAAACCATATTTTATTATCACAATTTCATATATTTAATTAAATACGTCAATCACATTTAAAAGTAACACTAATTAACAACCTCCTAACCAAATATTTCACAGAAATAAAATTACAATATCACTAGGAATATCACATATTAAGCACAAAACAAATGAGAGTTAATAAAATGGTAATTTACATTATTATATGCATGGATGTCAATTAGAGAATTTAAACGGTCAAAATGTGGTTTTCATATGGTGAGAGAATGGCATTGTTTCCATATGGTGAGAGAATCATATCTAATGATAAATACATCGATATGCATAAATCCCGCAATTTCCACAAGACAGCGGGTCCTGCTCTCGACCGTATGATGGTGTTTTTTTCCTTACTAGTAGGGAAATGGATACTCTTAATTTTGACCACTTGGCGAAGAGCGGAAAGTAGCAAATGAGCTGTTCCACCTTTTGAATTTGAACAAGAAACCATTTGCAAGAAGTAATAATGTTTCAACGCGAATATGAAAACTTTGGGAAAAAAAAAACTATCATAACTGTATTTGTGCTTTCACACTCCATCAATAAAGATATAATTCACGTGTTAATCATTTTATAGATTATACATGGGCCTTCAAATTTCTATTATCTTCCTATGGTCTGTCCGGACATGCGAATATCAATATTAAGTTGATTAGATGGAGGGTGTCCAATTACATAAACAGGAATGCCAATGCTGGTAGTAATTTGCTTTTACAGCTTGAAGATTCCAGAAGGTAATTATCGTATTCTGCTCCTCTAGTTAAATTGATTATAACTTCATGCACAAATATGAAAATTGAGGAGTATCAGGTTTGTGATAATCCATGGCGTGACTTTCGTAACGAATGTCGGATAAAGCATTATTTTGGTTTTCCACTAATAGGTTTAGGAAAATCCATGACTAGTTAATGTCGGGTGTTCAATGTCCGTAGCTTAGACTTCACGTAGTCGGCTGTTCAATAAAGGGGTACGGTTTAAAATGTTTTAATTATATTCTGGAATCCGTTTTGGACCAAATAAAGCACTGTGAGGAATCATGAATCACAAAAGCAGCAATTGAAAACAATAGCAAAGTAGAGATATTTCTTTTTCCCTTTTGTCATTGGTTTTCACATAGAAATCAATCGAGTAGGGAGGTAATCACAATTTATCCTCTTTTTTATATCCCAATAATAATTAAATTAATGCTAATAATAGTGATATTCTAAATATAAGTTTAGAAAGCCCCTGGATGAGTAGTTAGTAGTAGTTTATCTTTTTTTTAATAGAATGATAGCAATTAATAATAAGCATGTTGTTTTAAATTTAGGTTTATTGATATATTGGTATATTAATTTAATGTGACCAGTATTATTTTTTATATTAAAATAATAAAATTGAAGGTTTTACGTTAAGTTGGATCTCGAGTGATGTTGAACTTATTTTTTAGTTGAAACTTGGAGCATGATGAAACTAGGGTCTCTCACCTTTATAGATTCACTCTTTGGTTAGCCTGTAATAAGAAATCCTTTAGGCAAGGTTTTGGTGGTATAGCCTATTATATTAAGAACATTGTTTCCTCTCACATCTGACTTGATAAAACCGACCCCTTCAATCAGTACATTTGGATTGAGATCTATGATTTTACAACCAATAGGATCTTTCTCGCAATCTTCTATTTCACCCCTATCAACTCTACATCCTATAAGAAAAACAACTTCGATAAGATTTGTCATTTCAATACCTTAGAAAAAGACACCTATAACCTAAGGAATGAAGGTAATATCTTTTTTCCTAGGGACTTTAATGCTTGAACAGCCACTAAGCAAGCTATTATGTTAAGTAACAACTCTAACCTTGACCCCTTGTGGCTTGACGAGGATGGTAACTTAGCTAATAGATTCAAGAGAAACTCTGAAGACATAATCAAGAACTTATTTGGCACTGAGCTCCTTAAAATTTGTTGTTCTGAGGACCTAAACATGTGTAATGGTATTCACAAGTGGCCTCTCTCCATTCAGATGATATGTTTCCATGGGCTGTGTAGTAGCGTCGTTGATTATGCAATTTTTGACACGAATTTCCTCAACCGTATTACAAAATTTGAGCTACTAAATTGGTACAAGCCTGAATCTGACCATAAACCTTTATATTTATCCCTAAATCTTGTTATGAATACCACCCACATGCAGGAGACCAATGAAAGAAAAAGACACATTCATTTCGATAGAAGTAATGTCGACCTTTTTTTAAGGGATTTAGGATCCATAGCTTATAGTAACAACACTAATCAAATCTATCACCATTTTAGTACTACAGTTTCCACTACCATTATCAAGTTCTCTATTGAGACATCGTATAAGCAAAATAATAGAACTTACAATCCTTATTATGAAAAAGGGTGTAAAATTTCCAGGAAAGCGACGAGATATGCCCCTAATGAAATCATTAAGCTCTAGAATATAAGTATATAAAAAGCTCTCATCAATAGGAAGAAAATGTCATATATTAATAAGAGATAAGAGTGTCTTCTCCACCTCTCTAATGTTGTGCCCATAAAGTTTTGGTGAAATGCGCGTGTTTGTAAGACTAAAGATAGTCATTCTATCCCCTTAGAAAATTGGGATTACTATATAAATAAGTTGTATGACCCTCCCGACACCATGGGAACCATCTTAAACACTCATATTAATGAAGATATATTTTCGATGGATGACGTTGAGTCTCGGATTAATAAAATCGCTAATTGGAAAGCTAAATCTATTGAAGGATACCAAGCTGAGATATTTAAAATTGGATGATCTATCCTTATTCCTCTATAATATTCCCAATCAGCTATGAGCTACTTGGAATATTAATTTATGTTTTGTTGTCTTCTTTTATGAATAAGAGGACAATGGAGGTCCATAATTCTCACTAATAATGAATAAATCAATTCCAATGTAAATGGAAAACATCTTGGTAGCTTAATTAAGCACCCTTATGTGTGAAAAGGGGCTCGAACATCTTGACTGGGTCAACTTTGACCAAATCAACAACACTGTCATGGAGGAGTGGAAATCAATGAAGGATGACGAAGTTTTACATGGAGACACCTTGCATGGAAGTAGGGTCATAAATGAATGGGGCTTAGGGTTTGGAAGCTCATATCTTATAAAAGGAAGAGGATGGGAGCCATATTCATTATATAGTAGTATATGATATTTCTGAATATATGGTCTATCTAGACATATAGCTTTCTTTGGTTGTTTAGCTAAGATTGCAAGTGTTGTTTAGCATTGGGTGTTCTTGATCGGGAATCCCACCTCTTTCATTGAGAAGCTCTTGGAAGAGTCTTGTACTTCACTTCCACTATCAAGGATTTATCCAAAGCTTCATCTTACATCTACAACACAGATCCTGTAGAGGGTTGAGTTGTTTTGCAGGTTGCAGCAATGGAGACCATATTTAGGTCACTTCAGTACTTATTTTAAGTGGAGAAGGTTTCCCTTCCATTGGGAGGATAGTAAGGAAGTCCCTTGTGCTTATTTCCAGATCTTGGCATCAGGCCACTTATTTATTTGGCCCTACAACACAGTTTCTTTCCAGATCTACATTATTTTGAGGGAGGAGTTGAAGGGTGGTTTTAGTACACCATTTAGAGAGGAGGTTTACTAGAGAATCGGTCAGCCTTTAATCTAGGATATATGTTGGAGGATGCTGCATTATTTATTATAGCAGATCAGCCACACTTTCTAGATCTATAAGTCGTAGTGGATCTACAACCCTAGGGCTCTGATTCCTATATTGTACATGGTGTATTTCTGAAAACTCTTTCGGGGTCTTTTCTGAAGGTTGTATAGATCCTTGATCTGTATTAGATCTATAATTTTAGGCATATCTCATACCTTTATATTTTGTGTACTCATTTGTTGTAGAAGTGCTTTTAAAACTGCGTTGTAGCAGTCTTCGAGCATTTTGATATATAGTAGCATCACCTCTTTTAAGGATTTTTTCCATTGGAGGCTTGTCCTATCTTATTGTACATTTTATGGCCCATTTATTATGCATATTTGTTGTTGTTATTATGATTAGAAGGTCTCCATATTGGCGTCTTGCTTTTATATCATGTTTAACACTACTATTCCAACATTTTGCACTATATTCCTGATTTTCCCATTTGGGAATATTACATCCTCATCTCCATAAGGTTCTAAATTTTGCTATAAATCATGGCTTCCCTAAGCTTTGGACACAAAACATTATTGTGCCTATCTTTAAAAATGGGGAAATAAAAATTCCCTTTAACTACATGACCATTATGATTAGCCACATCCTAGTCAAGATTTATTGGCTCATCTTAGATAAGAAGCTTAACGTTTGGATTGAGAACGAGGGTAAAAGGGCTAAAGGGAAGGCGGGTTTTAAGAGACATCACTCAACTATCGAACACCTTGTCACTCTTAGGATCATTGCAGAGGAATGTCGCAATAGTAAAATTGATCTCTTTTTCTATTCTGTGGACTTTAGAAAATCATTTGAAAATTTCCCTCCAAATAAGCTCTGGGAGATACCTAACGATATTGTAACATCCCTCACTTCTCCATGATTTTTATTTATTTATTTATTTATTTATTTATTTGTTTGTTTGTTTGTTTTTTTTTTTTTTTTTTTTTTTTTATTTATTTATTTATTTATATAAAAATGTTAAACTTTTCTAAATTTGAAGAACACTAGATGTTCCCCTAATCTAAATAGGTATTTAGAGTTTCCTTTCTAATTTGATTCCCATACTCTTTTGCAGTAAAAATAATTCCTATGTTTAACATGCTTATCATTTTCTAGATTGGGGTTATGAACTACTGAATTTTAATCCTTACATATTCCCTTTTATTTCTTATATACAAATATTCCCCACATATAAACACATGTATATCGTCCACCAAATAAAATTTAGATATCTCTATAACCATGTAATTTCCATCATCTATACTTAATATAGACCTCCTTTATATAACGATCACAATGGTTATATATGCGATGATGCGTTTTCGTTTGATTTGAGCTATCGTTTACTTTGGTTTTTGTTGTAAGGGATTTACGTATTTAATTATTCTTTTCATGATGTTACCTCTAAAACCGAATGAGGTGTGATTCTCCATATGGCAGTGTGATCTAAGTAGGACTTATAACTTTATCGTTTCCATTAATGCGTTGATATGGAGTACATCTTCGGTACTGTATCGTATCCCTGTTGATGACCTCGAAGTTGCGTTGCCTTGATAACCTTCTAATTCTTGTACGTGGAATTTCACTTTATGTGTTTATGTGTATACACCAACTCGGGATTTAATATATTTTATAGCCCTAGAATTTACGGCTTTGATTGTATATTAAATAGTTTGATGTACTGGTACGTTTGGCGTGTATGGAACTAGTATTGAGATCCCACCGTCACATTGTCGATGATCCATGTGAGAGTCTCGCGATGTATGCCAGTTGTATGGTTAGACTTTGCTAGGGTTTTCCTTTTTCTGTGTTTATAAGGGTGAGTATCAATCTGGGTTCGTTTCTCTACTCGAGCCTTCAGTTCTCACTTTCATTCTTGTTTTTCTATCGAGTGGTTTCTCTGCTCGCCCTCCGAGCATTAATGGCATCGCGCTGGCTCTATGGCCCTCCATTTGTGATACTCCGATGTAAGATAACTTTTCTCTGCACTTGTGAGTTATTTCTTCTTTGTATTATGGTGCCGGATTATGTATCAGGTCGTTTTGATTTCTCTTTCACGATACCCCAGTTTTTTTTTCTTATAACCATTCTCCTAATTAAATTTTATGAAGGTCCGTCGCCTATGGCTTTCGTGCTATGAGGGTCATTTTTATTTTTAATCTATCCATGGGAAAACGAATCGAATTACTCCCTTCAGCAACTGGGGTATCGTTCCTTGTTTACAATTTATTTTTTTTCTACTCAGTAGAATTTCGTCATTCTACTTCATCCTTTAACATTCTTATTTCTCAGTACGCCTATCCCGAACCAAATATCCACCTCTCTTGATGGTGGAACATATGAGCAGACGACGTTCTCTACGTTTCCTACCTCCTATTGTTTCCTGCAATGAATATAAGTTGCAATGGACTTCTTATCAACGATTGGAAATTTTCCCAGGTACGATTTCTCCTCGGCCCTGAGAATTTGATTTCTCCTCGGCCCTGAGAATTTCTCTTTGCATTAAATTTGTTTAATTATCTCGTCAGACTTGCTAATTTATGTCGTGTTTCAGTTATGGCCTATCGAAATTCAGATTGAAACCCTTACGGTCATTCATATCACAGGTAATAAATATTTTTTTTTTTTGTTTCAATATCATTCCTTCCACAGTTACGATTTCCCTTCTTTTTTTTTGTTGATATAGTGACTACTGACCTCTTTACACCATACATCACGTTATTTCTACACAGGTAATTATTGGTTTCCGGCTTCGTCTACACATTCCCTGGGAGTTCGTACATTGTTCCCTTGGAGCATCTATAATTATTTCTCATGGATACAGGTCGGTATTCCCTTCGGCTAAGGGTGCATTCGTCGCCATACGACTCGTTTTGCAATTTGACTTGTGTCAGTCCATGGATGATGTCTCTGAATCCAAAGGGATTCATATCATCATTCTAAAATTTATTTTTCTAGTTTTCACTAGAGTTTATATAATTTAACGTTGGTAAAAACTTGCCAATATGCTAGCGATATGAACCTTCTTTCATGCTATAATTATTTCCCATTGATTTCTTTCCATTTGGGTACTATTGTGTACAACTTTTCAGTTCGATAGTTCAGACCCTACATATTTGGGAGTGGAAGTCATTCCTACTGTCGTTACTTGGTTAAATTTTGAACTCTCTCTTTCTCTCGAGACCAAAATTTACAATCTTCAGTATAGACTTTGTTTTTCCAATAGTATATGGCTTTGTTAAAGTCATACTTTTAATGCTCCTGTACTATTTCATTCGCTTCGGTTTTGAGGATTGGTATAACTCCCGCTCTTTAAATTTTGTTGATGGGAATGATTATATAAAATTTCAGTCATCATCTCCCTATATTTTTTTGTTTTGTTGGAGATTAATTCTGTGTATATAATGGATTTTCATGTCTAATAAACCATGTTCATTAATACTGTAACTCCAGGTATGTTACAAGATTTTGTTTTCCATACAGGTAGTTGTACTACATATTGAGTATACATATGTCTGGCAATCTTAGAATAAATGAAATTCTATGATTGACTTATAATTACACTGGTAACATATTCATATTATTATTATTTTTTTCAATATATTCTAACTATTCCTGGTACTATATATTGTTTTTTTTTCTTCTGCTTTATCTCTCTTTCACATTTTTCTTTTTATAATCCAATTAAAGATATATATATATATATATATATATTTGCTACCTAGTTGCCTTTTTCAATAGTTAGAATTTAATTTATGAAACAGAAGCAGATTAAAGTTAATTTAAAATCATCCTTGAGAAATATGTATTCTCATATTTAAACTAGTTATGGTTTATAGATTCTGATGAATTCTTTCCCATCGCTGTGATCCCTACAACTATACGGAAATTGAAGGCAAATTCTGCTAAGATTTCTGTTAAATGTATGGAATGTTATCACACACAGCATTCACAGAAAGTACTTTCACATTACAGGGAATATAAACTTACACCACTTCAGCAGATGACCAATCCACCCAACCTTA
Organism: Pinus albicaulis; assembly: GCA_034641835.2. Classification (NCBI taxonomy): domain Eukaryota; kingdom Viridiplantae; phylum Streptophyta; class Pinopsida; order Pinales; family Pinaceae; genus Pinus; species Pinus albicaulis. The sequence goes on from CM076582.1 coordinate 358,665,482, forward strand.
GAATTTGTTTCTCTCCAGAATTCACCCCCGAGCTAAGATCCCTCCTTCCACGGATCAACCTCTAATCTGTTTAGGAGCAGCTTATTTAAGCTGTTATTCCCCAAAGCCTGTTTCTAATTCTGCGTCCAGAATATCAGGATGCTTTTCTTCCTATTTTCCTAGGCTTCCCATTTTAGGGAGTTTTTAAAGCTTCTTTATGCTTTTCCCAGCTTTTTACCTCTTCCCAACTACTCTCCACATCATTGGGGAAACTAGATTTTCCTCAAAATAAAATTTAGAAATTCTTTCAAGTATTTTTGAAATATTGTGGGGAAAGTATTTGCCTTTATCCATCCTCATGGATTTAGAAAGTGATCTCATAATTCTCATTTTGGTCAATCTGCACAAAGTCATTTTATTCATTTTCTCAATTTAAAAATTTAATTACACTTATCCTTTGGGGTCCACTCCCCTTAGGATTAAAGTTCAATTTTATAGTTTTTAAATTTCAAACACATAAACTAGGGGTGTTATATATTCCCCCTCTGAAAGCAAACACTGTCCTCGGTGTTGTTATTTAACTACTAGAGTTCATTTTAAAAAAAAAAATGGATATCTTTCCATCATTTCAGCTTCTCTTTCCTAGGTAGCTTCTTCAGCAGTAAAGTGCTTCCACAACACCTTTACTCTTACTACCGTTTTGTTCGTCAATTCAATTTCTTCCCGCTCCAAGATTTGAAGCAGTTCTAGCATAAACTCCCCTTTTGGTTCCACCTGTGCCACATTACAATCCACTATGTGAGAAGCATCATGTATATATCTTTTTAATAATGAAACATGAAACACATCATGAACTCTAACATGGGGTGGTAAGGCCAGCTTCTAAGCCACTGGTCCCACCCTTTCTAATATTTCAAAAGGACCACAATATAGAGGAGCTAGTTTTGCACAACTTCCCGCATAAAGTGTGCTCTTTTTGGGTTTAATACGCAAGTACACATGCTCCCCCACTTTGAATTCTCGATGCACTCTTTTCTTATCAGCATAATTTTTCTGGCGATCTTGTGTTGTCTTGATGTTTCTTTGTTTCTCTTTAACAATTCTTTCCATCTCTTGTAAAGCATCTGGTCCCAACATTAGTTTATCCTCGGGTTGGCTCTAGCTCAAAGGAGTATGACACTTTCTTCCATACAGTGCCTCAAATGGACTCATCTTGATGGAGGATTGGTAGCTGTTATTATAAGCAAATTTAGCTAAATGCAAGTAGTCTTCCCATTTTGATGGCCTATCCATCACATACATTCTCAGCATATCCTCCAAAATATGATTAGTTCTCTCTGTCTGCCCATCGGTCTGAGGGTGATAGGCAGTACTAAAATTCAACTTAGTGCCCATACCTCCAAATAGCCCTTTGCAAAAAGCGGCTATGAACATAACATCTCGATCTAAAACAATCACCTTTGGGACCCCATATAATCTTACTATATCTTTTAGAAACACATCCACTACTTGGGCTGTCCCAAAAGTAGACATCACTGGTATAAAATGTGCAACTTTTGTTAAAGTGTCTACTACTACCATCACTGAATCATGTTGGTATTTAGTTTTGGGTAGCCCTGTTATAAAATCTATAGAAACTGTGTCCCATTTCCATTCTACAATCGGCAAAGGGTTTAGAAGACCAGTAGGATGTTGATGTTCAGCTTTAACTAGTTGACACTCCATGCATCTAGCTAGGTATTCTGCCACATCTCTTTTCATTCCTGGCCAAAAAACTTCTTTTTCAAAGATGTTAACAATTTCTGATATTCAGGATGCCCTGCATATGGCTGTTTGTGATATTCATCTAAAATCTCCCTTTTTACAGTTTCTACATTGGGGATATACAATCTATTTTTGTAGCAGACCATTCCTTTTTTATTTTGAGTAAAATCAGTTTTCTCCTTCTTTAGTAGTTTCACCAGTAGTGTTTCATAATTTAGATCTTGGTTTGCTGCCTTTTTTACCAATTCTTCTACATCGATCTCGGCACTACCTCCAATGCTGTTTATATTCTGACAAGCATTTCTGCTCAATGCATCAGCAATTTTATTTTCTTTCCCCTTGATATGTTTTATGTCCATGTCGAACTCACTTAGAAAAGACAGCCATCTGGCTTGTCTCGCATTCAAATCAGTTTGGGAAAAGAAGTATTTGAGACTAATATGATCAGTCATCACGGTAAATTTTTTCCCAAGGAGATAGTGTCGCCACATATTCAAGGCATGAATGATAGCAGCTAACTCTAAATCATAGGCACTATAGTTTTGTTCATGTGTCTTTAGCTTCCTAGATTCATATGCAATGACTGAATTTTCTTGCGAAAGAACTCCTCCCAACCCCTCTCTACAGGCATCCGTACATACTACAAATTCTTTATTAGGATCTGCAATCTTCAGTATAGGGGCTGTAGTAAGTTTTAGTTCTAATTGGTCAAAACTTTTTTGGCATTTTTCAATCCACTCAAACTTGACACCCTTCCTTTGTAATGAAGTTATGGGATGTGCTATAGTAGAAAATTTCTCCACAAATCTACGATAATAGCCTGCAATCCCCATGAATGACCTCACTACTGAAACATCAGTTGGGACAGGCCATTCTTTAATGGCTTTTATCTTTTTAGGGTCAACAGCCAGCCCTTGTTCAGAAATAATATGGCCCAAGTATTGGATCTTGTCTTTATAAAATTCACACTTGCTGAACTTGGCATATAATTGGTTTTCCTTCAAAGTTTGCAATACTATCCTCAAATGTTCTTTATGTTCCTCCTCACTTTTTGAGTAGAATAAAATATAGTCTATTAACACAAGTACAAATTTATCCAAGTAATTATTTAACACACTGTTCATTAGGCACATAAATGTGGCAGGGGCATTTGTCAAACCAAATGGTAGGACTACAAATTCATAGTGACCATAACTAGTTCGAAAAGCTGTTTTGCTGATGTCTTCTTCCTTGATTCTGAGCTGGTGATAACCAGTCCTTAAATCAATCTTCAAAAATACTGAAGCTCCTCTCACTTGGTCAAAAAGATCATCAATTCTAGGTAAAGGGTATCTATTCTTAAGGGTCAACTTATTCAATTGACGATAATCAATGCACATCCGAAAGGTTCCATATTTCTTTTTCATGAACAATACCGATGCTCCCCAAGGAGACACACTCGGTCTGATATAACCTTTATCTAATAGTTCTTGCAATTTCATTTTCAGTTCCCTAAGTTCAGGGGGACTCATTCGATAAGGGGCTCGGGAGATAGGTGTTGCTCCCGACACCAGATCGATTGAGAAGTCAATCTCTCTTTTGGGTGGAAGATGAGGGATTTCATCTGGAAAGACTTCCTTAAACTCTCTTACTACTAGTACAACATCCAGCAATTCTTCTTCAATTTTTTGTTCTGTTTATTCCACATGTACTGCATAAACTTGGTATCCTTTTCTAAGGGTTCGTTTTAATTGCAGTGCTGATATTTGTCTTACAGAGATAGGTTTTGGCTCTCCCTTGAGAATAAAAGGTTTCCCTTCTTCATCTACACAATGCAGGGTCTTGTCCCAACAGTTCATCATAGCCTTCTTCTTTTCCAACCAGTCCATTCCTATCAACAAGTCATATGAACCTAAGGGCAGAATGTTCAAATTTACTTCTGTTCGAAAATCATTTAATTTAATTTATGTTCGGGCAACTTATGTGTTACCTTCCTCTTAGTTCCAGTGGCCAGCTGAACCAACCATGACTACTGAAATTTTTCAGTTTTAAGATTACATTTTTCTATAATTTTTGGACAAATGTAACTCAAATAAGCACCCGGATCAATCAAAACTATAATAGATTGGTCAGAAATCTTACCCTCCATTTCAACCATGGTAGCTTGATGTTCTGCTTGTCGATTTTCCAAGGTTGCACTGATGGTTGGTATATTTCTGGCTATGTCACTTAATGTGGTAGCTTCTCGATCTCTCATAATCATCTGAATGTTTCAATGGGGACAATCCCTCAGAAGATGGGGTTCTCCACAGCCCCAACATTTCAAGGGTTCCTTCATTTTGATTGTACCTTCATTTTTATTGTCTCCATCTATTTGTTTTGAAGCCACTTGGGATTGAGCAGTTTGAATTTTTTTAGGTTTATTAAACTTTTTCCGCTGATGATCCCTGCCAAAGTTCTTCAGATACGCTGATTTCGGTTTCCTTCCCTTGAACTCACCCTTGTTTAGCCAGCCTTTTCCCTGCTCAGCCTTTCCTTTAAACTGCTGATAGCATAATCTCGCTTTCCTCACTACCTCATCCATATTTTTTGGGTTATCAAACTCGATCTTCTCTTTATACACAACAGGCAAACATTTCAGAAACCTTTCTACCTTTGCCTTCTCTTCCCTAATATAAGGGACATATCTCAACATATTCGTAAACTTAGTGACAAACTCATCGATAGTGAGCTGTCCCAGTCTAAGTTCATGAAATTCCTTGGCTTTATCATCATAGTAACGTTCATTTAGATAGCGGTTTTTGAACTTAACCTGGAAATCTTCCCAAGTAATTGTTTTGTCATCAATGGCATGAACCATTTTCGTCTCCTCCCACCACAAGGTAGCCTTACCTTGTAGCTGGTAAACAGCTAATCTGGCCTTCAGATTTCTTTCATATTCATAGACCTGGAAGTATTTAATCATGTTCAGCAACCAAGCTTCCACATCTTCCTCCTTCTCCCCATCATACGAGGGAGGTTTGATCTTTCAGAATTCCTCCTGTAATTCCTTTTCCAATTTATACTGATGCCTAACAGCATCATCATCCTCAGACTCATCATTCTTCCTCTTTCCAGAACCTTCACCTTCTTGGGTATTCCGTGAAGTTAGCTCTCTGATTAGCTTTTCCTCCTCCTTACTGGCTGATGACAACTTGTCATTCTGGCTTCTCAGCTCAGCCAATTCTCGTTGCAACCTGTGCAACATAGCCATCACCGGAGCGTTGGGATCTGGTGTACTATACTCATCACGCAGATCCACATAAATTTCTTCACCTTCTGCCATTCCAGCACCACTATACACTACACAACACAGATCAGTAAAATTTGAAAAAAAAATTCCACAATACTCATTTATACATGGAACACACAGCAACAGTGAGCACAATGACAACAATCCAGTTTGATAACTTGGGCTCCGATACCATTTGTAACATCCCTCACTTCTCCATGAATTTTTTTTTTGTTTTTTTTTTTCTGAAATCATCAACTCCTCTAGACTGAAGAACTCAATTTTGTTCCCTAATCAATACCAGGGTATTCAAAGTTGCCTTTCTAATTTGATTCCATTACTCTTTTCCACTAAACACAATTCCTATGTTTAACATTCTTATCATTTTCTAGATTGGGGTTATGAACTATTGAATTTTAATCCTTACATATTCCCTTTTATTTCTTATATACAAATATTCCCCACATATAAACACATGTATATCGTCCACCAAATAAAATTTGGATATCTTTATAACCATGTAATTTCCATCATCTATATTTAATATAGACCACCTTTATATAACGATCACAATGGTTATATATGCGATGATGGGTTTTTGTTTGATTTGAGCAATCCTTTACTTTGGTTTTTGTTGTAAGGGATTTACGTATTTAATTATTCCTGTCATGATGGTACTTCTAAAACTGAATGAGGTGTGATTCTCCATATGGCAGTGTGATCTAAGTAGGACTTATAACTTTATCGTTTCCATTAATGCATTGATATGGAGTACATCTTCGGTACTGTATCATATCTCTGTTGATGATCTCGAAGTTGCGTCGCCTTGATAACCTTCTGATTCTTGTACGCGGAATTTAACCTTATGCGTTTATGCATATACACCAACTCGGGATTTAATATATTTTATAGCTCTGGAATTTACGGCTTTGATTGTATATTAAATAGTTGGATGTAATGGTACGTTTGGCGTGTATGGAACTAGTATTGAGATCCCACCGTCACATTGTCGAGGATCCGTGTGAGAGTCTCGCGATGTATGCCAGTTGTATGGTTAGATTTTGCTATGGTTTTCCTTTTTCTTTGTTTATAAGGGTGAGTATTAACCTGGGTTCGTTTCTCTGCTCGAGCCTTCAGTTCTCACTTTCATTCTTGTTTTGCTATCGAGTGGTTTCTTTGCTTGCCCTCCAAGAGTTAGTGGCATCGCGCCGGCTCTGTGGCCCTCCATTTGTGATACTCTGATGTAAGATAAGTTTTCTCTGCACTTGTGAGTTATTTATTCTTTGTATTATGGTGCCAGATTATGTATCAGGTCGTTTTGATTTCTCTTTCACGATACCCTGGTTTTTTTTTCTTATAACCATTCTCCTCATTACATTTTATGAAGGTCTGTCACCTATGGCTTTCGTGCTATGAGGGTCGTTTTTATTTTTAATGTATTCGTGGGAAAATGAATCAAATTACGCCCTTCTGCAACTGAGGTATCATTCCTTGTTTACAATTGTTTTTTTTTCTACTAAGTAGAATTTCATCATTCTACTTCGTCCTTTAACATTCTTATTTCTCAGTACGCCTGTCCCGAACCGAATATCTACCTCTCCTGATGGTGGAACTTATGAGTAGGCGACATTCTCTACGTTTCCAACCTCCTATTGTTTCCTGCGATGAATATAAGTTGGAATGGACTTCTTATCCATGATTGGAAATTTTCCCAGGTACGATTTCTCCTCGGCCCTGAGAATTTCTCATTGCATGAAATTCATTTAATTATCTCGTCAAACTTGCTAATTTATGTCGTGTTTCGGTTATGGCCTGTCGAAATTCAGATTGAACCCTTATAGTTGTTCATATCACGGGTAATAAATAAATTTTGTTTTGGTTTCAATATCATTCCTTCCACAGTTACGCTTTCCCTTTTTTTTTTTTTTTTGATATAGCGACTACTGACCTCCTTACACCATCCATCACGTTATTTCTACACAGGTAATTACTGGTTTCCAACTTCATCTACACATTCCCTGCGAGTTCGTACGTTGTTCCCTTAGAGCATCTATAATTATTTCTCATGCATACAGGTCAGTATTCCCTTCGGCTAAGGGTGCATTCGTCGCCATACGACTCGTTTTGCAGTTTGACTTGTGTCAGTCCATCGATGACATCTCTGAATCCAAAGGGATTCATATCATTGTTCTAAAATTTCTTTTTCTAATTTTCACTGGACTTTATATAATTTAACGTTGGTAAAAACTTGCCTATATGCTGGCGATATGAACCTTCTTTCATGCTATAATTATTTCCCATTGATTTCTTTCCATTTGGGTACTGTTGTCTACAATTTTTTGGTTCGATAGTTCAGACCCTTCATATTCGGGAGTGGAATTAATTCCTACTGTCGTTACTTGGGTAAATTTTGAACTCTCTCTTTCTCTCGGGACCAAAATCTACAATCTTCAGTATAGACTTTGTTTTTCCAATAGTATATGGCTTTATTAAATTCATACTTTTAATGCTCCTGTAATATTTCATTCACTTCTGTTTTGAGGATTGGTATAACTCCCGCTCTTTAAATTTTGTTGATGGGAATGATTATATAAAATTTCAGTCATCATCTCCCTATATTTTTTTGTTTTTTTGGAGATTAATTATGTGTATATAATGGATTTTCATGTCTAATAAACCATGTTCATTAATACTGTAACTCCAAGTATGTTACATGCTTTTGTTTTCCATACAGGTAGTTGTACTACATATTGAGTATACATATGTCTAGCAATCTTAGAATAAATGAAATTCTGTGATTGACTTATAATTACACTGGTAACATATTCAGATTATTATTATTTTTTTCAATATATTCTAACTATTCCTCGTACTATATATTGTTTTTTTTCTTCTGCTTTATCTCTCTTTCACATTTTTCTTTTTATGATCCAATTAAAGATATATATATATAGTTGCTACCTAGTTGCCTTTTTCAATAGTTAAAATTTAATTTATGAAACAGAAGCATATTAAAGTTAATTTAAAATCATCCTTGAGAAATATGTATTCTCAGATTTAAACCAGTTATGGTTTAGAGATTCTGATGAATTCTTTCCCATCGCTGTGATCCCTACAACTATACAGAAATTGAAGGCAAATTCTGCTAAGATTTCTGTTAAATGCATGGAATGTTATCACACACAACATTCACAGAAAATACTTTCACATTACAGGGAATATAAACTTATAGCACTTCAGCAGATGACCAATCCACCAAACCTTAGAATTCGTTTCTCTCCAGAATTCACCCTCGAGCTAAGATCTCTCCTTCCACAGATCAACCTCTAATCTGTTTAGGAGCAGCTTATTTAAGTTGTTATTCCCCAAAGCATGTTTCTAATTATGCGTCCAGAATATCAAGATGTTTTTCTTCTTGTTTGCCTAGGCTTCCCATTTTATGGAATTTGTAAAGATGATTTATGCTTTTCCCATCTTTTTACCTCTTCCAGACTACTCTCCACATCATTGAGGAAACTAGATTTTCCTCAAAATCAAATTTAGAAATTATTTCAAGGATTTTTGAAACATTGTGGGGAAAGTATTTGCCTTTATCCATCCTCATGGATTTAGCAAGTGATCTCATAATTCTCATTTTGGTCAATCTGCACAAAGTCATTTTATTCATTTTCTCAATTTATATATTTAATTACATCCACACAATACTTATCCTTTGGGGTCCATTCCCCTTAGGATTAAAGTTCAATTGTCTACTTTTAAATTTCAAACGCATAAACTAGGGGTGTTACAGATATCATGGTTCCTCCTGAACTGAGGGTTGTTGTGATCAGCCACTACGAGATTTTCATTTCCAAGCTTTAGACCAACAAAGGTTGGTCTATAGATAGTAGCTGCAATATCGGGGTTAGAAAAGGGTGTCCCCTATCCCCTACCCTTTTGGTATTTACATCGATAAGCTAGAGGAGTGTCGAGAAACTGCAGGTTGCAAGGGCACCAAGCTCTATGGCATAATCATTACTCTTCTCAGTTATGCTAATGATATTGTTCTTCTTGCAAAAATAAATGATGAATTAGAAAAGAAACTTAAGACTTTTCATGTCTACTGCTCTAATATGGGTATGAAAGTTAATACCGGCAATACTAAAGTCATGATCATTAAATCCAAAAATATCACCCATGGTACTTTCATTTAGGATAAGAATTGTATAGAGAAGGTTTCTTCTTATAAATATTTGCATATTGACTTTCCTCGCCATCTATGCTGAAATAATAGCATCAAGAAAAACATTATTGGAGGTTGGAAAACTTATTATGAGCTTTTAAACAATTGTAAGTCACTCGATCTTTATATTTGGAGTAAAAATATGTTTCTCTTTTAGACTCTCGTCACCCATGTTGTCTTATACAGATGTGAATTTTAGGGTTGCAGTATATCTAGAGAGCCATGGAGAAATATTGAGATGATCCAAAATCAATTCATAACCTATAACCTCAAGATCAAGGGAAATACTGCCTATCCTATCCTATTGATCAAAGTTGGCATGACCCCCATTGAAACTATAGCTATGTTTATATATATTATGTATAAGAAGAATATTTACAACATGGAATCCAAGAGGCCCCCAAGAATTGATTCTAACTTTAGTCAATCGATGCCTCAAGCGCGAGTGCCATAAGGATGCCCAATCTTGGTTCAATATTTGGGGGATTAAGGAATAAATAATCATGGGAAGCAATCAAGATACTGTTACCTCCAATTTTATGGGCAAGATGTGAGATGATACAGAGCTGGAGGGTAAAATGAAGATAAGATACAATAAGGAGGTGACCAACCCCATCCTTAATAACCAAAATTATCTCTTTATGTTTACCAACACTAAGAATAAAATGAATATCACTACCTGATAATAACGAATTCTCATGAGCTTCAGAGAAGAACTGGGCGATGGTCTACTCACAAGACTCCCTCGGACGATAGAATGTGTCAGATTTGTGATACTAAGAAGGTTGAAAATTAAAATCACTTCCGTTTAGACTGTCTCACTCTTTCCCACATCCACTCTCAATTCCCTATCATCATCCACACCTCCAATCTTCTTGACTTATTAATCCAAACCAACTATAGTGATCTTGGAGCACTTCTTTCCCTTCTCCTTGATCACAAAAAGAATATTTTGAATAATGATAATTAGACTCTTCTTGTATTTAGGTTCAATAAACCACATTGGTCTTAGTAGACATTATTCATCATCATCACTATCATCATCATTAAAATAATATGAATTAAATTATTGATTTTTTACTAATTAATAATAACATTTAATATAAACTATTATTTATCTTTTTAATAAGATATATTTACATTAGGTTTTATTTTAAAATATAAATTATTATAAATATTAATATAAAATTTCATTCAACTTTTAAATCATTTAATTTATATCTAAATTACTAATAATATTATATTTTGATATTTTAAATTTAATATATATCTTATTTTCCAATACTTCTTTTTCTCCTCTGAGAAACTATCTACAATGGTGTTTATTGAGGGTGTATATATTCTTTGTAAATATTTATGGGTAAAAATTTTTAAAACAGAAAACATACACAAAAGAATCAAATGTGAATTTTCCTATATATTTTTTTGACATACACAGAAATTAATCAAATATGGAATATCCCTAAGGAGGTTGAACTTGTTTAAAGATTGAAAAACAGCATTTGGAGGATTCCCTTCCAAAGATTCAATACACTTAAATGGTCTTCCATATCATTATAGGTATATTAAAAGAGAACTTGGTTTGCACCAGGGAATCTAAGACTGAACACGAGCATGAGTAGTTTTGTATATGCCACGATAATAATAATATTCCACTATTCTACCCATAGGAAAACCAAAAATAAGGAAATAGTAAATATGACTATTATAGGAAATAAAAGACCAAAATTGAAATCATCCAAAGTATATTAAGTATAATGTTTGAAGGAACTTGGAATGTCTCCATTATCTCCCATGTTAATTTTATGGTGCATCAGATCAATGATTGGGTTATCTGAAGAAGCTCATACTAGAATTGTCTACATACTACCACCATGTTTGTGAATGAGACCAAAATTCAATTTGATCAATAAGTTATTTTTCCACTCTACAATGTCAAGGCACTAGTGTGATTCTTAAAAGTAATTTTTGTTAGCGTGCAAGCATAGGAAAAAATATACGTTGCATGTTAGTATAATTCAATGATCCTAAATATATAATGAAATTAGTTATTAAGAACAAATATATAATGATATTAGTTATTGATTGATTGGCTAATGTGTCATTGGGATAATCCATATGGACTTTTGAATCCTCCTCAAAATCATGGATTACATGGTAAATATTTGGGGAACAAGTATTTATAAGTGTCAACAACAACTATATATCATTTTAGGTCCAAGTATTACACTAAAATGAGTGAAATTAGCTTAATGCTTGAGGGATCCATGCATAACCGTCTATGGATAATTCCAAAACAAAAAATACCAATTACTAGAACGAAGAAGGGAGATGACATGATGATACAATGATCTCATTAGCATGATGATCCAACTAAATTTAATATTATAATTTTCCTCAGCTTTATATTCCCCTATGTTAGTAACATCATGAAATAAAATAAAATAAAAAACTTCCACTGTGAGAGTGAATGTACATAATCCTAAACCTAACGATGTAGGGATGTTGCCATTTAAGTTTTCAAGAGGATCATTGCGAGACCAATGAATGCTACTATGTGACTCATATTAATATATTCATATTAAAATTTATATAATATTATCAATTTTGTAAAATATATTAAAATTAAATATCCTTGTAAGTATTTTAATTAATATAATTATTTCAAATCATGATATAAAATTTATCAAGTATTTTTATAATCAAAATTATTTATATTAAATAATAAATTTATTTTGATATTATTTAGAATTATATTATAATAATTTCATAACATATTATGATTAATTGATAATAAAATTTAATATTAAACTTATTATTTATATAATTATATTATAATAATTTCATAACTTATAACCAATTTTAATTTTAAAGGTATAGCATATCACATATTACGGCAAATCAATTTATTCATAGCATATTAACTCCTAGTTATATTTAGATCAAAGTATTTATGATATACATTTTAATAATTATAATATGATTTTGTATTAGGATAGTTAAAATGCATCTTAAATGATGTTTAGATATTTAAATCAATAGTGTTAGTGTCCAAAATGAGCTTGAGCATATTTGGAAACTACTAAATTACATCTAACAAATATGTATACATTTCTCTAAGTTTATAATTTCTCTTAGATGAATTTAATAAAAAAATTAATATTATAAAATCATAAATTAAAAAGGTTAAAGAAAAACGTTAAAAATAACTAATAAAGGACAATGAACTAGAAAATATGTGCTTTGTTTTATAACTTCTATGCAAATTTTGGTTAACTATGGTGATTGAGGGAATGTTTGTTCTTTCTTTAACCTAGTCTCAAATCTGTACTAGTGACATGATGAACTATAATGCCTTGATGAATTTTCTCATTATGGATTTATCCATATGCATGTTATTTTGATGGCTTCAAGTCTTGTGAATTATTAAGTGAGTATACTTGTAGTCTGGCATTGTACTAGCAATATCAGTCTAGCCCTTGAGTTAAGAATGGGGGTGCTTTCTTTACCTACCCAAAAAGAAGAAGAATTTTTTTGTAAGATGGCTTTGTTGATGTGTGAGATGAAATTTTCTTCAATTGGAGTTGAATTGATAGATATATTGAAGGAAGCATCTAAATAAATTTTGTCATGGGTGAGAATTTTTATTAGATTTGACTCTTGAAATCATCCATCTCTTATTTCAACTACTAGAGCATATCTCTATGTTACACTTGATGGTCCATAATGAGGTAGGATCTATTGAGAGAGCAAGTACAATACAAGGTTTCCACCTCAAAGTACAATAGAAGTTTTCCACCTCAAGTTACAATTGGGATAGAGATTTATTCATAGAGGTGTGGTGATGTAAGGCCATTAGTGAGGAATTCATGGATCTTAAATGATCCATTCCCTTTGTAATTCATTTATAATGTGAGTTGTGTCATGTGAGAGGAAAGGGAGTATGTAATGTATCAGTAGGGGCTTTTGTGTGATTCAGGCCATGAGGCATTAGCCTGTATTTGAGTTTTGAATATAAGTGAATTTTTTTATTGCTATGTATATATGGAATTGTTCATATTTGCATGCCTGTGTGTTGTTTACATATGCATTCTTTTCTGTAAATTGATAAATGGCATGTGTGAGTGTAAGGGAAAAAGTTCCCATGAAATTCGTCATAGATAGATTATGGTAGAGACAAACTTAGTTAAATGTGAATTACACAGAGAGTTATCAGAGTGAAAGGCGACTGAACGAGTGAATGGGAGAGCCGTTGGATCTAAGAACAGATCAACGGTGGAGATTTTAAGTCGTAAACCGAAGATACTACATAACATCGCATCGGTGATTGTTGTGTTTACATATGAAGATTTTCACAAACTAAAATGCTTAACTCACGATGCGACGAGGACGAGACACGTGTCGATAGAGTTATAAGCGATATCATACATTTCTCTAAATAGCATTTACCATTGAGAGTTTACAAGTTAAATGGAATAAACAAGATGCGAATTCGGGAGGACACGTTTTGGCTCAACACTATTTCTCACTTCGCAAGCGATAAGTGTTATGGTGAATGGCGAAAGGTTAAGTTTTCGGATTTGCGAAATGTAATAGAGCCGATATGCACAAAGGGTTTTCTGCGTTATGCAGTCTGTGTTATATTGTGATTGGGAATTTTTTGTGATGTTGTGAATTCTGATCCACTATTAAAATTCTTCTGATGTTTATGTGGGGCCATAACCCACAGGTCCATGTGGTTTTATGTAATTTGCAGTTTTTGTTGCATCACCTCATTAATATGGATTTGTACTTGTAGATTATTCAATGCAATAATATAATAAATATTTTTTGAGGTGGAAGTTGTATGTGTTGTTATCATTAATATAAGAGAAAGCATAAGAGGTTATTAGAATTTTTTTCTATAAATTTGTTGATATTTATGTGATTCACTATAATTTTATTCATTTAATAACTCACTATTCTTGAGGATTCAAAGATTATCATTGAACATCAAATTTTAGACACAAATCCCTTATATTTTAAATTGATGTAAACATTTATCAAAATTACCTTATATCTATTGCAAAACTAAAAATATTGAGAAACAATGTCATCAATGATAATACCCATAAGTCACCAATTCCACATAGTAAATTATCACCTAAAAATTCATTAGAAAAAAAGGACACTTGTGTGATACTCATCTTAGTTCACCAGCTAAGTCACCTGACATGGGCACATGGGACATGAAAGACACGAGGATTCCACTATCAGACACAGACACATTGATCCCCCATGGGGCTTGGCCTAGTCCTCAGTAGATGTTCTGTTAATGTGTTTGTGATATTAAGAAGGTCACGAGTTCAATCCCCAACCTCAGTTGATAACCCAGGAAGCGTTCGTGCAGGCTCTACATTCACAAACTAAAATGTTGGGCTTGCACGAACGCTTCCTAGGTTATCGACCGAGGTCGGGGATTGAACTCGTGACCTTATTAATAGCACGAATGCATTAAAAGAACGTCCGCTGACCAGTAGGCCAAGCCCTATATATTGAAAATTAAACATTTCTTACAAAAATTCATACAAATTCATTGATTCAAACATAGATCTTCATCTACATGTAAGTTTTAATAAGAATCAAAGTAACTTTATGCATAAAAATACAATTGTGACATATTCATCAAATCCAATAGGATAAAGACAATATAATATAGTTTTCTCATTAAGTCGTCGAAATAAAAATGTCTTTCATAGGTAGTACAATGGGAATGGAAAATATAAATAAAAGATACAAAGAAACTACAAGTCTATAATCCTCAAGGCAATAGGTAGCTCATGAGTCATAATTCATTAATCCTCACCATCAAAATCAACATCATTTTACTCATGATTATGGTCACCACTGGTCTCCTCTTATCTATCCTTCTCCTCTTTAGCCAAAGTCATCTCAACATCTACTGGTGTAGAGGATAACCCCTCTACAGTACCACCATCATCAAGTGTGACAGGCTCTAGCATTGGCTCATTGAGATCGAAATATGCCAATGCTAACTCAACACTATTTTCCAGAGGAATATCATAAACAAAGACACCCTGCATCTTTTTCTTTCCCTTCAATGACTCATCCATGTGCCTATAAATAAGATGAAGTTTGGTGTGCACATACACCATTGTCTCTACCCTGGACTTCTCAAGCCCGCTCTTCTTCAAACTATTAAAATTCCCATATATTCCCCAACTCCTCTCACAACTAGAGCATGAAGTCACCTAAGAGATGATCCTCATGGATATCTCCTATAGAGGAGGGATTGTTGGCCATTTAGTTGATCACCAATAATAAGGATTCTTAGCCCCCCTATCTCTAATTACATCGTATCCTGCTAATCGAATAGTTCCAGTGAAAAAAGCTACAAAGGGTAAAGGTGAGCCAAACAATTTAAAGGTGTGTAATTCTTATCCCATTTGCTAACAAGAATATCCTATATCGTGGTGAAGAAGGCCTCTGTTGATGTCTCGTACTCAAGGAATTCACTTTGTAAAATAATTCTCCTCGTAGACTAAATCATGGAATCCGATCCCTCATAAACCGCTCCTAGGATGGGTTGGTCACTATCTACAAATCGAATCAAAGAAATGATAGGGTCCATGATATGAATAAGTAGATCTACCCTCTCCCACCATGCATCATCTAACATTGTTTCCTCCACTCATTTTGAGGCTGCTTGGTTAGTCTTTCTCCAAAAATACCAAAACTATGAAATAACCATCGCCTCGAGAGCAGTATTGACCTCCCTCAACCTCTTCAACATGATGAATGAAGAGGAAAACCATGTATTCACAATCTTAAACAATTATAGATTTCTGTACTCCTTGTAGATAGTGGGGGAATATTTATGGTTTTATACAAAGTTGTGTATATCTTGTGCATCCTCAATAATGGTTCCAATCCAAAGCACTTCAGAAGTAGTATATTTAATTGCTAATTTCAATGAATGGAAAATGAAAGGTGTCCAAAATACTTGTGGATATTTATCTTCCACTATCATGCCATCGGCCTTGAAAAAAGGTGAATTATATGTAATTATTTGTACACAAAAATCAACACCTATATCTACAATAACTTTAATAAACAACTCACCCATATATCGTGCATCCTTGTATTGTCCAAGTGCATCCACTGATTTGAAGAAAATTGGACCATTCAAGGAAGACACCATGAAGTTGATGAGTGGGTATTGTGATGGATCTGTCCATCCATCATAAACAATGTTAACCATAGATGTTGGCCATGCTAATTTAATAGGATCAAGCAGTTTTTCTATCTCTTTGTTTTCCTTCGTTGATAATGTGGTTCTAAGCTTCTCTAACACATGAGGCACATACCTTGATCGAGCCCCTTGAGTCACAGCTCAACAGATGTAATATTCCTAATTAGTGACAGCTAATTGGAATATTCGACTTTGTATAGTTTTTCCTTTTATGGGTTGTAAATAAATAAAAAGTGAGAAGAGAGGGTCTAACTCACTTTAGTAGAATAAGACATCTGCCTAGTAGCACAACGTTGTGACTCAAGGGGGAGGGCAAGCGGGGCCACACACCACGTAGTGGAGGGGAGCCTACGTGCACTCTAGAAGCTTCTACATAGATAAGGATGAGGATGTGGAGGAGAGAGAAGCTACGATGGGTTTTGGAGGGAAACCAATGCTATAAAAGATGGAGGAGCCTCCTCATTTGAATCATTTTGGATTTGTTCATTGTTGAGTGAGGCATTTTGTCTTCTTTAGTACGCTGGATGTTTAGCCTATCTACAGCACTGTTTAGTGCAACTGAGTGTCTCCATGCGGAGATCTCACCCTTAGCCCCGGGGGAGTTCGAGTGCCTGCTCGGGCAAGTTTTGTTTCCTTGTATTTTGTGAGTCATTTTATTGTTTGGGTTTGTTGCAGAGCTAGAGCTGAGAGAGACTGTGCAGTCACTATGGGAGAGGATGCAGTCCATTATGGAGGAGATCTGGATTGGTGTTTCTGCAGATGATTTCACCAGGATTTCAAGGAGAGGGTCAGCCTTTGTCCGTCGGAGGTTTTTGGCGAAGTTTGTGGCATTATTTCAGCTGTTTCTATCCAGCTACTGCGCTGTACCTTGGAGGCCAACGTAGTTCACTAGGGAGGCAGTTTCTAGCATTTTTGGGGGTTGGCCATTCTTGGAGTGGTTTGTGGATCTTTTCGGGGTTTTTGAGGAGAGGAGGTTTGTTGATTTTCATCTCATTCCGGCAAGGGGATCATCCCCTATTCTTCAGTCGATTCCAGCAGTAGCAGCTACACGGCGTTTCTCCAACTGTTGGGACGGAGTTCATAGAGCAGCCATCTCATGTCTTTTCTAAGAGTTTTTTCTCACTTGCCTTGCACAAAATCGCCTCTTGTATTTCATTACATTTCTCAAATTAATAAAATGGCTCAGTATTTTCTCTCTATGTTTTCTGGTTGAGTTTCTGTAGTTGTCGTTGTTGCCGTAGTTGTTGTATTCTCTTTCTATTATATGTCTGCTGCATTATTATTTTGAGCACTCTAGTTATATACCACGTGGTGTGTTTATCTTTCACTCTTAGACAGAGTCTAGAAAGGGCCAGGTAGCCTCCGAATCTCATCCTCTTTAGAGGCGACCTATCTGGTAAGTGCCCTCCCAGTCTATCTTTGGTTGGAGTTTGCTTGTGTTTTGGAGATATCCCTAAAACGGGATATTACAGTGGTATCAGAGCATAGTTCTGGCTCAGCATGTGGTCTATGACATCGAGGAAGAGACCTTACAGAGGCCAAACAGTTTGGAGAGCAACGATTGACAGTAGCAGCTGCAGTGCCAAAAACGAAATTGGAAGAGGACCAAACTACAAAGGGTCAAATTTTGAAGTTTAGAATTAGAAGAAACAATTTCTGGGTTTTTCTGGGTTTTGGGCAAGGATCACCTTCTCAAATTCCTAGAATTTTTTGAGTAGTTTTCAATGGGTAAATCGGAGGCCGAATTCAAGAAGCAGTGTAGTTTTGGAGCAGCAGTGCAGTTTCTGGAGGAGCCTGTGATAGACACAAAAAATGAGGAGCCTGTAGACACAGAGTAGGAGGAGATGATGGCAGGTGATGATGATGCGAAGAGATTTGGGGAGATGCTCCTCAAATCAGTACATGATCTATCGAGGCAGATTGAGGTGATGGGGCAGAGATTCACCGTTGTGGAGGCTAGATAATGTGAAACCCCAAGAGGTTTCCAGATTGGCGAGGGATCAGGCACATCCCACCATTTGCTGGAGCATGATGCCACTCAATATATGGCATCACACGCACCCACACATTCCACTATGCCCACTTATACGGGTGCAGACACAGGGGTAGGAGAACAGCAGGAGCCAGAGCCTGGCCACATGGGTGATTATTTCGCCGAGTATCAGGAATATGGGTATGATTTTATGGATTCCTTTCTATTGAGATATTTTGTTAAGCTCTAGCAGGATAGCAGACCCCGCAAATTTCACAAGGGGAAGAAGCAGTCACATGATGAGGGCTTGCAGTGTAGAGTGGGCAGATTCCATTTACCGACATTTGACGGGTCATCCAAGAATTTGGAAACATCTTGGGTGGAGAAGTTGGATGCCTCTTTCTAGCTTGACCGAGTACTGGAGGGGTAAACCATCAAAATGGTTACCTCACACTTGGAGGATGAGGGCACACAGGATTGCAGGGAGTTTGAGGATACACCTAGTGTGACACAAGACTTACCCTCATTGGAGACCTCCTTGATCATGTCGGTTGATATCGTAGTGGAGAAGGTAGAGCCTACCCCAGTAGAGCAATCCATTGAGGTGATGATCGGAGCCGTGTCCGAGTTTTCGGGTGGTAGCAACACATGACATATGGCTTAGGTGTCAGGAGGTGTATCGACCTTCAATGAGGCACTAGGAGATACAGAGGTATTGGATGATGGTCACAAACAGTAGTATAATCGGCTTCGGGAAGACCTTCTAGTTTTGAAAGGGAAGGCCACGTCACTACGGGAGGCCATTTTTTTGCAGGACATGGAGCTAGAGGGCATGAGAGTGGCTTGTGCCGAGTCAGTGGCTAGGTTGGCCTGCATTGGGGAATGACTGGATTTCCTTATAGTAAAACCAGAGGGAACGTTGGAGCATCAGATCATTCCCCTTCAGCCATGCATGGACGGGACTAGCAGCATTGTTGGGACACCACTGCCCATTAGATAGAGAGAGATGGAGTCACCTACTCAGATCTCATACATTGAATTGGTTAGCAGGATGAGACGATCAGGGTTGCACAGGGTGCAGCATCCACATGTTGAGGTTTGATGGCGAGAGATTTTGAGTTGGTACCCGGTGGAGTGGGTTATGGAGATGGTGGTGGAACCAGGTGTAGTTCAGCAGGAGTTCCCAGCTACTGGGAATACAGGAACTCTAGATTGGCATTGGGGTCTAGGCGAGATCACCTATCATTTCCCAGGCAGGTCGGTTGACTATGTCTTGGAGGGTACAGTTGGCCTAGTAGTAGACCATGCGCATTCGCTAGGGGAGTTTCGGTCAGCTCCAGTGGCTAACCAGTTTATGGGTAGACTCCCCAGGTTATCTTGGTATGACACTTATACACGAGATCACGGGGTGGTCAACATACCTCGACAGGAGCTTTTCGGAGGAGGTGGAATTGGCAGGCCACCAGATGGCACCTTGTATGGGGCCAAGGATTCTTCACCTTTGTGTGGGACACAGAGGATGCAACGGAGCCGAGCAGTGGTGGTAACACTACTGACACATATGGAGATTCACTTCTCGAACCCCTCGAGGAGGGTTTGGAGTGATGATCTATTCGTCAGTAGGTATAGTGATGCGACGGTGGAGACGATGATACCGATTGGGGGTAGTCCGACTTGTAGAGGCACAACTCTAGGTCATCACATCCAGGGATGTGTGGGATCCTCTAGCATTGAGCAGTGGAATATGAGTGGACATGGAGTTGCATGGTGGTGTACTGTAGTGTGTGGGACTGCATTGTGGAGTAGGGGTGTCCTAGACCACATTGAGAGCACGCAGGGAGAGACCAATGTCTAGACACAGTCAGGGCATGAGATGGTACAGGGTGGTACGACAATAGCATGGGGTATCTAGTAGTATACAGGGGTATGCCTCAGTGTGCAGTGGCATGTTGAGGAGTACAGATATGATTAGTGGCATGCGAGGGCGTATGGTGCTACACAGCAGGGTCTTAGAGCATCGCCTCCAGGGAGACTTACGGAAAGGGACACCAGGCTTACCTTTGGGGGTATTTCACCGAAGATCGATGGGGAGACAGATGAGTGATACTTGACCGTATCTGTGGGAACACATGCACCTGACCCTCTACCACATCACTCACGGGCACAATCGATTTTTTCGATGTCCCTTGGCACCTTGGGCATGAATAGCGTGGTACGCGAGGCTAACGCAAGGTATTTGGATGACATTCAGTACACTAGGGGAGAGAATTCTCAGCAGTGGCACTGGGTCAGGGTGCTAGTTGACAACCATAGGTCAGGGGATGAGATGATCCTCTGCAGGGGTGGCACATCAGTCTTCGCTGAGCCTATGCTTGGGGAGCCGGTCATGAGGGAGACATGCGTCACTTTTCCCTTAAGCCATGTCGAGACCATGCATGAGTAGAGGATACTGGGTACAACTGAGGTAGCATCCCAGTATGTGTCTAGGCTCTAGACATTGTATCAACACTTTATTGAGAGGGTGGATGGCATATTCAATGCAGATGAGGTGGCAGAGGTAGAATAGGAGGGCATTCCTTATGTATGCCATGGTGAGGACTCTTTTTCATATGAGTCCATAGGATCAGTTGAGGACACTTCTGAGGAGTGAGAGAAGTCATGCAGAGATGGTGACAGTAGACTGGAGCTACATTCCAGTGTCCAGGGTGAGCAGTCACGAGACTCTGCGGGAGATACTCTGAGTGAAGAGTCACCTGTGACGATCTAGCTAGAGAAGCAGGTGATGGAGCCTGAGTCAACAGAGGAGGACACTATTCACATCATGCACGATATTCCTTTGGGGGAGAGCTATATGGGCGCCCACATTGAGCCGATGAGGGATATGTGGCTAACATCGGGGTCAGCCATTGAGGTGGGACAGTCAGATGCACTAACATCGAGTGCAGTGACAACAGTTGCAGATCCATATGTTCTGGAGGTGCTGGAGGTTGATGGGATTGTTCTGCAGGGGGCTAGTAGATAGCAGGAGCATGACATTCCTGATCAGGAGTCGAAGGAGCTATTGGATATGGTGGAGCATCCATCTGTTGGTCGACACAGGGATGAGGCACAGATAGACGTATACATAGTCAGTAGAGCTACAGTGTTTTTAGTGGGTAGCACTCTCTAGGAGTACATTGATGGAGCTTGCAGCCTATCTGGCTCACTTTGGACCATTATAGAGAGAGGGGCAGCTTTCATTGGCAGACAAGGCAGAGCAGTGGGAGTTGACTACGGGCTAGCGGCAACACTCCAGGCGTGTTCCATATGCAGTTGTTGTTGCTACGTCGGATTCTTCTTCTAGGATGGACTAGCAGGAGATCATGAGTTGGTACCCTCTTGATGGTGCGGTATTCTTTGTAGGGAGCACAATGGATTAGGGGCCCTTGAACATAGCAGATGTTGCAGATTCTAGCTAGTAGGGGGCATAGGTCGTCATTTCTTCAGCACTCCATTCTGATTTAACCAGAGCAGGATCAGCGTGGGATTGAGTCAGGACTTGGATTGGAGAGAGGTGATGAGTTGGTACACAGCTGATGGGATAACTTACATAGTCACAGATACAACGCAACATGGCACATGGTCTTCGCCTCTTAGAGCATCAGTCATAGCCAGAGGCAGTGCACAGTCCAAGCCGTGGGACTTGGGCGATTATTGGCCAGGGTGGTGATGGGATCCAGGAAGACATTTGGTTGGCTGGTACTGTGAGAGATCAGTTTGGGATCCTGGCATTGAGAGATCCCTTCATATTAGGGTGATGCAGAGGTCAGAAAGGTTTCATTGGCGCATCTAGGACCCATGCACATTTTTCCGTGTCAGTGGGGAGCATCAGTTAGAGAAGAGGCTTGTTCAGGCAGTTGCTTGAGGGCAAGCAACATGTTGCCGAGGGGGACTGTAATATTCCTAATTAGCGACTGCTAATTGGAATATTCGACTTTGTATATTTTTTCCATTTATGGGTTGTAAATAAATAAAAAGTGAGAAGACAGGGTCTAACTGAGTTTAGTAGAATAAGACATCCACCTAGTAGTGCAACGTTGTGACTCAAGGGGGAGGTCAAGGGGGGCCACACACCACGTACTAGAGGGGAGCCTACGTGCACTCTAGAAGCTTCTATGTAGATAAGGATGAGGATGTGGAGGTGAGAGAGGTTGTGACGGGTTTTGGAGGGAAACCAATGCTATAAAAGATGGAGGAGTCTCCTCATTTGGATCGTTCTGGATTTGTTGATTGTTGAGTGAGACATTTTGTCTTCTTTAGCATGCTGGATGTCTAGCCTATCTACAACACTTTTTAGTGCAACCGAGTGTCTTCGTGTGGATATCTCACCCTTAGCCCAGGGGGACTTCGAGTGCCTGCTCGGGCAAGGTTTTTTTACTTGTATTTTGTGAGTCGTTTCATTGTTTGGGTTTGTTGTGGAGCTAGAGCTGATAGAGACTATGCAGTCACTAGGGAAAAGGACGTAGTTTATTGTGGAGGAGCTCCGGATTGGTGTTTTTGCAGAAGATTTTGCCGAGATTTCGAGTAGAGGGTCAGCCTTTGCCCATCGGAGGTTTTTGGTAGAGTTTTTGGCAGTATTTCAGCTGTGTCTATCCAGCTACTGCACTGTACCTTGGAGGCCACCGTAATTCACTGGGGAGGCAGTTTCTGGTGTTTTTTGGGGTTGGCCATTCTTGGAGTGGTTTGTGGATATTTTCGGGGCTGTTGAGGAGAGGAGGTTTGCTGATTTTCATCTCATTATGGCAAGGGGATCATCCCCTATTCTTCAGTTGATTCCAGCAGTAGCAACTACACGGCATTTCTCCAACAGCTGGGACGCAATTCACAGAGCATCCATTTCCTGTCTTTTCTAAGAGTGTTTTCTCACTTTCCTTGCACAAGTTCGCCTCTTGTATTTTATTACATTTCTCAGATTAATAAAATGGCTCAGTATTTTCTCTCTATGTTTTCTAGTTGAGTTGTCGTAGTTGTCGTTGTTGCCATAGTTGTTGTATTCTATTTCTATTTTATGTCTGCTGCATTATTATTTTGAGCGCTCTAGTTGTATACCATGTGGTGTGTTTATCTTTCACTCTTAGACAGAGTCTGGAAAGGGCCAGGTAGCCTCCGAATCTCGTCCTCTTTAGAGGCGACCTATCCGGTAAATGCCCTCCCAGTCTATCTCTAGTTGGAGTTTGCTTGTGTTTTGGAGATATCCCTAAAATGAGATATTACAACAGATTTGAATAAATAGAGGTGAGCATGCAACATTTAAGGATATGAAGTTCTGATAATAAAAAAAAAGGCAATGGTGAGATCAAGCTCTTCCCATTTCTCTTTCTATAAAATATTGTTCATTGGACCAAGTGCGATTTCCTTTATTTTTTCTTCTTGTCCCCCACTAGAACTCTCAAATTTGAACTTATTTTTTCTTTTCCTCACTAATGGAAGTGGGTCATTATTGTTTTTTTTAGTTTTTGCAGCCACATTTAACACACTAACAAATGAGGAACCTATGTACAAGATGCAATTCCACAACTTTGCGAAGCCAACAAATGAGCTTTCACACAATAATATGTGCTCATGAAATTATTGTTGCAAATTTTCATTTCCAAGCAACATTTCCTCCTCCATTCAGCTTTCTTCCTATCCCTTTCCCTATTATGACATATTTCCATAATGGATGTTTTTTCTCTTGAGGTTTTTCTCTTCCCTCAACATTTGAAGATTTTTTGCAGCCCCACTACTAATAGGTGGAACACTTGCAGACCCTGATGAAATTGCAACTAGAGGGGCATCTCCAATTGGGTAATTATTGTACTTCCCTTTCCTTTTCCCCTTCCTTGCTACGCTCGATTGTGCCATGAAAGCTATAAAAAAATAAACAAAAAATGCAGAAAATTGTAAAATAAATGCATAGGAAAACTGAATGGAAAAAAATAGAGAAAATGTACTTACCTGTTGCTCGAATCTCCTTGAAAATGATCCTTTTCTCCTTTTCCTTTGCTCCTTGCAAAATCACTAATGTCAAAGCGAAAAAAAATGAGCCAAATTGAAATTTTAAAACTTGTTGATGTCAACTTCCTCAGGTTTGTGTCTGATTGATCGTAGTACAATCATGTTCGATCGGGACATGATCCAGACATAATCATGTCCCGATTGAACACAACCGAACATGATCAGACAGATACGATTCCGATCGAAGCATGTCTGTTTCAATGGATTCAGGACAGGAGGGGCTAGGGGAGTGAATCTAGCTTCATAGTTCACAGAGCTTCTTGGTTTGGTGATTAGTCGGGTTAGTGGCTTATCACTAAGTGGTTCATATCTTATTTCCTTTTCCTTGGATTTTTTTTGGATCTATTTTTCATCTTGTGTCTAGTGTGGTTTTAAATCTATAGTGGTTTTATCGGAGAGGTTTGAAATTCATTTGTATTTACGATTTTGGTTTAATTTTTAAGAAATTAGAACTTTTTATTTTGTTAAATATTTAGTTTAATGTTTATTTCTAATTTGGGTGTGTTTAAAAGAATATTTTAACATTGGTAACCATTTAATCTATAAAAAAAATAGTGAAATTTTGATTAAATCTTGGACCTTTTGTTCAACCTCTTCTTGAGTAAACTTTTGTTAGTATTTTACTTTATTTTTTCTTCATGGAAGTCAAAACTATATTACTCAATTAGTCCATTGGTAAGAAATAATTAAGGAAATAATACCTCATTTCACTTGTGTTTGAATTTTCTTTAAAACTAAGAAAAAAATGCATCATCTCAAGTAGAAATCGTTATTAAAATTTTGGCTCAATTGAACAAACATATCAGTCAAATGTGATGGTACTCACAAATACATTTCCATGTTTACTCAAGGGAAGGAAGTTGTGCCCTCTATTTTGAAGGAAATTGTAATTTCTAGATATCACAAGGACACCTCAGATCACCAACTTATAGATATGAAGGTGTAGGTATAGCACAATGGAAAACGAAAATTTATGAGGTTGAAAGTGATCATGCCTATAGCTTAATTTTCATCAATATCCTCATGAGATTTATTGAAAGGATTGAAAGCACATTCATAAGTACAATAAAGGTACTACAAATTTTAACATTTTTATACCTCTCTTGCTTCTCTAGTTGTTGGAGTCACCAACTCTAATTGAGTTTGTTCAATTCATGATCAAAAGTCCACATCAAAGTTTTTATCTAGCTTTGGGTTAATTTTTATTGTTTGGGATCGTAGGAAGAAATCTATGATTGCATTATCCTGTACAAAAATTCTATAATTTCAAGGTAGTCAAGTAGTTTATTGGATTTCAAAATGAAGGAACTTATGAGGATAATCTTATCAATATTTTGTGAAATATTAATAATGATATAGAAATTTAGCATAAAAAAGTGGACCATTAATGGAAAAAACACATTAAAATCCACATGAATTTCATTGGACAATGTATGGAGGATGGTGTCCTATATTTGGAATATTTTTTTACTGAGAAGCAAGTTGTACACATATTTACTAAACCTTTGAAATCACCTTGTTCCCTTTATTTTTGGTTGATGCTTGAGGCTAATGAATTTGTCCTCTGGGGTCATTTTAATTCATCCTTCCATCACTATTTTTTATTTCTAACTTTTAGGAAATACTTTTTCCCTATAGGTTTTTATCCTTTTCTCTTCGAATAAGAGTGAATCATTTTTTTCTCCTTTATTTCTTGGCAAGGAGTTTAGAATCATTTTTTCATCCTTTCTTTCTTCACCGAGGGTAGGGAGGGGAGTTTTTTCATATAAATTTGTCTCCCTAAGAAACCTAGTTTCTCATTTTTTTTTTTTACTTCTGTTAGAATTTGCCAATTATTTCCCTATATTCTTGGCATAATAACTAATATTAGTTCAATTGGCTTGGTTTTATTTTCTAATATAATTTTTTGAAAAAAACATATAAAAGGAACTTTTTTGTTTTATGAAAAAAGTTTCTTATGTTACGACTTTAAAAGTTGTGGATGGATTTACAAAAAAATTGAGGGGTTTTTATTCATACATGTAAGATAATAGAGGGCAATAATAAAAAAAAAATGAATGGACAGTGGGTTGAATGGTTGGGTAATGTATATCTGTGAGTTTCCTGTTGTAAATCTCCCTTGAATAATAAGAATATTGATTATCATTGTGTCGGGGATGTTTCCCTCACAAGGGAGGTTTTACCATGTAAAGCAACGTGTTAATATTTTTCTTTGATTATCCTTCTATATTTTTTATTTGCCATTATTTTATGAAATTTCAATTTATTTTTATGTTATGTTTTCATTGCTCAACTCAATAAGTGGTATCAAAGATCTTTGAAAATTTTTGTGCTAATGGCGAAGATGTAGAGTGTGATGTTTAAAATTGAAAAATTCAATGTGAGTAGTAGCTTTGAGCTATGCAAGGTTAATATGTGAGATATACTCGTGAATAAGTAGTGGAAAAGGAATTTCTAGGCAGGCGAAAGAAACTCATGGAATGGATAATTACGACTACAAGGACATCGATGCGAGAGCTCTCGGTGCTATAGGACATGGATAAGTGCACACACTTATGAACCTAGATAGAAATCCTTTCTATGATGAATTCCTTTCCAAACAAAATCTACTTGAAGTGGAAGTTATATAGTTTGTGAATGAAGGAAGTGACAAAGGTATCTAATGATTTGAATTCTTTCAGTACTCTTTTAAGTAAATTTTATAGTATAGATGTAAATATATAAGGGGAACACAAATAAATTACACTATTGTGTTCTCTGCCTTAGTATTGGGATCATTTTGTAGCCTCTGTCAGTTTTAATTCTACCAAAACCATTCAATTTTATGCTATTATCGAATATTATTGTCTCAGGAAACTCGACAAAAATCTAGCCTTGAAACCTTACCATGAGATGTAATGGAGGGAAGAGGTCGATCAAAAGGAAAATATGAGAATTCAAGAGACACATCAAGATCGAAGTCAAGAGGAAAGAAAATTAAGTTTAAGTTTTGGTATTGTAACAAATCATGGAATCTAAATATGGATTGTTGGAAAACAAAGGAACGAGATACTAAAAAGGACTCTACAAAGGAATCTAGTTCATTTGAAACTAGTGCAAGTATTTTTGATCAGGTATTGTACACTTATAATTTTTCTAAACATCATCATAATTGGCTTCTAGATTATGGTACTTCCCAAAATATGTGTCTCCATAGGAATTGGTTTTGTTCATACCAATCTATTGATGATGGTCTAGTTTTCATGGGTAATGATGTTACATGAAAAATAGTTGGGATTGGTAGTATCAAGATTAAAATGTACGATGGTACTACTAGAACATTTACAAAGGTGAGGGATATTCCTGATCTTAGAAATTAATTAATATCTTTGGGAGTGTTAGATTGTGTTGGCTATAGATGTAGAGTTCAAGGTGGAGTTATGATGGTGATGAAAGGCATCTCGGTAGCCATGGAGGCTAAAATATTTTCGAACCTTTATAGTCATGTATGTAAGAGAGAAACAGATCATGGAATAGTGGCATATGAAGGTGCAAGTGACTCTACTCATTTATGGCATTAATGCTTCGGTTGTATGAGCGAGAAAGGTTTGAAGGTATTGGTTTATCATAAGTTACTTCCAAGCTTGAAATATATGAATTTTAATTTATGTGAGCATTGTATTTATGAAAATAAATCTAGAGAAAAATAAAATAGGAAAACATGTTAGTAAAGGTATCCTTGATTGCATCGATTTGAATATTTAAATACCACCTCCTAAAGTCTCTTTTGGAGGATATTCATATTTTGTAACATTTATAGATGATTACTCTAGAAAGGTATGGATATATTTACTGAAAATAAAGGTTGATGTATGTGATGCTTTTAAGTACTATAGAACTTTGGTTGAAAATATCACTCATACATCAACTAAATTTTTGAGAACCAACAATGGAGTCGAGTTTACATCAAATGAATTTGGAATTTATTGCAAGGAACTTGGGATTGAAAAACAAAAAACCATGGTTTATACTCCACAACAAATTGGTTTTGTTGAATGCATGAATAGGACTCTTCTAGAGAGAACAAGGAGTATTCTTAGTAATGTCAAGTTGCAACGGGAATTATGGGAAGAAGCATTTCTTACGGCATGTTATATTGTAAATTGGTCACCATCAACTGAAATTACTTGTAATATTCGAGAAGAGGTATGGACAGACCAACCTTTTGATTATTAAAATCTTAAAGTTTTTGGTTGTGATGCATATTCTCTTATTCCAAAGAATCAACATTCTAAGTTATATCCAAAATAAAAAATACTAATATTTGTTGGATATGGTGATGGATTTAAGAGATATCAATTGTGGGATCCTACTACCTACAAAATCATCATTAATAACAATGTCATATTTGATTAATCATCACTCATAAAATTAGATGTAGATGGTGAAATGAAATAGGAAAAAGTACCACAAATTCAACAAGTTCAATTGGAAACTCAATCATATTCAAGGGAGGATGATCATGAAGATTTTCATGAAGAGAATAATACAGAAGTAGATGAGGATACAAATGTTTCTCAAGAAATTAACGAAATACCACAAGAAATTGTACGATGGTCTACATGGATGAAATATTTTCCTAAATTGGTATGTTAATTTTTCTACATCTATTTTTTTAATTGCTAATGATGAAGAAAATAGTTGCTATAACGAAGCAATGGAAGCATCTGATAGAGATAAATGGAAAGTAGCAATGAATAGGTTAATGGATGCCTTGGAGTTGATGATATTTTTTATAAGTACAAAGCAAGATTCGTTGCAAAAGTATATTCTCAAAATGAAGGTATTGATTTTCATGAGATTTTTCATGAGTTGTTAAGCTTGTTTCAAATAGAGTTGTGTTAGCATTAGTTGCATTACTTGATCTAGAGTTAGAGAAACCAGATGTCAAACCAACATTCTTTCATGGATATTTGGATGAGGATATATATATGCAACAACCAAAAGGTTTTTCTCAAAATCACAACAAGAGGTTTGTTTGCAAACTCAAGATGTCATTATATGTCCTCAAGAAATCTCCCACGAAAGTTTGATTCCGTATATGTTTCTCAAGAAGTCATTATATGTCTTTGTACACGAAGTTTGATTCCTTCATGATGAACTAAAATTTTACGGTAAGTAACTATGATCATTGTGGTTACTTTTAAAAGTTGGAAAATGGAATACTCATTATTTTAGTGTTATATGTTGATGATATGTTTGTAGCAAGAAAAAGAATGTTTGCGATTAACAAGTTAAAGGCTCAGTTGGCTAGGACTTTTGAAATGAAGGATTTTGGAGCATCAAAACAAATGTTGTGCATGGAGATACATAAAGACATGAAAAATGGTAAGTTGTTGTTATCACAACATAGCTATGTCGAGATAATATTATGAGATTTGGTATGAATAATTTGAAACCTATTCAAATCCCATTAACTTCCCATTTCAAAATTTCTTCAATTTTGTGTCATAGTAATGATGAAGAAAAGGAGTATATGTGTCTTGTACCATATGCTAATGCAATAGGATGCTTAATGTATGTGATGATTATTACAAGGCTATTTATTTCACATGCAATTGGTGTTGTTAGTAGATACATGGAAAAGAGCATTGGGAAGGAGTCAAATGTGTGCTTCGAAATCTTAAAGGAATATGTAATTATTATATCTCCTATAATGGTAGTAGTAATTCAATCTGAGGTTATGTTGATTCTGATTTTTCATGTGACTTGGAAAAGAGGAGATTAACTTATGGATATGTTTTTAATCTTGAAGGTGGAGTTGTTGGTTGTACGTCAAAGCTTCAGAACATAGTTACTTTATCCAAAACTGAGGCATAATACAGAGTTGTCTCACATACTTGCAAAGAGGCAATTTGGTTAAAAGGTTTTCTAGGTGAGTGTGGAAGGATGCATGATAAGGTGAAAGTATTTTTTGACAGTGAAAGTTCTATTCATTTGGCAAGGAATCCATGCTATCATAATAATACAAAACATATACATGTTAAATACCATTTTTTTAAGACATTTTATTGTTGAAAGTGCAGAGGTGGCTCTAGAAAATCTACATAGAAAGAAAAATTGTGTAGGCATGTTCACAAAACTAGTCTTGTGAGAAGCTAAAATGGTGCCTATATTCTCTTGGCTTGAAAGGAAGGTGATGAATAATTTGGGCATGATATCTCAGGTAAATTGTTGTCAAGGTGGAGATTGTTAGAAGTTGCTAACTATTTACCTATATTCTTGGGATAACAACTAATATTGGTTCCTTTGGCTTGGGTTGTTTTTCCTAATATATGGTTTTGCACAAAAAATATAAAAAGAACTTTTTTGTTTTATGCAAAAATTTTCTTATGTAACTTCTTTAAAAGTTGTGGACGAATTTAGAAAAAAATTGACAGGTTTTTATTCATATATGTAAGCCTATAGAGACAATAAGAAAACATAAAAGGAATGGAGAGTTGGTTGAATGGTTAGATAATGTATGTCTCTGAGTTGATTGTTGTAAATGTTCCTTGAATAATAAGATTATGGATTATCATTTCCCCGTGTATGTTTCCCTCACAAAGACTGATTTACCAATTAAAACATTGTATCAATCTTTGTGTTTGACTATTCTAATACCTTGTTTATTTGCCATAATTTTATTTGTAAGTAATACTATTTGCAAGTTATACTTTCATTTCTCATCTCAACATCTTCTTTATTTACTAACTAAATTTTAATTTAAAAAATAAAAAATATTATTTTCCAATACTTTGTTGTTTATTCAATACATCCAATTAAAAATAATTAAAACTAAACTAATCACACTGGTCTTTTTATTAAAGATTCAAGCTCACATATATATATATATATATATATTTCCTATTAATGTTTCTTAGTTTTTAAACCGTGTCTAAAAAATGATTTTAACATTTTAGTAACATAAGTTGCATTTTAAAGCGAACCGTTCTGTCACTGTCAACCTAGACTTCGCTAAATTTAAGGGAGTATATACAACTCGAAAAAACAAACAGAAAGATAGTGCGGGATGCTTTTCGAGAGCGGTTATGTGTGTTCGAGACTGCTGAATTTATGATGATCATGTAGGAAGTATCATGGAATAAATCTAGTGAGGACTCAAACCCTTTTTGTAATCATCAGATTATGCAATCTAGATGACGGTGAAGAGGTTTTAATTTGATGGTTAGAGAAGTGGAGTAACTATTGAATTTTTCTGATCTTTAAATTTTAAAATATTCTCAAAATTTACAATCCAATTGAAAATACCCATTTATCATTTTAATAGTAAATGATTATGTACACTAGTCCAATCATTGTAGTAGTAAATGATTATGTACATGCCCATTTAAAACTAGTCTACTCATTTTAGTAGTAAATGATTATGATATGCTCAATGTTGCAATGATGGACGAAGCAGGGTAGGCAAGGAACCGACCCTTAAAAAAAACACAACCCAGAAAATCCCTCGGCTTGATTAGACATGAGTAGGTTTCCACAATTTTATTTTCCCTCTATTTTTTAATGTTCTCACATCCGCATCTCAGAAGTCAGCATTGTTTGTAGAAAATTTTTAGATTCCCTCTAATCAGAAGGTCCAACACAAGGTCAACATTAAGAAAAGAAACTAAAACTAATCATAGTACAGTAAACTTTGTATTACCCTAGTAATGTATAACTCTAGTAAACATGTATAACCTTGACAAGTTTAAGGAAAACATAGACATGCTGGATATATACATAGTAACCCCAAGTACAAAAGAGGAAGCTCTTCATATGACTAGCCGAATGGTTTTGTGGTCCAATGTTCTATTACAACCGTATTTAACACTCAGCGTACACTTCACATTACAGTTTCTTCGCAATGTTTAACTTCATAAAAATGTAGCTGTGTAGCCTTCGTCTCCTACAATAAGAAGTCCCGTATCAAGGCTAATAATGTTTGGTTTATTTTACCTTTCACTAGATTAGCATAATACCTTAGATTTTAGGTTGTTATTGAGTAAAATTTTGTCGACCTTTATCATATTGGCTCTCACTTCTCTATGCTTGCCCTTAAATGTTATCGAAATAGAATATCTGTCTTTTTTTAATGAGCGTGAGCGATGGAGTCAGATTTTTGTGTAAGTGTCAGCAAATGACACTGTCTACTCAAACTGAATGAAATGAAGAGGTATCATCTCTCCTACGCGTGAAACATGTACTGCATCTTTTACATTTCATCACGTTGCAACACACCCCATATTTATAAAAGGGAAAACCATATTTTATGATTTTTTCGGATTATCTTCAGGAGACTATAGACAAGGATTATTCTTCCACAACCATCAAGAAAGGTTCAGTTGAACCTTATTCGAAATAGAATATGTGTTTTTTTGAATGAGCGTCAGCAATGGAACCATATTTTTGTTGGTTTTGTTAGTACTATGGATGTGGTCTAATTGTTTGATGGGGAGTTTTGTGTTCTCCGGTTTTTAGTCGAAGGAAAGGTTATTTGTGATTTGATTTTTTTTTATTAGAATATTAATATTTAAATAGTTTTATAAGTTTAGTCTAATGATTAGGTGGGAAAGTTTAGTTCGTACCAGGCTTGTGGTCCAATTTTGGACAATTGTTAGGTTGAAAAAAGAATATCAATATTTACTTACATTGGTAAAATAGAATGTGTCTTTTTTGAAAGAGTATCAACTCAATCTTTTGTTGATTTTGTTTGACCCAAATTTTTAGTTCCCATAGTCTTGTGATCCAATTTTTTTTTGGTTTTTTTTACCGAGATTTTGATTCGCACGAGTCTTGTAATCCAACCTTGCCCAAGATTATGTATGGCTCAGATAAATCTTGTGCAAGACTAGACTGGGTGTCAAAATATTTAATTACATTGATGACTTATCAACTCGATGACACTAACCTTCTAGATGCTTGTTTCGTCACATGAATATCACTTGATGACTTCATCATATTACCATCGTAGATGACATCTCCATGTTACCAATGCATATTTAAAGAAAAAAATATTTGTACTTAAATTAAATTTTAGTTCAGGACTTGACTTGACGTAGCTATGTAAGGTTCTGCAGTAAACAACTCAATAAAAACCAACGCCAGAAAGGAGACTTGGGCTAAAACCTTTCGGTCACAAGTCCTGACAATCATAGTCAAAAACTTTCAGAGACTGGCGAAACTTTCGGTCCCAACTACTTACAATCATAGTCAGAAAATTTAAGAATAAATATTAGCACACAGTAAATAAGTTATCCTTTCTCCGTTAAACGTGAATGGTAACTATCTTATAGGAATTTCTAATCTAATAATAATGTTAATTAAAAATACAATTTTAAGTTATATTTCACAAAAAAATCACTATGTGAGAAGCAATTTATCCTAGTACCCCATCATTTTAAATTTTTTACCCGATCTATTTGTGAGTAGTCATTTCTCCTATTTCATGTTAAAATTAAAATAAATAGATATTCATTTATGACTCGGGTTCTTTAATGTGCTGCCGTGAATAACTGGATTTTATGAAGGGAACAAGAAGTGATTTTTGGGAAAACTTTCTGTCATTACTCACAAATGTTATAGAAATTTTGAGAATAGATATTATTAATAAACATGTATTTTAATTACTGATATAGTAAGAAAAATTTTGAGGTGTAATTTCTGTTTTAATAGCATAAAGAATAAAAATAAACCTAAGATTGTAATTATTTAGGGACTTGACAAATGATAGGTAAGATGAATCACTCTCCATTTCAAATTAACCTTTAATAAAAATTCAAAATGTAAAATAATAATACTTGAGATGCTATAAAAATAAGAAGTTAATTTTCCAATTATGAATTTTTTTCCCTATTAACATATTTTTAAATACATTTTAATATTACTTAATTTTATATATTGAAATATTTTATTTATGATACACAATTAATCTTTACCCTTGGAGCTAGAAGAATTATTTGGAGGTTTTGGGTTTCCTCTCTTTCTTGGATTTGAATCTCTTGCCTTTCCTTTCCCTTTGTATTGCTGACTTGGTTTTGAGTTGGACTTTCCTTTCTCATGCATGAAAAGTGCATGTGCATTTGGAAAATTTAATGAATCCATTTTGATGACCTTATCGTGCTCATGAATAAGAGACTCAATAAATGCATCAAATTTGGGCTTTCCAATGGCATAATTTAAAAAAAAATAGAAAGGATCAATTTACCTTCTTTTTCGGATTTATAGATCCCGCAATCATGTAATTGTAGAAGAAATTATTTAAATTTCGTAAAGAAATCTTGAATGTTCTCAAAGCTATTTGGATCTAAATAATTTAGCTCATTTTCAAGAATATGAGCCTGCATCTCATCCTGCTTTTGAAATAAATGTTAAAAAAAAATATTCTATTAACTAAACGGGTCCTCAATGTGATATACCTAGAGAATGCCCAAGCACTCCACACAAAATAAGCTGACTATTTAGTGAAAAGAGCCTAAAACATATTGTCTTTCACAGTAACGGTGTGGTTTGAAGAATCCCTAGATATTAGGATCTGAGACCTAATCTTAGAGTCTCAATCCTATCCAAACAACTAGCTTTCTCCATTATCTTTTAACACTCCCCCTTAATGGAGAAAGGGTACTAAAAGAATAACATATGCTTGTTGGTCTAGTCCCAACTAGGCTTACAATAAAAACATGATAAAATTGGTAACAAAGGTTTTAATTTTTGTTTTCTTGCTTGCGAGTGCATGCTTGTTCATTCCTAGGTGAGGCTTCATATTTAATTTTCTCGCCATGAGGTAGTGATAGATATTCACCTGCTTTCTTCCCCAATGATGAAACTCTTGAACTCTTATCATCACCGCTTTAAAAAATATGACAAGTTAGATAGAAGAATTTTTCCTCTCAGTATTTCTGGTGTCAAGCATCTCAACTTCAACGATGTTGTTTTCAACATTCATTGATGCAACTTCTGTGTTGACTTCATATAGACATGGTGTTTCAAGCCATGGTTCAAGAAACTTTAATTCCTCTTCAAAATTTGTTGTCTCTTCCTTCTTGTTGTTGCTAGCATATGCACACACAGAAATATTCATGAGATCATCATAATTTGAATTCTCTCCAGCTTCGTCTTCTTCTTCCAAGTATTTGTAATCAGCTTCATGTGGCTCATCCAATTGAACTTCAACAATATGTTCCTTTTTATATCATTCCTGAAGAGCAACTCGTGAGTCTTCAATCTCAAGATCTTGCAGGGAAAATTGTGCCTCTTCATTATTGTTGTCATTAAAAGAAACACAATGTTTTTCTGAAATTTCTTCTGACTCAAACATACTACCCATGCTAATAATGCCTCCAAATGGCCACATTAAGAAGAGATCCCCATCAGAATCAAATATTTCTAAAAATATAGATATATTGGGAAAGTATAGCGGTCTATCTTATCTTGCTTTATCTCACTTCTAGATTTATTTATTACTCACCTTCATCCTCTCACAAGCTCCAACAACCCCGTAACCGGGCAGGCAGGAAACTTGTCCCTTTTGCAGCTCTTCAATTGTATAACCTTTTGGTGCAAACGATGGCTTCTATGCCACACAAAAAATCTGGAGAAAATCACTAATTCAACCTGAACTTTTAAGCAACTAAGCGATCTCCATATCAACGAGGAAATTGACAAATCCATGCCTCAAAGAGAAATTTGATGCTAAAGTGGGAAAAAAAAAGTCGGAATCCAATGATATCTCAATGCCTCATGGTCGATCCAGCAAATCCATGTTCCTCAAGTTGCAATCCACGCAACCAATTATCCGCCTCTGCAGCAAATGGAATGGACTTTGATATAGACATGAGAGTCTCATTGCAGACTCAATCCTTGGAGATGATCAATTCAATTCGTCCCTTTAAGCTTTTATGCACATCCAAGCTATGGATTGATCTCTAGTCTAGTGGGATACGCCGAGCAATCGATCTCCAACCTTATGAACCAAAAAAACTGTTTTCAAATTTTTGTCACTCTATTTCCTTTTCCCCATGCACAAACTCAGTCACTCACTCTCACTTTCTGAGATACAATCCGTCAAGTTCAGAGCCAATTACTCTTTCTCAAGGCCAACTAGTGCACATGTTATGCCAATGGAAATAGAGAAACCATGATTTGATCCTTTCGTCTTCTCTCAGCGCCGAGATCTAACAGCGTGCCTGCGAAAAGTCAGAAGCACAAACCAAATGTCTAGGTTTTCCGTTCATGAGTTGTGTGACTTTCATCAACTTCTCAAATTTCTGCACATTGTCATGTAATGAACATCAAAGGTTGCAGCGAAATCTTGAACTCGCAGATCACTTAACCCATTTACGCAACATCATCCATCCTCCATGTCTCCTCACATCCCTACACAACGTAGATCCATTCAGCTTCGACCTAAATCTTAGATTCAGTTATAAGAGCCTCAAACGTATAGGCTTTCACACTAATGGGGTGGTTCCAATCACTCCGTAGATATTAGGATCCAACACATAATCTTAGAGTCTCAATCCTATCCAAACAAATAGCTTTCTCCATTATATTTTAACCATAAATTCCCCAAGATTGTGAAAACCTCATTCAGAGTGTTGCATGTGTCCACATGGAAATGCAATGCTAGAGATATGGAAAACAATAGAAGATCAAAAGCCTCATCCATCTTGTTAAAGTATTTGGAATTTTCAACGATGGAATTGGGTTCAACTTTCGTATTCATAACTATCTGATACACTCATTTTCCTCTGAGGTGAAGAAAAATCGTTGGTTTCCATTGGAAGTAGTTATATAGGGTAAGAATCATTGAAGATGAGAACTCCATTTTTTTTCACATTGTAGCCATAGCAACAATTGCGACAATTCTCCAATATTTTGTTCTTCAAATAAAATGTTTGGACAATTTCCAATTCTTTTCTATTCAAACCTGCAAAATATTGTCTATGCACCTTGTCCAAACCTGTGTAGCCCTCATACCATGTAAAATTATGAGAGCGCGAATATGGAACTAGTTGAAGAATAATTGCACAAAATTACGAAATTTGAAAAAAAAAATTAAGAATTTTATTCATCGATATTAATTTGAGAATCAATATAGAAAGTAACTAAGTTTATTTTAATTCTATATGCAATAACTATGGATAATGTGCACATGCACTACATACAAGCACTAGAGTTAACTAGCTAAAAAGAAGTACACATCGCATGCAATAACTAGAGTTGAACTAAAGCTTATTAAAATTAACTATGTACATATACACCAACACTTTTGCATAAAAAATTACAAATAATATATGAATAACTCACACCTCATAAAAATAAATTCAACAAAACTATTTTTCAAACCAATATCATAAAATTCTACAACCCACCGAAACCACACATAAACTATTTATTTGATAACAGTCACATAGTTCTTCGTTGTCGTCATCGAAAAAGATTACACCGAGAGGTATCAGTTCCAATACTAGGATAGAATTATTTAAAAGAAAAAGAAAAAAAAAATTTATTATCACAAAATTTCGTATATTTAATCATCAAATTAAATATGTCAATCACATTTAAAACTAAAACTAATTAACAACCGCTTAAACAAATATTTCACATAAACAAAATTTCAAAATTACAATATGACTAGGAATATCACATATTAATCACAAAACAAATGAGAGTTAACAAAATGGTAATTCACATTAGTATATGCATGCATGTCAATTAGAGAATTTAAACCGTCAAAATGTAGTTTTCATGTAGTGAGAGAATGGCATTGTTTCCATATGGTCAGAGAATGGTATCTAATGATAAATAGATCAATATGCATAAATCCCACAATTTCCACAAGACATCGAGTCCTCTCGACCGTATGATAATGTTTTTTCCTTACTGGTAGGGAAATTGATACTCTTAATTTTGACCACTTGGCCTGTAGCAAATGAGCTGGTCCACTTTTTGACTTTGAACGTGAAACCATTTGCAAGAAGTAATAATGTTTCAACGGGAATATGAAAACTTTGGGAAAACAAACACTATCATAATTGTACAACATGGGCATTCCAGTGTTAATAATTTTATAGATTATACAACATGGGCATTCAAATTTCTATTGTCTTCCTATGGTCTGGCCGAACATGCGAATATCAAAATTAAATTGATTGGGCGGAGGGCGTCCAATTAAATAAACAGGAATGCCCATGCTGGTAGTAACTAGCTTTTACAGCTTTAAGATTCCAGAAGGTGACATCACTACACAATTATTTGCTGATTACATTATCACATTCTGCTCCTCTAGTTGAATTGATTATAACTTCATGCAAAAATATGAAAATTGAGTAGTATCAGGTTCGTGATAATCCAT
Source organism: Pinus albicaulis (assembly GCA_034641835.2). Taxonomy (NCBI): domain Eukaryota; kingdom Viridiplantae; phylum Streptophyta; class Pinopsida; order Pinales; family Pinaceae; genus Pinus; species Pinus albicaulis. The sequence goes on from CM076582.1 coordinate 358,704,331, forward strand.
GCCGTAACTTTACGTAACTAATGTCGAGTAAAGCATTATTTTGGTTCTCCACTAATAGGTTTAGGAAAATCCATGACCAGTTAATGTCGGGTGTTCAATGTCCGTGACTTAGACTTCACGTAGTTGGTTGTTCAATAAAGGGAGATGGTTTAAAATGTTTTAATTATATTATGGAATCCGTTTTGGACCAAATAAAGCAGTGGGAGGACTCATGAACCACAAAAGAATCAATTGACCACAATAGCAAAGTTGAGATATTTCTTTTTCATTTTTGTCATTGGTTTTCACATAGAAATCAATCGTGTAGGGAGGTAATCACGATTTATCCTCTTTCTATATCTTAATAATAATTAAATTAATGCTAATAATAGTGATATTTTAAATATAAGTTTAGCGTGGATGAGGAGTTACTAGTAGTTTATCTTATGTTTTTATAGCATGATAGCAATTAATAATAAGTATGTTGTGTTAAATTTAGGTTTATTGATATATTGCTATATTAATTTAATGTGATAATTTTTTTTTTGGTAAGTTTAGTAATTCTTTACAATTTTTTATTAATAAAAAATGGGCATAATAGATATAAAAATTATACCTCAATTTGTTCGAAGGATACTAGGTATGTTGGCCAATATTAAAAGTAAATAAAAATATTTTTATATTAAAATAATAAAAGTAAAGGTCTTATGTTAAGTTGGATCTCGAGTAGTGTTGATCTTATTATTTTAGCTGAAACATGGAGCATGATGAAACTACGGTCCCTCACTTTCACAGATTCACTCTTTGGTTAGCTTGGAATAACAAATCCTCTAGGCGAGGTTTTGGTGGTATAGCCTGTTATACTAGGAACTTTGTTTCCTCTCACATCCAACTTCATAAAACCAACCCCTTCAATCAGTACATTTGGATCGAGATCTTTGATTCTACAACCAATAGGATCTTTCTTGCAATCTTCAATTTCGGCCCTATCGACTCTACATCCTATAAGAAAAATAACTTTGATAAGAATTGTCATTTCAATACCTTAGAAAAAGACACCTATCATTTTTCCTGGGGACTTTAATTCTTGAACGACTACTAAGCAAGCTATTATGTTAAGTAACAACAATAACCCCAACCCCTTGTGGCTTTCCACACAAAACTTTATTGTGCTATCTTTACAAATGAGAACATAACTAATCCCTTTAACTACATGAACATTATGATTAGCCACATCCTAGCCAACCTTTATGGGCTCATCTTAGAAAAGAAGCTTAGCATTTCGATTCAGAACGAGGGTAAAAGGGCTAAAGGTAAAGAGGGCTTTAAGAGACAACACTCGAATATCGACCATCTTGTCACTCTCAAGATCTTCGGAAAGGAATGTCGCAATAGTAAAATTGACCTCTTTTTCTATTTCGTGGACATTAGAAAATATTTCGAAAATTTCCCTCCAAATAAGTTCTGGGAGATACCTAAAGATATCATGGTTCCTCTTGAAATGAGGGTTTTTGTGATCCGCCTCTATGAGATTGTCATTTCCAAGCTTCATACCAAGATAGGTTGGTATAAAGATATTAACTTCAATATCAGGGTTAAACAAGGGTGTCCCCTATCCGCTACCCTTTTGGTATTTACATCGATAAGCTAGAGGAGTGTCGAGAAACTGTGGGTGGGAAGGGCACCAAGCTCTGTGGCATAATCATTACTCTTCTCATTTATGCTAATGATATTATTCTTCTTGCAAAAATCCATGATGAACTCGACAAGGAGCTTGAGGCTCTTCATGTGTACTGCTCTAAGATGGGTATGGATGTTAATACCAAAAATACTAAAGTCATGATCATTAAATCCAAAAATATCACCCACAGTACTTTCATCTAGGATAACCATTGTATATAGAAGATTTCTTCTTATAAATATTAGAGTATTGACTTTCCTCACCATCTAACCTAAATATTAAATTGATTAGACGGAGGGCGTCCAATTAAATAAACAGGAATGCCTATGCTGGTAGTAATTAGCTTTTACAGCTTTAAGATTCCAGAAGGTGACATCGCTACACAATTATTTGCTGATTACATTATCATATTCTGCTCCTCTAGTTAAATTGATTATAACTTCATGCACAAATATGAAAATTGAGTAGTATCAGGTTCATGATAATCCATGGCGTAACTTTACATAACTAATGTCGGGTAAAGCATGATTTTGGTTCTCCACTAATAGGTTTAGGAAAATCCATAACTAGTTAATGTCGGGTGTTCAATGTCTGTGACTTAGACTTCACGTAGTCGGTTGTTCAATAAAGGGAGACGGTTTAAAATGTTTAAAGTATATTCTGGAATCCGTTTTGGACCAAATAAATCAGTGTGAGGAATCATGAACCACAAAAGAAACAATTGACCACAATAGCAAAGTAGAGATATTTCTTTTTCCCTTTTGTCATTGGTTTTCACATAGAAATCAATCGTGTAGGGAGGTAATCACGATTTATCCTCTTTTTATATCCTAATAACAATTAAATTAATGCTAATAATAGTGATATTTTAAATATAATTTTAGCGTGGATGAGTAGTTACTAGTAGTTTAACTTATTTTTTTTATAGCATGATAGCAATTAATAATAAGTATGTTGTGTTAAATTTAGGTTTATTGATATATTGCTATATTAATTTAATGTGATAATTTTTTTTGGTAAGCTTAGTAATTCTTTACAATTTTCTACTAATAAAAAACGGGCACAATAGATATAAAAATTAGACCTCAATTTTTTCCAAGGATACCAAGTATATTGGCCAATATTAAAAGTAAATAAAAATATTTTTATATTAAAATAATAAAAGTAAAGGTCTTATGTTAAGTTGGATCTCGAGTGGTGTTGATCTTATTCTTTTAGCTGAAACATGGAGCATGATGAAACTATGGTCCCTCACTTTCACAGATTCACTCTTTGGTTAGCTTGGAATAAGAAATCTTCTAGGCGAAGTTTTGATGGTATAGCCTGTTATATTAGGAACATTGTTTCCTCTCTCAAATCAAACTTCATAAAACCAACCCCTTCAATCAGAACATTTGGATCGAGATCTCTGATTCTACAACCAATAGGATCTTTCTTGCAATCTTCAATTTCGCCCCTATCGACTCTACATCCTATAAGAAAAACAACTTTGATAAGAGTTTTCATTTCAATACCTTAGAAAAATACACCTATCATTTTTCCGGGGGACTTTAATGCTCGAACAACTACTAAGCAAGCTATTATGTTAAGTAGCAGCTCTAACCCCGACCCCTTGTGGCTTTCCACACAAAACATTATTGTGCTATATTTAGAAATGAGGACATAACTAATCCCTTTAACTACATGAGCATTATGATTAGCCACATCCTAGCCAACCTTTATGGGCTCATATTAGAAAAGAAGCTTAGCATTTGGATTGAGAACGAGGGTAAAAGGGCTAAAGGGAAAGAGGGTTTTAGGAGACAGCACTCGACTACTGACCATCTTGTCACTCTCAAGATCTTTGGAAAGAAATGTCGCAATAGTAAAATTGATCTCTTTTTCTATTTCGTGGACATTAGAAAATATTTCGAAAATTTCCCTCCAAATAAGTTCTGGGAGATACCTAAAGATATCATGGTTCCTCTTGAAATGAGGGTTTTTGTGATCCGCCTCTATGAGATTGTCATTTCCAAGCTTCATACCAAGATAGGTTGGTATAAAGATATTAACTTCAATATCAAGGTTAAACAAGGGTGTCCCCTATCCGCTACCCTTTTGGTATTTACATCGATAAGCTAGAGGAGTGTCGAGAAACTGTGGGTGGGAAGGGCACCAAGCTCTGTGGCATAATCATTACTCTTCTCATTTATGCTAATGATATTATTCTTCTTGCAAAAATCCATGATGAACTCGACAAGGAGCTTGAGGCTCTTCATGTGTACTGCTCTAAGATGGGTATGGATGTTAATACCAAAAATACTAAAGTCATGATCATTAAATCCAAAAATATCACCCACAGTACTTTCATCTAGGATAACCATTGTATATAGAAGATTTCTTCTTATAAATATTAGAGTATTGACTTTCCTCACCATCTAACCTAAAATTATAGCATCAAGAAAAGCATTATTGGAGGTTGGAAAAATTATTATGAGCTTTAAGACAATTGTAAGTCGCTCGATCTTTACATTCAGAGTAAAATAGGTTTCTCTTTTTAGACTCTCGTCACCCATGTTTTTTTATAAAGATGTAAATTTTGGGGTTACAATATATATAGAGAGTCATGGAGAAATATTGATATGATCCAAGAGCAATTCATAACCTATAACCTCAATATCAAGGGAAACACTCTTTGTCCTATCCTATTCATCGAAGTTGGCATGTCTCCCATTGAAAATATAGCTATGTTTATATATCTAATGTATAAGAAGAAGCTTTACAACATGGAATCCAAGAGGTTCCCAAGAATTTCTTCTAACTTTAGCCAAAACCCCAACCGATGCCTCAATCATAGCTGCCATAAGGATGCCCAACCTTGGATCAACCTTTGTGGTATTAAGGAAGAAATCATCATGGGAAACAAGGATAATATCAAAGATACTATTAGCTCAAAATTTAAGGGCAAGATGTGGGATGATAAGGAGTTGGACGGTAAAATGAAGCTAAGATACTACAAGGAGGTGACCAACCCCACCATTCATAACCAGAATTATCTCTCTATGTTGACCAACACTAAGAATAAAATGAACATCGCTAGGACAATAACGAATTCTCATGAGCTTTAGAGTGGGACAAGCGATAGTCTACACCCAAGACTCCCTCAGACGATAGAATGTGCCACATTTGTGATACTAAGAAGGTTGAATATGAAAAGAACTTCCTTTTAGACTGCCTGACTATTTCCCACATCCACTCTCAATTACCTATCATCATCCACACTTCCAATCTTCTTGACTTATTAATCTAACCCAACTATAGTGATCTTGGAGCGTTTCTTTCCCTTCTCCTTGATCACAGAAACAATATTTTGAAGAATGATAATTAGACTCTTCTTTTCTTGAGGTTCAAGAAACCACATTGGTCTTAGTAGACATTAGTCATCATCATTACCATCATCATAATTACAATAATATGAATTAAATTATTAATTTTATACTAATTAATAATAACATTTAATATAATCTATTATTTAAATTTTGAATAAAATATATTTAATTTCACCATTATATTTTAAAATATAGATTATTATGAATATTAATATAAATTATCATTCAAAATTTCAATCTTTTAATTATATCTAAATTACTAATAATATTGTATTTTAATATTTTGAATTTAATATATATCATTTTTATAGACATTATAATAACTATAATAAAAGTTAAATTATTACTTAGTTATTTGAAAACTAATAGAAAAATTTAAAAATAAATTTAGCTAATAAAATAATATGTAGAAGCTAATAAGTCATACAAATACCATTTATAGGAAGTTATAGTTTCTCTTTTTACAAATTTCTATATATTTTTTATTTTCGAATACTTCTTTTTCTCTTGATGATGATGATGGTGGTGGTGGTGGTGGTGGTTAACGTCCACTGAGACCAATATTTGGTTTATCGGATCTAAAGAAAAGAGTTATTTAGTTTGATTTAAGATTTTATTCCTATGCTCAAAAATCTTGGAGGGAAGCCTCCTGAGCTCACTATAATTTTGACATCTTAAAAGGCTAGGAAGGATAGTGTTGAAACAAATATTATGAAATTGAGCTCTAATGTGGTTGTACGTGGTGTACTCTAAGAGGAAGTTATTTTCATCCTCGATGTTCATATTCTCATAGAGATGGCAGATCCTTTCCATCCATGGTGTTTTAGGAACTTTCCAACGACCTGTTTCACTATGGAGCTCATGAGAGTTTGTTCTAATCTTGGCTATATTAATTTTCTTCTTTGAGCTAGTCAAAACTGACAGATACTTTTGATCTTCTAGGGTGGGGTTGATGACCTCCTTATAATATCTTAATTTTCTTTTAGCTGCTAGATCTTTCTCACACCACATTTTTTCTTTGAAATTAGAAGTAATTTTTTTTTAATGTTATTAATGTTTTGCAATGAAACATTCTCGTCGATCTCCCAATGGTTTAACCAGGCCCTGGTGTCTTTATCCCAACCTCGTTTAAGCCTTAGGTGGTTTTGGCTGGAATTTAAAGCTAGCTTAGGAAGTCTATGGTATTCTATGCTATTGAGGCCTTGTGCTTTACAATAGAAGTCTAGTTATAGATAGGCTCTCGATAGGGGAAAGACCTACTTCTATAAGGAGAATAAGATAGGTTGTATTTCTTTCAATTTTAAGGTTATAAGTTATCAAACGCTTCTGGATTTGCTCAATATTTCTCCAGGATTCTCTAGAGATGCTGCAACCCCAAACCTCACATCCATATAGGATAACAAGAGTGACTAAAGATTCAAAGAGGAAATTCTTTCTATCCCGCATTAGGAGGTTTTCCGTTTTACAATTATTTTCAAGACCAAAATAAGCTTTCGACCCCCCATTAATCCCTTTCTGAATGCTATAGTTCTAGTTGAGCTTGTGATGAATATCAATTCCTAGTACCTATCTATAATGGTGTTTATTAAGGGTGTATAAATTCTTTGCAAATATTTATGAGTAAAAATATTTAAAACAAAAACCATACACACAAAAGCATCAAATGTGAAATTTTCTATATATTTTGTGATTTTTTTTTTTTTGGGTATTTGATTTTTTTTTGAAAATGTCTCTACAATAGTGTTTATAAAGACTACATAAATGATTTATAGATATCCAAGAATAAATACTTTTAAAGCATAAAACATACACACAAACAAATCAAATATGGAATATCCCTAAGGAGGTTTGAACCTTTTTTCTAGATTGAAAAACAACCTTTGGAGGATTCCCTTCCAAAGATTCAATACGCCTAAATGGTCTTCCATATCATTATAGGTAGGTATATTAAAAGAGAAAAAGAGAACTTGGTTTGCACTAGGGAAACTAAGACTAAACACGAGCATGAGTAGTTTTGTATATGCCACGATAATGATAATATTTCACAATTCTACCCCTAGGGTAAAACCAAAAATAAGGGAATAGTAAATATGACCATTATAGGAAATACAAAGAACAAAATTGAAATCATCCAAAGTAAATTAAATACAATGGTTTAAGGAACTTGGAATGTCTCCCTTATCTCCCGTGTTAATTTCATGGTGCATGAGATCAATGATTGGGTTATATGAGAAGCTCATTATAGAATTGTCTACATACTACCACCATGTTTGTGAATGAGACAAAATGCAATTTGAAAGTTATTCTGCCACTCTCCAATGTGTGATTCTTAAAAGTAATTTTGTTGGCACGCGAGACACAGGAAAAAATATCCGTTGTATGTTAGTATAATTTAATGATCCTTAAAAAAAAAACATTTTTAGCGTATCAAAGGCCGAAATATATAATAAAACTAGTTATTGATTAATTGGCTAATGCATCATTGGGATAATCCATATGGACTTTTGAATCCTCCTCAAACTCATGGATTACATGTTAGATATTTGGGGAACAAGTATTTATAAGTGTCAACAACAACTATACATCCTTTTAGGTCCAAGTATTACACTAAAAATGAGTAAAATTAGCTTAACACTTGTGGGATCCATGCATAACCATCTACGGATAATTCCAAAAAAAAAAAATACCAATTACTAGAACCAATAAGGGAGATGACATTGTTATACAATGATCTCATTAGCATGATGATCCAACTAAATTTGATATTATAATTTTCCTCAGCCTTAGTAACATCATGAAAAAATAAAAATAAAATAAAATAAACACTTCCACTTTGAGAATGAATATACATAATCCTAAACCGAACGATGTAGGGATGTTGCCATTTAAGTTTCCATGAGGATCATTGGGAGACCAATACATGCTAGCTTGTGACTCATATTAATATATTTATATTAAAATTTATATAATATTATCGAAATTTTAACATATATTAAAAATAAATATCTTATAAGTATATTAATTAATATAATTATTTCAAATCAAGATATCAAATTTATCAAGTATTTTTATAATTAAGATTATTTATATTAAATAATAAATTTATTTTGATATTATTTATAGAATTATATTATAATGGATAATAAATTTTAATATTAAAAGTATACCATATCACATATTACTGTAAATAAATTTGTTCATAACATATTAATTAATAGTTGTATTTAGATTAAAGTATTTATGATATATATTTTTAGTAATATTAATATGATTTTGTATTAGGATACTTAAAATGTATTTTAATGATGTTTAGAGATTTAAATCAATAGTGTTGGTGTTCAAAATAAGCTTGAGTATATTTAGAAACTCTGAAATTACATCAAACAACTATGTATATATTTCTCTAAGTTTATAATTTTTTTGGGTTGAATTCAATAAGAATAATTAATATTATAAAAAAGTTAACATTATAAATTGAAATAAAAACTCATAAAATAAAAATGCTAAAGAAAAACGTTAAAAACTACTAATAAAGGGAAATAAACTAGAAAAGTTGTGCTTTGTTTTATAACTTCTATGCAAATTTTGGTTATATATGGTGATTGAGGGAATTCTTGTTCTTTCTTTCACCTAGCCTCAAATCTGTACTAGTGACATGTTGAGTACTAGTCACATGATGAACTATAATGGCTTGATGAATATTGTCATTATGGATTCATGCATATTAATGTTATTGTGATGGCTTCAAGTCCTATGAATTATTAAGTGAGTATACTTGTAGGCTGGCATTTTACTAGCAATCTCACTCTAGCCCTTGAGTTAAGAAGGGTGTTTCTTTCCTTCCCTATCCAAAAAAAGAAGAAAATCTTTGTAAGATAGCTTTTTGATGTGCGAGATGAAATTTTCTGCAATTGGAGTAGAAGTGATAGATATATTGAAGGAAACACCTAAGTAAATTGGTTCATGGGTGAATTTTTTTATTAGAGTTGACTCTCGACATCAACCATCTCTTATTGCAACTAGAAAATAATATCTCTATGTTACACCAAAAGGTCCATAATCAGGCAGGATCTGTTGAGAGAGCCAGTAGAATGCAGGTTTTCCACCTCAAAGTACAATGCAAGTTTTCCTCCTCAAGCTAAAATTGGGATAGAGATTTATTAATATTGGTGTGGGGATGTAAGGTGATTATTAAGGAGAGAATCAAATTGCAGTAGAAAAATAATTAAATAGAGAAAAGGAAAAAGGACAACAAGAAAAATGGTTAGCCAAGATGATGACGGTAGTTGCAACATGTGATATCCCATCTTGGATTTGGGGAGTTTGTGAGATAAATATATGGAATGAGTTGAACATTGATGGTTTTAAATGGGATTATCAAGGGTTCCCCACTTTTATGATATGTACAAAAGTTATCAAAGTTAGTTTTGAGTTGAAGTGGTTCTTGATGGGTATTTAATAAAAATCTTGTTGTGGAAAGTGGAGATTAGATAAATTCTTATTGATAACCATAATACCCACATTTTCTAACAATTCCATTTTGCTTTCATATTCACAACAGAGTTACTATTCTAGGGGTATAAAAACAAGAAATATTTGGAGAGAATGAGAAACCACAAATAGATTAGACAAAAGGTAAGTTTCAAATATAGAAAAAAAGAGAGGTTCCTATATTCATATTATTGATCTGAGATGCTTATTCTACAACTTAGTATGAGGGCTATGTGTAATTCTATCCTTGTGGAGTTAACACTTGTCATTTTAAAAATAAAAGTAAGGCATTCTCTAAATATAAAAGAAACTTCATCTATAAAAGAAAGCCTTATTATTTTTTAGTTCGTATTCCATATGACATAATATAATATCATGTAAAGTAATTAGAATTAAAAAAATGTGTGAGTAAGATATTTGAAGCTTATACTTTTCAAAAACATTTCAACATAAGACTTAAATAAACTATTTGAATATCTACGTGAAGTAATTTATGTTGATATCAAATTGGTATATATTTATATATAAAATATCAACTTCATGAATATTTATATATAAAACAAAATGATAAAAGAAACAATCTTAATGTTGTGTATAATAAAATATTCAATGTGGATTATATTTTTAAAAGATTTAATAAAAAAAAAATCAATTTAATGTTTGATAGACATGTTATGTAAAATATTTTAATTTCACTATGTATATATTATGTATAGTTTAAAAAATATTATATATGTATCATATAGAGCTATTGAAAAAATACGTTTTTTAGGGTTATTTGGTCATTTTTTAAGGTAAAAATCTATTAAATATTTTTTCAATATTCAAAAATACAATTTAAACAGTTAAACAGTTAAAATACAATTATTCACTCTAATATAAGTTTGTACCTTCCCTCTAGCTCAGATTAAACTTTATTTTATTGAATAAACCCCTCACCAAATTAAAGATTAAGAAATTATCAAAAAGAAAAAGTTTGGACTCCAGAAAAAGAAAAATAAACTTCAATTTGATTGTTAAATACTATTCCATGACTAGGTGAATTCTATTTTTCCTCCAAAATTTAAAAGAATAACGCTCACCCAAATCCCATGGGCATCCACCTATAAGTGCTAAATTATTATAATGCTATAATTTTTATATATTTATTAAATAAGATACAAAAAATATCATATAACATATATTAATATAGATAATTTTTTTCTTATCATAGTAATTACCCATAAAACTTAACCAATAAATATAGTTCTACAATCCAGTATAAGGGTATGTTCACACATACTCCTAAAAAATATTTTAAATGAAGAAACATTGTTGGCTATAATAAAAACTTAAAATATTATTCTTTAATTTTTATTAAAATCATTATAAAACATTAATAATCACATTCTCATGAATTCCACTTGATTTGTGATCATTTTAAAACATGTTTATTGTACAATCTAGTATGATAGTGTGCTCAACTTGGAGTTGACACATAACCCTTGAAAAATACTTTAAATGAAGAAATATTGTTGACTATAGTAACAAGTTACAAGAATATTAGTTAATTTTGATTAAAATAACTATAAAACATTAATAATCATATTATTAATGTGTTCACTTGGTTCATTGATATTTCACTTTCACTCTTCTAGTAATGAATAAAATATTTCAATATCTATGTTAAATAATCTAATATATTTCAACATAAACACACTCTCTCTATATAAAATATATATAATAATAAATTATTTCGGAAATATAATTCGAATAATAAAAAACTATATCTGGTTTATATAAAAAGAGAGACAAAAAAAATCACTAAGATTTACATATAATTATATTTGATTTTTTTTTAGTTTTTGGTAGATATTTCATTAAAATAAATCTATACTAATAAAGTATTCAATACAATAATATAATTAAAAAATTATAAAATAAAATCTGTGTGAGTTTGTCATTGATATACGAAAAAACATAAACAAAGTTCTTAAAATCCTTTTTCAATAAAATTGTTGAAATTTATGTGATTCACTAGCATTTTATGCATTTAAAATCTAACTATTCTTTAGGATTGAAAAATTATCATTGAACATATAATTTTAGACACATTTCCCTTATATTTTAAATTGATGTAAATATTTATCAAAATTATCAGTGTTATGAACGATAATACCCATAACCCACCAATTTCACGTAGTAAATTATCACCTCAAAATTTGCTAAAACAAGAGGACACTTAGTGAGACTCATCTTAGTTCCCGAGGCTTCTTGGTTTGGTAGTTAATCGGGTTAGTGGCTTCTCGTTAAGTGGTTTTATCGGATCGGTTTTCTTGCTTTGTATTTATGATTTTGGTTTAATGTGTTTTTAGAATTGATTTTTTATTTATTTAATTTAATTTAATGTTTATTTGAAATTTGGGCGTGTTTAAAAGAAGATTTTAACTTTCGTAACCATTACTCTAAACAAAAACTCGGTGGATTTTTGGTTTAATCTTGGAACTTTTCTTTAACCTCTACTTGGTACATTTTTATTAGTATTTTACTTTATTTCGTTGTGATAGAGCTAAAAACTATATTATTCAGTTAGTCCATTGGTCAGAACGAAAAATGAAATAGTGTCAGAGTTCACTTGTGTTTTAGGTTTCTTTAAAACTAGGAAATAGATGCAACATCTTAATTAGAAATTGTTATTAAAATTTTTGTTCAATTGAAGAAACATATTAGTATAATTTAATGGTCTTCCCAATTACATTTCCACATTCACTAAGGGAAGGAATTTGTGCCCTCTATTTTCAAGGATATTTTAGCTTGTAAATATTACAGGGACACCTCGGTTTGTCAACTTCTAGATATCAAGGTGTAGGTGTAGGATAATGACAAACAAACATTTATGAGGTTTAAAATGATCATGTTTGTAGCTAAATTTCCATCAATATCCTCATGAGATTCATTGAAAAGTTGGAAAGTGCATTCATAGGTACAATTAAGGTACTACAAATTTTAATGTTTAGTACATCTTTCTTGCTTCTCTTGTTGTGGCATTCACCAACTCTAATTGAGTTGGTTCAATTCATGATCAAAAGTCCACATCAAAGTTTCTATCTAGTTTTGGGACAAATTTTATTGATTGGCCTTGCAAAAGGACATCTAGAATTGAATTATCCTCTACAAAAACTCTACAATTTCAAGGTAGTCAGGTAGTTCATTGGCTTTGAAAATGAAGGAACTTATGAGGATCATATTATCACTATTTCCTCGAATATTAATAATGTTTTATTAATTTAGCACAACAAAGTGGAGCATTAATGAATAAAACACATTAGAATCGACATGAATTTCATTTGACAATTTGTTGAGGATGGTGTCCTCTATTTAAAACATTTTTGTACTAAGAAGCAAGTTGTGCACATATTTACTAAACCTTTAACATGACCTTGTCCCCTTTAGTTATGATTTATTCTTTAGGATAGTTATGATTTATTCTTGAGGCTAATGAAGTTGTCCTTTGGAGTCATTTTAAGTCATCCTTCTGTCACTATTTTTTGTTTTCTAACTTTTAGGAAAGACTTTCTCCATATACGTTTTTCTCCTTTTCTCTACTAATAAGAGTGAATAATTTTTCTATTCTTTATTTCTTGGTGGGGGGTGGGGAATCATTTTTTCATCCTTTCTTTCTTGATCGAGGGTGGGGAGGTGAGTTTTTTCATCTAAATTTTTCTCCCTAGGAAACGTAGTTTATGATTATTTTTTTCTTCTGTTAGAAGTCACCAATTATTTCCCTATATTATTGGGATAATAGCTAAGATTGGTTCCTTTATCTTGATTTGTTTTTCATAATATATTTTTTTGGAAAAAAATATATATATAGAAATAATTTTTTTGTTTTTTTCAAAAATTTTCTTATGTAGCCGCTCTAAAATTTGTTGACAAATATAGAAAAAATCTGATTGTTTTTTATTTATACATGTAACCCTATAGAGGCAATAATAAAACATAAAATGAATGGACAGTGGGTTGAATGGTTGGATGATGTATACCTATGAGTTTCATGTCGTAAATATCCCTTGAATAATAAGAATATCGATTATCATTTCCTCATGGATGTTTCCCTCACAAGGAAGGTTTTACCACGTAAAACGTTCTGTTAATATTTCTGTAATATTATTCTTCAATCTTGTTCATTTGCCATTATTTTTTGAAATTTCAATTTATTTGTAGGTTATTTTTTCATTTCTCAACTCAAAAAGTGGTATGAGGTCTTTTGTAAATAATTTTGTTAATGGTGTAGATGAAGTGTGTGAAGTTTGAAATTGAAAATTTCAATGGGACTAATAGCTTTGAGCTATGGAAGGCTAAGATCTGAGACATACTGATACAACAAGGCGTGGCAAAGGAATTTTTGGCTAGGGAAAATAAACTCATGGGCATGGATAATGACAACTGGGAGGACATGGATGCAAGAGCCCTCGGTTCTATTCGTCTGTGCCTGAAAGATATGTGTTGTTTAACATCGTTGGAGAGAAAATAATTGCAGGCTTATGGACCAAATTATAAATCCTTTATATGATGAAGTCTTTTCCAAATAAAATCTACTTGAACTGACAGTTATACAATTTGCAGATGAAGGACGGAAATTTATGAAATTTCAGCCTAAAAGTGGCCTCGTAAGGAAAAATAATAAAATAATAGTTAAAATAATAAAATAAGGGTTATAAATTTTGGAGCGAAAAGAAGAAAACTACTTTTTTAATTGTATTTTTGGCTTATTGCATTATAGGTTTACGCATATTTCAAATGTAGACACTTGTTTGATGTCAAATTAAATTATTCATCCAACGAATACCCATTATGCATACTTCTGAGAAGAACCAAATTGACAAAAAATGAAGATACATTAAAAAAAATGTGTTTAACAAGTTTTTTTAATGTATCTGAATTTTTTATCAATGTGTGTCTTCTCAAAAGTATCCATAATGGATATTCATTGGATGCATAATTTAATTTTGCATCCAACGAGTGTGTACACATGAAATTTGAGTACACCTATAGCAATATAAGACAAAAATACAATTAAAAAATAAATATTTTTTCTTCTTTTCCCTCCAAAAAATTTACATTTACCTCTTTTTATATTTGAGGATTTTGATTGGCATACATAATATGACATGGAAATTAAGTGAAATTTCATGGCCATTTTTAGGCTAAAATTTCCTCTAATGTACAAAGATATCTCATCGTTTGAATTCTTTCAACACCCTTTTATGTTAGTTGTCTAGTATAGATGTAAATCATGAAGGGGAATACAAAACAATTACACAATTGTGTTTTCTGCCTGAGCCTTGGGATCATTTTGTAATATAAATTAGTTTTATTTATACTCATACCATCAACTTTGATGCTATTGTGGAAGCTTTATTGTTTGAGGGAACTCGAAGGAAATCAAGCCTTGAAACCTCAACATGAGAAGCAATGGTTCGAAGAGGTCAATTAAAAGAAAAATATGAGAATTCAATAGACACATAAATATTGAAGTCCAGAGGCAAGAATATTAATTTTAAGTGTTTGTACTTTAACAAATTAGGGCATCTAAAGAAGGATTGTTGGTAAAGAAAGGAACAAGCTCCTAAAAAGGACTCTACAAAGGAATCTAATTCAGCTGAAACTAGTGCAAGTATTTTTGATGAGGTATTGGCCACTTCTACTATTTATCAACATCATCATAATTGGTTTCTATATTATGGTGCATCCCATCATATGTGTCTCCATAGATATTGGTTTTTCTCATATCAATATATTGATGACAATGTGGTTTTCATTGGTAGTGATGTTACATGAAAAAATATTGGCATTGGTAGTATCAAGATTAAAATGTATGCTGGTATTATCAGAACATTAACAGAGGTGAGGCATGTCCATCTACCTAGAAATAACATAATAACTTTGGGATTGTTAGATTCTGGTAGTTATAAATGTATAGTTCAAAGTAGAGTTATGAAGGTGACGAAAGGCATCTTGGTAGTCATGGATGCTAAATGGTTTTGGAACATTTATAAGCTTGAAGGAAGGAGAGAAACATATCATGGAATAGTGGCATATTAAGGTGAAAGTGACTCTACTCATTTATGCCATCAATTCTTGGGTCATATGAGCAGGAAAGGTTTGAAGGTGTTGGTTAATCATAAGTTACGTTAAAGCTTGAAATATCTGAATTTTAATTTTTGTGAATATTTTATTTATGGAAATCAATATAGACAAAAAATTAAAATAGGAAAATATGTTAGTAAAGGTATTCTTGATTGCATTCATATAGATCTTCGGGGACCATCTCCTAAAGTATCCTTTGGTGGATCTTCGTATTTTGTAATAGTTATAGATGATTACTCTAGAAAGGTCAGGATGTATTTATTGAAAATAAAAGTTCATGTATTAGATTATTTTAACCAATATAGATATTTGGTTTAAAAAAACACTGGAACATCACTCAAATGTTTTAAAACTGAAAATGGAGTCGAGTTTTCTTCAAAGGATTTTGAAATTTATTGCAAGGAAGGTGGGATTGAAAAACATAAAATCACGGTTTATACTCCTAAGAAAAATTTTGTTCTTGAATGTATGAATACGAATCTTCTAGAGAGAATAAGGAGTATGCTTAGTAATGTCATGTTGCAAGAGGAATTGTAGGAAGAAGCATATCTTAAAGCATGATATCTGGTAAATCGGTCACCATCAACTCTAATTGGTTGTAAGATTCTGGAAGAGTTATGGACAGGTCAACCTTGTGATTATTCAAATCTAAATTTTTTGGTTGTAATGCCTATTCTCTTATCCCAAAGAATCAACATTCTAAGTTAGATCCAAAATAAAAAAGGCTAATATTTTTTAGATATAGTGATGGCGTTAAGGGATATAGATTGTGGGATCATACTACCCACAAAATCATCATTAGCAACGATATCACATTTCATCAATCATCACTCATAAAATCAAATGTGCATATTTTGCTGGTGATTTGGACAAGCAAAGATCCACTTATGGATATGTTTTTACTCTTGTAGGTGGTATTGATTGTTGGATGTCAAAGCTTCAAAACGTAGTTACTTAATCCACAAACAAGGAAGACTACATATTTGTCTCACATTCTTGGAAAGAGGAGATTTTGTTAAAAGGTTTTCTAGGTGAGTTTGGAAGGATTCTCGATAAGGTGAAAGTATTATGTGATATTCAAAGTGCTATTCATTTAGCATGGAATCAAGCTTGTCATATTAAGACAAACCATATACATATTAAACACCATTTTGTAAGACAGGTTATTGATGAAGTGGAGCATTGGTTCTCTCATCAGTCCATACAAAGAAAATTTGTGCAGACATGTTCATAAAACCATTCTTGTCAGAGAAGCTAAAATGGTGCCTAGCTTCTCTTGGCTTACAACGAAGGTGATGAATAATTTGGGCATGACATATCAGGTAAATTCTTTTCAAGGTGGATATTGTTAGAAGTTGTCAACTATTTCCCTATACTCTTGGGAGAACAACTAGGATTGGTTCCTTTGGCTTGGTTTGTTTTTTCTAATATAAGTTTTTGGAAAAAGCATATAAATTAAACTTTTTATTTTTATACAAAAATTTTGTTACGTAACTGCTTTAAAATATGTGGATGGATTTAGAAAAAAATTGACAGGTTGTTATTCATACATGTAACCCTATAAAGGCAATTAGAAAAGATGAATCAAATGGAGAGTTCGTTGAATGGTTAGATAATGTATGCATGTGAGTTTTCTATTGTAAATATCCCTTGAATAATAATAATAATATCGATTTTCTTTGATCATGGATGTTTCCCTCAAAAAGACGATTTTACTTTGATTTTAGCAAGCAAAATTTTGTATCAATCTTTGTGTTTGATTATTCTAATATCTTGATTATTTACCATTATTTTTGGAAATTTCAATTTATTTTTAAATTATTCTTTCATTGCTCACTCAACATATTTATTTACGAACTCAATTTCAATTAAAAATATATATAAATATTATTTTCCAATACCTTATTTTTTACTCCATACATCTGATTAAAAACAATTAAAACTAAACTAATCACACTTATCTCTTTATTTAACATTCAAACTCATATATATATATATATATCTTAGTTTTTAAACAATTTCTAAAAATTAATTTAAATATCTTGACATTTTTGTAAATGTAAGCAGAATTTTAAAACAAACAGTTCTATCATTGTTAACATAGAGTTAGCTAATGTGAAAAGAGTATATACCACTTGAAAAAATAAACATGAAGAGAAGAGTATATACAACTCGAAAAGACAACATGAAGTGGGTGCGAAATGCTTTTCGAGCGGTGATGTGTGTGTCTGAAGCTGCTGAATTTATGTTGATCATGTACGAAATATCTTGGAAACGTATTGTATAATCATCATATTATGCAATCTATCTGCATGAGGATGAAGATGTTTTTGATTTTTAGAGAAGTGGATTCAAACCATTTACTTTTGTTATTCTCTTAATAGTCAAATTATAAAAGATTTCCAAAATTTACCATCTAAATGAAAATTTCCATTTAAAACCAATCAAAGCAGTCTAGAAAAATAGAAAATAATTACATACACGCTCAAAATTGCTATGATGGATGAGGAATGTTAGGCAAAGAGTGGCCCCTTATTAAAAACTAAAAACCCAAAAAATGCCTCGGCTTAATTAGACATGAGTGGGTTTCCATAATTTTATTTCGCTTTTATTTTTTGATATTCACACATCCGGATCTCAATATTCAGGGTTGTTTCCTGAAAATTTTAGATTCCCTCTAATCACAAGGTAGGTCAAGATTAAAAATAAAAGAAAAGAAAAAATAAAAAAATGTAAAACCAATCATGCTACAGTAAACTTTGTATTACCCTAATAAACATGTATAACCTTGAGAAGATTAAGGAAAATCCAGATGTGCTGGATATATACACAGTAAATTTTATGCTGTTACTACGTAAAATGTTGTCGATCTTTATCATACTGGTGCTCACACATCTCTTCTTTCCATACCTTTCTTTGTTTGGTCGTTCATATTCACTGTAACGAAACACAAAACCAATGGCCCATTTGTTGAAATATTGAAGTCACATGTCGTGCCTTTGAGAAAAAGAAAGAGTACAAAAGCAGCAACAACAGAGATTGAGTGCGCAACACTCTATATTGAAGAGGAACGGAGAATGTAAGGATGAATTAAATGTGATGGGCCGCAACCACAAATTACAGAGGATAATTAATTTGGATTGTAGGAGAAGTTAATATGGTGATGGGCATAGCCGTTTATTACGGAGGAATGAAGATTTCCCGTAGATCTGAACTACGGAGGAGTAGACTTATTCAAAACCGTCATTTCGGGCGTTTCAAGCGCTCAACAACCAAAATGAATGAAATATTGTTTAAATAGGCGGAAGAACTTTTTGAATGGCGGGACAAGTGGTCCCCACCACTTTAGTCCCAATCGCAATCGCAAGTTTTTGGTGGAGCAGTGTCTTGTTGATATGAAGATTTGCGATGCGATTCAATCGCAAATCACAATGTATATGAATCACAAACCAAATTTCTTGCAGATGTGGTATAGCTCCGCAAGTGGAACGGTTGTACACAATACAACCAAAACTTTATGTTATAAATCGCTCCCCCACAGCAGCGGAGGCCCGTGGGTCCACTTGACCACGTGGCGATGTTTTAGTGGAATCATAAAAGTTCAATCACAAGGTTCAATCGGAGTGGTTTCGTTGTATGCTCCGATCACATTACCATAGGCCGGACCTGATCCAGTTATGCAACAGAGTTAAATGGTTCATCACATCCGTGATTCCAATCGCAATCGTAATTTTTGTTTGGTCGCGCTTTTTGTTTAAACCACGGACCCGACGGTCTTATACAATGGATTTATATATGCCATCGCATTTTTGCTTCGGATGTTGCGATGCAATTCAATCACAATCGCAACATCGCACTGTGCACAAATCGCAAGTTTTTTTGTCAAAGCCGATTGCCGATTGCCGACTGTGAAGTGGTCTCCACTCGTACGTCGTGCATTTCATATTTTTAAGATCCGCAAAGGTTTTTTATTTGAAATTTAGTTTATTTCTTTGTATGAAGTTTTATATAAAGTTTGTAATGTTTTAATATATATATGCGCGACATATAAAAAGGAAAGTCCCGCGAGTCTGTATAGGTGTATTGTATCATTTTGTTGTATTCTACACAGCAACGCGGAAAGAGAAGAACACAACAGTGTTTATTTTTAAATAGACAGAGTGTTGTTTGACTGAACAGAGAGTTTTTTTGGGCACTGCGTGTGTAGCTGTCCTAATTTTTTTATCCCTCTGTTAAGAGGAAGAATTTGTATCAGTTTTTGAAATAAATAGAAGTTTTGTTTTAAAAGTGTGAAAAATATGTCTCCTGTCAAATTTAAATTTCTCTGTGTTTAGAGGAGAGGAGCTTACTCTCTCCATTTGGAATTCTCAATATTCCAACATGGTATCGGAGCTAGTTTAGGATCTTTGAAGGTATCAAAGAAGCTGAAGAAGATGAAGACTTGTTGCAATGTTTTCTCCAGCAGTGTGAAAGCCCAACAGAGGTCAAAAGATCAAGTATTTCTCAAAGATAACAGAGCGGTTGTTTTGTTTTAAAAGAGTTTGTTCTTTCAACAAAGGAAAGACAGTTTTTTTAAGTTCAGTGCTCAGTTTAAAAGCAATGGCTAAACCAAGCACTGGTATGAACATTGGAAATGTTCAACTTCCACAATTTAATGGAAAGAACTATGATTATTTGGCCATTACCATGAGAGCCCTGTTTGTCTCACAAGACTTATGGGAGTTTGTAGAAGATGGTTTTGTTGAACCAGCTGATGAGCAGGCTTTTAATGCCTTAACTCAAGCAGAGAAGGATTTATTGAAGAACAATAGAAAGAAGGATGCTAAGGCCCTCTTCTATTTGTATCAAGCAATAAATGAGAGTGTGTTTCCAAGGATAGCAGCAACCAAGAGATCCAAGGAAGCTTGGGAAACTCTGAAAGTAGCATATCAAGGTATGGAGAAAGTTAAGACAGCAAAACTTCAGTTGCTGAGAAGAGATTTTGAAACTCTTTGCATGAAAGAGTCAGATAATGTAGACACATTTTTTAGACATGTGATTGGGATTGTAAATCAGATAATATCCCATGGAGAAACTCTTGAAGAAATAAGAATTGTGGAGAAACTTTTGAGAAGGTTACCCTCAAAGTTTGATGTTATTGTAACCACTATAGAAGAGACCAAAGATCTCTCAAGGTTCACAGTAGATGAACTTCATGCCTCACTGATAACTCATGAACAGAGATTGAGCATATATGAAAACTCATCTCTTGATCATGCCTTCAAGACCCAGATGCCTTCAGGAAGAGGAAGAGGTCAAGGAAAAGGAAGAGGAAGAGGTAGAAGCCAGAATAGAGGTGGAAGGATTAGGCCTTCACATTCACATGGAAGGAGCAACAGTCAGAGTCAGATCCACGGCCAAGGCAATAGCCAGCAAGGTGGACATAAACACCAACATGCTCATTGACAAAGGTATGACAAATCCAATGTCCAATGTCATTATTGCAAGAAATATGGGCACTATGCCAATGAATGTAGAAAGAAGCAAAGTGAGATGAAAAATAAGAAAAATGCTAATGTAGAAAAAGAGGAAAAGAACCCAAGTAATGTGCTATTAGCTTGTAATGTAGTACAAGATAGAGAGGATGATGTTTGGTTCTTAGATTCAGGATGTAGTAATCACATGACTGTAAATAGAGCAATTTTTGCCAATTTAGATGAAGAGATTAAATCTGAAGTGACCACAGGGACTGATACTAAGATCTCTGTAAAAGGAAAACGCAGAGTTAGTATTCGAGCAAGAAATGGTGAGCAGAAATTTGTTCCTGATGTGTATTATGTTCCAGGTTTGAAGTGTAATATTTTGAGCGTTGGGCAGCTCATAGAAAAAGGTTACAATGTAGTTTTTAAAAATGATGTGTGCACAATAAAAGATATACCTCCAAGCAAGAAAATCATTGCTGAAATTCAAATGACCAGCAATAGAATTTTTTCGCTCAAGCTTAATATTGACTTGAAGGGAAAAGGAAAGAGTATAACAGCTGTAACACAAGAAGCCTTTCATAAGGAAGAGAAAAATGAAAATTGGTTATGGCACCCGAGATTTGGACATCACAATTTTGGAGGATTAAATTTGTTGCACGGAAAAGGAATGGTAAGAGTTTTACCATTGATTGAGAAGCCTGACAGCCTATGTGAAGGCTGCATCTTGGGAAAGCAACACAGAGAAAATTTTCCTTCAGGGAAAAGCATAAGGGCGAAAGCACCTTTGGAGATAATCCACTCAAATTTATGTGGGCCGATGCAGACAACATCAGTTTCAGGTAGCAATTACAAGCTGACCTTCATAGATAATTTAACAAGAAAAGTGTGGGTTTAGCTCCTAAAATATAAGAGTGAAGTCTTTCAAAAATTTCACCATTTTAAAGCTCTTGTAGAGAAACAGAGCGGGCAACATATTAAAGTTATCAGAACCGATAGAGGAGGAGAATACATATCAAAGGAATTTATGTGCTTTTGTAGAGAGAATGGCATACACAAGAAATTTACTACAAGATACACACCACAACAGAATGGAGTTGCTGAAAGGAAGAATCGAACCATAATGGAAATGGTGAGAAGCATGCTGAAGGCAAAGAACTTGCCGAATGAGTATTGGGCAGAAGCAGCAAACTATGCTGTGTATATTTTGAATAGATGCCCCACAAAAGCTGTGATGAACAAAGTTCCAGAAGAAGCGTGGAGTGGCAGAAAACAGGGAGTCACCCACATGAGATTTTTTGGATGTGTAGCATATGCACACATTCCTGACAAGTTGAGGAAGAAGTTGGATAGTAAGGGGGAGAAGTGCATTTTCCTTGGATATTGTGAAGATTCCAAAGGATACAGATTGTATAACCCATCCACAAAGAAGTTTTTGATAAGCAGAGATGTGCAATTCATTGAAGAGGAACCGTGGGATGGAAGCATTGAGAAAACAGTCAATGTTAAAAACTGTTTGTCTCATGATGAAGATGAAGGAGATGTGGTTGAAATTAAAAACCTATCCACTGCACAACCTCCAGCAATGCAAGGACAGCAAGGGACGCCTCAAGCGGTAGCGAGAAAACCCTTGAGAAGGAGCGGGAATGCATCTCCAAGCACACCACATGGAGAAGAATTGAGTGCTTCATTAAGCACGACTACACCAAGTGAAAGTGGAGCAAAATTCAGAAGCATTAGAGAAATCTAAGAGCAGGGAGCAGCAAATAAAGGTATGAATTCCTTATTTTCTTTGTATTGTCAAGTTGATGATCCTATTCATTTTTAAGATGCAATTAAAGACAGAAAATTGACAGAATCTATGGACGAAGAAATTAATGCCATAGAGAAGAAAAAAACATGGGAGTTGGTTGATCTCCTAGAAGGTAAAGAATTTATTGGTGTACAATGGGTGTATAAGACCAAAAGCAATGTTGAAGGAAAAATAGAAATACATAAGGCCAGACTTTTTGTCAAAGGATATAAGCAGAAGCATGGGATTGATTATGAAGAAACTTTTGCACCAGTTGCAAGAACGGAGACAGTGAGAGAAGTGTTGTCCATAGCAGCACAAAACAAATGGAAAGTATACCAAATGGATGTAAAATCTGCATTTTTAAATGGAATTTAAATGGAAGAGGTATATGTGGAACAACCTCTCGGATATGAGAAGAAAGGCTAAGAACATAAGGTCTGCGAATTGAAGAAAGCTCTTTATGGGCTAAAACAAGCACCAAGAGCGTGGTACAGCAGAATAGACTCCTATCTATTGGAGAATGGATTTGAAAAGTGTGAGGGAGAACCCACTCTCTACATCAAAGAACAAGATGGTAAGATGCTCATTGTTGTTTTATATGTTGATGATCTAATTTTTACAGGTAATGATGATTACCTTATTTAGAATTTATAACAGTCATGAAAGATGAATTTGAAATGAATGACATGGGTTTGTTGAGATACTTCTTGGGAATAGAAGTAGAACAAAATGAAAAATGGATTTTTATTTCTGAAGCAAAGTATGTGAATCAAGTTTTAGAAAGATTTAATATGAAGGAGTGCAAAGTTGCAATTACTCCCACAGTAATGGGATTGAAGTTGAGTAAAGATGATATCAGCAAGGATTTTGATCCAAGTCTGTATAAAAGCATAGTTGGCAGCCTTATGAATTTGACTGCAACTAGGCCGGATATTATGCATGCTGTTAGTTTAATTTCCAGATTTATGGAGAAGTCAAAAGAAGCACATTGGCAAGCAGCAAAAAGAATTCTGAGGTACGTTAAAGGAACTAAAAGATGTGGCATTTTATATACTACTTCAGAAAATTCAGAATTAGTTGGATACACTGAGAGTGATTGGGCTGGAAGTGTAGATGATCAGAAGAGCACTTCAGGTTATGTTTTTCATATGGGTTCAGGAGCCATTTCATGGGCTTCTAAGAAATAGCCGATTGTAGCATTATCTACTGCAGAAGCAGAGTATGTGGCAGCTACAGCAGCAGCGTGTCAAGCAATTTGGATGAGAAGAATGTTGAGAAGTCTATGTTAAGAACAGGTAAAAGGGACAGTGATTTATTGTGACAATAGCTTAGCTATTGCATTGTCAAAGAATTCAGTATTTCATAAAAGAACAAAGCAGATAGACACAAAATTTCATTATATCAGAGAATTGGTGAACAATGGAGAAATTGTTTTACAACATTCTAAAACAGAAGAGCAATATGCAGATATTTTAACAAAACCATTGGGACAGAAGACCTTCGAATTTTTAAGAAAATGCTTGGGTATAATGGATCACCCAGCAGCTGACTTTAAGGGGGAGTGTTGAAATATTAAAGTCACCTGCCGTGCCTTTCAGCAGAAGAAAGAGTACAAAGGTAGCAACAGCAGAGATTGAGTGCGCAGCACTCTATATTGAAGAAGAATGGAGAATGTAAGGATGAATTAAATGTGATGGGCCGTAGCCACAAATTACAGAGGAGAATTAATTTGGATTGCAGGAGAAGTTAATATGGTGATGGGCGTAGCCGTTTATTACCAAGGAATGAAGATTTCCCATAGATCTGAACTACGGAGGAGCAGGCTTATTTAAAACAGTCATTTTGGGCGTTTAAATCCCTCAAGAACCAGAATGAATGAAATATTGTTTAAATAGGCAGAAGACCTTTTTGAATGGCAGGATAAGTGGTCCCCACCACTTTCATCCCAATCGCAATCGCAAGTTTTTGGTGGAGCACTATCTTGTTGATATGAAGATTTGCGATGCGATTCAATCGCAAATCGCAATGTATATGAATAAAAAACCAAATGTCTTGCAGATGTGGTAGAGTTCCGCAAGCTGAACGGTTGTACACAATACAACCAAAACTTTATGTTATAAATCGCCCCCCCACAGTAGCGGAGGCCTATGGGTCCACTTGACCATGTGGCGATGTTTTAGTGGAATCGCAAGAGTTCAATCGCAAGGTTCAATCGGAGCGGTTTCATTGTATGCTCTGATCACTTTACCATAGGCCGGACCCGATCCAGTTATGCAGCAGAGTTAAATGGTTCATCGCGTCGGTGATTCCAATCACAATCGCAATTTTTGTTTGGTCGCACATTTTGTTTAAAGCGCGGACCCGACGGTCTTATACAGTAGACTTATATATGCCATCGCATTTTTGCATCGGATTTTGCGATGCGATTCAATCGCAATCGCAACATCACACTGTGCACAAATCGCAAGCTTGTTTGTCAAAGCCGATTGCTGATTGCCAACTGCGAAGTGGTCTCCACTCGTACGTTGTGCATTTCATATTTTTAAGATCCGCAAAGGTTTTTTCTTTGAAATTTATTTTATTTATTTGTATTAAGTTTTATATAAAGTTTGTAATTTTTTAATATATATATGCGCGGCATATAAAAAGGGAAGTCCCGCGAGTCTGTATAGGTGTATTGTATCATTTTGTTGTATTCTGCACAGCAGCGCAGAAAGAGAAGAACACAGCAGTGTTGATTTTTAAATGAGACAGAGTGTTGTTTGACTGAAAAGAGAGTTGTTTTGGGCACTGCGTGTGTAGCAGTCCCAATTTTTTTATCCCTCTGTTAAGAGGAATAATTTGTATTAGTTTTTGAAAGAAATAGAAGTTTTGTTTTAAAAGTGTGAAAACTCTGTCTCGTGTCAAATTTAAATTTCTCTGTTTTTAGAGGAGAGGAGCTTACTCTCTCCATTTGGAATTCTCAATATTCCAACACCATTTCATGAGTCAAGTTTTGAATCAAATAATAATATATGCGGATGAACTATAACGAGTTTCTCGGTGACTTTGACTTTCATGATCAAAGGGGATTTACATGGCCTAGGTTGCAGTTTGTTTTCAATTTTTTTATAATATATTGAAATCTGATGAAGTGCAGTGACATCAATGAAGATCATGACATCGATTAATTAATTTTTTTTTCTTATAAATTCCTAAATATATTTAAATCTAGTTATGGTTCTTAGAATTTTGAAATATTTCTGAAATCCTAAAAAAAAAAAAAAAATCTATAATTCCTGTAAATTTCAGTGTAAATTCAGTAATATGATGAATCCACCACCGAAAAATAAGAAATAAACACAACAAAATACAAAACATAAAAACAACTTCATGTTTATTCACAATATATAATCCTCCCTTTGCTGTCGGCTATTGTTCTATTTCTGCAATTCTTCAAAGTCGTTTACTGCGATTTAAAATAACTATATGAGGCTTTCAACCAAAAACAATAATAACCTTTCCACTCGAAATTTTTAAATATTAAACATATATTTGAAAATGGTAATCATAACCAGGACGACCTCTAAAGATAATGTTAATCACAGATGTCCATGAGTCAACCGTAATCAGAGTGGTCATTAATCAATAATAACAATGTTTCATACTGATCATAATCCTAATCCTAAGAGAAATTGTAATCCGTTTAAATTAATGTGAAGATGAAAGTGGAGATTCACAACAACTACATATATCATCCATTCCTGTGAAGATGAAAGTGGAGATTCACAACAACTACATATATCATCCATTCCTGGAAAGAAAGAATTAAAAGTAAGAATATCTGACCAAAGAAAATAACAAACCTATTGCTTCAAGTCGACAGAAATTCCATTCAATGATAATCCAGTGAAGTAGGAAACTTACCCCCCGGCTCTAAGGAGATGTTCTCTCTCAAAATGATTATCTGAGTTAATAGAGTTCTGGGAGAGGTTTCATGTGCAGAGAAACGACACTGTCCTCATACATCTACTCAGTGTTCATCTCAAACTGAACGAAATGAAGAGGACAGTGTCATCTCTCCAACACCAACACCAACTCGCTTACATTTGATCGTCTTGCAAGTTGGAACACACGTTTTATCATTTTTCCGATTTTCTAGAGATTATAGAGAAGTATTACTATCCCACGTTTTTCCGATTTTCTAGAGACTCCATTTTTTTGGGGAGCGTCTGCAATGGAATCAGACTTTTTCTAGGTTTTGTTGACGTCATCATTTGCGAACGTAGATGGCATCACCATAATACCAATGCATATCTAAAAAAAACAATATTTGTACTTAAAGTAAAACTTAGTTCATGACTAGACTTAACGTACGTAATAAGTAGATAAAATCAACGCTACAAAAACGGACTCTGCGGAGAACCTTTCGGTCACGACTATGACCCGCGACAATGATAATCAAAAACTTTCATAATAGATATTAGAAGAAAGTAAACCAGAGCCAAGTGCTGGTGTATGTATGTCGTTTTTTTATTTGTATATATGAGTTATGTGCATTTAATTTGATGTGTTAACCTAAATAATTTCAAATTTCAAATTTCAATATTTTTATTTTAAAAGGCTTTATAACTCTAAATTAATTAAATTTTTTTAATAGAAAAAGTATATAGACATTTATGTAAAAAGTGCATTAAAATCTATATAATTGATTTTAGCCAACAACAAAGATATGTTGAAATTCATGCAAAATATATATAAAAGAAATTCATATACAAATAATTAATATGTTAAATTTTAAATATAATTAATAATAGTAATTTTGATTTCATAAATTTTAGTAACTTTTTTAATTTTAAAATTAGATTTAAGTTTTTATTAAGATGTAGATTTTATTATCTATTTTCTTATTTTGTTATTATTTTTCATTTTTTTCTAATTAAATTATTTGATTCATATATTATGAAAATAAAACAAGTTATGTATTGTTTATTTAAAATATACATTTTTATTTTAAAAAAATTAAAAAAAAAATGGTATTTTAAAATAATTTTTATTATTTATCTTTTTTTTCTAATCAAAAAATAAAAAATATTTAAAATTATTAACATAGATGTAATTTTTCATAGACATATTATTGTTATTATTACCAAATTGGTGTATCACACTTTTTTTTTTGGTGAGATAAGGAACCCACCTAGGAGCTGTGATTTGAATGGTAAATTTACTAAGGTCTACATACTCTACCTCTCTGGTTTTGAACTTCTAATCTTTTATCATAAAACACTCTTAACCATTACCCCCACTCAAGCTAAACTTACACTTATCAATAACCCTTAAAAATAGATATTAGCCTTCACTTAATTATTTTAAAGACATGAAAGTCACTACTTTTCTTTTGTTCATTAAAAAAAAATAATTGATTCTCTTACAAATATCATCATAGACTTTAGTAATTGGATATAAAATATATATGCAAATTTGAGCAACTATTTTTGTAATAAAAACAAAAATTAATTCTCAATTTTAACTTTTTTATTATTTTGATATACCTTGAGAGAAGAAGATATTTTCACACATTTCTCTTATGAGACTAGATTTTCAAAATAAAAATTAATAAATAAAATATTTTATGATATAGATATTCGATTTAATTTCATAAGTTATCCGTACTTATTGCGCCGTAAGGCGTTATAATTTGAAAACAACACCCCTGTTGCCTTGTTGTCCTTTATATGCATTGTTCGATCTTTTATTAGATGATTAAATCATCCTTTCCCATTGATTTAAATTCAGGTTAGTTATTAAAATTCATTTCCCAACTATATGTGATTTCTTGTACTACATGGCCCTATGTTACTTTAGTGCGTGACCCTCTACAACACACCTCAGAACAACTCCCTCGCCTTCCTGACTTCCTTTACCACTACTTTTGTGTCAATTGAAAGCTTCTTTTGATAGGTGGAAGGAGTTCAAACTATGCGAAGAGACTATTCATTTCTCTTGAATCGTCTCTCAGGGTTACAGGATCAGCTGGGTTTTAACATGTTCAACTAATGGTGATTGGTCGATTCCCCCTGTTGGATGTTCTACCCAAAGATTAGGGTTTTTTCAGGTAAACCCTAATCTTTGTTAAAAGAATTCCAATCTCTATCTCACTTTCTACTTCTAGTCAAGTTCTAGTTTTCTGAATAGGGTTTTTTTTATATTTGAAAAAGAAGTATATGCTCACCCTTTTTGTTATTTATTGAAAAAAGGTTCAGTTGAGGCATGTTAGTAAAGAGGAAAATTGAAGAATGCCAAGTTTCTAGAGCCTGGTGACCGGTGTGTACTTATCAAGCCACAACTATAGTTGCAAATATGATTCAAGAAGTTCATTAGGGCGTGGTGTACATCATGAGCGTTTTTTGTGTGTTATTTTCCCCACAATATTTAACATATTTGTATTATTTTCGTTAAAAATTGAGCTTATGATAGTAAATTATCAGAGTCTCTGAAAATATTCGTATTATTTTCATTAAAAATTTGAATTTATCCTTTACGTTAATAAGATAGTTATAATTTTTATTAAACAATTTCCGAAATTATAATAGTTATACTTTTCAATGAAAAAATTCTGAAATTATAAGTTGTTAGGATAATATCAATTTAATTTTAAATAATTCAAGCCGTTGAGTTATTCTCAACCATCATGGAAAAAGATGCATTCTGAAAGTGGCCAGGATGAATCAGAACCCCAGCTATGCATTCAAGGGTGTGGATTTTTTGGATCTTCTGCAACATTGAACATGTGTTCAAAGGATTACAAAGACCACCTTATCATAATTAAATCAAAAGCAACACCTATCATAAATGTTGATACCACCAAGGTGGAGCCTGCTGGTGGGAAAAATGATAATGCGGAGTTCAAACCTGCGTGATGTTGTAGTTGCATAAAACGAGTCCAAACTTGCGCGATGTTGAGGCCTATTAGTAAAGAGGAAAATTTCATTAGGGGAATTTTGAGGTCTAAAATGGGCCTCCTAAGGAAATAATAAAATAATAGCTAAACCAATAAAATAATATTTATTAATTTGCAATTCACTTTTTACACCACAATCCATGTAACCATAGTTAAGTTCAATTAAAAATTTATACCAAAATAAAATTAATAAAATAATTGCATAGATGTGACTATAAATAAGAATGATCTTTTCAATAAAGAGTCATTATCATTTAACAACTAATGCATTTGTCCTTTGTACTTAAATAACTTAAAATAAAATATAAATATAGATTTATAAATTCTTAATTATATTATATGATATTAATTAAAATTTGTATTATTTAAATTGTATAATAACATGTAATTAATATAATATATAAAAATAATATAATATAATAAATGTATAGGGAAATGCATTGTTTCCTTCAAGAAATATGAAATGACAATAATATAGTTTTATTAAAAAAGTATGAAATGACATTTATTATCAGTAGTTTACTTTGACTTTAAAAGTACTTAGAGCACTACCATGGTTAACCATGAGTTTTTATCCACCATTGAGAATCTGACAAGTAAGTACCTTTAACTCAAGCAATGCCACCTCAACTGTTAGGGATGATGTCATCCCCTAAAATGTGATTGGTTTTCATAAAGTGAATTTGGATTGTACATTTTCCTTAGGAGGCCCATTTTAGATCTCAAAATTCCCCTAATGAAGAATGCCAAGTTTCTAGAGCCTAATGACCGGTGTGGACTTAGAAAGCCACAAAGAGATCAAGTAAATTCAATTTCACACTATGCAGAGCCACTACTAGAATATATCAGGAACCTTGGAAATGATGAGAAGGTACTTGGATTCTCTGGTATCTAACCTGTCATTTGTCGATTTGAGAACAATAATTTTAAGTTTATTAAATCAAGACATATGAGAGGTCTATGAATGTCTCAAAAAAGTTATGGATACTTAAATTTATTTTTCAGAGTGCTTGCTGTAACGGATGTGGCCTTTGAATAGAAATTGGCAGGCGCTGAATGTTCTTTTCAAATTTGTTTGGTTAAATTCTTTTTTCAAATTTTTTTTAAAAATTAATTTGTGGATAGAACTTTGACATATTTATAAAAAGTACCCATATGCTCATTTTGACTTGGGAAGCTGCAAACTGGCCACTGAAGGCACTTCTCGTATTGTTTTGATATTTGAAAAGGAAATATATGCTCACCCTTTTTGTTATTTATTGAAAAAAGTTTCACTTGAGGCCTGTTAGTAAAGAGGAAAACTAAAGAATGCCAATTTTATAGAGCGTGATGACTAGTGTAGACTTAGCAAGCCACAGAGAGAATTGTCACTCAAAATTTTCCCATGGATTCAATGTACTGATCATATCCCTCTTTGACATTTTGTTCACTACAAATTTGTTTGGGTCCTTGTCACATCTAATTTATTAGGTATATTAAAGTATCTAATCCTTTAATTAGCCCATGTATTGAATACCCTATCTAACAGTTGGGTATTTGTGTGTCTTCATTCTAGTTTTATGTTATGATTGTGTGGCAATGGAGGTGGACTATGGTTAGCCTTACTGTTATTTTTCTCCTTTTGTCTACTCATGTCCAAATCCAATCTAAAAACTTCAGAAACTTTTTCTCTTCTAGTGTTCTTTGATTTTGGCTTCAGATTTGCAAGAAGGCAATAGAGGTGTTCCATGATGAGGTGATCTGATTTTTTCCTTTGGTGAAATTGATAAGGAAGGAAAAGGGAGACAAAAACACTTTGTGTGGATTCATGGGCTTGGGCATGGAGCATGGTGTTGGTATAGAATTGTCACTCTCCTAAAGTAGAAGGGGCACAAAGTGACTTCCCTGGATCTAACCTCCAATGGGACAAACAAGGCAGCATCTAGAGATCAAGTCAATTCAATTGCACACTCTGCAAAGTCACTACTAGAATATACCAGGAACCTTGGAAATGATGAGAAGGTACTTGGATTCTCTGGTATCTAACCTGTCATTTGTAGGTTTGAGAATAATAATTTTAATTTTATTAAATCAAGACTGATGAGAGGTCTATGAATGTCTCAGAGAAGTTATGGATACTGGACTTTCTTTTTCGAAGTGCTTATTATAATGGATGTGGCCTTTGAATAATAATTGGCAGGCACCGAATGTTCTTTGCAAATTTGTTTCATTAAATTGTTTTTTCAAATTGTTTTTTAACTTAATTTGTGGATATAACTTTTATCTATCTATATAAAGTACCCATGTCCTCATTTTTTCTTGGGAAGCTGCAATCTTGCCACTCAAGGCACTTCTCGTATTGTTTTTATATTTGAAAAAGAAGTATATGCTCACCATTTTTGTTATTTATTGAAAAAAGGTTCAGTTGAGGCCTGTTAGTAAAGAGTTAAATTCAAGAATGCCAAGTTTCTAGAGCTTGATGACCGATGTGGAATTAGCAAGCCTCAACGAGAATTGTCACTCAAAATTTGCCCACGGATTCAATGTACTGATCATATCTCAATTTGAAATTTTGTTCACTGCAAATTGCTTCGGGTCCTTGTATCATCTACATTATTAGGTATATTAAAGTATATAATCCTTTAATTAGCCCATGTATTGAATACCCTATTTAACACTCAGGTATTTGTGTGTCTCAGCTCTAGTTTTCTATTATGATGGTGTGGCAATGGAGGTGGATTTTGGTTAGCCTTACTGTAATTTTTCTCATTTTTTCTATTCATGTCTAGGTCCAATCTCAAAACTTCAGAAACCTTTTCTCTTCTAGTGTTCTTTGATTTTTGTTGCAGATTTGCAGGAAGGCAATAGAGGTGTTCCATGCTGAGGTGATCTGATTTTTTTCTTTGGTGAAATTGATCAGGAAGGAGAAGGATGACAGCAACACTTTGTGTGGATTCATGGGCTTCGGCATGGAGCATGGCGTTGGTATAGAATTGTCACTCTCCTAAAGCAGAAGGGGCACATAGTGACTTCCATGGATCTAAACTCCAATGGGATAAATAGGGCAGCCTCTGCAGATAAATTCAATTCAATTTCACACTATGCAGAGCCACTACTAGAATATATTAGGACCCTTGGAAATGATGAGAAGGTACTTGGATTCTCTGGTATCTAACCTATCATTTGTAGGTTTGAGAAAAATAATTTTAATTTTATTAAATCAAGATTGATGAGAGGTCTATGAATGTCTCAAGCAAGTTATGGATACTGAACTTGATTTTTCAGAGTGCTTGCAATAACAGATGTGGCCTTTGAATAACAATTGGCAGGCACTAAATGTTATTTTCAAATTTGTTTCATTAAATGATTTTTTGAAATTGTTTTTTTAACTTAATTTGTTAATAGAACTTTGATCTATTTATATAAAGTACCCATGTCCTCATTTTCACATTGGAAGCTGCAAATTGGCCACTGAAGGCACTTCTCGTATTGTTTTGATATTTGAAAAAGAAGTATATGCTCACCCTTTTTGTTATTTATTGAAAAAAGGTTCAGTTGAGGCCTATTAGTAAAGAGGAAAATTGAAGAATGCCAAGTTTCTAGAGCATGATGACTGGTGTGGATTTAGAAAGCCACAAAGAATTGTCACTCAAAATTTTCTCACACATTTAATGTATTAATCATATCCCGCTTTGACAATTTTTTCACTAAAAATTTCTTTGGGTCCTTGTATAATGTACTTTATTAGGTATATTAAAGTATCTAATCCTTTAATTAGCCCATGTATTGAATACCCTATCTACAACTCGATTATTTGTGCTTCTCCACTCTGGTTTTCTATTATGATGGTGTGGCAATGGAGGTGGACTCTGGTTAGCCTTACTATAGTTTTTCTCCTTTATTCTACTCATGCCTAGCTCCATTCTCAAAACTTCAGAAATTTTTTCTCTTCTAGTGTTCTTTGATTTTGGCTTCATATTTTCAGGAACGCAATAGAGGTGTTCCATGATGAGGTGATCTGATTTTTTCCTTTGGTGAAATTGATCAAGAAGTAGAAGGAAAACAACAACACTTTGTGTGGATTGATGGGCTTGGGCATGGAGCATGGTGTTGGTATAAAATTTTCACTCTCCTAAAGAAGAAGGGGCACAGAATGACTTCCCTGGATCTAACCTCCAATAGGATAAATAGGGCAGCCTCTACAGATTAAGTCAATTCAATTGCACACTACGGAGAGCCACTACTAGAATATATCAGGAACCTTGGAAATGATGAGAAGCTACTTGGATTCTCTGGTATCTAACCAGTCATTTGTAGATTTGAGGAAAAATCATAATGTTCCAGGGCCTATAAAATGAATAGCAATTGCAAATAAGATTCTGGAAGATAGCAAAATTCTTAAAATGAACTACAGTTGCAAATATGATTCAGGAAGTTCATTAGGGCATGGTGTACATCATGAGCACTTTTTCTGTGTTATTTTCCCCCATAGTATTTGCACATATTTGTATTATTTTCCTTAAAAAATGAACTTATCATAGTAAATTATCAGCGTCTCTGCAAATATTCGTGTTATTTTCATTAAAAAATCGAATTTATCCTTTACATTAATAAGATAGTTATACTTTTCATTGAACAATTTATGAAATTGTAATAGTTATACTTTTCATTGAACAATTTCCAAAATTATAATAGTTATACTTTTCAATGAACAAATTCCAAAATTAAAAGTTGTTAGGATACTGTCAACTACTTTTTAAATAAGTCAGATCGTTGAGTTAATCTCAACCATCGTGTTTGTTTCAGTTTTCGCTACCTACATGGTATATATATATATAGGCATTGGTTTGAGTGTTGTAGAGGCCACATCCTTCTATAGAACAGTGCAAAGAGTATCTACATCCTTCCTTACGTAGAAACTAGTAAATATAAGCGTAGTGTGTGTAAAGTCTGATTACACATAGCAAGAATTTGCAGAATTGAATAAAAATATGCATTTTGAAAGTGGTCAGGATGAATCAAAGCCCTAGTTGTACATTCAAGGGTGTGGATTTTTTGGATCCTCTGCAATGGAGAACATGTGTTCAAAGTGTTACAAAGACCACCTTCTCATAATTAAACGAAAAGCATCACCTATCATAAATTCTGACACCACCAAGTTGGAGCCTGCTGGTGGGTAAACTGATATTGTGGAGTCCAAACCTGCCCGATGTTGTAGTTGCAGAAAATGAGTTGGATTAACATGTTTTAAGTGTCGTTGCGGAAACACATATAACTTTGGGCTTATGCTAAAACTGTTGGTGCTTCGTAGATGGTTTAGTATATATGGCCATATATGAAATGTGCCAAACTAGATTATAAGTTATTAAAATCTTCAAAAGTACATAAAAATGAGAAATCTCAACTATTTAAAGTTATTGATAGATTGGAATTTTCATCTTTGTCCCTGAGACAAATCACAATAGTTTATTTGAAACTTCATCAATAAAGTGATAATGTGATTATTTTGGAAAAAAATTCACAAAAAAAGAAGTGATAATGTGATTAATTTGGAAACACAATCACAAAAAAAGAAACAAGATGAGTCACAGAAGCTTTAAATCGAAGATACATAAACTAACATTTGGAAAAAACTAATCTTCATCATAGGTTTATATAAGTGTTATTCTTCTTTCTTTTTATCAATGTAATTTGAAGGGTAGAAAAGTACTGAAGGGCACTAAATTCTTTGCATAAAATGTATGGCATGTGACTCTAGTAGGCCACATCTTTGCTGGATGCCCATTACTCGTCAAAATAATGATAGTTTCCTTAGCTCTGCCAACCCAAAGGTGTGATGCATATCCTTCTTCTTTTAAACCCGAAGTTGTATTACTAAAAGGGATGGATGCAATTATGGTGCAAATTACTTGTGCTGCTTAAACCCTTTGAATGATGAATTGAATTGTTCATACTATGGATTTCTAAGGTGTGTGCAAACATTCCCTATGGTGGTGGAAAATGGGGTAGTAGTATTAAATATGAAAGCAGATTCAAAGCTACCCACATCTGCTTTGCTGGTCCTTGACCATGTCAAGTCCTATCTCTAAAACGAGAGCCTTGATGAGGTACTTAAGTGTTGAATTTATTTCATTTGGATTCAAGGGCAATGGTGTGTGCTATGGATGTTTGTGAGAATAACACACATACAATATGCCCATAGGTTATTTATTTGTTTCTACAACCATAAATGATTATATATCGTCATGGCATGTTTAAGATATAATTTTTTGAAGATTTGTAAATTTTTTTCAAGTTATCATTACATATATGACTATATACTTGTTACATCATGGTTGAGACAAGGCACAATTTGTTTTCGCGCTTTTACTAAAATTCACCAAAATCACTACAACTATTGGATCTCTTTAAGAATCTTACGGTGTTTTCTTTGCAACATTTAGGGATGGTACAATTGCTAGTATAAATTTATTATGAAATAAAATAAAAGTTACAGAATAATCAGTACTTACATAAAATCCTTATGGAATAAAATAAAAGTGGTAGAATAAGCAATGAACAAAGAGATATCCTTACTTATAAAAACTTCTTATAGAATAAAATAAAAGTTGCATAATAAACAATGAAATAAATGAAGTTGCTTGAACATACATATCAAAGATGTATTCAACTATTCCTACTGAGAAATGATTTCATCTAACTTCAATTCAATTTTTAAGGAGCCTGTTGTCTACAAATCGACCTATTGTGTTACCATTGGAATGCTGAAATTGGAGCCCTTGCAAGTGCGATATGCTGGACTAGTTCAACCATGAGAGGCATAATATTATGCTCCCATGGATATCTTGGTATATTTTAGTTACGAGAGGCACAATATTACTATATAGTTTAGTTGGTAGGGTTCAATGATAGGAGGCATAATATTGGCATAATATTACTGGTAAAAATATTAAAAGTATTTTAGAATTATTTTAATTTTGTATTTATTAAGAATGGAGAGGGATTAAATTTCTTGAAATGTAAATATTTTTTGAAAATGAAAAAAAAATCATCTTTACCGGTGTTTTGTAGATCGAGAGTTAAGATGGATCTAGCTGTAGTTGACATTGAAATTCTACAACTCAATATGAGGGGATGTGTAACTTTATCTGTCCCTTTAAAATGAGAATAAAATAAAACAATTATATTTTAAACAAAAAACTAATGTTGGCTATAATAAAAAGAAAATAAATATTTTATAAAGTGTAAAAATGTGAGCAAGATGTTTAAATCTTATACTTTTCAAAAATATTTTAACAATAAATTAAAATAAAGTTTTTGAAGATCTATGTTAACTAATTTATGTCGATATCAAATTCAAATATATATATATATAGTTAAAATAATATACTTTAATGTTGTATAAAAACATTATTCTATGTGTTATCAATAAAATATTTTAAGACCAATTAATATTCACATATGCTTTAAAATATATTAGTAATAAAAAACGTTTTAATTTGCTTGATAAAATGTCTCCATGTACATGTTATGTAAAGTATAAATATTTTAATGTCATCTATTTATCATACACTGAAAAATAAAGCATTGTATCTTGCATTCTAAAGAAGTTTGCACGCTAAAAAATTTGATGAAAGTGAATAAATTTTATCCCTCTCAGCTCATGTTGTATCCATATATAAGGTGTATTTATGCTGGTTATTAATATTTAATAATATATTAAATATCAAATCCATATTAAACATTCAAATAATAACAAATGTCCCTCATATATTAAATTAGAAAGGAACTATTAATGTAGTAAGAATTCTCTGAATGTGATGCACGTGAAGAAATTTGATCCGTCTCCGTTCATGTTATATCCATACATAAGATATATCTATGGTGGTTATTAATATTTTCTAAGATATTAAATATCAAGTCCATATTAAACATTGCAATAATAACATATGTCCCTCATATACTGAATTATAAAGGAACTATTAATGTAATAAGAATTCTCTCAATCTTTATGTCCCTATAAATTTTTCTTGTTAGAATATTTTACTCAAATTACATATTGAAATGTTTTATTTATAAACTATGTTAAAATTTTATTTGTTATTGTTAAACACGCATGGTAAATACACATGAAAATAAACACACCAAGAGAAAGAGCTAAAGGATAAGTGTGAGATGCTTTACTATTAACCATAGATGTGATTTTGTAGTACATTAGGTGTGACCCTTGGATTCCGCATTCCAAGTTCACTTGGACTCCTCTTTGTCCATTCGACTTCCACACCTACCCATAGAGGATTAGGTGTCGAACATTCCCCCCCCCTCCCCCCCCCCAATCCACCCCTTATCTGAAGGGGTATCTACGAGTCCAAGAAGAGAGTTGTAATACAAATATGCAAAGTATGCAGGGCAGCACTTAGGCTGAATCAAATATCTGAAATGTTGGCATAAAAAGGTGGTTTAAGGATGACCATCAACACTGGAACACAACGCTTATTGGAGTTCCCGGAACTCTTCCAAATCTGGAAAGAAGCTGAGGTCTTTTGTTAGAGGAAGTGTCT
Organism: Pinus albicaulis; assembly: GCA_034641835.2. Classification (NCBI taxonomy): domain Eukaryota; kingdom Viridiplantae; phylum Streptophyta; class Pinopsida; order Pinales; family Pinaceae; genus Pinus; species Pinus albicaulis. The sequence goes on from CM076582.1 coordinate 358,742,713, forward strand.
CTGATATTTTTAGAGGGAGACCTTCAATCTAGAAGAAGGGAGGTCTACAAGTTGTTATGGTTTAAGGATGACCACCAACTCTGGAATGCTTAATGAATTTCCTGGAACTCTACCAAAGCTGGCAAGAAGCTAAAGTCTTCTGCTAGAGGAAGTGCTCTGAATTCTTTGAAGAGAAAGAATATGAACCTCAAATAGATGGTTTAAGGTTTTCCATCAACCAAAGGCATGATCATGGGCATTCGTGTCTCTGGCTACAACTCTGAATCTGGAATGACGAATTGTGGCGCATGCTCGCTTGAACTGTTGTGTCTCTCGCTACAACTTTGAATTTGAAATGATGAATTATGGCTCAAGCTCGCTTGAGCTGCTATGTCTCTGGCTACAACTTTCAATCTGGAATGAGAGATTGTGGCTCAGGCTCACTTGATGTAGCTTTCAAGCTTGTAGATGACCACCATTTCCCCCCCTATCAGGTACAAGCTTGAGATGATGGTGAAAACTCAACTGCAAGTTTGTTCAATATTTTAGAACGAGTTCTCACATGTGACTTAAACATCTTCTTGTTTTTGATGCCCATTTCCAAGAAGCGATCCATCCAAGATGAATCTTTATTCTTGCAGGAGGCTTGCTTTTGAAGCATCTGTGTGAAGAATGGGTGTTCCGACCACAGTGCTTGCATGGGTGAAGATAGAAAAAATGATCTTTCATATGGCCAACTCGATCACAGTGTTGGAATTTTTGAATCTGTTGTTTCTAATTTGGAAGAGGAGCAGGATCTGGAAAAGTTAAAGTTGAACTGTCATAAAGAAATCTGGCACTCTGAAATTTGATCGGCTTGGAGTAGTCTAGAATATGAAAGGACAACTCTTTGTCATATACAAGACCAGTTATGTGCTTGTTATGGACAAGCTCTTCCCAAGGTATAATGATGGGCTTGGGAGGTGTAGGATGGATGTTTGCTTCTGCGCGAAAATCTACTCTTATACTAGGCATTAAATGTGAATCAACTGCAACATAATTCACTTGCTGTTTATAGGAGTCTGTTTCAATTTTCTGAACAGAAACAAGTTTAGAATGATGAATCCATTGCTGTAATTCTTCTTGTTGAAGAAAATATTCGAGTTGCAAAAACTCAATCTTGTCTTGTGCATCTTTTATACATTTTTGAATGTCAGCAATAGTGGATTTATTGATTTTGATTGTGTTGTCAATAGTGGATATGATTAGAGTTCTCAATAACTCTACTATTCTTTCAAGCTTAGCCATTTTTCTTAACAACTGGCAAATAAGGATTGTGACCTTCAATTATATCATTATATACCAAGGTTTTCTCTATGAAATATCTTCTTCTACAAACTTAATGGTAGGCTTTGGAGAAACCATTAGGATCGACTTTATACCTTATCATTTCTCATTTGATCGTTAAAAACACCACTTTCATGAATTATAAGTGCTTATGCAATAATAAATATAGCACATCAAGAAATTTAATGTCATTCCCCCAGGCATATTAAAAATTACTTATTTTCCATTCCCCAATACTTTAATATTCACGAGGGCTTTAACACCAAAAGTCAAAAGAAGACTCAAACTACTTGCAAGAAAGCTGATATGTCTTAAAAGAATATAAACTTTCAATATACCTTCATGACATAATGCTCACATACTCTACTGCATACCACATATGAGATCTTTCTGAAGTAAAGAGGCTCGTAAATGGTTGTATGTCCAATATATATTATATATATACTCCACATAATATATTATAATCCACCCCTCACAACACTTGAACACAGAACTCAACGCATTCACTTTCCATATCTGCATGTGTACGTCATGTTAAAAACCGTGCTTGCCATATATTCCTTTTAAACATATGACTTTGAAAAGAACGAATTCTCATATATGTCTCTCTTTATAAAATCTATTTAACACTTGTATGAGGTATGAAATATGACCATAACAATATATGAAGGAAATGTGGTTCTCGGCCCTCATAAACTCAAGACATTATTGACCATGCACTATTTAAATATCATTCAACCATACCATTCGGCCTTCGAGAAATTATTTGAGGCAGTTTACAACTTATGCAGCTTTCAATGACATCCCTCGCCATCAATTTGACATAGCACCGGCTCCCCTCTTCGTGCAAGCTGCATCCAACTCACAACTTACCGTTGTCTTTAATTTCTTTAAGAAATATGGAGGCCAGCAATGGAGGGCCGACGGGGCTGGAGGAGGTGAAGCTTGGCGATGGAGGTTAGGCCTACGGAGATGGGAGGTCGATGATCTAGCTGCAGTGAAGCGTCAAGCACTGGTCGAATAGGGCCGAACACAGCATTTGAGTGAGGTCTGAGCGTAGTGGACCACAGGTTCGAATCCTCGAAAGGAAATGGGAAATGGATGTTGTGTGGGAAAAGAAGAAGAGGAGGAGAGATTTCTTAAAGAGATGGATGGGCAGAATGGCACAAGATAGGAGCACCTATAAAAATACTGGCGGATTCTTAACCCATTAATGCGGGGTCATCCCCAATCCCAATAGAATGAATGAATGAAGGATTGGAGTGAATCTCCAATGCAAAAAATACAAAGAAGAAGGTTGATTTTGAGGCTGAGTCTGGCTGTAATGCCAACCGCCCAGCTGACGCCTGGTGGAAGCTGACATCGATGGTAAAACCCAAACCCAGCGCATCAGAAGCCATGAAATGAGAAGGCAGGCTAGCTGGGCATTGCAAAATGCGGCACTTCTTGGGCTTCAGCAATTACTGGAGCAGTAAAAGGCATACACCGAATCGAGAATGACAATCTTGTTTCCGTTTCCGAGCAAAAGCTTATCGATTGTAACAAACCTCAAAGGAATGGTTGCTAGCGGGGAAATGTGACAACCGGATTCGATTTCATTGTTTCTAACGGTGGAATTGCTTCAAAATCAGCTTACAGTTACCATGAGCCAACTGTATGTTCAAACAACATATTTGTCATCATTTCAGTCAGAAACACTATGTATGGTAACACATATAGAGGGGCGCAGGAATGTGGTAAGAATGGTCTTTCAAGTGAAATTGTTCAATTAAAGAGTAAGGCTTTTTTGACACACAAGAACAAGACATTTTCAAAAATGAAACTGTCAATATGCAAGCGCAGAAGGCGTAGGCTTGACAGGCATAGAGAAATGCAAATGCATTATGCACTGACAAGCTTAGAGAATATAACTAGAATTTAGTTGATTGGGGCAGGGCCAATAGTCGCCAGCTCTAATGCATGGTAAATACACATGACAATAAACACACAAGGATAAAGAGCCAAAGGATAAGTGTGAGATGTTTTACTATTAACTATAGATGTGCTTTTATAGTACATTAGGTGTGACTCTTGGATTCTGCATTCCAAGGTCACTTAGACTCCTCTTTGTACATTTAGCTTCCACACCTACCCATAGAAGATTAGGTGTTCAACACTTATTGATATTTTTAAATCTTATATATCAATATAAATTACATGTCTTATTAATTATGAAAAGTGAAAATATACGATCTTTTTAATCTAAATTGCTTTATATTTCTCTATATAAAATCGATATAAAAACATGTTATTTAATATAGACATTGAAATAATGTAAGAATTTTTTATTTAAATTACTTTATTTTTCTCTATATAAAATAGATTATTTAATATGGATATTAAAAAATCTTATTTATGGTTGATAAAAAAATATTTTTATGTTATATATATCACATATAAATTGAAAATAGAATGAATTACATAAATTACGAAGAAATTAATTTTCTTCCTTTACTGAAAAATAAATTAATTTTTTTAGTAAAAAATTATAGTTCTTCCTAATACTATAAGATAAATAATTGCTTTTACTAATTGCTTTTACTTTTAGTTATTACTTTCCGTTACTTTATATCTCTATATAAAATAATGGAATCAGACTTCACTAGATTTTATTGCACGAGAATATCAATATTTAATTACTTTCCTGACTTATTAAATGGATGGCTCTATGCTTGTAGATGGTTGTTTTTTCCCACAAATATCCCTTGATGACTTCATCATTTTACCAACGTAGGTGTCATTGCATATCTTAATATTAGATATTTGTACTTCAACTAAATCTTAGTTCTTGACTGGACTTCACGTAGCCAATAAGTAGATAAAATCAACGCCACAAAAACCAGAGCCAAGTGGTGGTGCTATGTCTGTCATTTTTTATTCGTATATAGCTTTCATTTCGTTGAAATGATGTGGGAAGGGAAATAAATTAAAATTTTAATTATATTTTTATTTTAAAAATGCTTATACTTTAAAATAATTGATTTTTTTTAATAACAAAAATATATAGTGTATGTAAAAAGTGCATTAAAATGTATATAATTGATGTTAGTTAACAATATTTTAGTTAACAACAAAGATATGTTGAAATTCATACAGAATGTATATAAAAAGAAATTCATGTTGATTTATTTATTTTTCTTTCTAATATTGATATAAGTAATATTACAAACAATTTCTTCATTTTAATATTTAAATATAATTAATAATAGTAATTTTAATTTTACAATTTTTTTATAAATTATAGTATTTTTTTTTTAATTTTAAGATAAGATTTAAGTTTTTATTTAGATGTAGATTTTATTATTTTTCAAACTTTTCATGTTAGATCCATACTTAATATGGATCTATGATCGTTATTAATATTTTCTATCATATTAAATTTCAAATCCATATTAAGCATTGGAAGAACAACATGTCCATTATACATTCAATTAGAAGCAAACTGTTAATGGAATAAGAATTCTCTCAATCTTATATCTCTACATATTTTTAGTGTTAGAATCTTTTACTCAACTTCCCTATTGAAATGTTTTATTTATAACCCAAGTTAAACTTTTCTTTGTTAATGATATTTTAAAATATTACATATCAACTCTATATTAAGAATGAAATAAATTACACATCTCCCTAGTTACGCAAAGTGATAATATAAGATTTTTTTTTTAAATTTAAATTACTTTATTTTTCATATAAACCTATGTTGTTTAGTATGGCCATTAAAACAATATAAGATTTTTTTTTTTTTAAATTTAAATTACTATAGTTTTCTCTATATAAAAATATGTCATTTAATATGGACATTGAAATATCTTATTTATGGTTGATAGTAAAATATTTTTTGTTATTAATGTATATATATTTTGATAACACATGTAAACTGAATGTAGAATGAATTATATAAGTACTGAAGAAATTAGTTTTCTTTCTCATACTAAAAGGTAAATTATTTATTTTTCTTTGGGTGATTTTATATTTTTATATAAATTTAATGTAAAATTAAGGTGCAAATTGAAGTATTTTAATTATGGTTGACATTAAATTATTTTGTTATTACTAATTTTAATTTGTTAATTTAAAGAATTATTTTATTATTTTTAAATGTAACATTAGGTGACAACATCTCTACCATAGTTTAAAAATACTTTTAGAAAAAATTATTTTTATTAAAAATGAAACAAAAATCCAACACTAGAAACGACATAAGATTAATACAAGAACATTTACAAAGTCGTAGGAAAAAAAAATATTAATATGAGAAAACTTATGAATCGATCTCTAGAAATAGTAATATGCTGATGGAAAAAGCTTCAAATTGGGTTTCTAGCAAACATAAAATCGAACATGTTGATGGACACAACTTCAAATTGTGTTTCTAGCAAACATAAAATCGAACTGGTTTTTTTTATCGAAACTAAAAGTTAGAAAGGCGTTTTAAGCTAGTTATTCTGCCAATTATTCAAACAAAAACTCAAACATATTGGGCTACACATAAAACTCAAAAGAGGATTTTTGAACCTGTCTAGATTTCGAGTCATATAACATATTGGGGTACACCAAAAACTCAAAAGAGGATTTTCGAACCGGCCTATATTTTGGGTCATAGTTTGAAAGGTTTTGTGTAAGAGGTAAAATGGAGTTTGGATCCAAAATTCACAAATGAATTATTGAACACACCAGACACATTAGAATTCTATTAATTAAATGACGGTACATATTAACATAGGAAATATTTTTCAAAGATAAATTAGCTTTGTCATGTAAGCACTTAGTTAAGAGAATATCTCAACCACACAGTAATATAGGACTAATAGTTAGACATAATGTATCAACCATCCAACTATGTCTAAACAAACTGCTAGATAATAGAATATCTCTACCACACACTAATATAGGAATATGAGTTGGAGAGAATGTCTCAACCATCCAACTCAGCTTAAAAAAACTCCTAGATAATAGGAATAGACTCATAATAAGACAAGTGAGAATTATAATTCTAATACTCTCCCTTAATGACTACTTGTTTCAATATCAATTAGAACAAAGTCCACATCTATTAGAACCTGATGTTTACAAATAACATCCTAGTGTTGAATTCTATATAAAGAAATAATCATCCATTGAGATGCATGGGTTCCAAACTACTGAAATTGTTCTACTAAGAGGTAATTCAACAAACATTTCATTATACCTATACCTTGCTCTCCATTATCATCATCACCATCATCTTATTTTTGTGGTTTTCTTGGTCACCCTCAAACATGCTTAAGGTCTTCTGAGTTGACGTCCCCCTACAAGTGGTTTCTTGGTAACCAAAAACCTACACTACAAGTTATTTATGGATGTATGACTCATAAAAAAGTACACATTCAAACATAAATTTGTATAATTGCTTATAAATATATTATATTGTGTTTGAAATTATTCAACACATGTTTACCTACATTTTTCCACCATTAACATTTAGTACAACTCTATATTTTTTTGTTAGAAGGCCTCCAAAAAAAAATTCCTTGACTTGTTCTTATCTTCCCTTAGGATTTCTTCACAACGAGCATTATTTTCTTATCTATTGTACATACATACAATTTATTATTGATGCCCATATAAAAATAAATTCATCTAGTGAGGTACATGGCTGCCAACTAATGTACTCGCTAGTTCTCTACGAATCCTTTTTTCCTACATTGTTCATCAATCATGTTAGACTCTCTAGCTTGGTCCCTCACATTCCTCCTATTTTAATCAAATATTGACTCCTTCTTCCACCCTTGTGCCAACTTAGTTCATTATTCCACAACAATAGATGCATGTCTCAACAAGGCTTAAAACACACGTGGGGAAATCAATTTGGACCAATACTTTGGTGCGGCAAGTAAAATCGAACATGCACCCCTTAGAACACATATCACCACATTCTCAATTTAGGCACGACAAGAATTGGTCAACATTCCTTTGTGAAAATATTTTTCCCAAACACAATGCCAACATTCCTTTCTCAAAAATGTTTTCCCGAACACAATGCATCAATTTCTTGTGCTCTTTTACCTCCTTTTTTGAAATTGATCACATTCTATAAAACTTTGTCTTCATATCCTCTACAATTATTCACAATATGGGTATATTTGCATATTGATTTAATCTTTATCTTTGGTTGCAATGATTGTCTTGGATCTCCATAGTTCCCTAATTAGAGAAACAAATTCTAACTAAATAACTTCATATTGAGATTTCTAATCTCAATATGTACATTAATTTTATTAACTCCAATACTTACAAGAATATACTCCATAATCCAATATTCTTTAATATAGACCACTATCCCATTATTACCATCATAAATTTACATCAAAGTTGCAAGAATAGTCCTCCAATATATCAATTGCTATTCATCCCTCTTCTTATTGGTCTTAATTTTTCAATCACACCACACATAGAGTTTATATTATTTCACACCTAATCTGATTAGTGACTTTTCCTTTTTCTTTTTCTTTTTTTCGGTCTCCACAAAATAAGAAAAAAACACATGAAATTCAATAAAATAATTACCTTAGTAATAAATCCAACTTTCTATGGTTTTACCTCATTTTAATCAATATTTCCTTGCTTTCCGTTCTACTTTCACGTGATTTTATACAAACCAATCACAACACTATCAACAGTTAAAATAATCCTTATAATGGCATGTTGATTAGTCACGGGTTCACCATTCTCTCACACGTTACTTTTATTCTCGCCTGCAAGACTCTAACATATTGCAAAGCTATATGGGCATTGTTTCCATCCATAACTATGGATAGCTTATCAGAGAACGACAAGGGAAACCAACACTCAGAGGTGTCATCCAAAAAAGCCGTAGCACTAGCAGAGGAAAATAGTAACACACGTACTATTTCATTCCACAATTCAGAAAAGTTTCAACAACCAAACGTATTTGTTATGAGGTGACACTAGCAAATCTCATGTGAAAAAATACAAGATATCGTATCCATATAAAAATATTAATCTCTTACCAATTTTATGAAGATTGCATTCAATCTCAAATCACCTCCGATAATTTGAATTGGAGTAACTTTGGTTTCAAATGAATATTTAATTTCTATCCCTTGATTTCTCACGTGCAACAATTTGTTGAATGTTTATTTTGGCATCTTAACACACACATAACAACTTTTTGAATGTTGATATAGGAAGCTCATGCTTCCGTTTAATCCCGGATTTATCTCACCTAGATCATGCAATCACTCACTATTCCAAACACGGCGCACAACAGTCATACCAAACACAACACAATGATCACGCCTTCGACTCGAGTGGTCAAACAAAACAAATCATTAGATAGACTAATCCTCCTATGCCCTTGGGCCTCTTGTGAAGGAGTCGAATTTGTTGAAGATAATGGAGAAACTTAATTAGAGAGAGTCGGTTGACTAGAATGTTAGCTTAGGATTGTTCTCCTATTTCTTAGGTATTGGTTCTAACTTCCTTATTTGCATGTAAGCTATATATTGTTTGTATTGTAATGAAAATGTAGAGCGACTTGCGGATGCAGTCCCTCCTTTTGTAGTTTCACGGGGTAGAGCTAACCATTATTGCTTTCATTAATTTAATCTTGTCATTTTCTTCATGGTATCAGAGCTTTAGGTTCGAATGAAAGCTAGAGTGATTTCATCCCTATGAGTATCCAGGCGACAAGAGAGAAGCCCCTGATGACCTTAGTGTGGCCTGAGTGAGGTTGTGTTTTTTTTTTTGGAAAAAACGATGATCAACAAGTTAGTGGGAGACACAGACATGCCGATCAACATGGACTCATGCCGGATAACATTGCTTCTCTGTGAAATATATGCAAACTAGCTTTAAGAAACAACGATTATCTGTATTTTCCTTACAAATATCTTTCCCAGAGTGACTAGTGCGACATCTAGATGATTGTTGAGCAGTGATTGAGCTAGTGAGCTCGTGAAAGAATATTCAGTGTGCCCATGTTGAAGGTGTCAAAGTGCTTGTGTTGGAGGAGTCGGAGAACTCATGCTGAAGAGATCCTTTCAGATCAGAGTGCTCAAGCAGCATCATTGAGCCAGAGAGCTCATGTTGGAGGAGCTAGAGACCCCGTGTTGTGAAGCGTCATGGAGCTAGAGAGCTCGTGTTGTGGACCATTGATTGAAGCTAGAGAGATTCTTCCTATTGAGCTAGAGAGCTCGTGCCTGCAGATCTAGTGAGACTGTGCCAGAGGATATGGAGAGCTGTGGCGGCAGAATTAGTAGCATATCACTGGTAAAGTGTGAGGATTACCTCAAATGTGATCCATGACATAGCAGCCCATGATCTCACAACGTAAGAGGTCTTGGCAGAGGAACTCCTAAGCCTGTGGTACAGTGCGCACATCAGCCTGCCAAAGTGGTTGAATATCAGGTAGATTTGTTTCTTGACATTACTTTGTTTGTTTATCTGGGATAGATCCGTTTGTAGATTCGGTTTTTTGTTAATTGCTAGAGGTAATTTTTTTTATTGTCAAGATGAATAATATGATGGAAGTATACTTGAACGATAGCAACAAGCTCGATGGTTCCAATTATTCTAATTGGAAATTCAAGTTACAAACTATGTTAGAAGGGTATATTGCATAGGGGATCGTGAATGGAGATGAAGTGAAACCTACAGTTACAGGAGGCGCAACAGCTACACTAGTATAGGAGTGGGAGAAGAGGGAGAACAAAGAAAAAATGATGTTGAAGATGGAATTCAAATATTGCATCATCCCTCACATTAAACATTGCAAGTGAGCGAATGATATCTGGACAACTCTGAAAGATCTCTACAAAATTAGAAATACAAATCGCATATTGTTCTTGAAAACGGAAGATTATCTCCATAAAAATGGTGGAGAATGAAATAGTAGATGCATTCATCGCACGCATCAAGGACCTTAAAGACAATATTGGTGACATAGGAGAGGCTATAAGTAATACTGATCTGGTAACAATTACTATGAATGGTATGAATGAAGACTATTAGATGTTTGTCACAGGGTTGAATGTGAGGGAGAAAGCTCTGAAATCTAAAGAATTGACAGGGACCCTAATGTAAGAGGAGGAAAGGCGGATGTCACTAAAACCCCAGAATTCAGACATAGCATTAATCGAGAAGAACAAGCCCTTCATAGAAAAGGAAAATGGAGGACAGAGAGGTAGAGGCACAACACATAAAAGGCTGAATCCATATCAACATTAAAATAGGATGATTCACCATTAAAATGTTTCTATTGTGGTAAAATTTTCCATATGGCTAAACACTTTCGAAAGAATAAGTTTGATGAAGGTCAGCATAGATACAAGAGACATGCAAGGCACTTCACTGATGATGACCATAACTAGGACCTCAGACTATTTATGGTTGATGTTGATGAGAAGGATGAATGAGATATGTGGTATGTGGATTCAAGAGCATCTACCCACATGACATGTAACATACAATGGATTGAAGACTTCAAAGAAACCACCACTAGAGAAAAAATATACCTTTCCGACGACAGAGGGTACCCAATCAAAGGACATGGTACCGTTCCTGTAATTTCTCCTGATGGAAATATTAGGCACACTCAAAATGTGATGTATGTACCCGAAACTAATACGAATCTGATTTATGTTCCAGTCATAAAAAATAAGAACCTTAAGGTAGAATTTTATAGATCATATTTTGATGTTAAATATTTGCTAGATAGTATGAAGACCATTGTAACAGGGATTTGTGTGGGTGGCTTGTACAAGATGAATGTGAGGAGTGTGCCACATCAAGCTTTGACATCATCAGGTATGATAGCAGAAGATTTATGTCATCCGAGATATGGCCATATTAATTTCAATGTCTTATTGTTACTTCATATTAGAGGTATGGTCAATGGTCTTCCTGATTTAAATCATATTCATGTTGATTGTGAAGCATGTGATCTTGGAAAGATGCATAGAGATGAGTTTCCTGTTAATGTAAATAGAACACAGAGAGATATACTATAATTAGTCCACACTGATTTCTGTGGACCAATGCGGTGAATATCATTGGGAGGTGCTTATTATTTCTCATTATTTGTTGACGATTGTACAAGACTTATGTGGTCATATATTCTCAGCAAAAAGAATTATCATTTTGAATAGTTTAAGTAATTTAGGAGAATGATTGAGAATCAGACATGTATATTTGTCAATATTCTCCACTTGGATCAAGGGGGACGGTACATGAAGGATTAGTTCAACAAATATTTCGAACACCATGGACTACTCCTCAGCAAAATGAGGTTGCAGAGAGGAAAAGCAAAACCCTTGTGGACTGTGCTCGAAGCATGCTGAAAGGTAAGAATATTTCTAATGGATTTTGGGCTAAAGTGATAGATATTTCAATGTATTTGCAAAAAAAGAGTCCTACAAAGAGTCTTGAATTTAAAAATCCTTTTGAAGACTTATTAGGATTTAGACTTGCAGTTAAACATTTAATAATTTTTGGATCCAAAGACTTTTCTTATGTGCTAAAGGAGGATGGAAACAAACTAGATTGAAAGGCCATAAAATGCATTTTTTTTGGGTATTGTACATAATTTAAAGCTTAAATTGTTTGATCCCTATACTCATAAAGTGTTTGTGACTAGAGATTTAGTTTTTCATGAACATGTTCATGATGGAAAAAATGAAAACAACAATGATGAATGGGACATTCATTTTTTGGTGGAAGAAGGGATCAATGAAATAGGAGAAATCCATGAGAATTCATTTGTTATAGATGAAATCATCGAACCAAGTCCGTCAAGGGATAATCGGAATAGGTTTTATGCCATTCCAACACTCAAGAGATGAGGTAGGCAAACATAACTACCAGCAAGATATAGGGAGGATGCTTTTATAACTATCATGTTAAATTTTGTTGAATCCTCTAGTTATAAAGAAGCGAGTCAATATAATAAATGGAGGGAAGATATGGAAGAGGAACATGAATCAATTGTTAAAAAAAAAAAATTGGGAGTTAGTTGAACTACCTGAGGGAAAACAAACCATAGGTTGGAAATGGCTATACAAGCCCAAATTTAAAGTAGATGGGAGCATAGATAAATACAAATCTAGGCTGGTTGCAAAGGGGTATTCATAAAAAGGAGGTCTAGACTATGAGGAGACATTCAACCCCATAGCTAAAATTAATACAATAAAAATGGTAATTGACTTAGGTACTAAACATCATTGAATGATGCACTAGCTATATGTTAGATATTATTTCTTAAATGGGGAGTTGAAAGAGGAAGTTTATTTAGAGAAACCTAAGGGATTTGTTAAACACGTAAAATAATATTTAGTCTTTAGATTAAAGAAATATTTATATGGACTAAAACAAGGTCCCACGTCATGGTATGATAAAATTGGTTCATTTTTATTCAGCACAGTTATTAAATAAGAAAAAATTGCCTGAATCTCTATACTGTGTTTGATGAAAAGGGGCGAATTGTTTTAATTTCTTTATATGTAGATGATCTCATGATTACAGGAAATGCAGATAAACTTTTTGAAGAAATCAAGGTGCAGATGTCACAAATGTTTGAGATTGAAGACCTTGATGAGCTTCGCTATTGTTTAGATCTAGAGATCTCGAGAGATTTAGGACAAACTTTTCTAGTACAGAGTAAGTATACCAGGAGTCTTCTAAATTTTTTTAAGATGGATCAATGTAAGGCTGCAATAGTGTCTTTACAATAGAATACCAAACTTCAGAGTGATGACGGTTCAAAGGAGGCAGATGCAACATTGTATATGAAGTTGGTTGGTAGTTGAATATAATTAACCACTACTAGACCAGATTTGGCTTATGCAGTGAGTGCATTGAGCCAATTTATGTCCTAGCCACTTGAGAGTCATTGGATTGCAGCAAAAGGCATCTTAGGGTATCTACAAGGAAATATAGACTATTGCATTATATATAGAGATTATTTTGATGTTAAATTTATAGGATTCTCAGACTCTAATTGGGCTGCAAACGTAGATGACAGGAAATCCATAACAGGCTGTGAATTTAGCATTGAGTATCGGCATATTGCATGGAGAAGTAAGAAGCATAACACAGTTTCCTTGTCTTCAGTGGAATTTGAGTGCCAAGTGATGTCTGCAGCAACCTGTGAGGCATTTCGGTTGAGGATACTTCTCCAGGATGTGAGAGAAGAACATAAAGTTGGAACAGTTATCAAATGTGATAACCAGAGCTACATGAAACTTGAAAAAAATTCGATGTTTCATCAAAACACTAAGAACAGTGATACACAATTCCACTTCGTCATGGATAAAGTTCAGTCAAAAGAAGTTGATGTCGAATACTGTAATACTTGTGATAATGTCGTCGACATTTTTAATAAGCCTCTTGGTAGAATTAAATTTGAAATTTTTAGGGACATTTTACCTATATTTTTTAGCCCTTTCTCCATTAAGGCAGATTTTTGAAGATAATGGAGAAACTTAATTAGAGATAGTCGGTTCACCAAAACCTTAGATTAGGAGTCTGCTCCTATTTCTTATGTATTGGTTCTAAATTCCCTACATGTAAGTTGTATGTTGTTTGTATTGTAATGAGATTATAGAGCGACTTGCGGATGCAGCCCCTCCCCGGGCAGTCTCTCAAAGTAGAGCTAATCAGTATTGCTTTCATTAATTTATTCCTGCCATTTTTATCGATGATAGGCTATAATTCTAGCCAACCAAGAAAGTAATTGAAACACTTATACTAGAGATTTTATTAATCAAATGATGATATATATTACTAGCATAACTACATGTATTAATGTTGTTGCTATAAGCGTATATGTAATAGATTTGTAACCACATATACCAATGTGATTGATATAGGTCGAGAAGCCTATTCCACCACCCACCACATTAATAACTGTAAAGTGAATTTTTTTAAAGGCCTACTATTTATAATTAGTAATAACTATATAAATAATAATAGCCAAAGTATTTTATATGTATATAATTATACTTGTTATGTTAACATTATTTTGTATATTAATATAATATTTGTTGTTAGATAAAATTTCTCTAATATATTAATAGTGGCATTTAAAACTTTAATATAATTCACATACAATATAATAATAACATGTATTTTATTAGAATAGTAATTATATATTTATGAATATAATTTCCAATATATTTTATATATTTACTTGCAATATATTAATAATATTAACTCTATGCATATTATATATTAAACTAATATATATATATATATATATATATATATATATATATATATATATATATATATATATATATATATATATTATTAAAATATATAATTCTATATTATTTGTCAATGGGGTCTTGGATAGATGTTGGTTGTGTGCTCTCTTAAGGAAATCCTTGATGTGAAGTCAACAGTTCAATTCCCCGTCCCTATTGGGGGTGAAGTATTCTTTGATTGGGCCGATGTATATTGGACATGATAAAGAAGGAGCTTACAAAAAATTATATATAATATTATGTTATTTAATAACAAAATATATAATAATAGTATATTATTAAATTTTGTCAATAAATATTTATAGTTCAAGCTATAATATAATTCAAATATAATAGAATAATAATAGTTTATTATTATTTAGCCAGACTTGATCAGGACAACGCCCATTTCAAGGACTTTATCAATAGTAACTGGCTCATAGATATACCTTTTTGCAATGGCCTGCATACCTGGAACAATCGCAGAATTGGCAGACAACAAATAGCTTCTAAGCTGGACAGATTCCTCTTATCGGACAATGCCATCCATGTAGGAGGAGACATCACTGGGTCTATTCTCCCTATCACTGGCTCTGACCATTGGCCCATCATGCTCCAATGGCAAAGTATGGGCTTTCATCTCAAAAGGCCTTTCAGGTTCGAAGCTTTTTGGCTTACGCATCCCTCCTTTACTGACATGGTTCACTCTGTCTGGAAAAGATTCACTCCACCCAAATCATCCAAAATGTTCCAATTTTAGCAAAAGCTCAAGTGGGTCAAGGAGCATATCAAAGAATGGAACCACAATATCTTTGGCAACATCTTTGTGGAAAAACAGATCCTTGAACAATAGATGAAGGATGTCCAGCAGGAGATTATTAATTCTGGAAGATCTGAACCTCTGGCTGCCAAAGAGCTTGAACTTCAACGAAAATTGGAGGATAGATACAAACAAGAGGAAATCCTCTGGAGGCAAAAATCTAGAGTTCGTTGGCTGAAGGAAGGAGAAAGAAACACCAAGTTCTTCCACAGCACGACCATCCAATGAAGAATGCAGAATAGGATCAGTCACATCACCAATCAGCAGGGGGAACGGATGGAGCGGCATGAGGATATGGAAAAAGAGCTAGTAAACTACTTCAAAGACCTTCAAAAGGAGAAACAAGTCAATAGACAGCCAGCCATAGCTCAAATTACACGGCTCATTCCAAAACTCATCACTGATGACCATAATCAAATGCTGCTTCGACCAATCACACCGCAAGAGGTAGATATAGCTATGACGCAACTCAAGGATGGCAAGGCTCCTGGGCCGGATGGCTTCACTTCCAACTTCTTCCACCACTTTTGGGAACTCATCCGAGAAGAGGTTTGGAAACTGGTTGAAGAATCACGAACTATGCATTGGATTCTACCCTCCCTCAACACAACCTTTGTGGCACTGGTACCAAAAGAGGAGCAACCTAGCAGGCCTGAAAAATTCAGACCCATTGCCCTTTGCAATTTTATATATAAGGTCATCACCAAAGTCATCGCCAACAGACTCAAACCTCTTCTTTCTCTTCTCATTTCGCCGGAACAAACAGGTTATGTTGAAGGACGACAAATTCTGGATGGTATCATTCTTACTCACGAAATCATACATTCTCTAAAAGTTTGTAAGAAGCCAGGTATGCTGCTCAAAATCGATCTCTCAAAAGCCTTTGATAAGCTGAATTGGAATTATATTCAGCAAATTTTAAATGCTTTTGGATTTGATTGCATGTGGATTCGTTGGATTATGAGTCTCATTTCCTCTTCCTCTCTATCAATTCTTCTCAATGGCTCTCCGTCCCCCCCCTTTCGCCCCTCCAGGGGTATCAGACAATGGGACCCCCTTTCTCCCTTTCTCTTTGTTCTTATGGCCGAGGGGCTAGGCAGACTCATCCATAAGGAAGTCAGTCTTGGACATTTGCGTGGTCTTTCCCTTCATGAAGCTCCCACCTCAACCCATCAACAATTTGTTGATGACAACATGTTCTTTGGCCACCCTTCCGTCCAAGAAGCCCGCTCTTACAAAGCCATCCTCAATCTCTTTTCTCAAGCTTCCGGGTTAACTATCAATGACTCCAAGTCTCAGGTCTTCTTCTTCCACACCCCCATTCCGGCTCAAGTTAACATTGCTCGTATTCTTGGTTTCTCTGTGGCTACTCTCCCTGACAAATATCTTGGAGCCCCCCTCACTGATTCTGCCATCAAGCACTCCTCCTGGAACCAGCTCCTTGAGAAATTGGAATCCCGTCTCTCTTCTTGGACCTTCCGCGCTCTCAACATGGTTAGTCGTCTCACTCTCATCAAAGCTACTTTACAGTCCATGCCTCTTTATCTTTTTTCTGTTCTTGCAGCCCCGAAATGGGTACTCAAACAGATCAAAGCTCTTCAAAGATGATTTCTCTGGGGCTCCTCTAGGCATAATCGCAAATGGGCCTTAGTGAACTGGAGCACTGTTTGTACCCCCAAAGCAGATGGAGGTCTTGGCTTGAGAGATCCTACGCACAACAATGAAGTCATGGCTGCTCGAGTTTGGTGGAGATGGATTTACAACCCCCAAACTCCTTGGGCCAAACTCTGGACAGCAAAGTATGCCAACAACAGAACAATTGCAGACCTGGTTCGACTGACTCCAATCAACTCGGGTTCCCTGATCTGGAATGCAGCAAATCAACACTATGCGCTCATTCAGCAGCATAGCTTTTGGGAGGTGCGTAATGGCCAATCAGCACGATTCTGGACAGACTCTTGGCAACAGGAATCCACTCTCCTGGAAAAGTTTCCTCTTATCAACCTTGGAGATCCCAGAGTTGTTCTAGATAGAAAAATTAATGAGCATTGGAGGGACACTGACAGCAATGGGTACCGGATATGGAAACCCTCCCACCTCATAATAGCTCAAGCTCAGAATACTATGATAGAAGATCTCGACCAGGAACTGCAACGAAGACAAATCAGAAGCTCTCCTGACCCTGACATCCTCAAATGGGGTCACACCACTAAGGGAATGTTCACCATCAAAGAAGCCTACTTCTTGCTGCATCCTTCCCCTCTTCCTCGGGACCCCCTTTGGCAGATGATTTGGAATCCCCATACCTGGCCTAAAATTTCTACTTTTCTCTGGCTCTTAAGTCATAGGCGCATACTCACCTGGGACAACCTTATCAAACGAGGCTTAATTGGGCCCTCACGATGCCCCAACTGTGCTCTTAATGCTGAAACCATCCATCATCTCATGCTGCTCTGCCCGCTAGCCAATTCCTTTTGGAACAAATGTAGCTTCCGGTGCCAGAAGCGCAAACCCACTTGTGATATCACTTCTCTCTTTCGCAATTGGCCCAAACGCCCCTATGCTTCTTCTCTCCTCAATGCCCTCTGGAAGCTCCTCCCTGGTTTGATCTTCTGGACCTTATGGAAGGAACGTAACAGGTGTATCTTCAAAAATCAATCCTCCTCCATAGAATCTTTATGGCACTCCTTTCTTAGTAACCTTCAGGAATCTTTAGCCCTCCATTCTTGGCAAGAAGAATATTTCCCCAAATAGCAGCATGAAATCCTTATCTGGCAAAATTGGAATCTTAATCTTGGGATAACTCTGAAGACTCAGAACAAGGTGGCCTCACACACGCCTTCGAATTGGACTCCTCCCTCCCCAGGGGTGTTCAAATTAAACTTTGACGGAGCTTCCAAGGGGAATCCTGGGCAAGCAGGTTTCGGAGGTATCATCAGAAACTTTAATGGAGAAATTCAGCACCTCTACTTTGGCTCTATCGGTTGGGACACCAACAATTCAACGGAGCTTGAAGGCCTCTGGCAAGGCCTGAGACTGACGCTTCAGCTCAATCTCTTCCCTATCATCATTGAAGGGGACTCTAAAATCCTTATCCATATTGCCAATCAGCTTCTTTGGGGGGCCGATCCTAATAAGGTAACTCACAGTTGGCGTTTGGCAGCTCGTATTGACAAGATAAGTGACTGGATCCACCACAATAGAGTTGTTTCCTTCACTCACGTCAAGAGGGAAGGCAACAAGGTCGCAGATCTTTTGGCCACTTATGGCACTGAAAGCAACAGCGCGCTTACTCACGGCTCTCTCTCTATCATTCATGATGCAGACATACAACAGAATTGCACCTCCCTGGTGCATAAGGATTGCTCCCCGCCGGATGCGGCTGAGGTGGAGAATTAATGTGCCAAAGGCACCTGCGCAGCTCCCAACGCTGTCGGCATGCCGAACCCACATGGCCCCGCGCACTCCATCTGCAGCCGTTATTAATACGCCTCGAGTCGACCATTGCTGCAGTTATTTCTCTCTCGCTCTTTGGTATATGGCACTGGTGTGGTTGACTGTTTTCACTATGGAGGATGAACAGCACGAAGGAGGCCAGGGTAGACCTCTGATCCCCTTGAGCAGTATCTGTCCGCCTGGCTTCGCCAATTCAAGCTGAAAAACGCAGACCGGGCGTCGCTGTAGCATTCTGGATTGCCTGGAAACGTTACCGGGCGTCCACTTCTCCAACAGCCCTTTTTGTAGTGCTTCGGCTTCTTCTGGAGCTCTGGGTGCGCTCATTGCAGGTACTTTGCTTCCTTTCAGCTTCAATTTGCATTCTCGGGATAGTTGTTCCTCTAGTAATTGGACTTCCAGCTCTTTTGCTCCTTCGCCTGGTCTGTGTCACCCTGGTAGTCTGCCCTCCGTTTTCCAAGTTCCCGACCCCTTCTTAGGCCGACCTCGTTTGTGCCACCGTCTGCTAGCCATGCCGCGACTCAGACAGCGAATGCGTTGTCGGCGTGGCGTTAGTCGAGGCCAAACCTCTGTCATTCCTCCCTCGCCCCTTTCTGAGCTAAGCTCCTCCTCTGAGGGCGATGATCTCACTCCCCCGCCAGCGTCGCGCGGCGGTGGAGGCAGAGGTAGAGGCAGGGGGCGTCGTATTGAGAATTCTAGTCTTGCTGGCCGAGGACGTGGTCGTGCGCGTGCTTCTGGTGATGTCCCTTGTCAACCCACTTCTGCCACTCCTTTTGAACCTCCCTGTCATTCCTCCCCTCCTGACCTTCCCGCTCAGCCCAGTCAGCCCCTCCCTTCTGACGTTTCTGTCCCTCCCTGTTAGCCCAACCCACGTGGCAGAAGGTTACGGGGGTCCACCATCAGGCAGACCACTCAGAACGCTGAGCTTCGCTTCCACTGCACCTCCTTCGACTCCATCATCATCGCCTTCATCACAGTCTCCCTGCGTGAAGAAATCCCGCCCTCTACTCCCCCCTCCCCTCCTATTGACCTTCGCCCCAATCCCTTTCTTCACACTGGGCTGCGTTCTGAAGATGAGAACAAGGAAATGAAGACTGACAGTCAAGCAGGAAAGGAGGACAGTAGCGAGGAGAATGAATATGCATGCAGAGGTGAAGAGGCACCAATGTCTTCCGAGCATGAGGGTTAAATCCCCTGGCTCAATTACTACTGGTTTTTTTGAGTTTTACTGTTCTAATTGCTCACCTGCTCGGCAGAGTGATGCTTCTAGCTTTTTTGTTGTTATTTACATGTTCTGTTTAAACTTATGGCCGGTTTCCCTACCATGGGCGGCCCAGTTCCTTATGTTTAATGGGTCGGTTTCCCGCTATGGGCGACCCAAAATTCTCAAGAACAGTCCTGATAATCAACCCCAGCTGTCTGGCTTTCACAGTAGCAGTTGTGGCAGTTTTGTAACAGTATTTTTATAAATTAATAGATATAGTCTTAATTAGAAAAAAAAAATTAGTTTATTATTATTTATAATAAGTATATATAGTTTACCAATATAGTCAATAATTATTAATATTATAAACCTAAGAGATTAATATTATAAACACAAATGATTAATTAAACCGAAGGAATCAACAAACCCAATAAAGAAACCAATATATATATAAGGGATTAATCATTATCACTATCCAAGTATATGAAAGCATATATACTCTACTAGCTATGGTTTTGAACTTGTGACCTCTTAGGAGGAAGCACATGCTCTTAACCATTAGGCCTACTTGAAATATATTATTAACCCAAAGGATTAAATTATAAACCAAAGGAATTATTAATATTAAAAGATTAAGGAACATATAAACCCAATCATTTAATACTATAATCCCAAGGAATTAGTAAAATTATAAACCTACTGGATCAAAAAAACAAAAGGGATAAATATTACAAATAGAAGGGATTATGAAATCCTAGGAATTAATATTTTAAACCCAAAGGATTAATAAACCCACATGACTATTAATATTATAAAACCAAGGGATCGAGAAACCCTAAGGATGGTTAATATTATAAACTCAACAAGTTAAGAAACTGAATGGATAGACATTATAAACCTAAGGGATTAATATCAAACCTTAGGACTAATATTTAACCCTTAATATTAGGGTTGAATAAACCTAAAGGATTAATATTACCAACCCAAATAATTAAAAAAATAATTTTATTAATGTTATAAACCAAATGGATCAACAAACAGAGAGAATTATTATAAACACAAAGGATCAATAAACCCAATGGATAATGCCACCAAAATTTATCACAACACACTACAACATTAATAAAAAAAACACATTAAATTCCACATTAATTTCATTTGAAAACTTTTGGAAGATGCTTTCTTCTATTTGGAATATTTTTGCACTAAATAGAAAGTTGTACATATCTTTACTAAACCTTTGGAATCAACTTATTTTCTTTAGTTATGATTGATGTTTGAGGTGAAGGTGGTTATCCTTTGGGATCATTTGAAATCATCCTTCCATCATTATTTTTTGTTTTCTAACCTTTGGGAATGACTTTTTGCTATGGATATTTCTCCTTTTCTCTCCTAAGGAGTTTGAAGCCCTTTCCATTCATTATTTATTTTTCAAGGGAGAAGGAGAGTTTTTGCATATGAGTTTTTCTCCCTAACAACTTAGTTGTCCACACTAATTTTTTTCTTTAAATACTGACTAATTCTTTTTATTTACCTACTGACTAAATTTTAGTTAAATAAATATGCAAATATTATTTTCCAATACCTTCCAATACATCCAACTAATAATAATTATAAACTAAACTAATCACCTTTTTTTCACTGATAAGTAATAGTTATGTATTAATGTCACACCTCCCATTTTACTTCCCAATTTTTTTTTTCCATTCATCTTTTCAAGTTAAATTCTAGCAAGGTATTATACTATTACTTCGCAGATTTGATCAGATCAGAATTTTTTTCCCCAATTTCAATTTATTTCCATGTGTCAACTATATCCCACTACATGGGAATGAATTAGATTTGTAACCCATATGGAAATTAAATAAATTTGTAACAACCATAACCAAAATTTACATAACACTTAATGGGTTTATATAGATATTACCAACCATCTTATGTCCCACCTTTGTTTGTATATATTTAACATATTCATATATTTGATGGACATGGGTGGAAATCGATTTGATTTCACATGTTACCCACATTTGTATATGTTCATGGACTATATGAAATCACTTAGATTCCTATGTTTATTACCCCATGTCTCCACTCGTGGATGGCATACAACTCTTAGTGGAATTTAATTTATCTATGTTTATATCTATGCGTACATAATACTCATGTCTATTTATTGCCTTCTCGTCCTCATTTATATCATGATTTGAATTCATTCGTGATGGTCTCCACATAATACAATTTTGTGAATTGGTTCATCGTAGATGTGAATGGAGACGGAAAGTTAGATTCCACGTAAGCTCACATATGATTTTTAGTCTCGTCACAGAGGTTGTAACGGGTCTCTGTTCCTTTATGGTCACATGAGTTTGTTCCACGTTGTTCTGGCCTCCTCCCGTCAGCCTTCCTTGTTGCCAAAGCAATTTTTATGGCACGACCAGCTCGCTGTGACATTTAATTGCATTGTTTGTTATATTAAATATTGAACGTATGATATACATTGCTCATTAAACACTTCGATCCATGGCTTCTCCCTTAGGATCTTGCCAGTTGGATGAAGCCGATTCATTCCGTGCGTTAGGGTTTTGTTGATCGATTTAGGAGGCCCTGATATAAATTTACCATGTTCATTTGTTCGTCGGTTCTTTTTCCTTCCTACGTGTCTGGTTTGTCGCGTGACATGGAAATTCGATGTCATAGGAACTGAGCGGAACTCAGCCCAGTCTTTGGCGTATCTGTGCACTCAAATTGACCATTCAGGTATGCGATTTTCGTAGGTTTGTAATTTCCCGCTCTGTTCTTACTGTTTAACATGGCTTCCCTTTTCTGGTTGAAAGTTACACTTCTTTCTTCGAGCCCTTGCTAATATTATTGGATTTATATGGATCATAGTCCATCGTTTAGGTCCAAGTTGAGTTGCGTCTAACAATTTGTCAAGATTTTGTTGCATCTCACAAGTTGCTATATTGTTTTGCAGAGAATTGGTTGTTTCGCTTGCAAGGTATTTGATTATGCGTGGGTTAAATTCATAGTATTGGTATTTTCTTCCACGTATTCTCAAGAGCTAGACTGAACCGACTTCTCTTGTGTTTCCAAAGGTTACCCTCTACCTTACACTCACCGAAGGTTTCTCTGAGTTTATTCGTCTGGCGCTAGAGGGATTCTGCCCCTCTCAACATTTTGGTTTGTTTTTCTTCTCGACCTATGTAGGGCAAGATTCCTACTATTTGTTCACTATAATGCTAATTCGTCATTCAATTTTGAACGCCAACCTCCAATTTGTATTTATGGATGAAAATTTCCTCTTTGTATGTAACAGGCCATAGATGGATTCAAGTTTCTCCATCACTAGGTAACTATTCTCTTCTCAGTCATCGTTTTATCTTTGCTCACGTTACTCTTCCTCATCATGTTCTACATCATATTTATTTTGGGGTTTTTGACTCTTACAGGTAACTAAGACTTCTGTCTTACTCTATTATCTTCACAATGAGAGTCATAGTTGCCTTCGACATTAACATTGACTCATTTTCCCACTTGCAGGTCGGTATTCACCGAACACTGGTTAGAGGGAATCTGTCTTGTTCTATAATTCTTTTTAGACAGCTTAAAAATTGTATTGATGAAGTTGTATAAATTTTGATGTTTTAAATTTTAAGTACCGACACTGAATATTCATTTATATCCGATCCAGGAGCATTATGAGACGGTCGTCAGGCCACAGTGGGCTTGTAATCTTTTGGATTTTTGTATATATTTGTCTCTATTGTTCCTCGATTTCCATAATACCCATTTTAATCTCATGGACTTTCATTCTCTTTGATGGTAGTTTACTTTTTGTGTATCCCTCATTCTGTGTATTCTATTGCCTTGTAGCATTCAGGTCATGCATTGGTTAAACTATATTTATGAACATCGAAATATTCTAAGGAATAATGTACTGCTTATCTCCATATTGAAGTTCAGTTGCCTGTATTCTTATAACTCCTCATTTTATTATGATGCTCCATAATTGTTCTGTCTATATCATTCCCGTGATAGGAAGACTTTCTTGTCCCATGCATTTGTATGCAGTTCTCATGCCACACTAGTTTGTAATTTTGATAGTAACAGTATCCAAGTCTCTTTTACTATTTTGGGAATATTACAGTATATTACCAGCTTGGTTCTATACCTCTGTTTATTAATTTTTCAAAATTATTTACAGATGGTGTATGAATATCTACCTCCATATTTATGGCTAAAAGACCTTAGCATTTATAATATGCCACTATACACCTTTTCATTTGGTTCATATAATAGTCTAGAATACATATAGCTGTTCTGAAATCTGTATTCTGCTTAATTACTTAACTTTATTTCATCTATTAGTCCTATCTTCTAATGTAGGAATAGTTCCATCAATTATATACCCATGTTAATGGAAATTTGTTTCCTTCTGGTGTATAATAAATTTCTTATATGTAGCAATAACTTGCTATTGGGATTATGTTTTCTTATGACTGATGTGCTGACTCTAAAGTCAGTCTGTATAATTTTTTTTCTTCTCATCCAATGCACAACTGCCGAATTCATTATAAATATCTGCTCATTACTTTGTAATTAACTAAATAATTACTTCTGCACTCTATACATTTACTTTCTCACTGTTCCATTTCTTCCAGAAACAGATGAAAGTTACAAATTTGTGAAGTATGAGATACTAAAATTCTCCAGCATTTAACTTAAGTTTTGATTTAGAGAATTTGGAGAATTTCTCCTCAATTTAACTAATCATGATCATAGTTGTATACTAATATATCAAAACTATTTTACAGTTGAATTATCTGTGAAGAAACATGTATCCTTATATTTAAACCAACCTCGGTTTAGAGTTTCTGTTGGATTCTACTCTACATATTTCTTTTATACAACTATACAGAATTATGAAGGTGAATTCCTTAAGATTAATTCTGTTAAATGTAGCATTAATAAATCAAATCTACAAATCAATTCTTATATGTAGTCAATTCATACTATATGAAATAAACACACCAATAATTTTAGAGACATACCACTCATGCAGTCGACCAACCTCCCAACCTTAGAGTCCTTTTGTCACCCAGAACTCCCCCCTGAGCTGAGATCATCTCCTAGAACAGACTAACCTCTAATCTATTTAGGAGCAGCTTATTTAAGGTATTGTTCCCCAAAGCATGTTTCTAATTCTGCATCCAGAATAGCAGGATGTTTTTCTTACTGTTTGCCTAGGCTTCCCATTTTAGGGATTCTTTAAAGTTGTTTTATGCTTTTCCTCAGCTTTTCCAGCTTTTTACCTCTTCCCAACTATTTTCCTCATCATTGGGGAATTTAGATTTTTCTCCTCACAAATCTAAATTAGAAATAATTTCTTTCAAGGATTTTTGAAAGATTGTGGGGACGGTATTTGCCTTATCCATCCTCATGGATTCAGCAAGTGATCTCATACATCTCATTTTGGTCAATCTACACCAAATCATTTTATTCATTTCCTCACATTAAATATTTAATTACATTCACAAAATACTTATACTTTGGGGTCCACTCCCCTTAGGATTAAAGTTCAAATGTCTAGCTCTGAAATTCAAACACATAAATTGGGGGTGTTACAATTAATTAAACAATGAACCTCGTCCATTACTTTATAAGATATACTCCATATTATGTATATCTAATAAATACTTATAAATTATTTCCCATTAAAGCTATTTAGTTTTTAAACTATTCTAAAAGATTATTTTAAATATTCGTTGACTACAGAGGCAATATTTTTTCTTGGAAGGCTCTTTATCGTCAGAATATTGTTATTATTTAAAAAATATATATATATAAATATGGGAGTGTTTCAATCATTATTTTGTTGGTGGAAATGGATTTATCACCATCGAAAACCATTGGGACGTAAAAAATGAAAAAGCGTGACAACAGTAACCCGAATTTTCAAAAATAACATCACCTCCTTAAGCTATGACTTTTCAACATCTTCACATTTTAATAAAGTAAGTCTCAGTTTAAAATGTAACATTCTAGCATTGTCAACCTATATTTCCACAACATTAAAAAAGTATATATAACTTCAAAAAACAAACAGGTAGAGAGTGTGAAATTCTTTTCAATCAATAAGATACATCGAAAAAAAAGAGGTAGAGAGTGTGAAATGATTTTCGAAAGATAGGATACATTGATGTGTAGTTTGAAATTGTTGATTTATGTTGAGTTGAAAATAATTAATATTATAATGTATTAATGGAGAAATACTTAAATAGTTGTAACATAACTCCTTAAGTTAGGATTAGTTCCTAGGTTGTAGGAGTTTTTTCCCAACTCCCTATTCTCTTATGATGTATATATTGGTGTATCATTGACTGATTGAATCTAGAGTGTACGCTCCAGTTTGTGTAGTCTTGAGGTGTAGTACTCACCTGTGAGATTCTTTGTTATTCAATTCACTTATTTTCTTTCCATTGTTTATCATGGTATTAGAACTCAAACCGAGTGAGCCTAATTTTCCTAGAGAGCCTTAGTGGCTACAGAGCCTTCACGACTAAAAAGCCTTCATGGCTACAGTGCACATAGGAGTCTTATTGCTGACAACAGAGTAGGCGGTCTACAAAAACACTTCACTCACAGGAGGAACTTAGTTTTTCACAACTTTTATTTTTATGAGCACAAAGAAGATTAGTGCGCTTTTCAAAGCCACATCGGCACTGATAAACACATTTTTCGGAGCCATAAATGCACTCATAAGTGCAAACCAATGCATTGTTTGGGGTCATTCTAGTGTAGGTAGAGGCATCCTTAACGAAATTTCGTACAACTTGGATTTTTAGCTCATAGTCGTGCTGAAATATTCTTTGGTTCTACTCATGATATTTTTCCTGATTGGTGGCAGATTTGACTAGCAGACAACAATTTTTCATATCAATGGTAGACCAGAGTTGCAGACATAGAGATCTTTCCAGATCAGTAGCGGATTTGTCATCAGGTTCTGGTATGTGTTGAAGTTTTTTTTGTAGCTTGCAATTTTTCACTTGGTTAGAATCGACTAATGATCGGAGGATTTAGAATCCGATCAACCCAAAATGAAAAATTTTAAATAAAATTATCTCAACGAGTCATTCAAGTTCGATGCGAAAAATTATACGAATCGGAAATTCAAGCTACAAACGTTGCTTGATGGAGCGAGAGCATGGTCGATCATCTGTGGTAATGAGCAGAAGTGGAATAGTGAAACAAGTGCAAATGCACTCATGCAAGACTTAGATAAAAGGGAGAATAAGGAGAAAGTTTCACTGAAGATGTATGCTAAATACAATAATATCCCACACATCAGAGACGATAAATCCTCCACTGAGATCTGGATGACGCTCAAGAATATATACTAGACACAGAACCCCAATGGAATATTGTCACTCAAATGAAAGTTGTTTTCCATGAGGATGGAGGAGGATGAATCTGTTGTTGGATTCATTGCAAGGGTCAAGGACCTGAAGGAGAGATTGGGTGACATTAGGGAGAAGCTCTCTGATTCTGATATTTTCACAATTACCTTGAATGAGATGATGGATGAATACCATATATTCATCAAACAATTGTCTTCACGGGATAAACTCCCTTCATTAGAAGATCCGACAAGAATTTTTCTACAGGAAAAAGAGCTGCAACAGGATTTGATACCACAGAGTGTCGATCTTGTTTTGATGGCCATGAAGAAGCCATACAAAGGGAAACAACCACATCAATAGAAAGGCGATGGAGATTTTCAAAAGAGACCATTTAGAGGTATGTATGTAAGTAAAAATAGTAACTATTATGGCATTAAATGTTTCTACTGTGGTAAAACCGGTAATCAAGCTAAGTTTTGTTTTAAGAGACAAACATATGAGGCTAGAAATGTAAAGAGAAAGCACACTAGAAAATTTTTCGATGAAGGTCACAGGCATTATTATTGACTGTGTGTAGATGATTATGCTCTTTCAGCTTCTGAGGAGGGTGAGGCTAAAATATGGTACGTTGATTTAGACACGTCTTCACATATGACTGGTAATAGAAGTTGGTATGATTTTTTTGAATAAACTACTTGCAGAGCTAAAATTTATGTGGGTGATGACATAGGTTAAGAGAGTAAGGGGTATGTTTATATTTCAGTGATGATTCTTGGTAGTGATATCACAGATGTTAATAATGTAATGTATATACCCAAGATCAATAATAACTTAATGTATGTGTCAATGATAACAGATTAAGACCTGCAGGTTGAATTCTTCAAAACATTATGTGTCATAAATGACAGCAATAAGGAACCACTTGCATCATGAGAGCATGTGAGAAGCCTGTATATATTGAATATCTTGAGCATGCCAAAGGAAGCTCTGGTTTCAAGAGGATTGACACCCGATAATCTTTGGCATCTTAGATTGGTTCACCTTAACCTACAAGATCTCATGCGACTTGAAAGGAAAGGTATGGTTGATGGAATCCCTACTTTTTATAATGTGCATTTAGATTGTGATGGATGTGTATTAGGGAAAATGCATAGGGAATATATTCCTTTGAATGTTGATAGGAAGAAAAGAGATATTCCAGAACTTGTGCATATAGATGTATGCATACCTATGCGGACTAGGTCGCTAGGTGGTGCGTATTATTTTTTACTTTTTACTGATTATTTTTCTAAATTCTCTTGGATATAATTTATCGTCAATAAGAGCTTGAAATTTAAATTCTGTAAGGAATTTAAGAATATTGAATATAAGAAGAGAGGGAAATTCATTAAGATTCTCCACTCAAATCAAGGGGGAGAATACAAGTTGGGAGAGTTCATGAAATTTTGCACAGATCATGGGATTCAATAGTTCATAGTAGCTCACACTCCATAGGAAAATGGAGTTGTAGAAATAAATAATAGAAACCTTTTTGAGTGCACACGAACTATTATTCAAGGTAAGGGTCTATCCAATAGCTTTTGGGTTGAAGCAATCAACATTGTTCTTTTAAAAAAAAGTGGAAGTCCAAGTAGATGTCTTAATTTTAAAAATCATTTTGAAGAAATTTATGGATATAAGCTAGCACTAAATCATTTAGGAGTTTTTGGGTCAAAATATTTTTCCCATACACCCAAGTAAAATAGAAAGAAGGTAGATCCTAAGGCCATGAAATGCATCTTTTTAGGATATTTCACTGAATTTAAAGCTTATAAGTTGTTTAATCCTTTGACTCATAAAGTATTTGTAAGTTGAGATGTCATATTTTATGAGTAGGTTGAGGAAGGAATGAAAAATAGTCTTTAAGGATAGAACATTCCATTGTTCATGGAAGAAATAAGTGAGGATTATCAACAACAACAACAACAATAATAGAAAGAAGAAGAGGTAGGTGATGTAGTCAGTAAGTCAAATCTACAAAGGTCTGAAGCAGGCATATTTGATATGAGTTGTCTACCATTGAGATCAGGTAGGAAGACTCAACTACCAACTAAATTGAGAGACTATGATTTAATGTCAAACATTTTAAATGTTATAGAGCACAAAATTTATAAAGAAGCTAGTCAATCTCATGAGTGGAGGACTGCAATGAATGAAGAATTTGAATCTATAATTAGAAATAGTACTTGGGAACTAGTTGAATTTCCTGAAGGAAAAATACCCATAGTTTGAAAGTGGCTTTACAAACCTAAATTTAATGCAGGTGGGAGTATAGAAAATTTTAAAGCTAGACTCGTAGCAAAGGGTTATTCACAGAAAGAGGGAATTGATTATGAAGAAACCATATCTCTTGTAGCAAAAATGAATATTGTTATAATGTTAATTTATTTAGCTACAAAAGACATTGGAATATACACCAGTTAGATGTTAAGTCTTCATTCCTAAATGGTGATGTAAAGGAAGAGGTTTATTTACTGCAGCTTGAAAGACGTGTTAAGAAAGGGCAGGAACATTTAGTGTGTAGATTGAAAAAGGGACTTTATGGATTAAAAAAAACACTCAAGTCCTGGTACGAGAAGTTTGATACATTTTTCTTACATCATGTTTTTCATAGCAGTCTGAATGATCCAAATCTATATACCATGTATGATGAATAGAGGCATATTATTTTTATTTCCTTGTATGTGGATGACATTATTATAACTGGTAATATGGATGCATTAATAAAATAAATCAAATTGTAGATTTCACAGGTTTTTGAAATGAAAGACCTTATAAGTTTACATTATTGTCTTTGTGTTGAAGTATAGAGAGACTCTGAACAAACTTTCCTTACTCAAGGGAAGTATGTCAAAGGACTACTCAAAAAGTTTAGAATGGAGCAGTCTAAAACATCATCAACACTTTCGTATCGGAATCCGAAATTGTGTGGTGATGATGCCTCTAAGGAGGTGGATGCCACCTTGTCTAGGAGGATAGCTGGTAGTCTGATATATCTAACTACAACTAGACCAGACTTAACATACTCTGTGAGTGCGTTTAGCCAGTTCATTTCTAAACGTCTTTAAATTCATTGGGTGGCAACAAAAAGTGTGTTGAGCTATCTTCATGGTGCTAGAAATTATGGCATTTTATACATTTATACATTTGATGCTATTTTAGCAGTTTTTTTAAACTCTGATTAGGCAGGTATCCTGGATGATCAATGATCTATCACAAGTTATACATTTACTGCTGCATCTAGGGTCATAGCACAGAGTACTAAAAAGTAGAGCATTATGTCTTTATCTTTAGCTGAAGCTGAGAACCAAGCATTATGCGCAACAACATGTGAAGCTACCTGGTTGAGAAGGTTTCTCCATGATGTAGGAGAAGAGCATAAAGAATCAACTATCATAAAATGTGACAACGAGAGTTCGATTAAGTTAGAAAAAAATTGAGTGTTTCATAAGAATAGAAAACACATTGATACTCAGTTTCACTTTGTTTGAGAAAAAGTCCAGTCAAAAGAATTATTTGTTGAATATTGTAAAACATGTGACAATGTGGCTGATATTTTTACTAAGCCTCTTGGGAAAGTGAAGTTTGAATTTCTCAGAGGGATTTGAGGACTACGAGATAATCCTTTCTCCATTAAGCGGGAGAGTTGAAAAATAATTAATATTCTATTATATTAATGGAGAAATGGTTACATGGTTGTAATGTAAATCCTTAAGTTAGGATTATTTCCTATGTTGTAGGAGTTTTTTCAGATTATTTCGTATGTTGTAGGAGTTTTTTCTCAGCTCACTATTCTCTTGTCATGTATTGATTGTTGTACCATTGATTGATTGTAGAGTGTACATTCAATTTTGTACAGTCTGCAAGTGTAGTACTCACCTATGAGCTACTTTGTTATTCAATTCACTTATTTTCTTTCTAGTTTTTATCATGTTCATTTTATATTTTGGAATTATTGTGAAGTAATGTGGTTAGGAGAGAGGGATCAAACCTCTCACATCAGATTTTATGATATTTTTAAAATCTGCAATCCATATAAGGATGGTCTTAGGATAGTAAAAGAAGAAGTAACGATTTACCTCTCTACTAATCATCAAATTCCATAATATTCCTAAAATATGCAATCCACATAACATTCTAGAATTCATAAATGTTTATAAGCATGCTAAATGTTGCAATAATAGACGACGAATACTAAAACATGTAGGGTTGTTTTCGCTTCCATTCTATGTTCTTCACATTCATTTTGGTTTCATACTTTTATCGTAGTTATCGCATATAGGGCTTACTCAAGATGCAATGGTGGCTACATTCTTGAATTTGGTCCTTTTTTTTTTCTTCGCATTGTATTCGAAAAAAAAATCCATTTTCATCTTCGACTTCTGAAATTTTTTCGCAATACTATGGTAGGTTATTATGGTAGGGTTTGGGTGTTGGTTTTTTTTTGGGGTCAATTATGGTAACAAAACTTGTAGGTCCATTTCTCTTTTGGTTTGGTTTTACACGAGAAAAATGGAGATTGTTGCGAAATGTTTATTATTGTTTTGTATTATTGTTTTCTCAAGGTTTTGTTAAGCTAATATCTATGGTATAATTAGCACTCTAGATATGCTCGTTTTTCCGATTTTATAATTTTGATATATATACAGTGGAAATTTGCGAAAATTAACGATACATGAAAAAATTATTACAGTCCATTGATATCTAAATATTGTATGTTGGAAAATTAATCACAACCACTTCGTTTAATTTTCTGACAACAACCATACCTTGGTAAATGTTTTGCAGGTTGCAAATTGAGTTTGTAGAGAAAGATAAGTTTAGAGCAGGGTACATTTTACCCATTCTGCAAGAGATTAAACTATTATAGTCAAATAGAAATTTAAATCGTGGTTATTAAAAGCACATGAAAAAACATTTAATCTGCAAGTGTTATTCACCTCATGTAACCTCTGTAAAAATCAGAAATTCATGTTCGCCCATGATGTGTATTAAATTATGTTTGTCATGAATTAAATTTCTTAGATATATCAGTTTTGATTTTACATATTTTTATGATTAGAATGTAATGTGGCATATGTATATAATTTTGGAAATACAAGAAGAAGAAAATGGTGGAGAAAATTTTGGTGGGTGCGTGAAAACAAGTTTTACTGTGTTACTCCACAACCCCTGGTCAATTTAAATCTCCGTAAGAACATTTTTTTTACTGGTGAAGGAGCCAAAACCTCCACATGAATGTGTATGTTGTATTTTTGAATCATAATATAAGGATTGGTTAGTTTCGATTTGATTGTGAAAATAAGACATATGAATTTTACAGCAACAACATTGTTTTACTCTGTTTCAGAGTGAGTAAAATTATTTTATTTTATTTTCTTTTTATAGTTTTGATTTTAATCTCCACCACACTGTATTGAAAATAGGATTCATATGATTTATTTTCCAAAAATGTATGGTTTGCATTAAGTCATTTCCACAACTCTGTGTGAATTTTGTGAGTTGAGGGAAAAGAATTTTCTTGGTATTTAAAATTTATAACATGGTATTAGAGCAGGTTTAAACCTTTATTACCACAATTTTTTTTACTAAGGAGTTAAAAGGAGTACTAAAATTATTTGTGGAGCATATTCTTGAGAAGTGAGATTTTTTTTACAGAGTAAGAACGTTTGATTACACAGTGAAAATGACAACAACAAGCACAATCTTGACTAATCCACAAATACCTCAGTTTAATGGAAAAAAATATGACTACTAGGCTATTACAATGAAGGCTCTGTTTTTTTCTCAAGATATTTGGGAATTGGAGGAGAATGGTTTCCAAGAACCAACAGATCCAGTAGCATACAATGCATTGACACAAGTAGAAATAAAATTTTTGAAGGACAATAGGAATAAGGACTCCAAAGACCTCTTCTACATTTTTCAATCCGTGTATGAAAGTATTTTCCCAAGAATTTTAGTAGCAAAAAAGTCCAAGAAAGCATGGGATACCGTCCAGATAGCCTACCAAGGCATGGCAAAGGTGAAGACAAAAAAACTACAAATGATGAGAAGAGATTTTAAAAAAATTTATATGAAATAGTCTGAGAATGGAGACTCATTTTTTACACATGTACTTGGTTTTTTACTGAAATGAGGTGTCATGGTGAGACACTTGAGGAAAGGAGAATAGTTGAGAAAGTCTTGAGAAGTCTGCCAACAATGTTTGATGCCATAGTTGTGGCCAAGACGAAATATCTCTCACAGTTTTTAGTGGATGAGCTTCATGTGTCATCGATGTATCATGAATACAGATTGAAAAAAGGAACAAACTCCTCATTGGAGCATGAATTCAAGACACAAGCTTCATTTGGTCAAGGTAGTGGTCAAGGAAGATCAAATTACAGAGTAAGAGAAAGAATCCCACGCAGAGGTGGAAGAAACAGACCTTCAAGCTCAAGTGGAAGGGACAGCAATCAATTTCAAGTCAAGGTCCAAGCCAAAATCAAGTACAATCTCAGAGGTATAATAAGTCTCAAGTTAAATGTCATTATTGTAAGAAGTATGGACATTATGAAAATGAATGTAGAAAGAAGAAATATGAAATGTGTGGAAAATCAAGTGAAAATTTCATAAATGAAAATGAGAACCATGATATCATGTTTTTAGCTTGTAATGTAGCACAAGAAAACAAAGGTATGTGTGGTTCTTAATTTTAGGGTGTAGCAACCACATGACTGGAAACATAGAAATGTTTTCCAATCTAGATGAAAGTGTGAAATCAGAAGTGACATTGGGGACCGATAGAAGTCACGGAAAAAATAAGATTAGACATTCTAACAAAGAATGGAGAGAAGAAGTTCATGTCAGATGTTTACTTTGTTCCTAGTTTGAAGCATAACCTCACAAGAATTGGGTAGCTCATGCAAAAGGGCTACAATGTATTTTTCAAGAATGATGTGTGTACAATCTTGGATAAGCCTCCAAGTATACAACCGATTGCAAAAGTTCATATGAAAAACAACAAAATGTTTCCTCTCAAGCTGAGGACAAATTTGAAGGAAGAAGGTGCTCAGGCACAAATATCGATAAATTCACAAATGGATGAAAGAAATGTAGCACTTGTCACACAAGAAAAATTTCAAGCAGAAATCAAGGATGAAAATTGGTTATGGCATTTGAGATTTGGTCATCTAAACTTTGGATGTTTGAATTTGTTGCATAGGAAAGGCGTGGTGAAGTGATTGCCACTCATAGAAAAATTGTACAACCTATGTGAAAGATGTATCTTTGGAAAACAACATAGAGGGTCATTTACAGTAGGAAATTCTATAAGAGCAAAGGAACCTTTGGAATTTTTCCACTCATATTTATGTAGACCAATGCAAACACCATCAATTGGAGGAAACCATTATATTTTGACCTTCATAGATGACTACACAAGAAATACACGGGTCTATTTCTTAAGATAGAGAAGTGAAGTGTTTGAGTGGTTCTACCACTACAAAGTTGTAGTTGAGAAAAAAATTGGACACTACATAAAACTGTTGAGGACTGATAGAGGTGGTGAATATATCGCAAGTGAATTCCTACGTTTTTGCAAGGATCATGGAATTCACAAGAAGTTTACAGCAAGGTATACACCTAAGAAAAATGGTGTTGCAGAAAGGAATAATAGGACCATTATGGAAATGGGAAGGAGTGTGTTTAAGGAAAATCATTTTCCAAATGATTATTAGGCTAAAGTTGTCACTTGTGCAGCATATATTATTAACAGGTGTCGAACCAAAAGTGTTTTGAATATTTCTCTTGAAGAGGCATGGAGTTGAAGAAAGAAATATGTCACTCACATGAGAGTGCTTGGGTGTGTGGCGTATGCACATGTCCCGGATAAGTTGAGGAATAAGTTGGACCAAAAGGAGGAGAA
Source organism: Pinus albicaulis (assembly GCA_034641835.2). Taxonomy (NCBI): domain Eukaryota; kingdom Viridiplantae; phylum Streptophyta; class Pinopsida; order Pinales; family Pinaceae; genus Pinus; species Pinus albicaulis. The sequence goes on from CM076582.1 coordinate 358,778,123, forward strand.
ATTTATATTTTTTGGATACACTGATGAATCTAAGGCATACATGCTCTAAAATCCATCAACCAATAAGGTAATAATCAACAGAGATGTTCAGTTCATAGAAGAGGAAGCATGGGATGGAATTTTAGAGAATACTCTCAATGTGAAGACATGTATGTCACATGAAGATAAAGAGGAATTGACCACAACAAGTAATTCCTCAATCGTGAATCCTCCTCCACCTATAGAATCTCAAAAACGAAGTCAAAAAGTGACATCGTAGACAAATAATAGGACAATGTTGCACAAATAGGAAATTGCTTCTCCAAGCACACCAAAAAGATCGAAAAATCCATCTACTTCAAGTGCAACACCAAGCCCATATTCAACAAGCATAAGAAGACCAAAATTTAGAAATTTGAATGAAATTTATGACGAAGATGAAGTTGATAGAAACACTGGTCTAAATTCTTTATTTACATTATTTGGCCATTTAGATGACCCAATATATTTTTTGGATGCAGTCAAAGAAGAGAAATGGGTTGCGGCAATGGATGAAGAAATATGAGAAATAGGAAAGAATGACACATGGGAGTTAGTGGACCTTCTGCAAGGAAAATAATTCATTGGAGTGAAGTGGATCTATAATACCAAGAGAAACATTAAAGGCAAGATCAAAAGGCATAAAGAAAGTCTAGTTGTCAAAAGATACAAACAATAGCATGGAAGAGACTATGTGGAAATGTCTGCGGTAGTCGTGAGGATGGAGACAGTGTTTACAGTGTTGTCGATTTTTGCACAATATAAATTGAAGGTGTATCAAATGGACGTAAAATTGACATTTTTGAATAGAGTGATGAAAGAGGAAGTGTATGCTGCGCAACCTCCTGTCTATGAGGTAGAAGGCTAAGAAGACAAGATGTGTAGGTTGCGGTAAGTTCTTTATGGGATGAAACAACCACCGCATGCATGGCATAGTAGGATATATGCTTACCTGATGGACAATGGGTTCGACAAATGTGTTGGTGAACCTACTGTCTACATGAAAGAAGATAGTAAGCTTCTTATTGTCATTTTGTATGTAGATGATTTGATTTTTAAAGGGATTGATGATTTCCTCATCACTAATTTCAAAGCACTCATGAAAAGTGAGTTTGAAATTACTCACTTTGGGTTGTTAAGACATTTTTTAGGCATAGAAGTGAAGAAAACAAAAAGTGGAATTTTTATCCCTCAAGCAAAGTATGTCGCAAAATTTTTAGAGAAGTTTAATATGCATAACAGAAAGCTAGCACAAACTCCAGCTATCATGGGGTTGAACTTTAGGAAAGAATATTGTAGAATCAATGTCAATATGAGATTATACAAAAGTATGGTGGTCATTCTAATGTATTTACCCGCAACTAGGCCTAATATAATGTATGCAGTGAGTTTGGTGTCAAGGTTCGTAGAGACACCCAAAGAAACACATTGGCAAGCAACAAAAATATTTTTAAAGTATGTCAATGGAACAAAGGTGTATGGCATTTTGTACTCTGCAACAGATGATTTTAGGCTATTTGGTTACACTGACATTAATTGGGCAGGAAGTGTTGAGAAAAGAAAGAGCCCGTTAGGATATGTTTTTCATTTGGGTTCAGGAGCCATTTCATGGTTTTCCAAGAAGCAGCCGATAGTGTCATTGTCAATAGCAGAAGCTGAATATGTTGCTTCAAAAGTAGCAGCATGTCAAGCAGTTTCGATGAGAAGGATGTTGCGATGTTTATTTCATGAAAAAGATGGAGCAACCATTATTTTCTGTGATAACATTTTAGCAATTTCACTTTGAAGTAATTATGTTTTTCACAAGAGGACAAAGCACATTGATGTTAAATATCATTTCATAAGATAATTAGTTAAAAATGGTGAGATTGTGTTGCATTATTGCAGGCTAGAAGAATAATTTGCAGACATATTCACAAAGCCATTGGCACGTGAAATTTTTGTTTATTTCAGATATTGTTTGGGAATGGTCAATGTCGGCAATTGTGATTAAGGGGAAATGTTTCAAAATTAATCACAACTACCGCGTTTAATTTTCTGACCGCAACCATACCCTAGTGAATATTTTATAGGTTGTGGATTGAGTTTGCAGAGAATGACAAGTTCAAAGCAGAGTACATTTTACCCAATGCGCAAGAGATTAAACTATTAAAGTCAAATATAAATTTAAAGCATGGCTATTAAAATCATATGGCCAAATATTTAATCCACAAGTGTTATTGACCTTACACAACCTCTGTAAAATTCAGAAAGTTGTGTTTGCCCATCTTGTGCATTAAATTATGTATGTCATGAATTAAATGTCTTAGATATATATGTTTTTATTTTACATGTTTGTATTAGTAGAATGTAATGTGGCAGATGTAATTCTGGAAAGAGAAGAAGGAGAAAATCGTGAAGTAAATTTTGGTGGGTGTGTCAAAATAGGCTTTACTGTCTGTTACTCCGCAACCGCTCGCGAATGTAAATATTTGTAAGAAAATTCATTTTACTGGTGAAGGAGCCACAACCTTCATATAAATGTGCATGTTGTGTTTTTGAATCATAATATAAAGTTTTGTTATATGAGATTTGATTGTGAAATTTTCATGTATGAGTTTTACCACAACAAATATGTTTTACTCTGTTTCACTGTAAGTAAAATTATTTGATGTTATTTTCTCCTTATAGATGTGATTTTAATCTCTGCCACTCTGTAAATAAAAAGAATATTCATATGAGTTTTTTTTCCGCAAATGTATGGTCTATATTAAGTCATTTCAGCAACTCTGTATGATCTGCATTAAGTCATTTCCACAACTTTGTGTGAATTTTGTGTGTTGTGGGAAAATAATTTTCTCTATCTTTAAAAATTATAACAAGGGCCTTAGCTTCTACTCTATGAAACAACTTTTTGATATAATTTCGTCAGATGTCTTTATTGTTAGACTGCTAGTTTAAAGTTGTACTAATAAACATCTCAACTCTACAATTCTTATTTCTATCGCAATTCGTTTTAAATGGACCGCGATATTAGAATTTTATTTTGTGATGAACCTTCATATGGGGCATTTAACCTTGCTTGATTTTGTCATATTTTATCATTTTTTGTTATCATCACAGGAGAAAATTTAATTAATGACATGATACGAAACAATACACTTTTTTACAACCATCTTGTTAGCGCAATGTCCTTGAAAAACATAAGGCCATGTTGGATCAACTTTCTCGATTTGATCTACCAGTACGTTAGCTCAACGTTTCTCATTAGTGGCATTGGTGGCTTCAAAATATATGGCTATGATAAAAAATATACCCACAATTTTCCCTTATCATATGGAATAACCATTCTCTTAGTTTTGATAGCTACGGCGGGAGACAAGAAATAGTCAAAATCTCTCTCGTCCTATCTATTATCATGTGACACTCCTTCTAAAACAATAGATTTTATGCTATCAATAAGGAGTTCTCATTCAACCTTAGCGTCCATTTGAAGGCTTTGAAAATATCACCCATACTTTATCAATCAATAGTTCTCATTCAACCTTACTTCCCATTTAAAGGGTTTGAAAATCTCACCCATATCACTCATACTTATCAATCAAGAGTTCTCATTCAACCTTAGTTCCCATTTGAAGGCTTCGAAGATCTCACCCATACTTTCTTCTGGAAATCGAGGCACCCTCTCATATTATTTTCCACATTATATTAATGCACCTTTAGTGCGGGAAAATTGCAAATAATATATGGATAACTCGTTCATCTATTAGAATTATATTCATCAAAAATTGTGCTAAAACCAATTCCTCGTAGTACTAAAATCCACATAAAACACACAGGAAATTATTTCTTTCACACCTCTCAGAAATTCATAGATCGTCCCATGAGAAAATTACACCGAGAGCTACTAGGCCATATACCAAATATAATTTTTGCACAAAAAAATATTTATATTTATTATAAAAAAATATCATATATTTATAGGTCAAACTAAGTGAAATATAGATTGACTATATTGCCCAAACAATATAGTTATTTGATAAAACATTTCAACCGCACCTACAACTATTGACTAATTAACATCCTCCTAGACAATAATCTCGCAAAGGGTTTACAATAACCAATACATTCTATGATAAGGAATATCACATATTAAACAAAAGAGAGTTGGGATTTAATATCCCCAACAATATTTTATGTTATTTTTAGTCTTTATGATAATGGTGTTTTTTATTTTGGAGTAGATATTAACTAGCACAACTATATAAATTAAATAGTTGTAGAACATCGATAGGAATTCATCCATAAAAGGCATCAAGACACTTACCTCATGACATGTATCTATTTTCTGAGATTCAAAAAAGACATGAAATATTTTTTTCCCTTTTTTCAAAAAAAAAAATCATTTTTTTTCTATTTTTCAACTTTTTGCAAGCCAAAAGAAATTTTCTGTTAAGAATTTCATTTTGCGATAAAAATAAAAGTTGTTAGAAATTTTATTAGCTTTCTATTACTTATTTTTTGGAATTTTTTATATACATTTGATATGTCAACTTAGCATTTATTTGAGTGTGTGTTTTTTAACAATCGAAGGATTTATCAAAATTTATGTCAATACACATTGGTTTATTCTCTGAAAACTTTGTGTTTCTGAGAAACAAAATGTGTTACAACAATCTAGACAGAGTCTATTTCGGTTTCGTTATATTTACGAAACCAAATTATGCATATCATAATTACTAGAATTTTTTGAACTAATCGAATATGAAAAAACTGCATATTTTGAATATGTTTCAGTGTGCACAAAATTTCTCAATATATAAGTTATAAATTAAAAATCTAAAAACTGCCCATTACAGACGACTGACCAATGTAATGCACCATAATTTTTTCAATTTTTTACAGTGTATTTTGGAAGATAAAAAATATTAATTTCATTGAATCATAATGACCTTCCGAAATTGTTTGCACCCATTTTATTATAAAATTTATTAAAATTGATAAATATTTATGGAATTCCATAAAATTTATATTTCCTAAAAGTAAATTGAATTCTGCAAATGCTTATATTGGTTCCAATAGTTAATTCACAAAGTTTCATTGAGTTTAATCAGTCCAAAGTTGAAAAAATGTGTTCACAGGTAGACTCTGCGTAATTACAGACGTGTTAGTTCAGGTGAACTGTTAAAAAAAGTTTGGCTGAAATGTTTTTTGCCCCGACGGCCCATCAAGTCTAACGACACAAATGTTTGGCTGATTTTAAGAAAAAAATTCAAGTGAGCTTTTAATTGACTTTACGTCGGCCAGAAAATTCAACCAAAACCCTCCAAAAAAACATTTCGCGACAATTTAAATAGACGTAAATGGATTCATTATTTTCGCATAATTTCACACATTTCTTCATTTGGTCTGATTTTGCAGAGCATTTTTTTGGGTTTAGGGACTCTCTTTGGCTTAACATTTAAACGAAATTTCTTGGAGGTATGTGATACATTTCTTGGATGTTTTTTGGCTTAATTTTTTTGAAGGTACTTTTTTTTTAGAGGTTTTGGGCTTAATTTTAATCTTTTTTAGAGGTTTCGGGATTAATTTTCAAAGGAAATTTTTTTGGATATATTTTGTTTTGAGAGGTTTTTGGGTTTAATTTCCAAAAGACATTTTTTGGAATTTTTTTGGGCTTAATTTTGAAAGGAATCTTTTTAGGCTTAATATTAGAAGGACATTTTTTGGAGATATTTTTTAAAGTGATATTTTCTTAGACGCTTTTTGGGCTTGATTTTCAATGGATATTTTTCGAAGGTATTTTTTAAAGTGGTATTTTTTAGGAAGTAGGGCTTAATTTTCAATTGAAATTTTTTGGAGGTATTTTTGAAGTGACATTTTTTTCGAGTACGTATTTTGGGTTGAAGTAGATCTTTTATAATGATTTTTATCTAACATTTTAAATGAATTTTTTTCAGGACTTGGAAGGAAATGCTTTGAGATTCATTTCATTGTTATAAGACATTTTTTTCTCGGAGTTTTTAAAGTAATTGTTTTGGATTGAAGTATGTATTTTTTGCAAAAATTTCAAAATGAGTTTTTTTTTTTTAATTAAATCTTTTTTTATGTTTCTTTTTAATTGAGTTTTTTAGTAAATTTTTGAAGGAATATTTTTGAACTTTATACTCAATTATCGTAAGAAATCGAAAGAATTGCAAGAGAAAATATGATCGAACAAGAGACCCTCAGGAACATAGAGAACACGTGAGAGAATCTCGCAAAAAAAAGAGAGAAGAATTCTAAAATATTGAAAGGGAAAATCAACCTCAACTAGAAGTTGAAGCATGTATGTAAATGTAAATATTATAAATTTGATATTTAAAATTTTCCTAGTGTAAATTTTGAAGATTAATTTTTATTTGATGAACTAATTTGAAAATATTTTGCAATGTAAACAGAGAGATATTCCTCAAAACATTGATGATGGGATACACAATTTTGAAAGAGAAAGTGGAGGAGATATTGAACCAATGATTGAAGATGGTGAAAATGTTGAAAGAAATTCAAGTGAAGAAATTGAATCACCAGTTATATATGTGTGTGTGTGTGTGTGTGTGTGTGCGTGTTGAACACATGCAGGTATTATTGAAATTATACATATTTATTAATTTAGTTATGTATTGAATATGTAAACTTATTATGTACTATGAATTCAAATATGTACAGATGAAATCAATATCGATGATGAGATGTTAGAAAATGTTGACACTCACACATATGGAGATAAAAAATCTAACCATGTTATACGATAACGTGTTAATCACATTTGTTATTCGTACTTCATAAAGGAAAATGTGGCAGTTAAAGCCTAATTTTTGAAAGGTCTCCTATCATTAGGGAAATTAAAAGAAGCTATGACTTTATTGGCTATTCGAAAATCAACAAAAGATTAAAAAAAATGTGATAAAAAATGTAAGTAGTGCTATAAATTCAATTAGAATATCTAGATATAAAAATGTTTCAGTTGCACATAGAGCAATGCATATGGCAGTGGTTTCATCAAGTACTAAAGAGAATCGCTTGGTAAAGTATATGACACGAGCATTAGGAACCTCATGAAAAACTTTGCACAAACATTGGAAATTTTGGTTGCAAATAGATGTAAATTATGAACTCACTTTTTGGAGAACTATTTCTAAGAAACCATACAAAAACAAACTTGGAGAAAATGTTAAGAAAATAATATATTATATTGGATGAAAAGTTCACGTGTTTTGCCAAATACAAGGGATGTGATGCAAAGAATAATAGCATGAAATCAGTACGAAGTACATCCAAATAATTTCTTGGACACCTCTTAGATAGAGTTGTTCAACAAGTTCAAAGAAGAGAATCATGAAATTGATGTCTCATTCAGTGATTTTTTGCAACAGAAACCATGGTATGTAAAACCTATCACCGTTAGCGACAGTTGTTGTTGTCATGATCATGTGGAATTTCAACTATATTATGACACATTACTTAATTTTGGTAGAACATTTTGGAAAGATTCACCTCCTCCTTCCACTATCCATGATTTCATATCTCAAATTCTATATGTTAGAGAAATCCATGAATTATTTTACCAAAAGAAATGTGTTGGTGGTAAAAAATGTGATGATTGTGGATGTTGAAATAGTAAAAGGGACTCAAAAATTGCATTCTATTAAAAACAAGTCCTCCACAAATGTGTTTGCATTGGATAAAATAGAATATTATTGTTTTTTCATGTTTGCATAGACAAAAAATAATCCAATGATGTTTTTCAAAACAAAATGTATGTAAGATATTGGCAACATTGAATGCTAAATTCAAAGGGGAAAATGTCTATTGCAATGTTTGAAGAAATGCAATCAGAGGAGACTACAATATCATATGATGGTGATTGAGTTTATAATATTGTTAGAGAAGGTAACATTTGAATTAATTTCAAATGATAGAGATATAGAAATAGATAATAAAATCAAGTACATGTATGTTAATTTTAAAGTTAATTTTCATGTTATTTATGATCTAAACTTAAATACATAAGTTTGTTTTATTGTGGAAGAGGTGTTTTTTCTTTAATTGCACCTACTATGAACAATGAAAATGTGAATTATTATTTGATGTGTTTCACTGAATAAAATATGAAATTACTAGAAAACTATAACGATCACGGGTTTACATATGACAGAGGGTCTATTATACCGAAAGGTATTTTTTTCAGAAAAACTAATGAAAGTGGGGATTTTTTTTACTTTCAAGACTATCAACATGATGTCATAAGTTTTCAATATACACATGTTTAGATTATCTCATATAGAAGCGATTTCATACATTCACTAGTACAATTTGTCATAATGTCATTATTGAAAAATGTACATATCTGTGTATCTATCATAGTTGATATAATCAAAATTTGAAGTTGCACATTTTTTTTTTTAGATGTGTAGAAGTAAATTATATAATATTCATTATTGAATGCAAAATGTGTAATATGTGTTTTGTAATTTCCAATTTACAATCAACTTGAAGTAGCTTTTGTATGTGCATTGATGAAAAATGTTGAACGTACTAGATATATATGTTTTAGAATGCAATTTTAAAATTTTATGATTGTTTGAAAAATCTAAGACGAACTGGAATATTATGAAATTGTTTATATATATATATATATATATATATATATATATATATATATATATATATATATATATATATATATCGATATGTATATTCAAACATGTACTTAAATCATTTCTATGTACATATATTCATGTGAAATTTATTATGTTTATGAAATGAACACGTGAATTCAAAAAAAAAAAAACATTATATCACAACATTACTGAACACATGCCAAATGTAGTTCAACTATCCTGTAATGACTCTCACTTCACACAATTTTTTGTTTTTTTTTCTTATCCACAACTAAATATTATTACTAGCCTTTATACTATTCTAGTAAATTGGCCTTTATAAGTTTTTGTTGAAATTCGACAAGATTATATTACAATATTTATATTATCAATTTTTTTTCATTTCGTCTCAAATAGACGAGATTATGTCATCAACACTAAAATTATCATTTTATGTTCTTCAGTTCTAGTATTTCTTTCACTATTGATAACAACACTCTATGCATGATCTTGTACATTAAACTAAGGCTAAACCAACATGTTATGGTTTTTCTATGACAACTCCTTACTTTAATTAAACTATCTTTAACCTATTAATTCACCTCATTCTTTTATGTTCTCCTTTGGAATATATATATATATATATATATGTATATGAGGCCTCCTTACCAAATATATATCATTTTATTTTCAGTAAAGAACCTACTTAATTGTTAACCCCTTTATTCATTTATTTGTTACATATCGTGAATTCATGTATTCAAGGGAACTATATAGTATTCCATACGTTACCCCTACACCCATATACCATATAATTATATAACATCCTTGAAGATATACTTGCATATCCTCCTATCTATGTTTATATCACATCACGTTGCTTTCATAGTTAGAATCAAACCCATTGACCTTGATGGATTTTTTTTTTCTAACTATAGCCTTTCAATATATATTGAATTAGGTTATCATTACATCCTAGGAGAATTTGGCCTTTTGTTTCACATTGGCAATCAACATGATGTCGTCCACTGACTCGTCATTTGGTTCGAGATAGTTTTAATTATCAACGTATATCTTTTTGTACCTCGCAGCTTATATGTAACTATGAAGAGACATATAGTACTAAACTCTTAAATCTTTTTCCGTAGCATCCCATGTGACTTTGTACTACTTATTAAATGCAAAGATCTCAGGAATTTACCTCGCGAGATTTTATACAAGCTTTGATATGAAATTACATCATTTTCCAAGACCCATCTCATCGATCCAGCGTTTACCCTCCCATCTCTTGCTACGTGGATGGTCGAGATGTTATGCCATTTTGGTTTTATTGAGGTGTATATCACTTTTATTTTCCTATTTTTATGTTTCATTTTCCATTCTTGTTTTCGTTATTCATCAGAGAGGTTTAATACGACGCCTCTCTCACTCGTCTGGAATGAACCCACAAAGAATATAATACTCTCTCTACATGACTACGTTTCTTTAGTCAGGTAATTTATTTTGTCTCATTTTGGTATTTGATTCCAGTTTGGTTAATGATAGATTTTCACTCTGATCTGTTCCAATTCCACTATGAATGATAGAATAGGGAAATCATTCTATTTTTCATGAATTTCTTAGTTACGATAATCATTGTTTTACTTCTTGGAATTAATAATGATTATCATGGATTCATATTGGAAATTATCGTTGTTCTTCTCACTGAGACTCCTCCCTCGTTAAAAGTGTGCTGTCTCTGTATGCATTATTTTTATAAATTTGAAACTTTGGATTCGTTTCCCTTTGTTGAATATACTTCATCTTTACTAGATTCAATTTTCTTGATTCACCCTTGGTAGAACATAGTTTACTATTAGTATAACTACGGGAATGAACGCACTTCATTTGTGTTGTAGGATTTTAAATCACCCAGAAATTTTCCAAAGTATTTTAACAATATAGCCTCATTTTCTTTGGCTTACTATTTTCCTCAGTAGTTTACCCTTGCCACACCTTGCTTGAGGCGCAGATTGACACAATGCAGATTAAGTATCTCCATTCGAACTGTCTCGGATGATTTTTTTTATGGTTTCCCTTGGAGATTTTCGGAATGACGTTTCAATTTTCTTGCCACTGTCTCAAGGCTTCATTTCCTCCCTCAAGTTTTGTACAGCTAGACTATGGGGTTTTAAGTTTTACATTTCAATTTATTTCTTCATTTTGGTTTTGTTTTAAACTTTAATAATTCATCTCACTTCTTCCTACGAATATTGTGATTGCAGGTATGATTTCCCATGAAGGACGAACCTAGTGAATGTATATCCTTCAATCTTTGTACTCGTCTTCCTCTGGATATCATTTAGATAATTTTTATTTACATTTAACATTTTTAATTCAATTTATTGATGTATGCAGGTATGCTCCAGCTCTATTTATTTTATTTTTTGATAAAAATCATGTTACGCAGATAGAATCTTTCCTTGACACTAAAATCGGTTTTATACAGGATGGTATCGACACACTTATGTTTCTCTGCTACCTTGGCCATCTTGAAGCATGGCCAGAGACATATATTTTTGATTTGCAATGACCTTAGATAGTACTAGATAAATGTAACTATAGTGATTTCCTTTTGTAATATATTTAGACACGGTTGGGTTTAAAATCCACCAACTGGACTGTATTACACTTCTTCATAATTTCTCAATACTCATAAGTACTATGACTATCTTTTTCTATTATGAGTTTATTATACCATTGTAGTCAAGAAGTTAATCTTGTGATGAAAATAGTATACATTGTATATGTATTATTTCAGTATATATATATGTAATTTTCCTTTCGTCAAAACTGTTTTATGTTTATTGTAGGTAGACCTGATAATTTAATATCATTTACTTTATTTTAGTAGTTCCATGGGTACAATATAACCCTGCATGCATCTCTAGTTCAATACTAAATTCCTTTATTTCGATGAGTATTCCCTAGTACTGAAATGTGTAATATTATCCTGTCTCATACTACACACATATCTTATGTCTTTAAATTTTCTAATATTTAATTTTAGTATGTTGTATCAACCAGCATGTTAAATATTCATGTGCATAGTACCTAGTTCTAAAGTCTTATTTGAAATTACTTTTAACAGCTATCCCCTCTCTTTTTTTTCTTATATTCACTACTGAATAATTTGTAAATGATTAGGATAAAAGTGATATATATATATATATATATATATATATATATATATATATATATATATATATATATATATATATATATATATATATATATATCTCAATACCTTAAGCTATCACACTACCATAAAATTTGATTTATTTCATGTTAGAATTTAAAGTTTCTAGAGATATAAATAACGCAAGTACATGCATTTATGTAGTTGGATTGCACTATTCAAGATGTTATTTAGATATGAAAATTGAAATACATATCTAATGATATATATATATATATATATATATATATATATATATATATATATTGAGATTCTGGTAAAATAATAATAACCATTTAATTACTTAAGGAGACTAGACTAATTCTCGGTTAGAATTCCTACCCCAGATTTAAGTCTGCCACCAGATTTAGACATTCTGGTTGTAGGAGCTAACTTGAATTTGTCCATACAACCATACAGATTCCCATGTTACTACTATAAAATAATCTGTTAAATGTATGGGCCTCTTATAGATCACTGTACTAACTAAAAATTAAAATAAGTAAAATCTACAAGTCTTAACTTCAACAATTTCACATAAATATATATCTTAACAGTTTCCTAATCAGATATCATTTAATATATATGCAAAATCCATATCAAACAGTACAATGCTAGTTAGGTGTGCATACCAATTTCTCTAACTAGTTCCACCCAATCGTAGAGTTCTCTTTGCGTAACTCACCCCCGAGCCGAGACCTTAATTCTTAGTGATAGACAACCCTTTGTCTATCCTGCATCAACTTATTTAAGCTTTGATTTCCCTAGCTTTTTTTCAATTACCGCCTCCAGTAATTTCATGATGTTTCCTTCCTTTTTTGCCTAGGCTTTCCCTCTGTTTCGTCCACAGAGGTAGTTTAAAGTTGTCTTTTCTGCTTTTCCAGCTTTTTCTACCTCTTCCCAATACTTTCCTCTTTATTGGGGAAATTACATGTTTATCTCCAAATATAATTTTGGAAATATTCCTTCCAAGGATTTCTGGAAGGTGTGGGAAAGTCTCATCACCTTATCCACATCCTCATAGATTTAGGTTTCAGATCTCAATTCTCAACCTAGTCATTGCACACATAATTTTTTCATTTTATGTTTATTAATTAAAAATAAAATAAATCCAAATACTAGTTCTCCATTGGGGTCCACTTCCCTTTTGGACTTATTCAATTGTCAATTTAAAATCATAGAAACTTGGGGTATTACATATTCCCCCTCTAAAAACAAACACTGTCCTCGGTGTTGCCAAAAAAAAAAATTAACTAATTCACTGTGTAAACAGTGATGGATATTTTTCCATCATATCAGTCTCTTGTTCCCAAGTAGCCTCTTCAGGTGTAAAGTGTCTCTACTACATTTTTACCTTGGCTATGGTCCGGTTCTGAAGTTCAATTTCTTCTCACTCCAATATTTGAAGCGGATCTGGAAGGAATTCCCCTTCTGGTTCCGCCTGAATCACACTCCAATCAATAACATGAGAAGAATCATGTACATATTTTTTCAATAAAAAAACATGAAACACATTGTGAATGTTAATATGAATGGGTAAGGCCAATTTATAGGCGACTTATCCCACTCTTTCCAGCACTTCAAATGGTCGACAGTATCGTGGAGCTAATTTTGCATAATTTCTGGTGTACAAAGTGCTCTTCTTAGGCTTGATCCTCATATATACATGATCACCCACACTGAATTGCCGGTGAACTCTCTTTTTGTCTGCATAACTTTTTTGTCTGTCCTAAGCTGTTCTAATATTTTTTTTGAATTTGTTTCACGAATTTTTCATTTCTTGCAAATCTTCTGGTCCAAGTATCAGTTTATCATCAACTTGAATCCAAATGAGGGGGGTATGGCACTTTCTTCCATAAAGAGCTTCAAACAGACTCATATTTATGGAAGCTTGGTAACTGTTGTTGTAAGAAAATTCTACTAAGTGTAAATAGTCCTCCCACTTAGTTGGCCTATCCATAACAGACATTCTTAACATATTCTCCAAAATTTGGTTTGTTCTTTCTATTTGGACATCAGTTTGGGGATGGTAGGCAGTACTAAAATTTAATTTAGTGCCCATGCCTCCAAACAAGCTCCTCCAAAAGGCTCCAGTAAATTTTGTGTCTTTGTCTAAAATGATCATCTTAGGAACACCATGTAGTCTTACAATCTCCTTCATAAACATATTCTCTACCTGAGTTGTCCCAAAGGTAGACTATATAGGTATAAAATGAGCAGCTTTAGTCAAAGTATCCACTAGAACCATAATAGATTCATGTTGATATTGGCTTCTTCGTAACCCAGTAATAAAATCCATAGAAACAATTTCCCACTTCCATTCTGAAATAGGTAAAGGATTTAGCAACCCAACTGGATGCTGATGTTCAACCTTTACCTGTTGACATTCAATGCATATAGCCAAGTAACTTGCTATATCCTTTTTCATTCCAAGACAAAATAAGTTCTTTCTCAAAGCTGTGAGTAATTTCTGGTATCCAATATGTCTAGAATAGGGTCTCTTATGATATTCATCCAAAATTTCTTTCTTCAAGGAGTCTAGATTAGGAATGTACAATCTATCTTGGTAACAAATCAAACCATTTTGATTTTGTGTACGCCCTTTCATTTATTTTTTCAACATTCGTGTCTGAAGTTTTTCATAGTTTTTGTCTTCGCGCACTACCCCTTGAATTAGTCCCTCAAATTCAAAGTTGACACTACTTCCACTATTACTCACATTTTGCCAAAAAATTCTGGTTAATGCATATGCAATATTTTTTTCCTTACCTTTGATATGTTTTATCTCCATGTAAAATTCACTCAGAAAAGACAACCACCTAGCTTGCCTAGCATTCAAGTCTGTTTGAGAGAAGAAATACTTTAGACTGATGTGATATTTCATTAGCACAATTTTTTTTCCAAGAAGGTAATTTCTCCACATCTTGAGAGCATGTATTACAACAGCTAACTCAAGATCATAAACACTATAATTCTGTTCATGTTTCTAAATTTTTTTGGATTCATAGGCTATCTAGTTTTTTCTAATAGTACTCCCCCTAATCCTCCTCCATAAGAAACTGTGCATACTACAATTTCCTGATCTGGGACATCAATATTTAGAATAGGTGTTGTAGTAAGTTTCAGTTTTAGATTCTCAAAGCTATTTTGACATTTTTCATTCCATTCAAATTTAGCTCATTTTCTTTGTAAGGAATTAATGGGGTAGGTTAAGGTTGAAAATATCTCTACAAACCTTTGGTAGTAACCTGCAATTCCCATAAAGGATCTTACAAATGATACATCAATAGGTACAGGCCACTCTCTGATTACTTTTATCTTTTTTGGATCTACAGCCAAACCTTGTTCTGAAATTATATGTCCTGAATATTGAATTTCATCTTTGAAAATTTCACATTTGCTAAACTTAGCATACAAATTTTTTTCCCTCAGAGTTTACAAAACAATTCTAACATGTTATTTATGCTCTGATTAATTTTTTTAATAAATCAAGATGTAGTCAATAAATGCTAGTACAAACATGTCCAAGTATTTATTTAAGACACTATTCATTAAACACATAAAAGTGGCGGGTGAATTGGTCAACTCAAATATTAGGACCACAAACTCATAGTGTCCATACCTGGTTCTAAATGTTTTTTTACTGATATCTTCATCTTTAATCCTTAGTTGATGGTAACCAGTCCTTAAACCAATTTTTGAAAACACTGTTGCCTGTCTAACTTGGTCAAAGAGGTCATCTATCCTAGGCAATGAATATATGTTTTTGGTTGTCAGCTTGTTTAATTGACATTAATCAATACACATACAGAAAGTACCATCTTTATTTTTCAAAAAAAACACCAGTGCTTGCCATGGGAATACACTCGGTCTAATGTAACCTCTTTCAAGCAACTCTTGTAGTTGAATTTTTAACTCTGTTAATTCTAAAGTACTCATTCTGTATGGGGCTCTAGAAACTGGAGTTGCTTCCGGTACTAAATCAATTGAAAAATAAATTTATCTCTTACGGGGTAGATGAGGAATTTGATTTGGAAAAACATCTTTAGATTCTCTTATTAATGGTAATGTAATTTTCCTCTGCTTGTTGTCCCAACTCCTCTACATGAGAAGAATACAATGAATACCCTTTTCTAGCAATTCTCTTTAACTGAAGGGCTGAAATTTGTCTCACATATATGGGTTTAGGCTTTCCTTTGATTATAATAGGTTTTCCTTCCTTGTTAATGCAGTGTAAGGTTTTGTTTAAAGAATTCATCATAGCCTTCTTCTTTTCTAACCAGTCCATCCCTTTTAACACATCATACGACCCTAATGGCAGAATATTTAGATTTAATTCTGTTTGGTATTCATTAAGAATTATGGTTGTTTGGGGTAGCTTATGAGTTACTTTCTATTTTGTACCAGTGGCTAACTAAACTAACCAGGACTACTCAAACTTCTATGATTTTAATTTACATTTTTCGATCATTTGAGGACTAATATAACTCAAAGATGCACCTGAATATATTAAAACTGTAACAGATTGGTCAGCAATCATACCTTCCATTTCGACCATAGTGGACTAGTGTTCTGCTTGATGATCTTGTAAGGTAGCACTAATTTTGGGGATGTTCCTTGCTACATCATTAACCGTAGTTTCCTCTCTCAGTACTTGTATTGTCTAGATATTCCGATGTGGAAAACCCCTCAATAAATGAGGTTCTCCGCAACCCCAACACTTCAAAGGTTATTTCATTTTAACAATCCCCTCTCTTTTATTATTTCCATTTATTTGTTTAGACCCAGTTTGTGATTGAGCAGTTTCGTTTCCACCCATTTTTTTGAACTTATTTCTTTGGTTGTTTCCCCCAAATTTTTTTCAGATATGTTGGTTTTGTTTTCTTTCTGCTGAAGTTAGCTTTGTTTGACCAATTCTTTCCTTGCTCACCCCTACCCTTGAACTTCTGATAACACAATATGGCCTTGTGCACCACCTCATCTATAGTCTTAGGGCTATCAAAATCTATATTTTCTTTAAAAAAAGTGGGCGGACAGTTCAAAAACTATTGTACCTTTGCCTTCTCCTCTCTAATATAAGGTACATATCATAAAAAATTTGTGAATTTGGTTACAAACTCATCAATCATGATCTATCCCAATCTGAGATCAAGAAACTCTTTCGCCTTGTTGTCATAATAACATTCATTCAAGTATCGATTTTTAAACTTAACATGGAAATCTTGCCAAGTCACCATTTTCTCATCAATGGCATGGACCATTTTTGTTTCTTCCCACCATAAGGTAGCCTTTCCTTGGAGCTAATAGATATCCAGCCTAGCTCTTAAGTTACTTTCATATTCGTAAACATGAAAGTACTTTATCATATTCAGAAGCCATGCTTCAACATCTTCCTCCTTCTCTCCATCATAGGAGGGAGGTTTAATTTTCTGGAATTCACCCTGTAATTTCTTCTTCTGTCTAGAGACGTCATTTTCCTCAGAATCTTCTGAGAAATTGACATTTCCTTTTCTCTTCCTTCCAGAATCTTCAGCTTCTTTACTATTCTGGGAAGTCAATTCCCTTATCAGTCTATCTTTCTCCTCACTGGCTAAGGATAGTCTTTCATTGTGGCTTTTAAGTTGTGCCATTTATCACTGCATTTTATGCAACATAGCCATCAAAGGAGCATTTGGATCTGGCGTGTTTTCTCCACCACCCATATCTACATACAGCTTGTCCTCTTCAGTCATAGCTTGCAGCTGTATACTTCAGTATTTTTCACTGTTCATGAAATTAATATTATTAAAAGTGAAATTCCCAAAATTTTACAGTAGCATACATTTTCTGTGTGAGCACATAAATTGCCCAGTGTTTTAGGTAATGCTCTAATACCATTTATAATGATTCCCACTTCACACAAATTTTTTTTTCTTATTCACAACTGAATATTATTACCAAACTTTATACTATTCTAGAAAATTGGACTTTATAAGTTTTCGTTGCAATTCGATGAGATTGTATTACAATCTTTATATTATCGTCTTTTTTTTGTTTCGTCGCAAATCAACGAGATTCTATCATCAATAATAAAATTATCATTTTCTCTTCTTGAGTTCTAGTATTTCGTTCACTACTGATAACATTACTCTATGCATGACCTTGTACATTGAACTAAGGCTAAACCAACATATTATGGTTTTTCTATGACAACTCCTTATTTTAATTAAACTATCTTTAACCTATTACTTCAACTCATACTTCTTTGTACTCCTTTGGAATATATATATATATATATATATATATATATATATATATATAAGGCCTCCTCACCAAATATATATCATTTTATTTTCATTAAAGAACCTACTTAATTCTTAACCACTTTATTCATTTACTTGTTACATACCGTGAATTCATGTATTCAAGGGAACTATATAGTATTCCATAGGTTAACCCTACACCCATATAATATATAATTATATAACATCCTTGAAGATATATTTTCATATCCTCCTACCCCTATTAATATCACATCATGTTGATTTCATAGTTTGAATCAAACCCATTGACCTTAATCGATTTTTTTTTTTCTAATTATAGCCTTTCAATATATATTAAATTAGGTTATCACTACATCCTAGGAGAAGGTTGCCTTATGTTTGACGTTGGAAATCAACATGATGGCATCCAATGACTCATCATTTGGTTCAAGATAGTTTTAATTATCAACGTGTATCTTTTTGTACCCGACAACTTATATGTAGCTGTGAAGAGACATATAGTACTAAAATCTCAAAATATTTTTCCGTATCATCCCATGTGACTTTGTACTACTTATTAAATGCGTAGATCTTTGGAATTTACCTCAAGGGATTTTATACAGGGTTTGATATGAAATTAGTTCATTTTTCGAGACCCATCTCATTGATCCAGTGTTTACCCTCCCATATCTTGCCACCTAGACGGTGGAGATGTTATGCCATTTAGGTTTACTGAGGTGTATATTACTTGGCTTTTCTCGTTTTTACGTTTCATTTTCCATTCTCATTTTTTTTATTCATCAAAGAGGTTTACTGCGCCTCCTCTCTCACTCTTCTGACATGAGACCATGAAGAATCCAACACTCTCTCCACACGAATCTGTTTCTTTACTCAGGTAATTTATTTCATCTCATTCTGATATTTTATTCCAACTTGGTTAATGATTGATTGTCACTCTGATCTACTCCAATTCCACTGTGAATGATAGAATAGGGAAATCGTTCTATTTTTCATAGATTTCTTAGTTTTGGTAATCATTATTTTACTTCTTGGAAGGAATAATGATTGTCATGGATTCATATTAGAAATTATCGTTGTTCTGCTCACTGAGACTCTTCCCTTGTTAAAAGGGTGTCATCTCTGTATGCGTTATTTTTATAAATGTGAAACTTTGATTCTTTTCCCTTTGTTGAGTATACTTCATCTTTACTAGATTTACTAGATTCTATTTTCTTGATTCACCATTATTAGAACTGATTTTACTGTTAGTATAACTATGGAAATGAACACACTTCATTTGGGTTGTAGGATTTTAAATCACCTAGAAATGTTCCAAAGTATTTTAACTATATAAACCCATTTTGTTTGTCTTACTATTTTCCTCAGTAGTTTACCCTTGCCACACCTTGATTGAGGCGCAGATTGAGTCAACGTAGATTAAGTAGCTCCATTCGAACTGTCTCAGATGGTTTTTTTTTGGTTTCTCGTGGAAATTTCTAGAATGACATTTCAATTTTCTTGCCACTGTCTCAAGGTTTTGTTTCCTCCCTGAAGTTTTCTACAGGTAGACTATGGGGTTCTAAGTTTTACGTTTCGATTTATTTCTTCATTTTGGTTTGTTTTAAACTCTAATAATTCATCTCTCCTCTTCCTTCGAATATTTTGATTGCAGGTATGATTTTCCATAGAGGCCGAACCTAGTGAAGGTATATCCTTCAATCTTTGTACTCGTCTTCTTCTGGCTATCATTCAGATAATTTTTATTTACATTTAACTTTTTTAATTTGATTTTTTGTTTTATGCAGGTATGCTCCCGCTCTATTTCTTTCTTTTTTTGATAGAAATCATGTTACAAAGACATAATCTTTCATTGACACTAAAATTGGTTTTGTACAGGTCATTATTAGCACACTTATGTTTGTATGCTACCTTCGCCATCTTGTCGCACGACCAGAGACATATATTTTTGATTTGAAATGACCTTATATAGTACTAGATCACTATAATTATAGTGATTTAATTTTGTACTATATTTAGATAGGGTTTGGGTTAAAATCCACCAACTGGACTATATTACACTTTTTCATAATTTCTCAGCACTCGTAAGTACTATGACTATGTTTTTCTATTATTATTTTATTCTACCATTACAATGAAGAAGTTAATCTTCTAATGACAATAGTATATATTGTATATGTATTATTTTAGTATAGCTATATGTAATTTTCCTTTCATCAGAACTGTTTTATGTTTATTGTAGGTAGACCTAATAATTTAATATCATTTAATTTCTTTGAATAGTTATATGGGTACAATATAACCCTGCATGCATCTCTAGTTCAACAGTAAATTCCTTTATTTCAATTACTATTCCCTAGTACCGAAATGTGTAAGGTTATCCTGTCTCATACTACACACATATCTTATGTCTTTAAATTTTCTAATATTTAATTTCAATATATTGTATCAAACAGCATGTTAAATATTTCTATGCATAGCACCTAATTCTAAAGTCTTATTTAAAATTACTTTTAACAGTTATCCACCTTTTTTTCTCTTATATTCACTGTTGAATAATCTGTAAATGATTAGGGCAGAAGTGATTCACTCACACACACACACACACATAGATATATATATATATATATATATATCAGTACCTTAGGCTATCACACTACTATAAAATTTGATTTATTTCATGTCAGAATTTAAGGTTTCTAGAGATATAAATAACTCAAGTACATGCATTTATGTAGTTGGATTGCACTATTCAGAATGTTATTCAAATCTGAAACTTGAAATATATATCTAGTAATATTTTTTTTTTTTGAGATTCTATTCAAATAATAATAACCATTTAATTACTTAAGGAGACTAGACTAATTGTCGGTTAGAATTCCTAACCCCAGATCTAAATATGTCACCATATTTAGACATTCTGGTTGTTGAAGGTAATTCGACTTTGTTCATACAGCCATATCGATTCTCATGTTACTAATGTAACAGAATATATTAAATGTATGGGTCTCTTATAGATCATTGTACTAACTGAAAATTAAAATAAGTAAAATCTACAAGTCTTAAATTCAACAATTTCACACACACACACACACACACACACATATATCTTTACAATTTCCTAATCAGATATCATTTAATACATATTCGAAATCCATATCAAACAGTAAAATTATAGTTAGGTTTTCATACCAATTGCTTTGACTAGTTCCACCCAACCGTAGAGCTCTCTCTCTGTAACTTACCCCTGAACCGAGACCTTATTTCCTAGTGATAGGAAACTCTTTGTCTATCATGGAGTAGCTTATTTAAGTTTTTCTTTCCCTGGCTTGTTTCCAATTACTCCTTCTAGTAATTTTAGGATGGTTTCTTGCTATTTTTTCTAGGCTTTCCCTCTCTTTCTTTCACAGAGTTACTTTAAAGCCTTCTTTTCCACTTTTCCAGATTTTTCTACCTCTTCCCAATACTTTCCTCTTTATTGGGGAAATTAGATGTTTATCTCCAAATCTAATTTTGGAAATATTCCTTCCAAGGATTTTTGGAAGGTGGTAGAAAGTATCATCACCTTATCCACATCCTCATGGATTCAGGTTTCAGATCTCAATTCTCAACCTAGTCATTGTACACATAATTTTTCCATTTTATTTTTGTTAATTAAAAATAAAATAAATCCACATACTAGTTCTCCATTGGGGTCTACTTCCCTTTTGGACTTATTCAATTGTCAATTTAAAAGAATAGAAACGTGGGGTATTACATATCCAAAAAAATCTTGAAAAATTATATCACAATCACATGCAAAGTGTAGTTCAATAGATCTAAAGCTTGAGTTTTAAAAACAAAACATTATATCACAACATTTTTTTTTTCTTTTTTTCTTTTTTTCTTTTTTTGAATAAGCTTAATCTATTAATATACAAAAATAAATTACAAGGAGGCAGAGGCCTCAGAAATTCTGGCCCACAAGATGGGAATTCTAGTACAGGCATGATAATTTTTCAAAATAAAAACACACAGTGCCAAGAGACAGTTACAACAATGAAGCACAGACAGTCATTTCAGCAAAAAAAAGTTGCCCTCATAGGGAAAACTGGCCGGAGAGCCCCAACAGCGAATCAACCCACAAAAATTAGCTCCAGAATTGTAAACATGATCGATCTTATGCAGGAAAATCTGTCACCCACGAAGAGGAAACCGGCAATCAAAAGAGCAGCAGAAGTGAAACCAGCTAAAATGAGACAGGATGCAATTACCAGAGCTGAGCCTGGCACAACGAGTAGCCAAAAACAAGCCAAAAATAAGAAAGGCCATTAATTACCTTGAGAGGAAGGATGAGACTCGACCACACAACATGCATAGGCATATAGGTTATCCTCAGCCTGCACATCAACATTATAATCCGGAGCATCCTGTTTGGTAACTTTTTCCCCCTCCTTGACAACAGGAGCAGTAAAACAACCTCTCTTGAAGTCGCCAGCTCCAGAATCAATGTAGGGGTCCTGCAAGGATCTGCCCTCAACCATCTTCCACTTTTGACCTTCTTTAGAAGGATAACAGGGCCTATCTGTCGAAAATTACGCCGGAAGAGAGTCAGTGAGCTCGGAAGTAGAATCAGGTGGCTCTTCTTTGATATCAATGGTGATGGTGGCGGTGATAGTAGGCATGTTAAGCAGGCAGGGGAAACAGAATTGAGCCCTGTGCTGCTGACCCGGGAGGAGACTACAGATGCCTCTTGCAAGCAGAGTAGTCCCGTGACCCGCCAGAGAGCTCCTCCCACCACGAGTCTCAGGATAACGACCTCGTATGGAATCCGACGAAGGAGAAGAGGAGCTGGGCGAGGAGGGAGGAGGGTGTCGGGAAGGACCACCACGGCTCGAGCCTCATTTGCTTCTCATCCTATGGCGCAAACGAGGCATGGGATTCAGGTGAGAAGAGATGAGCTTGAAATAATAGGAAGCCGAGGGCAAGGTCAGGGCAAGCGTGCCAAATCTGAGGATCAGAGGCAGATAAGAATCGATCTCCACAGGGAGATAAACAGAGCGAATGCCGAAACTCTGAGCGCAAAAGAAGCTCTGCGATACGTGCAAACCAGGAGCAAGGTTTATACAACAGGAAAGCGAGCACCTGTGTCTAGTATTGGTCCAACATCTTGGCTCAGAGATCGCCGAGGAACAACAGGAGCGAAAGGGCAACAAAGCTGGTCTGTAGCTTCCCGGAGAAGCCATATCTCTATGGAGCAAGCGCGAGTCCAGGTAATTATGCATCGTAAATGTCCTGGACGACACATTCTTAATGCTATTAATGGCATGGAGGATTCAGAGTAGGGTGGCGGTGGTAGAACCCCACGCGCTAGCCCTCACAACATTACTTCACATGCCAAATGTAGTTCAACTATCCAATAAAAAAAAACATTATATCATAGTCACACACCAAATGTAGTTCAACTATCCAACAAAAACAAAACATTATATCACAATCATATGGAAAATGTAGTTCAATCATCCAAAACTTGAGTTTTAAAAACAATTTACATTATATCACAACATTACTTCACATGCCAAATGTAGTTCAAATATTCAATAAAAACAAAAATACTATATCACAATCACATGCGAAATTTAGTTCAACCATCCAAAACCTGAGTTTTAAAAACAAAACATTATATCACAACATTACTTCACATGCGAAATATAGTTCAACTATCCAATAAAAACAAAACATTATATCAAAATCACATACCAAATGTAGTTCAATCATCCAAAACATGAGTTTTAAAAGCAAAACATTATATCACAACATTACTTTACATGCGAAATGTAGTTCATTCCAAATGTAATTCAACCATCCAAAACTTGTGTTTTAAAAAAAAAAAAACATTATATCACAACATGTTATCACATGCCAAAATGTAGTTCAACTATTCAAAATGTGGCTTGTAATTCGATATTTCCATCTAGAAAGATTCATTTTATATTTTTAACAAGTTTATAAAATGACAACTTGAATTTTAAAAACAAAGAATTATATCACAATCACATATGCCAAATGTATTTCAACCATCCAAAATATACACATTGTGAAAATGTAATTTTAAAAACAACTTGAATTTTAAAAACAAATCAATATTTCACAATCACATGTGCCAAATGTAGCTCATCCATCCAAAATATACACATTGTGAAAATGTGATTTGAAATTTCCATAGATAGAGATTCATTTTGTGATCACATGCAAAATGTAACTATCCAAGATAAGACTAAATGTAGTTTAAAACTATATATATATATATCCAAGATCAGTCGATATGTTCGAATTTTTTTCTCACATGAGCAATAAAGGGATATATATATATATATATATATATATATATATAGTTCAATGTATAGTGTTACAAGTATGTTATATACAAAAGTAAATATATCACTGCATCTAGATAGGATTGTATATAAAAAAGTAAATTTAAGACTAGATCTATCAAATATAATGTTTCACACATGTGCATCATCCATCAAATATAGATGGATGTAGTGTCTCTCCCAAAAAATTCATGATCCTCAAGCTATCCTGTGAAACATGGGGAACCTATACACATGTGTACAAACATTAAAATTTAGTACACTTTAAAATTGAATGAGAATACAGAACTTCATGTAAAAAAATAAAATGAAAAACAAAATCATGCAATACCTCATGAGGTTCCCTCTCCATTGTGTTTTGTTGCTCATCCATTAAAACTTACTCCACAGGAACATCTTCCACAGTAAACTTTACAATAGACATGTACAAGTATATATATATATATATATATATATATATATAAATTTCCAATGAAAATGCATATTTATAAACTAATTTCAGTAATATTAAAAAAAGGTTAGACAACTTGTTCAAATGGCTTAAATGGCATGGATGTTCCTATCTCCATCACACACTCCATCACTAGAGTTCGTGCAGAAAATAAATCATCTGCAGGAACATAAAATTGAAAAATTTTAAGTATAAAATAGTTCACGATTTGGATCTCAATTCATAATAAAACTTTTGAACTTCAATTTATAACATATAACTTAAACATATATCTAAGTGAAAAATTGAATACTTGTGATGGTGGATCTGGCACATTGTGTAAGGGTGGCTCTGAAAGAAAATCTCTAAAATCCTAAAATTCAAAAAAATTAAAATAACTGAAGATCTAGAGATCTCGTTTTTTAATGGAACTTTTGAGCTAGAATATATAACTTAAAACCATATTTAAAAGTGAAAAATTGTTCATACTTGTGATGGTGGATTTGGCTCATATCCCAAGGAATAACAAGGTACCACCATCCAAAAAACGTTGAACACAATTAGAATCTGTTAACATTTAATTATATATACATGTACATGTGTGCACAGTAATTTATTTTAAAAATATGTCATCATATTTCGATATATATAATAATAGATAAAAAATATCTATAGATCATCATGTTCACTAAAATAACACCTAACATTTTCCAACATATCTTGATCGTGAGAACCATCTTGATTGTGTGATTGATGGTGAGACTCATCTTGATTGCGTGAACCGGAGGCTCCGACCGTGATATTAACATCATCTTCGTTCAGCAAGGGTGACAACTGCAAATGGTGTTAACATATAATGATAAATCTTAGTTAGATTGATGTATACAAATAAATTTATGTATATATGTATTTATTACAAATTGTACATGTGTTAAAATAATCAACCTAACCATTAACACATACTCCTCTGATGCCCTCTTACTCATGAATAATTAGGTCCTCCCAACCATTATGAAAATTATTTGTGTATGTTCTGAGATATTCAACACTCATGTTCTCTATCTCTTCATCTGTATAATACACAAAATTAGCACGTAAATTCTCATGTGCTCTATGTCGATTCAGACAAACATCAACTCCACCCAATCCACTCTGAACATTGTCAATGATGGCATCCCTTGCTTCTTGACTAATTTGTGAAGTGGCATCCATCTCTGACCGCAAAGTTTCGACACAAAGAGGTTGACTAACCAAAGGTGGCTCAAGGCGAGGCAACTCAGCATCACACCTAGCGCCCCTACGGTCACACAATCGACCTCTCCCAAGACCAAAAAATTCAGAGGGAAGATAATTATAATTTGGTTTCATTTCCAAAATTAATTATGCATACAATAATTTTTCAAAATAAAGTGGAACCTCGTTGTTCCATGCGAGTCTTCCATTGGCAGCAAGGTGTCTATCATATAAATAGTGAACTATATGAGGGTTCTTGAAATATTTCACCCTTATCATCTTTGCTTTTAGCCCATATTTGAAATTAAACATAGACTTGGCCATTTTTGTTTTAACTCTTTCGTTAACAACCTCCCATGTATAGGGGCCCATCATTGTTTCCTTTATTTTCCTCATCACTTCTACAAAATTTTCAGTGGTTTTCTCAGGCTTTAGGTACACATATACTAGTTTTCTTAAAGAGTGATTAACTATTTCCAAGCTTTTTCAACTCTCAGCAATGAGATTCAAAGCCACAAGATCTCTCTTCAATTTTGAATGAAAATTTTGACACCTTTGCAAGGTGCATTGTTGCATGTTTGACTCCCAAGGTATATCAAAAATTTCAGAATGATAGCTTGTGGTTGGTGTACAAAAATTTTCTTTAATGACGTGTTTTTTCCTACGTCTTTTTTGAGAAACATTTGGAGCAACATTTTCACCCTCTGCATCAATATATAAAATTTTGTATATTAAAAAAACATGTAAACAAATTTGTAGAAATTGAATGAAAATAATATTCAAATTGATGGCCACCTCGATATGGTTGGCTAGCATATTTCCCACTCTGAGACTATTGAGAACCATAATGACCACCGATTGATTGAGAACTGACATGACCATCCATTGATTGGCCTTTGGGGGAATGCATATCACCACCTTCACATAATTCTCCAACACCTATTGAGGGCCCTCCAAGGGAATGTGTACCACCACCAACCTCACGAGACGAGAGGGAAGCTTCATAAAAAAATATGAATTTATAATAAATTTAAAAATATATTCATACACATAGATACATGTACATAATCATTGATTAAATTGTGTGAACCATACCACAATTCAGTGAACCATGGTCACTTGAACCACTTGATGGAGTAGACACCCTTGTGCTCCTACCTCCTAAAAAATAAAAAATTAAACTTATTAACAACTAATTTAACTCACAAAATTGATAAACAAATCAATTCCATATGTACACACATGTATGTATGGAGGTAATATTCTATTTAAATACCATGAACATCCATCGATCCCCAATCCCCCTTGTCTCATAGAGATATGGGATTTTATTGATATTCGTATTTCATCCTCCATGATATATATATATATATATATATATATATATATATATAGTGGACATTTACAAGTATTTTTAAATCACTATTTAAAATAAATTCATAATAAATTTCAAAAAATTAATGTAATTTAGTGCACACAAATTATGTAATGCACAACTTTCAAAGCACTAATTGATGTGTGAAACTCAATTTAAGCAAAAAAATTATAAAAATCTTAAGTTCACCAAATTTCACTTTACATGTTGGGAGCACACTTGGACATTTACAATTATTTTTAAATTACTATTTAAAATAAATTCAAAATAAATTTCAAAAAATTAATGTAATTTGGTGTACATAAACTATGTAAAACAAAACTTTCAAAGCGCTAATTGAGGTGTGAAACTCAATTTACGCAAAAATCTTATAAAAATGTTAAGTTCACCAAACTTCGCTTTACATGCTGGGAGAAAACTTGATATATAATTGAAAAAAACACATGGTGATTAAAAAATAAACGTGAAACTCCATTTAAACAAAAAAAATTCAAGTCCTCACATTTTAATTTTATAAAAATGTGAAGCTCACCAAGTTGCAAATGTGAAGTTCATCAAGTTGCGCTTTACACAGTGGGAGCACACTTCATATATAATGAAAAAAAACACATGGTTACTAAAAAATACACATTTATAAGTAAAAAAAACACACATATCAAATATATGTTACAATTTCCATCAATAAATTTTTAAGGAGAGCGTCTCAACACTAATTCATCTTTGAGAGATGAATCTTGAATTTTTGAAGAAGAGCATCTCAACACTAATTCATCTATGAGACATGAATATTTAATTGGCATTGCCCCATATAGTACTAATTCAAATATTAATTCATGTTTGATAGATGAATCTTGAATTTACCTTTCCCCACACAATAGATGAGCACACATATTATTAACATTTGTAGAATGTCTTATACTAAAAAATTAAAATTGGCTAATAATATTTGTTTCTTTTCCATGCATCCTTTTTAGCATATCCTTCTTAACTTGATACACGTCTTTCATCTGGTTTTACACAAGTTTAGAATTGGTGAAAACTACAATTCCATTTTATCAATACTCCCTAGTTGTTCCAATGCCTTCTATCGACGCAATATAATATTCATTGTTGTTTTATTTTCTTCTTCCCAGTATATTCATTATCCTTTGGAGGACCTTGCTATTAGAAATATTTCAAAGAACATATGAAATCATTTCTTTCCCTAGTTTGGGATAGCAAGAAAGATCTATGAATAATGTCCATTTTTCAACCATATTTAGTGGGTTTTTTTATCCCTAAAAAAAACAAATTCCATAAAATATATTAAAGTAACATTTATTGAAAATGCATGGTAGAAATTACATGTGCATGAGAGAAATGACATGTGCATTGTTTACCTTAAATTTTGACTTAAATTTTATGGGAGAATTCACATATAGAAATAAGATGCCTTAAAGATTGCCTTGCCTAGAGTTTAAGGGAGATTTATGACATGTATATGGTCCGTGCATGGTTTTCCTTAAATTTTATGGCAGAAATCACATATAGAAATGAAATTCCTTAAATATTTCTTTCCCTATAGTTTCAGGGAGAAATGACATGTACATGGTTAGTGCATGGTTTGCATTAAAGTTTTCCTTAACGTTTCTAGGATAAATGACATCTATAAATGACATGCCTTAAACATTGGCTTTCCTAGAGTTTAAGGGAGAAATGACATCTATATGGTTTCATGAGTTTACTCTATATGTCACCCTTAAGAAAGGATGACATCCCAAGGCTACCTAGCCCTTTATAGACTTTGCCTTTAGAACTTGTAGAAGTTAAAACTCAACAGAAAAACTAAAATCCTATGGAAGTTCAGCCACTTTAGGATCAATTTTTATGCCTTAAATTTTTCCTTGAATTAATAGGCGAAAGCCTTGAGTTTGGGGGATCCTATCCTATGGACGTTCAACTACTTTAGGTTTATATTTAGGCCTTAAAGTTTGTCTTGAACTAATGGGATAAAGTCTTGAGAAATGACACATTCCTTAAAGTTTACCTAAGATTTTATGGGAGAGATGACACATGTATGGGAGAAATGACAGATGTACACAATTTTCCTTCAAATGGTAGTGTTTTATGGATATTAAAATGAATAACTTCTATTTATATCTGTTCCAGAGATTGATTGTAGGGTCATTTACTAGATATGTCACATTTGAGAAAATATGAGATTCACAGGCTACCTAGCCCTTTACAAACTCTTCCTTTAGAACTTGTAGAAGTTAACACTCAACAAACAGACTAAAATCCTATGGAAGTTCAAAATCCTATGAGATTTTAGCCACTTTAGGTTCAATTTTTAAGCTTTAAAGTTTCCCTTGAATTAATGGGAGAAAAACTTTAGTTTGTGGGAGAAATGACAAGTACATGTGGTTTGAAAAATTATTTTATGCACTTACTAAAAAAACTAGTGGTAGTGGTTGATGAACTTATGTCAAAAGTCACACCTTTATGAGTTTGTCAGAGATATGAAATTGCCTTATAGTTTATGGGAGAAATGAAATAGAAATTACACATGCCTTAAATTTTTCCTAAAATTTTATAGGAGAAGGGAGAAATGACACATGTACACGGTTTGCCTTATAGTGGTAGTGGTTTATGAATATTGAAAT
The DNA here is from genome assembly GCA_034641835.2 of Pinus albicaulis. Lineage (NCBI taxonomy): Eukaryota > Viridiplantae > Streptophyta > Pinopsida > Pinales > Pinaceae > Pinus > Pinus albicaulis. The sequence continues at coordinate 358,808,275 of CM076582.1, forward strand.
GAAGAACTTCTATTCAGATCCGTTCCAGAGACTGACTGTAGGGGAAGTTACTAGACATGTCACCTTTGAGAAAAGATGAGATTTAGAGGCTACCCAGCCCTTTAAAAACTCTTCCTTTAGAACTTGTATAAGTTAACACTCAATAGACAAACTAAAATCCTATGGAAGTTCAAAATCCTATGAGATCTTATCCACTTTAGGTTCAGTTTGAAGGCCTTAAAGTTTCCCTTGAATTAATGAGAGAAAGCCTTTAGTTTGTTGGAGAAATGAAATGTACATTATTTGCAAAATTATTTTATGCACTTACTAAAATAACTAGTGGTATTGGTTGATGAATTTATGTCAATAGTCGCACCTTTATGAGTTTGTTAGAGAAATTACATTTCCTTATAGTTTATGGGAGAAATGACATAGAAATGACACATGAATTAAATTTTGCCTAACATTTTATGGGAAAAATGACACTTGTATGGGAGAGATGACACATGTGCACGATTTTCCTCAAAGTGGTAATGTTTTATGGATATTAAAATGAAGAACTTCTACTTATATCTGTTACAGAGATTGAATGTAGGGGAATTTAATAGATATATCACCTTTGAGAAAATATGAGATCCAGAGGCTACCTGGCCCTTTATAGACTCCGTCGTTAGAACTTGTAGAAGTTAACACTCAACAGATAGACTAAAATCCAATGGAAGATCAAAATCGATGAGAGTTCAATGACTTTAGGTTCAGTTTTTAGGCCTTAAATTTTGGCTTGAATTAAAGGGAGAAGGCCTTTAGTTTGTGGGAGAAATGACATGTACATGGTTTGCAAAATTATTTTACACACTTACTAAAACAACTAGTGGTAGTGGTTGATGAAGTTATGTCAAAAGTCACACCTTTATGAGTTTGTGGGAGAAATGACATTACCTTATAATTTATGGGAGAAGTGACATAGAAATGACACATGCCTTAAAGGTTTCCTAAAATTTTATGGGAGAGATGACACATGTACATGGTTTTCCTTAATGTGATAGTGGTTTATGGATATTAAAATGAATAACTTCTATTTATATCTGTTCTAGAGATTGACTGTAGGGGAATTCACTGGATATGTCACCTTTGAGAAAAGATGAGATCGAGAGGCCACCTGACCCTTTACAGACTCTCCCTTTAGAAATTGTAGAATTTAAAACTCAACAGATAAACTAAAATCCTATGGAATTTCAAAATCCTATGAGAGTTCAACCACTTTAGGTTCAATTTTTAGGCGTTAAAGTTTGCATTGAATTAATGGGAGAAAGCCTTTAGTTTGTGGGAGAAATGGCATGTGCATGGTTTTCCTTAAATTTTTCCTTAACTTTTATGGGAGAAATCACATATATATATGAGATGCCTTAAATTTTTCCCAAGTGCCTAGAGTTTAAGATAGAAAGGACATAGAAATGACAACGAAATGACATAGAAATGACACATGCCTTAAATTTTTCCTAAAATTTTATGGGTGAAATGACACATGTATAAGAGAAATGGAACATGTACATGGTTTTCCTTAAAGTGGTAGTGGTTTGCACTTATTAAACAACTAGTGTTAGTGGTTGATAAAGTTATTCAAAAGTCACACCTTGATGGGTTTGTGGGAGAAATGACATGTACATGGTTTGCAAAATCATTTTATGCACTTACTAAAACAATTAGTGGTAGTTATTGATGAAGTTATGTCAAAACTCACACCTTGATGAGTTTGTGGGAGAAATGACATGTACATGGTTTTCCTTAAAGTTTAATTTGCCTTGAAGTTTATGGGAAAAATCACATCTAGAAACCTTTAATTTGACATCTATAAATAGGCTAAGAGCATTAAAAAAAAATTCAAATTGCATTAGTTATGTCCTTAAAAAGAAGCATGATTTAGCACCTAACAAATTGTTTAATAATTTATAATAATGCCATTTTTGGATTGTACTATCATTCATCCTTGATATGTAGAAAAAGTTTACAACTTGAACATCAACCTACACTATCATCATATCACTGTACATAATATATATTATTAATATCCATTACATTGTAAAACACTCCACTTTTAACATTTTAGAATATTAGAGGCATCATGGAAGGTGTAAATTGGGGTACATTAATAAAACACATTGTGCTGATTTAAATATTACAATAAAACTTTAGATATTAGAATAGGAATCAGAGAATAGTGATAAAGATACAATTAAGAAATAATGTACTCAAGGTATAACATGAGATATAAATTCACAATTGATTTCCTTTATTCTTAACATGAAAGACAATGCTAAGAAACATTTCCTTGGCAATAATTGGAGGGTGGAATATTTCAGAATTTGCGGTATATTTTGAAGGTCTAATCTATGCAAACATTTGAGGATGTTTCATACAGCTAACAAAAATCTCTGGGTAGGTAAGTTTGATGCACTAATACATTTCTAAAAATCAATTTGTATAGCAAAGGTACTACAGCTAGATCTATAGATTGGACCAATATTGTAAAGGAAAATTTAGAAGAAATGCACGACATGCATGATAAATTATTGGAATATTTGATCTTCTTAATCGATCATGAGCATATTGATCTGTCCGTATGTATAATAAGCTATACTAGTCTAGAAAATTAGCAATCAGCTTGAAATGCATTAGCAAATTTGGGGAAGATTGAGAAATTCCTAATGCTTCTTATGTTTCCTAGTATTGGAATTTGAGCATACTAGTTGTTGTTTATATATTAATGTTGGTATTTGTTTCTCACTGCATTTTAGTTGTGTTTCATATAACATTGGGATTCAATAGATAAAGGTTGATGTATCTCCACATTCATTTGTGGTATTGATAGTAAATTTGTAAGCATAAGCAACTGGTATTAGTATTTCAACCAGGTACTTGTAACACAAAAATAATTAAATAAATAGAAACAAATTTGAGAACAAGAAGTTGAGAAAATCCCCTGAATTATGGTGCTCTTCCATCTAGCAAATAAAAAATTAATGCCTACATGCAAACAAAATCCCTTAAATTGTTAAGAGGAATGATGTATTTTTTTAATAGTTTAAATACAATGATTGTGGAACCATTGGTCTAAAATTGGAATGTAACTAATTTGGTTAGGAGAGAATGAAATGATGGCATGGGAAGTGCTTCTTACAGCAAATCACTATTATGTATTTCTTAGGAATGTAACTAATTTGGTTAGGGGAGAATGAAATGATGGCATGGGAAGTGCTTCTTGCAGAATATCACTGTTGTGCATTTCTTGATCCTTGCAAAAATATTTGAATTGTTTCCAATGATGAAGTGAGTTAAAAAAGTATTAACAAAACCCAAAATCTTGTAAGTACCAAGGAATGTGATGATTATCAAAGAAAATTGATAACCATATAGCTAGAACCAATTCCATGGGGCTTCTAATGAAAACAAAGAGTATATTGAGAATCATGCAATTTGGAGAGAGGATTAAGAGGTATTATCATCAAATAATGAATGTTCCATAAATAGATAGCATATTATTGTTTCTGTTGAAGCTGGAAATCTACAAGATAATGTTGCACGTATTCCTAAGTTCCTATATGATTTGGTAAAAAGGTTCTTATTTTTTATATTTCTTAATATCCTTCAACATAATGGATAATTTAAATCCATGTCAGATGTTGGAACGACATGCCGAAGATACTCGATATCTGTGTGTTCCAGTTCAAAAGTAACTTTTTCGGATCAAGAGTAGAGCAACATGACTAGAAGGAGGGACCGCTGAAGTAGCATCTATAAATTACTCTACGAAAAAGAATGTATACGTTTTTTCCAGAAGGACAGAACTAAGATGAACTCCACCAATTATAATATCGTATTTCATTTATATGAAGACAATGAATGTACCATGTGGCTTATTCTACAGAGGATGACAAAGCTATTATTACTGTTACAATCATTTTTAATTGGATCCACACTATTTAACAATATGAAATAGTAAAAAAAAAGCATTCCCTTCATTATTTGTAACCTACCAGAAATAACTTGTGAAAATTGGCTATATATATTGTTTACTCTTCGATTATATATATCTTGGCTTTCCTTTTTTTTCCTTGATCGAGAACAAAATGATAATCAGAAAACCTCGTGATGGTTCTTTGAATGTATGAATCTGAGTGTTTATGTAACACCATTAAATAAAGATACCAGTGTTCCGAGTTGCTAAATTATGTGTGTGAATTTCTTTGTGGTGTTTAATTCTTTTCATTCTATGTGAATTTATGTTTATTTTGTTGCTGAATTCTACGTGAATTTATTTGAGGTTCTTTGTTGTTCTTTTTTATAGTTTATTGATTACTAAGAATACTTGGTTGGTAGATAAGAAAAGAAAACATATAATATTTCTAAGACTAATAAGTATTTATTCATATGTTAGAATGGCATCTAGATGTTGAGCAAGACTTGTCATGTTCCAAATAACTACTTTCAAATTACAAGAATCGAGACTGACATAAAGTATATTTTATTTATCTTTCAATTTACAAGAATCGAGACTATTCACTAGAGCTCTTAGAAGTAGTTGAGAGGTACGAAAGGGAGGGATTGGTGGGACAACCAAGTATTCAAGGGCATAACCCTTATGTGTTGCATTTCTAAATAGAAATATCTGTAATTAGCCTATCAAAGAATATTTATCTTGATCAGAAATAGAAATATACAGTCATAAATCATAAGATTTACTTTTATTTCATTTTAACGACTAATTTTTTTTTCCTTTGCTAAAAACAGAGGTTACGATGACCCTTACCTGGAAATTCGGACACGAAAAGAGGAAAAGGCCATAACGAGAAGATGAGGCGAAATATTGCCGAAGACGTCATGGAGGATGAAGCTCAAATTCCCTATGAACAAAAAACCAAAGCAATAAAATTAAAATAAAATAAAAAATTCACAAAAAAAATAGAGCATCAAGTCTCTCACCTCGTCGCAGTGGCACAACAGTAAGCCCCTGCAACAACAAACAGATTACACAGAGATCACACAACAAATAGACATACGTGAGATAGACATATGACACATATATGTGACAAAAATAATAATCCTGAGACATGTTAAGGTTTGTGGGCCAGTATATTTATAACCAAAAGTTTGACTGAATTATTTTTAAATTTCGACCACACTAATAGTTCGGATGGACTATTAGTTCAACCGAACTTTGGTTGTCGGTTTTCCCATCTTCAGCCAAAAATCTGTTTGCGCATGCTATCAATACGCCGTCAATGTAAATGACAGAATTAGTTTGGCTGAACTAATTTCGAAAGTTTGGTCGAACTGTTGGGAAAATAACGTTTCCACTCACGATTCTCAGAAAAGTGTAACCCAAATTCACATTTTCACCCTTATAACTTTATTTTTAATTTTTATTATTATTAATTATAAAAGGAATTAAAATATAATTTAAGCATATATATATTGAAAAAATCATGTCAAAAAATATATTAAAATAAAATAAAACAACAACATTTTCAATTTTCAATGACTTTCTAAATATGATATTATTTTTAATTAAATTGAAAAGTAAAAAGGGAATAACTACTTTTTAAATAAGTCTCAACTGCTATTACTAAAATTATTAGTAGACTTTAAATCTAAAACATCCACTAATAATCATTAATAATTAAAACTTGATATATCAATTATTGTGTTGTATGGTCAAAGTTATTTTACATAACCGAGTTAAATATAGTGTATATGATCAAATCGATAAATGGGTGAGATATAGACAATAGAATATATGTACGATTCCTTACATATTTACAGTATAAACTCTACTGCATTTGGTGTTTCTCATTTTTTATATATGCAATTCTTCAAGGTCATCAGCTAGGATACCAAATAATTGCAATTTTCAAGGAATTATTTTACATTTCACAAGAGAGAAGTATAACTAGAATTGACCAATAACATTTTTTAGTTTTTCACATTTAAATAGATTAGTATAGTACTTGATAAATTTAGTTTTATCACATAATATCATACTTGTGCATTAAAATAGGCTTAATATATATTGATTATCTTATTATACTGATTAGGTAGTTGAGATAATATCTCAACCACATCTAAAACTAGATCCAACTAACAACCTCCTAACCAAACATCTTACGTATGGATTATAATAATCAATACATTTGACGATAATGAATATAACATATTATTCATAAGACAAGTAGGGGTAATACATCCAACATCCTTCCTTGATAAGTATATGTCGATGCATAGATTATAATAATCAATACATTTGATGATAATGAATATAACATATGAAGCATAAGACAAGTAGGAGTTAATAAACCAAACACCCTGCCTTGATAAGTATATGTCTCAATTTTTCTCTGATTGAGCCTTCATTAGAATTATTTATCCATTTTTTAACCTTGTATATTGATATTCATCACACCCATCCATACTAAGCTATACTTCCACTTGATCCTTTGAAGACATCATTTTTTTCATACTACTAAATCGTGTTTGTAATCACTAAAATACTATCCATTCTATTTATGTACTTTCATATACCAAAACAAATGAGTATCCCTTGTACTTACTAGAAAAAATAGTCTAAATACTAAATGAAATAGAGTTACTCATAGAATTCTCATCTAATTTAAAGATTCATTATAATATCATATTTGAAAAAATAAAATATAATAAAAAAATATATAAAACTTAATAAGATGGCACAAATGGCCCACATGCTCCACAATTCAAAATATATCATTAATTACTCGAGATCACTCATCCAATATTTCCCAAACATCTCACATATTAATCAATTGGAATTGGAATTTCCAGTTGGGATTGAGCACTCCATCAAAGTCTATGGGATCTTTCTATGTAATAACTGCATTATTGAAATCCATTATGAAAGGTTTAACCACCATTTGAGGAAAGTATTGACCCTGGAAACTAACTTTACACTTTTTACAAGCGCTCAAAAGGAAATCACTATTCAAAGCCATTGAAACATTCAATTCTCCTAACAAGAGTGTTGAATAGTTACCAAATTGTATAATTACCAAATTCTTAGACAGATGGAACGGTCAATAGGGCAAGGCAAATTAACCAGCAACTTTACATGATTTGGTATAGGTGAAAATGTGAAGTCGGGTTACACTTTTTTCCCTTTTTTGAGAAAAAAATACCATTTTTAGAAGTTCTTCAACTTTCGACAAGCGCAATTTTTTTTTTTTGTGTAGAATTTAATTTACAATAAAAATAAAACTTGTTACAAATCTTATTAGCTTTCCATAAATTAATTTTTTGGAATTTTTTTTATTTACATTTCATCTGTCAACTTAACATTTATTTTTTCATTTGTTCCTTAACAATCAAAGGATTCATAAAAATTCATTTTTAAACATGTTGGTGTATTCTTTGAAAACATTGTGTTTTTGAGGAAAAATGTGTTACAACAGTCAAGACAGATTCTACTTCCATATTGTTATATTTACGAAACCAACTGATGCATATCATAATTACTAGATTTTTTTGAATTGTTCCAATATGAAAAAATTGCATATTTGGAATATGTTTCGGCTCACGTGAAGTTTCTCAGCATATTACTTATTGCAAGATACCCCGCTAACCTCACACGAAAATGCATGGAGTTAGGAAATTTTTTCAACATTTACGAATGTGTAAATTTATAAAATACTTTCAATATTTACTCATTAACTATTAGAATAACCATCATCATCACCTAGAGAAATATTTAGTAAAAATCATAGTGAGTGGCACAACCATTAACTCTCCTTGTTGTAGTGTATTAACTTAAATTTCCTGCTATACCTATGCATCGATCCCATGATCATTTTAACTTAATTATTAAGTCACATAATGGATAATATAAACATCACATCATGAAATAAATTAACATCATGAAAATGATACAATGAACAATCACATCATTAGACACCGATATAGCCTGGAAACCCCATAGGGTGAAAACCAACAAATGTTTAATTTTATTATTAAACACTCATGAGGGTTATAACCCCTCACTCAATGGTTATAAGGGATTCCATCCCTTGACCATTACCATAAAAATTTCACAGAAAAATAATATTAAATGAAACATAACTAGCTATAAGCTATTACAATCGTCATGATACCATTTACCCATGGATCCTCAGTGTCAGTGTTTGTAGTCGGGTTGTTTCCTTCTGTTGGTCATCTTGTAGTTGGAACTACTAAACCTGCATCAACTAACAAATATTTATCTTCTACAATGTTAATCTTGAAAAATCCTTTTCTCAAGCCACCCTCATTTCCTATCATTACTTTCGTTAGCACACATGATATCATGATTAGAAAAATTATTAATAATCCAAAAATCAATATTTATTTCTGACACTTCAACACTATTTGTCTGCATGTATGAAACATAACCATGTTGACATGAAATTCCTTCTTTAACATCATTTCACATGCAATAGTAACCAATAAATAACTATCAAGCATCATCTTTCCAACAAACACTAACAAAAACTTGCATAAACTTTCATATTATCTCCAAGGGAAATCTAACATACTATATAATAATATTGTCCATGCAAATTCATAACAAGATTTCAAGATAACTATCCGAACAAGAAATTTCTTTTGTTTTCCTACCCTTATGTTTCCTTTCCAAAGGTATTAACACAATAGATTCTATACTTATGCATGTGAATTCATTTTATCTTCAAAATACACCCTTTCCACACAATAGCTATTCACATTGGCTATTACGTATAACAATGCCAGCTTTATTTCAGACAAAGTTAACATACTAGTTATAATTTTGTGCATGCAATAACATAGCCTTTTTATTCTTGCATGTAAAACCTACATTTATTTCCAAAAGAAGCTAAATAAAAATTTCATGGAAAAATAAATACATTTATTTTCCAAGGGGTCAAACACATACCACTTATTATTTCATTCATGCAAAGGGACATTTCCCTCTCATCCAAAATATCTAATCCCAAAACTATACTTTTTCTATGCATGTAGGTACATATATGTTTATCTAAATAATATTACATAATAAAGCATGTGATCACGATTTTTCCTCTCTAAGAATATAATCCAATAATTTCTTCCTTGCATACAAATATACATATTTATTTTCCAAGGAATTTAACACCTTAACTACTATTTTTCCAAAATATAGCTAACTAGCTAGTTATTATGCATGAAATACAAAATATTTTCCTATCATTTCACATATTAGAGAAAATTGTAATATTTCCTCAAGAAATAACATGAATAACAAATCCTTCTCAAATAACACAACCAATTGCCTTTTACGCAAACGTTTTATGTGAACTACCCCTCACATAATTTATTTATATATTTTTACATTACTAAAGCTCCTCATGCATGTAAAATCAGATAATAATTTCTAGTAAATCAAATACACTAGATAATTATTCATGTCCACCTAAGCACATACTCTTTTCAAGAGTCTAATATTTTTCTTTAGCTTTTAATGCATATGCATCATGAGAACATACTTGGTAATCAATTAAAATAGATAACTTAATTACATTTAAAGAATTATCAACATAATTATTATGTCTATATGTACATAAACAATTATTTTTATCGGTTGAAATATTAAATAGAAGCACTCTTATTTTACTATGTTTTTTTTCCATTTCAGCCATCAACTTTGGACGCGTATTACGAACATATGGAAACGAATTTTAGAAAACCAAAGGAGGTTTTTGTTTGGAACTAAATTATTAAAAATAATCTCTCTCATTTTTTTCACAGGTGTCATAATTTTGAACATTCGAAATAATCATTGCAGCCCATTTTTCCCAATTTAAATATTAAATAATTTCTTGTTTTTGTCATCAAATTTGGACACGGTTTCCAACCAAATGGAAACAATTTTTGGAAAACTCAAAGAGGTTTTTTTTTCTAATGGGATCATAAAACATAAAATCTCTCAAGTTTTATAAAGGTGTTACGGTTTGGAAGATTTGAAAAATCATTGGAGCTCATTTTTCCAGAATTAAATATTAAATAATCCCCTGTTTTTTTTCATCAATTATGGACACAGATTTTGAGACATGCGTAACTAATTTTTAAAATATGAAAGAGGATTTTTTTGATAGCATCCTCTTTTACAAAAACATCTTTCACTCCTTTCATATATTTTTTTATTTGAGAGATACAAAGTCATATTTAGACCCTATTTTCCAATAACTCATGTAATTCACATAATTATTTAGCCATGATTTTTTTTTAAGAATTCACAACACATGAATTCTTCTAATAATTAAATCGATAAAATATTTATTCCTCTATCCACAAAACTATAGAGATTTTTTCTCAAGAAATAATCTTGATTCTTCATCATGTGAAGTTTTCCTTGCAATTAAATTCAATTATTACATCATCATGCTCCATATGCAAACAAAAGAATTTCCAGAGAACATAGTTCCTTAGCTTCTGATGCATGCTTGGAATCCCTTCTTCCTCTTTCTTGGATCCATTCTCTATGTATTCTCTCCTTCGTCTTCCTCTATTTTTCTCATAGGCTTACAATAAATAGAATTAACAAAATGGAATAGCTTTTTCTAAATCATAAAACCATTCCATAAAGCATCCATAAATCCGATTTTTCCTAAATCGCAAAAGCACTCCATAAATATCTCATGCTTTTATTTTAAAAGTAGATTTGTTTTTTCCTGATGAGAAAAATATCACTTATCCATAGTTTTTCCAAAACTATTACTCATTATTTCTAAAACTCATAGAAAACACCAACTTGGAAATATATTTTATTTCTATAGATGAATATAAATTTTTCTATATAAAATAATTAAGAAATAATTCTTCCAATATTCTTTAATTAAGAATTACAAGAATATTCTTCATGTAATATCATTATAAGAATAAATAATACTTCATTATTTAACAACCCTCATTTTACGAGAGTTTTTATGGTGTATTAAGCCTGGGATATTACAAAATCCCCCCTTAAAGAAAACATCGTCCTCGATGTTCTTATCTTGTTGGAACATTAACCTTTTAGTTTCATTACCAATTATTTAAGAAATGTAAAATAATACGTAAATCATAATACTTCCACAAAAACTGAAGGAGCACTTAGCCCTTTAATCATCAAAATGATAATAAAAACTATATCAAGTGCATGTTGTATTTTATTTAGGAGTTACACTAGTATTTATTTTCTACTAGTGTTGTTTGCAAATTACAGTATTTCTCTCCCATAAAAATTTCAATCAGATTCAAACTCATGGTATTTATCTCCACCCATTTCCTTTAAAAATTATTGTCTTTATCTCCCACAGTAATTTCAATCAAATTCAGACTCATGGCATTAATTGTAGCTTTTAACCCTGTATAGAAATTATCTAAAAACAAATCTTAAAATAGAAAATAAACAATAGTGAGAGCATAAAACACAAAACAGCTAAACACAGAGATTTTCCCCTGGATCCCAACTTGGGATGACCAGCTTGATTTTTCATTATATTCCTTTGAGTGTTACAACACATATATATACATGTCGAAGTATACATAAAACACAATCCATTAACCCATGATTAGAACATAACCATAATTCCCTTGACCAGATCTACAAAATACCAGGGGATGAAAACCATCATGGCCCAAAACCATGTGCAAACCCATGCAAAAAACCATGGGCGGATCCGCACACTGGAAAATAAGGTCCATTTTTTTTTTCTCGAGGCGCTGCCCCATACCCCTATAGGGGGGGCTACCACTGCCCCTCAGAACCTCTTGTTGTGCCCAAAGCAATGTACAAAGGGGGCTGCTACCCCCCCTCTGACCCGCTTTCTACGCCCAATGCAACGTACAGTGGGGGGGCTATTGCCTCCCCTGTGACCCCCTCGCATGTGACTAATCATGGAAATAATATAGCAAATACCGAACATTATCCCACTTGTTATTTTCTTTCTATAGGGGGCCACAATAGAGCTTAGTCATTTGCCCCATTTTGAAACACCCATTATTTCTCCACACCAAGAGAAATTCTAAGTGCTCTTAGACTTCATCAATGCATCTGTGACATTCTTTAAGGTTTGCACCTTTACGAGCAACACCCTTTTAGTCTCAACCATATCTCTCACAAAGTGATATTGAATATCAATGTGATTTGTCTTTGAATGATAAGCAGGGTTCTTATCCAAGAAAAATGCACTTTTTCTATCACAGTCTATCCTTCTAGCTTGCTAAACCAACCCCATACTTGAACACAATCCCTGCAACCAAACTGCTTCCTTGCTTGCATGAGTGGCTACTATTTATTCTGCCTCTGTAGTTGAAAGAGCCACTATAGATTGTCTTTTACTCATCCAACTGACTGCACCTTCAAATAGGCTAAACACATACCCACTTTTAGATCTTCTTTGGTCTAGATCTCCAGCCCTGTCTGCATCAACAAAACCACGAATTTCCAACACTCTTTCCAATCCTGGTCTTCCCTGGTAGCACAATCCATAATCACTAGTGCCACGCAAATATCTGAAAAACCGATTTCACTGTTGTCCAATGCTCCTTCCCTGGGTTTGACATAAACTTGCTCAATACTCCCACTGCATGTGCAATTTCTGGTCTAGCACAGACCATTGCATACATTAGGCTACCCACTGCACTTGCATATGGAACATGGGACATATCCTCCTCTTCTTCTTGTGTGTTGTGACACTATTCAACAGACATTTTAACACCTACAGGAATCAGAACATTCATCGGTTTACTATCCTGCATATTGAACCTCTGCAATATAGTCTCGACATACTTCCTTTGGTTTAGATAGAGCTTCCTTTTTGGCCAATCTCTCTCAATTTCCATGCCCAAAATATAGTTTGCAGCACCAAGATGCTTCATGTTGAATTTGGAGAAGAGTTGGGTCTCTAAATCTTGGATACTTTCCAATCAGCAACATATCATCCACATACAAGACGTAATAAATAACATGGTCACCAATTAATTTAAAATAAACACAGTGATCCTCCTTGCTTCTGGTGAAGCCAAGTCCTTGTATATAGGTATCAAATTTATGATACCACATCCTTGGTGACTGTTTTAACCCATACATAGATTTATTTAACCTGCATACCAGTTCTTTCTTTCCCTTCACCATAAATCCTTCAGGTTGTTTCATGTAGATCTTCTCTTCAAGAACCCCGTGAAGAAATTTTGTCTTCACATCCATCTGGTCTACCTCAAAATTAAATCCAGCAGCAATAGATAAAAGTAATCTAATAGAAGTAACTTTGGCAATAGGAGAAAAAATATCACCAAAATCAATTCTCGACACCTGGGAATAACCTTTTGCTAGTAACCGAGCTTTTTATTTCTCCACCTTACCTTATACATTCATCTTCTTCTTAAACACCCATTTTCTCCCGATGGGCTTCCTTCCAACCGACAACTCCACCAGAAACCATGCCTAATTTTTATGCGAGGATGCCATTTCATCAGCCATGGCCTCGTTCCAGAGTTTTCCATCCTCTAAATCTACTACCTCCATGATAGTTATGGGATCATCATCAGTTATAGTTAAGTAAAAACTTGAACAGAAAGCAGATGGACTATACCTTTCTCGTTGCCTTCTTTCCCGAACTAATCTTCTCACAGCTGGATTTTGTGGCTCTTCCTCTTCTGAGTCTTCTTCTATTGTAGAGTTTGATTCATCCTCCTTTAGCTCAAACTTTATCTTCTCAGATTCCTTTGGTATGACTTCATGTTTAACAACATCTTTCACCTCTCTAAACACCACATCTCGGCTGTACACACCTTCCTTGTTTCTAGGTTTCAAAGCTTGTAACCCTTTAAACCATCCTTATTTACAATAAAGATGCACCTTTCAGATTTATTATCCAACTTGGTCCTTTTCTCCTTCAGAACATGTACATATGCATCACATCAAAATACCCTTAGATGTGAAAGAGAGGGTTTCTTACCAGTTCATACCTCATGTGGAGTCTTATCCTCCAATGTCGATGAAGGTGATCTGTTAACTAGGTAACATGTAGTCTCCACTGCCTCTCCCCAAAATTCTTGTCCTAACCTAGTACCACTGGGCATGCTTCTTGCCTTTTCCAACAGCGTTTTATTCATTCTTTCTACAACTCCATTTTTTTGAGTTGTGTATGGAGTAGTCTTCTGCCGTGCTATACCACACTTCTTACAGAACTCTTCAAATTCCTTCTTGCAGAACTCCCCACCATTATACCTCCTCAAAACCTTTATCTTCTTCTCTATTTGGTTTTCCACCAGAGCCTTCAAATCTTTAAATTTGTCAAAGACTTAAGATTTCTTCCTCAAGAAATATAACAATGTATTCCTTGAGAAGTCATCTATGAATGAAACATAGTACACAGACTTACCGAGTGATGGAACCGAAATAGGTCCAAACACATCACTATGAACAAGCTCTAATATCTTGTTCACCCTCTTAGCACTGGAAGGAAAACTCACCTGATTCTGCTTCTTGTATACGCAATGTTCACAGAAATCGAAATCCAGAGAGAAATTAGACATACCTTCTACCATACAATTTTCATGTAGTATCTTAAGGCCCTTCTATCCAATATGTCCAAGTCTTTGATGCCATAGAATGGTCTTTTCTCTAGAGACCTCTAGGCTTTCCGCTCCACCTTCAGGAACCACAGAACTATTGCACCCATCAATAACAGTGATTCCCTGAAGCTTGTATAGAGTTCCAATTCGAGCTCCCCGCATTAATACGAGTGCTCTCCAAACCATCTAATATGTATCTTTCTTGAACACTTTTTTTACACCTGTATCATCTATCTTGCTTACAGAAATTAGATTTTTGGTGAATGTAGGAATGTACATAACACCAGGAAGTGCTCTAATCCTTCCACCTTGCATCTTCAACTTGAATTTTCCATGTCTGATGATTTTTTACTTCCTATCATCCGCTAGGAAGACATCACCGCCATCATATTTCTCATACTCACAGAACCACTCCCTATGGGGAGTGAAGTGAAAGGATGCACCCGAGTCAATCAACCATGACTCATGATCTACATGTTTATTTGAAGAAGAAGCCAATCACACATCGCCACCTTCATTTGAGGTGGTTTTTGCCTCTGCAGAAGGAACATCATCAAATCCCTTTCCTTTCTTAGAAAATTTAGATCTGCAGTCCTTTTTGTAGTGCCCTTCCTTTCTGCATTTCTAGCACACCTTTACAAACATTCGAGGAGATTTAGATCTCCCTCTAGATTTAGATCTCCCCGTCGAAACCTTATCCTTGTTTCTATTTTGGAACCTTGCTCGTACTGATAAGGCATCTCGATTTTGGCCCGCCATATTTCTCCGTCTCATTTCCTCTGATAGTGAGGCTGAGACAATGTCAGCAAAATTCAAGGTATTTGTATTGCTACCTAGTGCAATAACTAGATTGTTCCACGAGTTTGGTAGAGAAAAACAAACTGATGCACTTATCTTCATCTAAGATTTTAATATCAACAGATAATAGTTGACTTACCACATTATTGAAGGTGTTCAGATGCTCTGTCACTGAGTCTCCATCGTTCATCCTCAGGTTGTACAACTTTTCTGCAGGAACAATTTATTCACTAGAGACTTAGATTGGTACAAAGTGCCAAGTTTGTCCGACAAATCCTTCACCATAGCCTCCCTATATACATTCAACAATATCGAATCTGAGACACATAATCGTATTGTGCTTTGTCTTCCGATCCAACTTCTTCCAGTCCTCATCTGACATTGTCATTGGTTTAGTACCTGGATCTACCATGATCCATTGATCTATATCAGCCAACAGGTCCTCCATCTTGAGCTCCCACAACTCAAAACTATGACCATTAAATTTCTTGATCTCTATGTTTTCGCTACTCGCCATCTTCTTTCACCGTAAGAATCGATCCTGAAGATCTCCCACTAAACAAGGTCTACCACAGGCCCAAGAAAAAAACCCCTCAGCAGTAAGGGCATCCCCTTGAAGCCAAAATAGCTTCGATAACAAATGTAGGTTTTAACCCTGTACATAAATTATCTACAAATGAATCTTAAAACTGAAAATAAACAATAGCGAGAGCATAAAACATAAAACATATAAACACAGAGATTTTTCCCTAGATCCCAAATCGGGATGACCAACTTGATTTTTCATTATATTCCTTTTAGTGTTACAACACATATATATACATGTCGAAGCATACATAAACCCAAATCCATTAACCCAGTATTAGAACATAACCGTAGTTCCCTTGACTGGGTCTACAAAATACCAGGGGCCGAAAACCATCATGCCCCAAAACCACATGTAAGCCCATGAACAAAACCATGGGCGGGTTTTCCCACTGGAAAATAAGGTGCAAAAAATTTTTCCCAGGGCGCTGCCTTGGACCCTGATAGGGGGGGCTTCCGCCCCCCCTATGACCACCCTACTACGCCTAGCGCAACATACATGGGGGGTTGTCGGCCCCCCTATTACCACCCCACGTGTCACTAGTCGTGGAAAGAATGTAATACATAGGCATCATTAATCTCCAACCATTTTCCTCTAGCGTGTCAGGAATTTAAAGTTCAATAACTCATTATTTTATCCAACATGAGTTATTTCAGTTGTCTATATATTTCAATTAATTTCCTCTATGCATGCATATATATAAGTTATTTATGACATGTTCATTTGCTCATAGAAACCTACAAACAAAACCTATTTCATCGAAATTGTTGTTAAGCTAATTTTATATATCATGCATGCAAAACTATAACACATGCAACAACTTTGGGACATGCAATTTACAGTCTATTTTAACAGCCAAAATATTCAGACAATTTTAAAATCAATAACAGAAAATAGACAAAATTTCATCTAAAAGTAGTTAATTTCTAGGAATTATTGAGGAACCGAGCATATTCCACCCAACCGTGAACTATCTCTAATAGTTACCCACCAAGCTATGATCTACCTGCCACTAGAATCAACAACCTCATTGATTCCTTGGTGCTTTATTCCTAGGATATTTTTAGCAGCGTCCTACTTTAAGGTCTGCCAACCTTTTTGCCTGGCCCCTTTTGTTTTATATTTTTTCGAAAAAGATACTCTTGTTTTTCTTTAAAGCACTCCTTTCTCTCCCATTGTGCTTTATTTTACCCCACTTAGTACTTATCTCCAACTAAGTCATTAAAATAATATTTCTCTCCCATTATGTTAATGTTTTCATCTTTATTATTTTCTCTTAGGGATTTTTAGGAGACTTTTAGGGAAGGTCAATGTTGAACTTAACCACCAATAGAGTTTCATAAGCTAAAAGGAAGTGTTATAAAAATCTAGAGTTATTTCGTGAATACCTCAGCCAATGTTCTCATTAAATCAATAATAAAATAAAATATTACTTCATTACATCAATCCCATCATGGCTTCCATACCCATTGAATATAATATAAATTCAATGTCTAAAAATAGTCAATGTCTAGAAATCCACTGTAATTTACATAATTTTCCATTTGCATATTATCATTAAGGGAAAGGAAAATTTATCTACACCATGCATCTATACTTGACCCAGAACATGGGTCCCACAAATTTTCAAAGTACGTTGACAACGATTCATCACACATAATATACGTGGTATACATTCAAAATTTCCACATAAAAATAATCATACAACTTAGAAAAAATACATTAACATATCTTTCATACCATATTATTATACTTTATTTAAGGCCTCAACTTACCAACCATCAATATTGTAGAGAACAACAGTCCCATTCAACGCTAGGACATATACTGTGATTTTTTTCTTTCCTTATAATTAGCTTGCAGCGATATAAGTGAAAACCATTGAGGAATTTTGCAAAAGTAATTTGCAATCATGCAACATACAACCATTGTATAATTTTATCAAATATTGTGCAAGCATGAAATATACAACCAATTCGACATTCCAAGAAATAGTTTTCAAGCATGCAATCTACATCCATTGAGGAATTTCAACAACAATTTGCAAGCACGAAATCTATGGTCAGTGAGACATTCTACCAAATAGTTGGCAAGCATACAATCTACCGCCATTGAGGGAATAGTTAGCAGATATGAAATAAATTTCCATAAATATGTTTAAAATTTCATAGAGATAGTAAAAATATAATTTATAGAATAGCATGAATCATAGTCCTACGATCAATGGTAAAATTTCTTCCAACAACACAACCAACAATACCTAGGAGAGCGTCTAATCAGGAAAGTTGAGCAAATTATGAATCCAAGTCCTAAAATAATGTTTTCTTGGAATCAACATGGGGTTACATGATCTCAAAGTATGAATACCTATTGATTTTAAGACAAAGCACATCCAAAATTCCCACGGATCCAATTTTTTTAAAACAACAAAATTTTGGATCTCATTTACCACTTTCGTCAAACAAAAGGAATGAAAACTTTCCTCTACAACTATAAATGAAGAAATAAAACCCAAAATTATGCTATTATGAGTTTTTCATTGAATTTAAGTTCATTATGTGAGTTCCACTTCACCCATTTATATTTTTAACAACTAAAGACGTTCAGTCAATTTTTTTGTTTTGTTTTTACAATATTCCATTGTCCTCTTCAGGGTCAACCCCAACTTATAAATTATTTAGTTATCACACCAACCATACATGCATTCCTTCTTTATAAGAAGTGCATGGTAACTTTAGTCATGTTTTCCCCCATTTTTTTGTTTTCTTATGCACCATAATCATTTTTATAATATTATGCATGCAAAGGTTGTTAATTAATCAGCATTATAACCAGTGAGTGATCAGGATGGTTCATAGGTACAATAGAGGTTTTATTTTCTTTTATATGAACCCATAATCAAATTTCATCAGCCAACTTTTAAATAACCATTATAACTTTCTACTCTTTCATGCGATCATTAATCATGCATCATGCACCTCATGTTAATTATAGTTTATTACTATTTTAATTAAAATCATACCTAAGATGATGCCCACTATCATCATACCTCTACTTCCTTTATGCATAATTATTCCCAAAAGGCACCAGTGCTGCAACCTTTGGCTCTCATGCCATTTGTAACAAACCCAGATAACCTCACAGGAAAATGCATGGAGTTAGGAAATTTTTTCAACATTTACAAATGTGTAACTTTATAAATTACTTTCAATATTTCCTCATTAACCATTAAAATAACCATCATCATCAACTAGATAAATATTTAGTAACAATAATAGTGAGTGACATAACCATTAACTCTCCTTGTTGTAGCATATTAACTTAAATTTCCTGCTATAACTATGCATCAATCCCATGATCATTTTAACTCAATTAGTAAGTCACATAACGGATAATATAAACATCACATCATGAAAATTACACAATGAAAAATCACATCATTAGAAAACTATATACCCTAGAAACTCCGTAGGGTGAAAAAAAACAAATGTTTAATTTTATTATTAAACTCTGGTGAGGGTTGTCACCCCTCACTCAATGGTTATAAGGGAGTCCATCCCTTGACCATTGTCATAAAAATTACATAGAAAAATAATCTTAAATGAATTATAACTAGATAACAACTATTACAATCATCATGATACCATTTACCCATGGATCCTCAGTGTCAGTATTTGTGGTCGGGTTGTTTCCTTCAGTTGGTCATCCTGCAGTTGGAACTACTAAACCTGCATGAACTAAAAAATATTTATCTTCCACAATGTTAAACTTGAAAAATGTTTTTCTCAAGTCACCTTCATTTCATTTCATTTCTTTTGCTAGCACATCTGATATCATGATTAGACAAATTATTAATAATCCAAAAATCAATATTTATTTCTGACACTTCAACACTATTTGTCTGCATGTATAAAACATAACCAAGTTGACATGAAATTCCTTCTTTAACATCATTTCACATGCAATAGTAACAAATAAATAACTATCATGCATCATCTTTCCAACAAACACTAACACGACCTTGCATGCATTTTCATATTATTTCCAAAGGAAAGCTAACACACTATACAATAATATTGTGCATGCAAATGCATAACAAGATTTCAATATAACTATCCCAACAAGAAATTTCTTTTTTTCCTACTGTTATGTTTCTTTTCCAAAGGGATTAACACAATATATTCTATACTTATGAATGTGAATGCATGTTATATTCCAAATACTTCTCCACACAAGAGCTATTCACATTGGCTATTACGTATAACAATGTCAGCTTCATTTCAAACAAAGTTAACATACTAGTTATAGATTTGTGCATGCAATAACATAACCTTTTTATTTTTTAATGTAAAACCTACATTTCTTTGCAAAAGAAGCTAAATAAATATTTCATGGAAAAATAAACACATTTATTTTCCAAGGGATCAAACACATACCACTTATTATTTCATGCATGCAAAGGGACATTTCCTTCTCATCCAAAAGATATAATCCCAAAACTATACTTTTTCCATGCATGTAGGCATATATATGTTTCTCTAAATAATCTTACATAATAAATCATGTGATTACTATTTTTTCTCTCTAAGAATCTAATCCAATAATGCATACAAGGATATATTTTTCCCTTCTATTATTTTTTAAGAGTTCTAACACAATAATTGCTTCGTTGCATACAAATATATATATATATATATTTATTTTCCAAGGAATTTAACACCTTAATTAATATTTTTCCAAAATATAGCTAACTAACTAGCTATCTTGCATGAAACACAAAATATTTTCTTATCATTTCACATATGAGAGAGATTTGTAATATTTCCTCAAGAAATAACATGAATAACAAATCCTTCTCAAATAACACAACCAATTTCCTTTTACACAAAGGTTTTATGTGAGCTATCCCTCACATAAGTTATTTATATATTTTTACATGACTAAAGCTCCTCATGTATGTAAAATCACATAATAATTTCTAGTAGATCAAATATACTAGATAATTATTCATGTGCACTTAGGCACATACTATTTTCAAGACTCCAATATTTCTCTTTAAATTTTAATGCATATGCATCATGAAAACATACTTAGTAATCTCTTAAAATAGATAACTTGATTCTTTTAAATAATTATCAACATAATTATTATGTCTATATGTACATAAACAATTATTTTTATCAAATATAAAATAGAAGCACTCTTACTTTACTCTGTTTTTTTCTATTTTAGCCATCAACTTTGGACGTGTATTAGGAACATATGGAAACGAATTTCAGAAAACCAAAAGAGGTTTTGGTTCAGAACAGACTTATTAAAAATACTGTCTCATTTTTTTAATAGGTGTCACGGTTTTGAATATTCGAATGAATCATTGCAACCCATTTTTCCAGTTTTAACTATTAAATAATTTATTGTGTTTGTCATCAAATTTGGAAATGGTCTCCAATAAGATGGAAACGATTTTTGGAAAACCCAAAGAGGTTTTTGTTGGTAACAAGCTCATTAAACATAAAATCTCTCAGTTTTTACACAGGTATTATGGTTTGGAAGATTTGAACAAGTATTTTGAGCCAATTCTTCCATAATTAAATATTAAATAATCCCCTGTTTTTGTCATCGATTATGGACACGGTTTTTTAGACATGGGAAACTAATTTTTACAATATGAAAGAGGCTTTTGGTCATAGCATCCTCTTTTACCAAAAAATCTTTCACTTTTTTCATATATATTTCGATTTCAGAGATACAAAGTCATATTTATACCCTATGTTTCAATAACTCATGCAATTCACAGAATTATTTAGCCATGAAAAACTTTTATGAATTCACAACACATGAATTATTATAATAATTCAATGAATAAAATACTTATTCCTCTATCCACAAAAATATATAGAGTTTTTCTCAAGAAATAATTTTGATTCTTCAGCATGTGAACTTTTCCTTGGAATCAAATTCAATTATTATATCATCATGCCCCATATGCAAACAAAATAACTTTTACAGAACATAGTTACTTATCCTTTGATGCATGGTTGGAATCCCTTCTTCCTCTTTCTTAGCTCTGTTCTCTATGTATTCTCTCCTTCCTCTTCCTCTATTTTTCTCATAGGCTTACAATAAATATAATTAAGAAAATGGAATAGCTTTTTCTAAATCATAAAATCATTCCAATTTTTCTAAATCATAAAAGCATTCCATAAAGCATCCATAAATCTGATTTTTCCTAAATCACAAAAGCACTCCATAAATCTCTCATGCTTTTCTTTTTAAAGATAAATTTGCTTTTTCCTTATGAGAAAAATATCACTTATCCATAGTTTTTCCAAAACTATTACTCATTATTTCTAAAACTCATAAATGGTACCAACTTGGAAATACAACTTATTTCTATAGAAGAATATAAATTCTTCTATATAAAATAATTAAGAAATAATTCTTCCAATATTCTTATAATTAAGAATTACAATAATATTCTTCATGTAATATCAATATAAGAATAAATAATATTTAATTATTTAACAACCCTCATTTTACAAGAGTTTTTACGGTGGCTTAAGCCAGGGATATCACAGTTATAAACTAAAAATCTAAAAACTACCCATTACAGATGATGGACCAATGTAATGAACCATAATTGTTTCAATTCTTTTTACGTTGTATTTTGGAAGATACAAAATTTTGATTTCACTGAATCATAATGACCTTCAAAAATTGTTTGCAACTATTTTATTACAAAATTAATGATAATTAGTAAATATCTATGGAATTCCATACAAGTTATATTTCTTGAAAGTAGATTAAATTCTACAAATGTTTTTCTTGGTTCTCAAAGTTAATTCATAAATTTTGTTGGAGTTTAATCATGACGAAGTTGAATAAATTTGTTGAGAGGTGATTTATTGCATAGTTGCAAATGTTTGAGCTCCGCCGAAATTTTGGAATAGTTCGGCTGAATTATTTTTTGTCGCTTTGTCCCATTAGTTTTAATGAAAAGACAGGTCGGTCGAAACTTTTATAAAATTTTGGCCAAAATTCTGCTCGTAAATTACGTTAGCCAGAAAATTCAATGAAGGCCCTACAAGAATTTTTTTTTTGCAACTATATAAAAAGCCAAAAAGGGAATAATTATTTGCGCACATTTCTTCATTTGGGCTGAATTTGCAAAGGACTTTTCTGGAGCTTAATTTTCAAAGGACTTTTTTTGGGCTTAATTGTTAAAGGTCATTTTTTGGAGTTATTTTTTAAAGTCACATTTTTTAGAGTTATTTTGGGGTCAATTTTCAAAGGACATTTCTTCGAGGTATTTTTTGAAGTGACATTTTTTTAGAGGTTTTTTGGACATAATTTCCAAAAGACATTTTTAGGAGGTATTTTTTTTAAGTGACGTTTTTTTTTAGAGTTTTTTTGGGCTTAATTTTCAAAGGAAAATTTTTTGAGGTATTTTGTAAAGCGAATTTTTTTTTAGAGTAAGTGTTTTCAGTTGAAGTAAATTTTTATAATGATTTTTTCAAGTGGGTTTTTGTATAATTTTTTTAATGAATTTTTTTTTCTGGACTTGGAAGTAAATATTGTCAGCTTCATTTCATTTTTAAAAGACATTTTTTTGGCGTAATTTTTAAGGTAAGTGTTCTGGATTGATGTCCTTTGTGGAAAAATTTTAAAATGAGTTTTTTTTAAATTAAATATTTTGTGATGCATTTTTTAATTGAGTTTTTGTCTAAATTTTGATAGTGAGTTTTATTTCTCATAGACAATGTTCAGAACGGATTGGGTAGAGTTGATGTTTTTCTAAATAGACAAAGAGCATGTGAAAATGCATGCACCAATTTTGTGTATTTTACAGATAAAGAGATTGAAAACATGAGTGTTGAAGATCTCAGAATATATGCAAAGAATTGTTGCAATGGTTGGCAAGACTTAATTCTTCATGAGGAAGAGGGCACGGGAATGGTATGTGTTAATGGTTAGGGTTCAATTATTTTAACAAAAAATATGTAAAATTTGTAATAAATAATGTATATTTACATACATGTCTACATTTATTTGTATGTACATTAATCTAACAAAAATGTATCATTATATGTTAAAACACCATTTGTAGTTGTCACGCATGATGAATGAAAAAAATGTTCATATCACATTCGGGGCCTCTAGTTCAAAAAATCAAGATAGGTCTCACCATCAAGTTATGTTGACAAATGTTAGTGTTTTCTAAGTGATATTTTTAAAATAAATAATTGTGCACACATGTACATGTACATATATAATTTAATAAAAAAATTTAACAGATTCTAATTCTGTCCAATGTTTTTGGGATGGCGATACCTCCTTCTTCCTTGGGAGATGTACCTTCTACTTCCTTAGGAGATGGCCAAATCCACAACAAGGATGGAAAATTTATCACTTTTAAAATTTACGTTTTTAAATTATATATATAATCCACCTCAAAAATTTCCATTAAAAAATGATATATATATATATATATATATATATATATATATATATATATATATATATCTTGAGTTATTTTAAATTTTTTGAATTTTAGGTTTTTGGAGATTTTCGTTTGGAGCCTCTCTTAGGAGATGTCCCAAATTCACCTGCAGAAGTATTCAATTTTTAAATTATATATATATATATATATATATGTCTTTTTAAAAGTTATTGAATTTATAAATTGAAGTTTCAAAGTTTTACTATAAATTGTGATCTTGATCTTGAGTTATTTTAAATACTTTTAAAATTTTGAATTTCAGGTTCCTATAGAAGATTTCTTTAATCCACAGACTCTAGCGATGGAGATAGGAACATCCACACCATCTCAACCATTTGAATAAGTTGTCTAACTTTTTTTTTTCATTTTATTGAATTTAATAAGTTTATATATATATACATGTGCATTTTCATCTGAAAATTTTTAATATATATATATATAACTGTACATGTATATTGTACAGTTTATTTTTGGAGATGCTCCCATTGGAGAAGTTGTAGCAGGTGAGCAACAAATGGAGAGGGAACCTCATGAGGTATTGCATGATTTTTTTAATATTTTGTTTTCTACATGAAGTTCTATATATTCTCACTCATTTTTAAAACATAAAATTTAAATGTTTGTACGTGCATTGTGTATAGGTTCCCCATGCTTTGCAAGATAGCACGCGGATTGAGACTCTGCTAGGAAAGAGACTACATCCATCTATATTTGATGG
Organism: Pinus albicaulis; assembly: GCA_034641835.2. NCBI lineage: Eukaryota > Viridiplantae > Streptophyta > Pinopsida > Pinales > Pinaceae > Pinus > Pinus albicaulis. Next base: position 358,833,487 of record CM076582.1, read on the forward strand.
ACATGATTTGTAGATTTGATTGAGATTTATAGTCTTAAATATATATATATATATATATATATATATATATATATATATATATATATATATATATATATATATATATATATATATATATATATATATATATATATATATAACTTGATACTTTATACTTGTGAGATCTACAATTTTTAGACATATTTAAAATTGTGTTAATATAATTTGCTTGGTTTTTGAAAGTTAAGTTTTGGATGGTTGAAGTACTTTTGGCATGTGAATGTGAATTAATGTTAATGTAAAGTAATTTTGTTATATAATTTTTTTGGTTTTTAAAACTTAAGTTTTGGATAGTTGAAGTACTAGTAATGTTGTCATCTATAAATTAATTTTGAACTACATTTGGCATGTTATGTAATGATGTTACAATTTATTTGTTTTTAAAACTCAAAAAGTTTTGGATGCTTGAAGTACATTTGGCATGTGATATAATGTTAAATGCTTTTATTGGATAGTTGAACTATAATTGTCATGTCATGCGAAGTAATGTTGTGATATAATCAAAAAGTTTTTAAAACTCAAGTTTTGGATGGTTTCAATCTACATTTGGCATGTGATATCATGTTAAATGCTTTTATTGGATAGTTGAACTACAATTGGCATGGCATGTGAAGCAATTTTGTGATATAATCAAAAAGTTTTCAAAACTCAAGTTTTAGATGGTTTCAATCTACATTTGGTATGCGATATAATGTTAAATGTTTTTATTGGATAGTTGAACTACAATTGGCATGGCATGTGAAGTAATGTTGTGATATAATCAAAAAAATTTTAAAACTCAAGTTTTGGATGGTTGAAGTACATTTGGCATGTGAAGTAATGTTGTGATATAATAAAAAAGTTTTTAAACTCAAGTTTTGGATGGTTTCAATCTACATTTAGCATGTGATATAATTTTAAATGTTTAATGTTTTTATTGGATAGTTGAACTACAATTGGCATGACATGTGAAGTAATGTTTTGATATAATCAAAAAGTTTTTAAAACTCAAGTTTTGGATGGTTGAAGTACATTTGGCATCTTAAGATTTCTTTTGATATCTACATACTCTTCTCTTGTTTGAGTGAAAAAAATTCTAATGGGAAGAACATAGCTTTTCAATGCAACTAACCATATAAATTGAGCTCTAATTGAAAAAAAAGTAAAGAAAAGTTAACATGCCACAAAACATGTCAGTAAAATAACATTCGTGGTTGTCATTTTTATTGGAATAGCTATAAATAATATTTTAAGGATTCTCCATCCAAAAACAATTTCAGTGAAGATAATCCTTAAGATGATTTAGTTATTCCAATAAAAATAACAACCAAGAATGTTATTTTGTTGGCTTTTTGGTTTTTTTTACTGTTGTTTCAAATAGAGCTCAATTGATATGGTTAGTTGTATTCAAAAGCTATGTTATTTTCATTGGAATTTTTTTTCACTCAAACAATAGTATGTAGTACATGTAGAGATCAAAAACAATCTTAAGATTAATTTCAAGTACGATTTCAAAACATTTTCCACATGATGATACTTTCATTGGCCTGTAAAAAGTAGTTCATGGGATATATATGTTCTTCTTCTTTCCCATATAAATGCCTTTAATTTTGATTTGAAATATAAGAAACTTAGATATATGTTTGTTGAATTAGGGTCAACGTCATTAATGCACTCATCTAGGTAGCCTTGTTGATTTATAAATTGGTAAATTGATGACATTTAGTGAATTGCACTCTATAACACACACACACACAGATATATATATACATATATCCAATACGTGCACAACATTTTTTATCAATACATATAGAACATGTCCAACTATTGGGCAGACAAATTTTGTACTAGATTTCAATCAGGAATAGAGATGTGGGTCAAATCCCACCAAAAGTCAGAGAAGTGCTATAAGTCTTTTGTCTGAAAGGAATATTCGTAAAAAAATATACTATGGATGATTTATTTACATTGTTGATACTTTTTACCAGAAAATCCCACAAGAAAAACTGGGTGTGCATTCAGTTCGTGTATATATACAGTACGTGCAACATTTTTCATCAATGCATGTATAGAAAAAATAATTTCAGTTACTTGCATTCTAGAACACATATATATATATATATATATATATCTAATACATGCAACATTGTTCATCAATGCATGTATAGAAATGCTACTTTCAGTTGATACTAGAGTGTGCATGTACCAAAACAATTTGTACATGTGCAAACACTTGCACAGATAACATAACAAGTCGGCTCAATTTTTAATTGACTGTTGGAAGTTCTAAAACATATAATCCAAATAGAATAAATTATTGGATAGTTCAATCAAAAAAATTCCAATGGAATGCCATCTTCAATAATTCGTTCATGATCGGATTTTGACATTTCGATTTCTTATTTTTGGTTTTTTTCTTTGATTGAACCTCTATCAACTTTATGCATGTTGCGCACACTAAGTGACTATATTGACAACTTATGACATCAGGTTCATAGTCTTCAAAGTAAACTAAATCCCCACCTTGATTAGTTTTTCTGAAAAAATATCCTTTCAGTATAATAGATCCTCTTTCATATGGAAACCCGTGATCATTATAGCTTTCTAATAATTTCATTTTTCATTCATTTCAATGCATCAAATAATACTTCACATTTTCATCATTTTTAGCAGGTGCAATTATAGAAAAAACATCTCCTGCACAATAAAACAAATTTAACAAACTTATGTATTTAAATTTATTTCTAGATCTTTATTATTCAAAAGAAATTCAAATGTTACCTTCTCTAACAAGATCAAAAACTCGATCACCATTAGATGATATTGTAGTCTCCTCTGATTGCATTTCTTCAAACATTGCAATAGACATTTTTCCCTTTCTATTTAGCTCTGTATGTTTCCAATATTTTAGATACATTTTTTTTTCACAAACGTCATTGCATTTTGTGTTGTCTATGAAAACATGATAGAAACAAGAATATTTTCTTTTATCCAATGCAAACACATTTATGGACGACTTTGTGTTAATTGAATGCAGTTTTCGAGTCCCTTTTATTGTTTCAACGTCATTTCCAATTGATCTATCTACATCTTTGATCCCAATATGCCAAAAAAACCCTTATGTGGAAAATTTAAAGAATAATGCAAATATGATATCAAAATAGAATTAAATATAATCATTGTGATAAATGTACACTATTTAAAATTAGATATATCTAATAAAAATTAAATTTAATGTATCTTTGCACTTCCCTTGATCGGTTAGTATCACGGCTTAGAGTAGCGATGCACCATTGAATAACTTCTTTCACGTCCACAAGTCGGATTGTAGAGGGGTTCATTTGATATCTTCTAAGTGTTTTTTCTATGCATGCACCTGCACCATCATGTTCTCCTTTTCCATGGCCAGTCTCAAATAAATTCCAATAATGTTTAATGCTGGTTTTCTTATGAAGACAACACAACGAAATGAATGATCATGTAGATTTGAATTGACCTACGCATCTGTCTAACCATATCCAATGCTCATTGAATGTTATTCCACGATTTTTCAATGAATCATAATTTTTTCCAAAACAATTTTGTACAAAATATGTATCACGTGTATGATCGTCACTAATATAAAAGTGATATTCTTTAATAATATTTCAATTTTAACTGGTGCTTCCTATATCATCAACATTTTTTTCAGCATGTCTATATATAATATGGACGAGCATGGAGACATGGTTAGAATGATAGTATTCACTCAGAATTTCTTTTTGTGGAACAAATGTGTAGTTTTCTGCAAGATCAATTACTGAAAAAATGGTCCCTTGTGGAAAAAATTCACGGGATTTTTTGAATTGCAAGTCTTTCCATCGAGCTCTATGGGAATGCTTGGTGTATTTGTAAATTTTTGCCTCAAACGTTCTCAAAAAGTCTATCACAAAAAATTGTTCTTCTCGTAATTCAATTCTTTTAACACTATTTTTACCTTGAATTGATGTATGGATATATTCATATCTCTTCCATTTCACTTTCATGTTGGAAAATGATTGATCATTTATATTAGTATGATATTTGCTTTGAAATTTAGTCGAATTTCCACAATCATCGCATTTTTGACCACCAACACATTTCTTTTCGTAAAATACTTCATCGCTTTCTCTTTCACATAGAATTTGAGATATGAAATCACGAATAGTGGAAGGAGGAGGTGAATCTTTCCAAAATGTTCTACCAAAATCAAGGAATGTGTGATAATATAACTCAAATTCCACATGATAACGACAAAAACAAGTGTCGCGTACGGTGATAGGTTTTACATACCATGGTTTTTTTTGAATAAAAGCACTGATTGAAACATGAATTTCACGATTCTCTTCTTTGAACTTGTTCAAAAAATCTATTTGAGTGGTTTCCAAGAAATGTTTTTCATGTTCTTCGTACTGATTTCGTGTTATTCTTCTTCGCATCACATGCCTTGCAGTTGGAGAAACACGCGAATTGTTCTTCAATATTCATATATTATTTTTTTTTACATTTTCTGCAAGTCTATCTTTGTATGGTTTCGTACAAATAGCTCTCCAACAAGTGAGTTCATCATTTACATATATTTGAAACCAAAATTTCCGATGTTTGTGAAAAGTTTTTCACGAGGTTCCTAATGCTCGTGCCATAGATTTTACCAAGAGATTCTCTTTAGTACTTGATGAAACCGCTGCAATATGTATTATTCTACGTAAAACTGAAACATTTTTTTATCAAGATCTTATAATTAGATTTATAGCACTATTTATATTTTGTATCGCATTTTCCTTCATTTTTTTATCTTTGGTTGATTTTCGAATACCCAATAAAATCGTAGCTTGTTTTAATTTCCTTAATGATAGGAGACCTTTCAATATTTGGGCTTGAACTGTCACATTTTCCTTTATGAAATACTTATAAAAAATGTGGTTAACACGATATCATATATAATGGTCAACTTTTTTATCTCCATATGTGTGAGTGTCAACATTTTCTAACATCTCATCATCGACATTGATTTCATCTGTACATATTCAAGTTAATAATACATAATAAGTTTACAATTAAATAAATAACTTAATTAATAAATATATGCATAACTTGAATAATGCGTGCATGTGTTCAACATATATATATATATATACATACCTTGTGATTCAATTTTTTCACTTGAATTTCTTTCAAAATTTTCATCGTCTTCAATCATTGGTTCAATATCTCTTTCACTTTCTATTTCAAAATTTTGTATCTCATCATCAATGTTTTGAGGAATATATCTCTCTATTTACATTGAAAAATATTTTTCAAATTATTTCATCAGATAAAAATTAAGCTTCACATTTTACACTAGGAAAGTTTTAAATATATCAAAATCATAATATTTACATTTACATACCTGCTTCAACTTCAAGTTGAGGTTGATTTTCCCCTTCAATATTTGAGAGTGCTTCTATATTTATTTTGCGAGAATGTCTCATCTCTTCTCTTAGTTTTTCAGGGTCTCTTTTTCGATCATATTTTCTCATACAATTCATTCGATTTCCAATGATAATAGAGTATGAAGTTATAAAATTTTCCTTCAAAAATTTAGACAAAAACTCAATTAAAAAAAATTCGTAAGAGATTGAATTTAAAAAAAAAAAGTCTTTTTAAATTTTTTGCAAAAAATACATACTCCAATCCAAAACACTTACTTTAAAAATTTCTAGAAAAAAATGTCCTATAAAAATGAAATGAAGCTCAAAATATTTCCTTCCAAGTCCTACAAAAAAATTTCATTTAAAAAGTTAGACAAAAACTAATTTTAAAAAATCATTATAAAAGATTTACTTCAATCCAAAACACGTACTCTAAAAAAATGTCACTTCAAAAAATGCCTCCAAAAAATATCCATTGAAAATTAATTCCAACTTTATAAAAAACGCCACTTTAAAATATACTTCAAAAATATCGCTTTAAAAGTACTTACAAAAAATTTCCAAAAAATGTCCTTTCGAAATTAAGCCCAAATCCATGCCTTCAAAAATAATGAAAATTAAGCCCAAATACATACTTTCAAAAGAAATGAAGTCCAAAAAACATCCAAAAAACTGTTTCACATACCTCCAAGAAAAAGCCTCCAAGAAAGGGTCTTCAATTTTTTTTTTTGAACGTACCTCCAAGAAAAGTCCTTAAACCCAAAACAACTCTTTGCAAAATCAAATCAAGACTTTTGTAATACATACTTTCAAAAAAAATTAAGTCCAAAAAACTGTTTCACATACCTCCAAGAAAAAGCCTCCAAGAAAAAGTCTTCAAAAATGTTCTTTGAATGTACCTCCAAGAAAATTCCTTAAATCCAAAACAATTATTTGCAAAATCAGACCAAGAATTTTGTAAAATCAGACCAAACGTATGAAAATATGTGAAAATAATGAATGATTTTGTGACAATTTATATTGCCACGAAATGTTTCTTTTGGAGGGGCTCGACGGTACTTTCCGGCCGATGGAAAGTTAGGTAAAAGTTCATCCAAAATTTCTATAAATAGTTAGGCCAAAATTTTTTGTCATTTCACCTAACGGTCGTTGGTGAAAAAAAAATTCGGCCAAACTTTGTTTAAAAGTTTGGCCAAACTAAAGCATCACCAATTACGCAGAACCAAGCTCTGAATATGTATCTACAACTTTGGACTTATTAAACTCCATGAAACATTCTGAATTAACTGTCAGAATCAAGATAAGAATTTTTAGAATTGAATCTACTTTCAGGAAATATAACTTTTATGGAATTTCATAAATATTTACTAATTTTAATGAATTTTGTAATAAAACGGGTGCGAACAATTTCTGAAGATCATTGTGATTCAGTGAAATCAAAATTTTGTATCTTCCAAAATACATTGTAAAAAAAAAGTGAAAAAATTATGGTACATTACATTGGTCTGTTATCTGTAATGGGTAGCTTTTAGATTTTTAGTTTATAACTTATATTTTAAGAAATTTCTTGCGTCGCGAAATATATTCAAAATATGCAGTTTTTTCATGTTGGACGAGTTCAAAAAATTCTAGTAATTATAATATGCATCCATTGGCTTTGTAAATATGAGGCAACCGAAGTAGACTATGTCTAGATTATTGTAACACATTTTGTTTCTCAAAAACACTAATTTTTAAAGAATACAACATTGTGTATTAACATTACTTCTTATGAATCCGTTGATTTTTAAAAAACACACACTCAAAGAAACGCTAAGTTGACATATCAATGTGTATAAAAAAATTCCAAAAAATAAGCAATAGAAAGCTAACTAAATTTCTGACAACTTTTATTTTTATTACAAAATGAAATTCTAAACAGAAAAAATTGTTTTAGCTCGCAGAAAGTTGAAGAACCGAAAAAAATGAATTTTTTTCTCAAAAAAGGGAAAAAAGTGTAACACAACTTCACATTTTCACCCATTACTCACTTAAACTCTGTAGGGGTACATTTTTATGATGAATTTATCAATCTGTTATTTTTTTTCTCATTACCATAAATTTGGAATGGCTTAGTTATGGCTATTTCTAATTTTATCTCTACATATAGTACTTAAAAGTTTGATGACCTTTCTGGTGCCATCCTTAGTGAGGAAATGTGACAGAAAATATCTGATGAGACATCAGGTAAAGTTTTTACTACAAAGACTAGGGGAAGAAACATGGAAAGAGGAAGGAGCCTAGGAAATCGTAGTAATTCAAGTCAAGGAAGATTTAAATACATATGAGGGACATTGTTCTAGAAATATGGGATGAAAGTACACGTGAGGAAAGACTGCGAATCCTAGAAGGGAAAAGAAGGATATGGACATCAAGAGAAAATTCATGAAGAAAATGTGACATGATATTTGTTGTAAGATGGTTTTATTCTTTCAATACATAATATTATATATATCTAGATGGTAGATTTAGGGGCTTCATTCCATTCCACATCCGAGAAGAATAATTTCCATGAGTATGTTCAACGAGATTTTGAACAAGTTCATTTAGGTGATGAAAAACCATGTAAAATCATTGGAATGGGTAAGGTTTTTATAATTCAGAAAGTTGGAAACAAATTGTTGTTTAAGGAGGTAAGAAATTTTCAAGATCTAAAGAAAAATATAAGTTCAATATGGAAATTTTGTGGTGAAGGTTGTGTAACTAAATTCATGGACAAAATATGGAAGGTCATTGAAGGAGTCTTGGTAATATAAAAATGAGAAAAGTTTGGTATGTTCTATTTATGCAATGATATTTCTAATTATGTTAATGCTTTAACCTCCATGAGAGAAAATATGAATGTGTGTCATGATAGGCTCCAGCACATGAGTGAGAAAGTGATGCAAATTCTTCACTCAAGAAATTTATTGCTAGATTTGAAGCATGTTGATTTTGATTTGTGTGAAAATGACTTTTAAGTAAACAAGAGATTCAGATTTCTCAGAGTTGAGAAGGAAAAGAAGAGAAAAAAAATAGAGCATGTGCATACAGATGTATGGGGACCTACTCATGTATTGTCTCTCAGTGGATCTTTATATTATGTTATTTTTATTGTTGATGTAACTGGGAGAACCTGGATTTATTGTATTTGAAATAAATATGATTTATTTGATACTTTCAAGAAGTGGAATGTTTTGGTTGACAATGAGAGAGGAAATAATTTTAAGTGTCTCAGATGAAATAATTGATTTGAGTACCAAAAAAAATAGTTTGATAACTATTGTTGAGAGTGTGGAATTTGGAGAGAGAACATAATTCCAGGAATGCCACAGGAAAATGGGGTGTCAGAAAGGATGAACATGACAATCATATATCATGCAAGGTGCATGAGATTGCATGTAGGATCTCCCTTACAATTTTTGGCATATGTTGTAGATATTATTATTTATCTAATAAATTGAGGGCCTTCAAGTTCCTTATATTGTGGTATCCTAGAGGAGGCATGGACACGTAAAAAGGTAAATTTATCATTTTTAAATACTTTCAGTTCTGAAGCCTTTTTCCATATCAATAAAGAAAATAAAATAAAGGTTGAGGCAAAATAAAATAAATGTAACCTTATTAGATATGGTATTAATGATTTTGGTTATCCTATATACGATTATGAAAATCCCAAAATAATTAGGAGTAGATATTTCATATTCAAAGAAAATGTATTTTCTAAAGACCAAATGCAGGAAAAGAAACAAGAAAAGGGAAAGAAAGAATACATAGTGCTTAATGAGATCTCAAAAAAGTAAAGGTGGACGGAAATCAAAATGATCGGCAGCTACAATAACAACAACAACAACCACAACAACAATAGGTACCTCAAACCCCTGAAAGTGGTGTTAGAAGATCTAATAGGATAACTAGACCCCCTAAACAATACTCTCCTTCATTACATTATGTACCATTGACTGATTATGGTGAACCAGAAATATATGAAGAAGTAACACAAGTAGAAACGAAGATGAAGTAGGACCAAGTCATTATTGAAGAGATGGAATATTTGATGCATAACAAAACTTAGGACTTCGTCAAGTTTAGTACAGGTGAAACAAAATTGCAAAATAAATCGGTTTACAGTTTGAAGGAAGAATATGGAGGTAAACATAGGTATCAGGCTAGACTTTTGGTGAAGGGGTTTACACAAAATAAAGGTATAGAATTTGATGAAATTTTCTCTCGTTTTGTTAAAATGACTTCAATCATACATATTTTACGTCCAGTGGAAAAATAATATTTTCATATTGAGTAGTTATATGTAAATGCCACATTTCTCTGTGGGGATTTGGAGGAAAAAATATATATGCATCCACCACAATGGTATGAGATCAAAGGGAAAGAGAGATTAGTGTGAAAATTGAAGAAGATCTTGTATGGCTTAAAACAAGCTCCAAGGGAGTGGTATCTAAAATTTTGATAGCTTTATGTCTAAAAAAGGCTATACTAGATGTCACTATGACCATTTGGTTTATCTTATAAACCAAAATGATGGTAGTTATATTATATTTATATTGTATGTAGATGGCATGATTCTTGCAGGGTCTAACATGTGGGGAATAAATGTGCTCAAAGATAAATTGGAAAATGCATTTACAATGAAGGATTTGGGTGTTGAAAAATAAATCCTTCATATGAGAATTACTAGAGATGGGAAAATTTTCAAATTAACAATCACAAATTAATATTGTCTGAGAGTGAATAGATAGAGAAGGTGTCCGAAATATTTAATATGTAGAATGAAAAGCCAATTAGTACAACTTTGGCTAGCCGTTTAAAAATAAGGAAGGTTAAGTGTCCTGAGACTTAGATTGAGATGGATTATATGCGTAAAGTTCCATATGCATGAGAACTTGGGAGCTTAATTTATGTAATTGTATGCACAAGTCCTGATTTTTCATATGTAGTGGGAGTTGTATGCAGGTGTATGAACAATCTAGGAAAAGAGCATTGGATGGAAATGAAGTGGATTCTTAGGTATTTGAGAGGTACCACAAATCAAGAATTATGATTTGGTGGTTGAAACATTGCTCTATAGGGATATGTTGATGTCGATATGGTAGATGATAGAGATAAAAAGAGGAGCACCAAAATATATGTGTTTACTGTAGGTGGAGCAACTATAAGTTTGGTTTCAAACTTGCAAAAAAAAAATTCACATCCAACTATAGAAGTAGAGTATGTTGTTAGTACATAGGGTAGTAAAGAAATAATTTGATTACAAATGCTTATGGATGAATTAGGAAAGAAGAAATAGATGGGAATTTTATACAGCGAGATCGAGAGTGTCATTAATTTTGCAAAGAACTCTTGCAAAGAACTCAACATCTCATTCAAAGACTAAACATATAAAACTAAAGTACGATTTCATATGGCCAGTGTTGGAAGATGGATAATTGAAGCTAGAAAAGATACACACTAGGAATAATCCTGTAAATATTTAAAAAAAAGAGGTTATAACCAGGGAGAAATTGAGATTTTGATCAGTTTCAACTAGCCTTTAGGTATGATAGTGAGGATGAGAAATAGTGAGTTCCAAGTGGAGTCATTGTCAAACAAGTGAAACAACAATGAAATTTATATAATTGGTCTCGAAGTGGGAGGTTCTTGGGTGTTGAGCCTGATCATATTCCATATTTTTCAAAGTTATTTTGTTTCATCTGTGTTGGATCCTTGTTCCTAATGAGGCAAGAACATCGATTGTATGATCTCCGTCTGGGAGGTCTAGGAGGTGCTGGCTAAAAATAGATGAAAAAATTCCTTATAAAATATTTTAATTTGGGGTGTATATAAGTAAAGAAAGTAACTCAAGATTGTATGTTAGTTGAGGCAGTTTATTAGATAGGGTAAGGATGATCTCAGAAAGAAGTGGGAAATGATGAGGCTAATGTTTTCATTTAGTGGCCGTGAAAAATATTAAGAATCAAAGGTAACCACACAAACAAAGGAACTTCATAAACCTTTGGATGCAATTATTGTAACATCACTCCTAAGCAATTTTTTTTTTTTTTCCTCTGGAGTCTCCCATATTTCTATACATAATTTTTCCCATTCACTCCTTTATATTTTTATACATATAGTAGAATTTTCATAAATTCCTTTAGAAATAGTGGATCCTTTATATCTCACGACAATTCCCTACTAAATTCATATCTAGAGACAATTCCCTACAAACTAAGTTAATACATGTATATTATTAAATCATGAAAAATATACATAGGTGTTTTAATCCACCTCCAATATTGTATAGGTTTCTATATGGTAATACCATACACCAAATACACAACTATATCAAAGATATACCAATGTAATACATTCTTATTATATCTATATGTCTCCCACTTACAGGTTATACGTATCACTTTGATGTACCATTACACATCTTTTGGATTTTTGGTCTCAACCCACTATAGAGATTTATAATTATGCTCATACGTCTCATTCGTAATTGGACTACGCTTTTTAATACTTGTTACCAAAAATAGTTGGCCATACGTGGAACGATAGATATATTCTATGGACTGGGTTGATATTTATACATGTTTTCCTATTCCCTCCTCTTGATACACTCAGGATTCAAGACTTATTAATTAAACATTTCATGCATTTGATGCTCAACTATACTTGTGGGCTCCATGATGGTTTTGCATTTAATGAACGTACGTTTTTAAGTCTCGTTACACCGTCCTAAAATCCAAATCTGACTTCAAATCTTCCTCGGTGTACAACTCTGCTCCTCATAATTTTATTTACACCAAGTTTTGGTTTTCGGAGGACGATGCATTTAAGTCCAAAGTTTATCGTATCACTTGGGATTATTCTCTGCACTGTCGAGGTGATTTTATATAGTTTGGTGATATGGAGTGGTTTATCGTCGCACACGTGGATGATGATCCCAATTTGATTTCTAGGGTTTCATATGGTATTAAAATGTAAACTCAAATGGGTCGACTTCATTTTGCCGCTCCGTCAATTGTTGTTCTGTTCTTCACTCCAGGCGAGCCGTTTGACCTCATTCTTGTCTCGACTAGTGTATGATTTTCGCACCTAGAATGGCTTGGTGCTTCTTCCCCTGTGTATATGGTAGGTGATTTGTTGTGTATTATCATTAGAGATAATATAATTTTTTATTTTTTCCATCGTTCATTTCGATTTCTCAAGCGATATGGTTCTGGTATCATAGCTACTCTCTTCTCTTGTAGTGTTTCCCTTCGTCGTTTCATCTCGTTGCTATTTTGAGACAATACTCAAAAAAAAAATTATGGTTTCACCCTCCGCAGGTTTATATGAGTATTTGGATTTGTTCATGGAGTTACTAGAATGCTCAAATTCTTCCTTATGCAAGGGCGGAAGAAATTCCCATCGTACTTGATAGGTAATTCTTCGCCGACCCTCACGTCGCCCTCTTCTTCTCTCATTTTGTTTGTAAAATAATTATTCTAACGCTCTCCTTATCTCGTTTCATTCTAGAGTAAGGGAATTTGGTTCAATACGACTTGTATGAGGTATTTACTTGTTCGACTTTTCATTTTCCACACTCTTCTATTTTTTTTTTTATCTTTGTCTCCATTTTTTCCCGAAATTAACTCATTCTACCTGGATGTTTACAGGTAATGACACGTTGAGGGTATTTTTACAGAATTATTCCTTTGGTCTTCTCTAGAATCCAACCTAAGTTTTCATTCACTTGTATTGAATAGGTCGGTATTACCTCACGCTTCGAGATCCAGAGTGATTTTGTATAAGATGCAAGATTTCGTCTCGTCTAGAGATTTTGTTTTAGTTCTAGTCTCTGTAAATTTTTTTGTTGTGACAATTGTAAAAATTAGGAATTTCAGTTCGGTGGAACTGTGACATTATTCTCTCAATAGGCGAAAGAAATAGTATACTGTTCTGTTGATATTTTGATAGGTTACCTCTGTGGTATAAAATATGTTTTAAGTTTAAATGGTTGTCATTCCCAGAATACCCTCTGGTTTTTAAATTTTTTTGTTCCATACTGTTTATTTGTGTAATAAATTTTCAGTACAGGCTTTAGTTAGGCTCAATATTGTTCTTTTCTCCTATAATGGCATCCATCTATATTTAATACTAGCTGCATAGATGTTCGTGAAATTATACTTAACTCCATAGTGTTAATGGTTGTCAATTTCGTTTTGTTATTTAACCGAGAGGTTTTACGAACTCAATGTACCCTAGTAATATGAACCAATGGTTACTCACTTATAATTTTGTTCTACTATACAGATTTCTCATATGAAAATGAGAGTTTTTTTTTTCTGCTATGTTTGTCATATCACTTCATACAAGGATATAATGTAGCTGCCATATAGGAGAATGTTTGTACTCCAATGCAACCTCTTGAGTTCTGTGTAATTATTGCACTTTATGTATATGTGTTGGAACATAACTGATACTCTGTTTCTAATCATACTTCCCTTATTTATCATTCTACAGTAAAATCTTATTGTTAATATAGTTCTATTACCATAGAATTTAATAACTAAATTATCAATACCAGTATCGTGTTTCTTTGTCCACAGAGGCAAAGAGTTACTTATTTATTGTATAAGAAAAATTGGTTAATAATTAAGTTGATAGGTACTCATTTAATAATTGATATTCACTCTATACCTATACATTTATATAGACATCTACTGCTGTTATAAATATATCCACGTATCATGTATGTAATTCAGTATAATTTTATGGAGAATTAATGGCTTCTACCATTTTTTCAGTTTGTTCTAATTTTTCAGAACATTATTATCATAAGTAGTCTTACAAAGAGAAATCATATATTATCAGTAGTCTCTTTTCCTTCCTTAATTATTGTTAATTTAGTATATTTGCTTCTACATTGAATTTAACATTCTCCACTTAACTAGTAGTATGACTACATGCAATTACGTGGAAATAGCCAAACAGAGACTGATAATTTCTACTCACTCTATTCAACTCTCAGTGTTTTGCAATTGAGTTAAATAATATATATATTTCCAAAGAAAATTAAAGTTACACTTTACTTGTACTAAGGAGTCTATTTAATATCTAAGGAATTATTTAATATCTCCAGATTTAGACCAACCTATGGTTTATAGATTCTGGTTGATAGTATTCCTTAGACTATACTCCTACTACACTACATAAATCTAGAAGAGTTATTTCATCTATAGAGTTCTGTTAAAAGTAAGGAACATAAATTTTAACTTAATTAAAACAATAGCTACAACACTCACCAGTACAATACTCAAGCAATTTATTTTAACCATTCATAGAAATCTTATAAGCATACCAATTAGGCAGTTGACCAATCCTCCCAACCTTAGAGTTCCTTTGTCTCCCAAACTCACCCCCGAGCTGAGATATTCCCCAAGAAAAGACCAACCCCAATATGTTCTAGAGTAGCTTATTTAAGCTTATGCTCCCCAAAGCCTGCTTCTAATTCTGCATCCAGAATTACAGGATGCTTTTATTCCTGTTTGCTTAGGCTTCCCTTATTTAGGGAATTTTAAAGTTGCTTTTTGCTTTTCCAGATTTTTAGGGGAAATCTACATTTTTCCTCAAAAAATCTAAATTAGAAATAAATTATTTCAATGATTTTTGAAAGATTTTTGGGGAATGTCTTAGCCTCTTTCCACGCCTCATTGATTTGGCAAGTGATCTCAAAATTCTCATTTGGTCAATATGCACAAAATTATTTTATTTATTTTTCATAATTAAATAATTAATTACATCCACACAATAATTATCCATTGGGGTCCACTCCCCTTTGGATTGAAGTTCAATTGTCTAGCTTGAAAAACATAAAACTAGGGGTGTTACATATTCCCCCTCTGAAATAAACATCGTCCTCAGTGTTAAAAACTAAATACTAGAGTTTACTTTGAAAATAGATATGGATATTTTTCCATCATCTCAGCTTCTCTTTCCCAGGTAGCTTTTTAAACAGTAAATTTCTTCCACTGCACCTTTACTCTTGCTACAGTTCTATTTGTCAATTCAATTTCTTCCCGCTCCAATATTTGAAGCGACTCTGGAAGGAACTCCCCTTCTGGTTCCACCTGTATCACATTCCAATAAAAAATGTGAGAAGCATCATGTACATATATTTTTAATAATAAAACATGAAACACATCATGAACTTTAACATGGGGCGGTAGGGCCAGCTTATAAGCCACTGGTCCCACCCTCTCTAACACCTCAAAAGGCCCACAATATCTAGGATCCAATTTTGCACAACTTTGAGCATAAGGTGTACTCTTTTTGGGTTTAATACACAAGTACACATGATCACCCACTTTGAACTCTCGATGTACCCTTTTCTTATCAACATAGTTTTTATGTTGATCTTGTGTTGTCTTGATGTTTCTTTGTATTTTTTTAACAATCCCTTCCATTTACTGTAAAGTATTTGGTCCCAATACTAGCTTATCTTCCGATTGGCTCCAACTTAAAGGAGTACAACACTTCCTTCCATAGAGTGCTTCAAATGGACTCATTCTGATGGAGGATTGATAGCTGTTGTTATAAGCAAATTTAGCTAAATGGAAGTAGTCTTCCCATTTTTATGGCCGGTCCATCACATACATTCTACGCCTAAACTATGAACTTCAATATCTTCCATGTGAAGGGTATGGTTACGATGACAGGGCACAAGGTGTTGAGTGTTAAGTTCCTAGGGACTAGTCCCATTGGACCATCAACCATTGAGCCACAACAACTCAAGAAGATAACTAGTGGAATCCATGATACCTGAGATTCAATAAGAGTTGTTACGACCATGGTTCTCACCCAAAGTCACAAGAAACTACGCATTCAACAGTCACAATAGCTTCGACTATTTTTTTAGGCACTAAAATTATCAAAAAAAAATAAAGTTGGAACTAGTTCAGTTCTAAATCTCTCTATTCGCACCTTTACAAAAAAAGAATTCAGAGTTTCGCAATTTTTGGACCCTCGCACCTTCGCAATTTTCTTTGGTTCGGAGTTGTGTGTGAAATTAATATTTCGCGCGAGAAAACTGTCGACCAAAAGATTGTGTTGGCGTTTGATTGAAAATTTTTATAAAACTTTCATATATAACATTCAATAAAACTCTCGACCAAGATTTGTCTAAACTCTTGCCCGAGAGTTTTCTAAACTCTCGGCCGAGAGTTTTATAAATTGTTGGCCATGAGTTTTATCGGGAAAACTCTCGGGCGCAAACTCTCGACCGAGAGTTTTTTAAACTTTCAGCCGAGAGTTTTCTCACGCGGTTAAATGTAACTTTAGGTGGGTTAAACTCTTGGTCAAGAGTTCTAAATTTCTCAGTCAAGAGTTTTAGAAATTTCTCGTCCGAGACATTATCTTGGCCAAGAGTTTTTGGTCAACAAAAAACTCAGAAAGTTCTGTAGTTTTCAAGAACCTTCAACTTTGGAGGGACAAAACACCTACAAAAAAAAAGTTTCATATGTCGGACCAAGTACCATTAGATTCATCTCTAAATCTAGTTTTTGATGATGTGAGATTTATGGAGTTTCATTAAAAAATTCAATTTTTTATTAATTTTTTACTAAACTGTGTCACTGTGGAATTTCATTGTTCGAAAAATTGCACTGAATGAAAATTCAATAACTTTAAAATGAGGACATCAAAAAATTCAAAAAATTCATATTTAATTTCCTCTCCCTGTCTACTTCAAAAGGGTACTCTCATTTCTCTTATTGACAATCACAGTGAAAAGAAAATCTAAGGATCATAAAATGTATTGAAACATCACTGTTTTTTTGTCTTCGTCCATTTCAAAAAATAATAAAAAATAGTGATTTAATCTGAAAATTACCGAAAAATAGTCTAGGCACTAGTGCAATATATGCAGATTATGATGCTATGGTTTTTTTCCAAAAAATGAATAATCTTCGCTAAAACAGGTTAAGGATCATAAAGTGACTATTTATGTTTGCCTAAAAATTTCAAGTATATGCAGTTAGTAAACAAGAAATTTACCCCTCAATATGTCAATATTTTTCTTTTAAAAAAATATGGGTATGGAGGTAAGACAATTCTCTACAATTCTTGTTTTTATGTCAAAGCATAATTTGCAATAAAAATATGAGTTTAGTGGAGTTGAAGTTGAAAAACATAGAAAATTACAATTTTCAATGTCAAAAAAGGGCAAAAAGTGTTTCCCAACTTCACATTTTCAGCCATCAACATATCCTCCAAGATCCGATTTTTTCTCCCTGTTTGACCATTCGTCTAAGGGTGATAGGCAGTACTAAAATTCAGTTTAGTGCCCATGCCCCGAAATAGACCTTTCCAAAAGGCAGCTGGGAACTTAGCGTATCTATCAGAAATAATCATCTTTGGGACCCCGTGTAGTCTTACTATCTCTTTTAAGAACACATATGCTACTTGGGCTGTCCCAAAAGTAGATTTTATAGGTACGAAGTGTGCATCCTTTGTTAAAGTGTCTACCACTACCATCATAGAGTCATGCTGGTACTTTGTTCTGGGTAACCTGGTTATGAAATCTATGGAAACAATGTCCCATTTCCACTCTGCAATTGGAAAGGGATTTAAAAGACCAACTTGATGTTGATGCTTAGCTTTAACTAGTTGACATTCTATGCATCTCGCTAAATATTCTGCTACGTCTTTTTTCATTCCTGGCCAAAAAAATTTCTTTTTCAAAGCTGTTAGCATTTTATGATATCCAGGATGTCCTGAATATGGTTGTTTATGATATTCATCTAGGATTTCTTTTTTCAAGGACTCTACATTGGGGATATACAATTTGTTTTTATAGGAGATTAGCCCTTTCTGGTTTTGGGTGTACTCAGCCATTTATTTTTTTAACATTTTCTCTTGTAGATTCCCATAGTTTGGATCTTGATCTGCTACCTTTTTAACTAGTTCTTCTAAGTCAAGGGTAGCACTACTCCCAATGTTTCTTATGTCTTGGCAAGCATTTCTGCTTAGAGCATCAGTGATTTTATTCTCTTTCCCCTTGAGATGTTTTATGTCCATATCAAATTCACTTAGAAAATATAACCATCTAGTTTTTCGAGCATTCAAATCTGTTTGGGAAAAGAAATACTTGAGACTAATATGATCAGTCATCAATGTAAATTTTTTTCCAAGAAGATACTGTCTCCACATCTTAAAGGAATGAATTACAGCAGCAAACTCCAAGTCATATATGCTATAATTCTGCTCATGTTTCTTAAGCTTCCTAGACTCATATGAAATAACAGAATTTTCTTGCAACAGCACTCCTCCCAATCCCTCTCTACATGCATCAGTACACACGACAAACCCCTTATCCAGATCTATAATATTTAGTATAGGGGCTGTAGCGAGTTTTAACTTTAGTTGCTGAAAGCTGTTTTGGCATTTTCAGTCCACTGAAATTTGGTGCCTTTTCGTTGTAGTGAAGTTATGGGATATGCTATTGCAGAAAATATTTCCACAAACCTTCGATAATAACCTTCAATTCCCATAAATGATCTCATTGTTGAAACATGTGTCGGCACCGGCCATTCTCTAATAGCCTTTATTTTCTCAGGGTCAACAGCCAATCCTTGTTTAGAAATAATATGCCCCAAGTATTGAATATTGTCTTTATGAAATTCACATTTACTGAATTTAGCATATAATTGGTTTTCTTTCAATGTTTTCAAAACTATCCTTAAGTGTTCTTTGTGTTCTTCCTCGCTTTTTGAATAAACCAGAATATCGTCTATAAACACTAGCATGAATTTATCCAAATACTTGTTCAAAAAGCTGTTCATTAGGCACATAAAAGTGGCAAGGGCATTTGTGAAACCAAAAAGTAGGACTACAAATTCGTAGTGACCATACCTGATTCGAAAAGTTGTTTTACTAATGTCTTCCTCCTTAATTCTGAGTTGGTGATAACCAGTCCTCAGATCAATCTTAGAAAATACTGAAGCCCCTCTTACTCGATCAAAAAGGTCATCAATTCTGGGCAATGGATATCTATTTTTAATTGTCAACTTATTCAGCTGACGATAGTCAATGCACATTCTAAAGGTTCCATCCTTCTTTTTCACGAACAACATCGGTGCTCCCCAAGGAGACACACTCAGTCTGGTATAACCTTTATCCAACAATTCCTGCAACTACATTTTCAGCTCTATGAGTTCAGGGAGGGCTCATCCGATAAGGGGATCTGGAAATGGGTGTCGCTCCAGACACCAAATCGATGGAATAGTCAATCTCTCTTTTAGGGGGAAGATGAGGAATCTCATATGGAAAAATTTCTTTGAAATCTCTTACCAATGGTAGAGTGTCTAACAGGTTTTCTTTAGGTTGCTGTCCTAATTCTTCAACATGTACAACATATACTTGATATCCTTTCCTAGCTGTTCTTTTTAATTGTAAAGCGAATATTTGTCTTATAGAAATTTGCTTTGGTTTTCCTTTGAGTATAAAGGGTCTCCTTTCCTCATCTATGTAGTGCATATTTTTATACCAACAGTTCATCGTAGCCTTTCTCTTTTCTAACCAGTCCATTCCTATCAACAAGTCATATGAGCCTAAGGGAAGAATATTTAAATTTACTTCTGTCTGAAAATCACTTAATTCAATTACTGTTTGAGGTAACTTATGAGTTACTTTTCTCTTGGTGCCAGTGGCTAACTAGACCAACCAAGACTGCTAGAATTTTTCAATCTTGAGATTGCATTTCTCTACAACTTATGGACGAATGTAACTCAAAGAAGCACCCGAATCAATCAAAACTGTAACAGATTGGTCAGCGATCTTACCTTCGATCTCGACCATAGTAGGCTAGTGTTCTGCTTGTCAGTTCTCCAAGGCTGCACTGATAGTGGGTATATTCCTTGCTATATCATTCACTGTGGTAGCTTCTTGACCCCTCATAATCATCTGAATATTTCGGCATGGACAGTCCCTCAAAAAATGAGGTTCTCCGCAGCCCCAACATTTCAAAGGCTCCCGCATTTTAACCATTCCTTCCTTTTTATTATCTCCATCTATTTGCTTTGAACCAACTTGGGACTAAGCAATTTGAATTTCCTTTGGTTTGTTAAATTTGTTCCGTTGATGATCTCTACCAAAATTCTTCAAGTAAGCTGGTTTCTGTTTCTTTCCTTTGAATTCACTCTTGTTTACCCAGCTTTTCCAATGATCCCCCTTTCCTTTAAACTATTGGTAGCATAATCTAGCTTTCCTCACCGCTTCATCCATATTTTTTGGATTATCGAACTCTATTTTCTCCTTGTACACAGTAGGCAAAAAGTTCAAAAACCTTTGTACCTTTGCCTTCTCTTCATGAATATAAGGAACATAGCTTAATAAATTTGTAAACTTGGTGACAAACTCATCTATGGTGAGCTGTCCCAATCTGAGTTCGTGGAAATCCTTTGCTTTATCATCATAATAACGTTTGTTTAGATAGCGGTTTTTAAACTTGACTTGGAAATCTTCCCAAGTCACTATTTTTTCATCAATGGCATGGACCATTTTCGTGTCCTCCCACCACAAGGTGGCCTTACCCTGTAACTGGTAGAAAGCTAGTCTAGCCTTCATATTTCTCTCGTATTCATAGACCTGGAAATATTTAATTATATTCAACAACCATGCCTCAACATCTTCCTCCTTCTCCCCATTATAGGAGGGAGGCTTAATTTTTCGGAATTCACCCTATAATTCCTTCCTCTGTTTAGACTGGTGTCTATTAGTGTCATCTTCCTGAGATTCATCAGAGAACTTGCCTTTCTTCCTCTTTCCGGAACCTTCACCTTCTTGGCTGTTCCGCAAAGTGAGTTCTCTTATGAGCTATTCCTGCTCCTCACTAGCTAATGACAGCTTGTCATTATGGCTTCTTATCTTAGCCATCTCCCGTTGCAACCTGTGCAACATAGCTGTCAAAAGAGCGTTGGGATCTAGCGTGTTATCTTCATCATGTAGATCAACATAAATTTCATCTCCTTCACCCATTGACTTTTTAGTTCCAGTACCACTGTACACTAAACAAAACAACATTAGAAATATATATATATATATATATATATATATATATATATAATTTTTTTAAACAAGAAATAATTTATACAGTGAACACAACAACAACCTAGTTTTTCTAACATGAGCTCTGATACCATTTGTAACATCACTCCTAAGCAATTTTTAATTTTTTTCCTCTGGAGTCTGCCATATTTCTATACATAATTTTTCCCATTGACTCCTTTATATTTTTATACCTATAGTATAATTTTCATAAATTCCTTTAGAAATAGTGAATCATTTATATCTCAGGACAATTCCCTACCAACTTCATATCTAGAGACAATTCCCTACCAACTAAGTTAATACATGTATATTATTAAATCATGAACAATATACGTAGGTGTTTTAATCCACCTCCAGTCTTGTATAGGTTTTTATATGGTAATACCATACACCAAATACACAACTATATCAAATATATACCCATGTCATACATTCTTATTATATCTATATGTCTCCCACCTACAGGTTATACGTATCACTTTGATGTACCATTACACACATTTTGGATTTTTGGTCTCAACCCACTATAGAGATTTATACTTATGCTCGTACATCTCATTCGTAATTGGACTACGCTTTTGAATACTTGTTACCAAAAATCGTTAGCCATACGTGGAACGATAGATATATTCTATCGACTGGGTTGATATTTATACATGTTTGCCTATTCCATCCTCTTGATACACTCGGGATTCGAGACTTATTAACTAAACATTTCATGCATTTAATGCCCAGCTATACTTGTGAGCTCCATTATGGTCTTGCATTTAATGAAACTATGTTTTTAGGTCTCGTTACACCGTTCTAAAATCCAAATCCGACTTCAAATCTTCCTCGGTGTACAGCTCTGCTCCTCATAATTTTATTTACACCAAGTTTTGGTTTTCAGAGGATGATGCATTTAAGTCCAAAGTTTATTGTATCACTTGGGATTATTCTCTATACTGTCGAGGTGATTTTAGATAGTTTGGTGATATGGTGTGGTTTATTGTTGCACACGTGAACGATGATCACCATTCAATTTCTAGGGTTTCATATGGTATTAAGATGTAAACTCAACTGAGTCGACTTCATTTTGCTGCTTCTTCAATTTTTGTTCTGTTCTTCACTCCAGGCGAGCTGTTTGACCTCATTCCTGTCTCGACTGGTGTATGATTTTCGCACCTGGAATGGCTTGGTGCTTCCTGCCCTGCGTATATGGTAGGTGATTCACTGTGTATTATCATTAGAGATAATATAAATGTTTTTTTTTCCATCGTTCATTTCAATTTCTCAAGCGATATGGCTCTGGTATCATAGCTACTCTCTTCTCTTGTAGCATTGCCCTTCATCGTTTCATCTTGTCGCTATTTGGAGTCAATACTTAAAAAAAAAAATTATGGTTTCTCCCTCCGCAGGTTTATATGAGTATTCGGATTTGTTCACCGAGCTACTAGAATGCTCAAATTATTCCTTATGCAAGGGCGGAAGAAATTCCCATCATACTTGATAGGTAATTCTTCGCCGACCCTCACGTCGCCCTCTTGTTGTCTCATTTCGTTTGTAAAATAATTATTCTAACGCTCTCCTTCTCTCATTACATTCTAGAGTAAGGGAATTTGGTTCAATACAACTTGTATGAGGTATTTACTTGTTTGATTTTTCATTTTCCACACTCTTCTATTTTTTTTTTTTATCTCTATCTCCATTTTTTCCTTAAATTAACTCACTCTACCTAGATGTTTACAGGTAATTACTCATTAAGGATATTTTTACGGAATGATTCCTTTGGTCTTCTATAGAATCTGACCTAAGTTTTCTTTCACTTGTCTTGAATAGGTCAGTATTGCCTCATGCTTTGAGATTCAGAGTGATTTTGTATAAGATGCGAGATTTCATCTCGTCTAGAGATGTTTTTTTAGTTCTGGTCTCTGTAAAAAAATTTGTTGTGACAATTGTAACAATTAGGACTTTCAGTTCGGTGGAATTGTGGCATTCTTCTCTCAATAGGCGAAAGAAATAGTATACTATTTTGTTGACATTTCGATAGGTTACCTCTGTGGCATAAAATATGTTTTAAGTTTAAATGGTTATCATTCCCAGAATACCCTCTGGTTTTTAAATTGTTTTGTTCCATACTATTTATTTGTGTAACAAACATTCAGTGCATGCTTTAGTTAGGCTCAGTATTGTGCTTTTCTCCTATAATGGCATCCATCTCTATTTAATACTAGCTACATAGATGTTCGTGAAATTCTACTTAACTCCATAGTGTTAATGGCTGTAAATTTCGTTTTGTTATTTAACCGAGAGGTTTTATGAACTTAGTGTACCCTAGTAATATGAACCAACTGTTACTCGCTTATAATTTTGTTCTACTATATAGAGTTCTCATATGAAAATGAGAGTTTTTTTTTTTCTACTATGTTTGTCATATCACTTCATACGAGGATATAATGTAGTTGCCATAAAGGAGAATGTCTGTACTCCAATGCAACCTCTTGAGTTTTGTGTAATTATTCCACTTTATGTATATGTGTGGGAATAACACTGATTCTCTATTTCTAATCATACTTCCCTTCTTTATCGTTCTACAGTAAAATCTTATTGTTAATATAGTTTCATTACCATAGAATTTGGTAACTCAGTTATCAAGTACCAGTATCATGTTTCTCTGTCCATAGAGGCAGAGAGTTACTTATTTATTTTATAAGAAGAACTAGTTAATAATTAAGTTGACAGGTACTATTTAATAATTGATCTTCACTCTATATCTGTACATTTATATAGACATCTGCTGCTGTTATAAATATATCCATGTATCATGTATGTAATTCAGTATAATTTTATGGAGAATTAATGGCTTCTACCATATTTTTAGTTTTTTCAAATTTTCCAGAACATTATTATGATAAGTATTCTTACCAAGAGAAATCATATATTATCAGTAGTCTCTTTTCCTTCCTTAATTATTGTTAATTTATTATATTTTCTTCTACATTGAATTTAACATTCTACACTTAACTAGTAGTATGACTACATGCAATTAAGTGGAAATAGTCAAACAGAGACTGATAATTTCTACTCAGTCTGTTCAACTCTCAGTGTTTTGCAATTGAGTTAAATAATATATATATTTCCAAAGAAGATTAAAGTTACGCTTTACTTGTATTGAGGAATCTATTTCATATCTAAGGAATTACTTAATATCTCCAGATTTAGACCAGCCTATGGTTTAGAGATTCTAGTTGATAGTATTCCTTAGTCTGTACTCCTACTACACTACAGAAATCTAGAAGAGTTATTTCTTCTATAGAGTTCTGTTAAAAGTAAGGAACATAAATTTTAACTTAATTAAAACAATAGCTACAACATTCACCAGTACAATACTCTAGCAATTTATTTTAACCATTCATAAAATTCTTATAAGCATACCAATTGGGAAGTTGACCAATCCTCCCAACCTTAGAGTTCCTTTGTCTCCCAAACTCACCCCCGAGCTAAAATCTTCTCCAAGAACAGACCAACCCCAATCTGTTCTGGAGTAGCTTATTTAAGCTTATGCTCCCCAAAGCCTGTTTCTAATTCTGCGTCTAGAATTACAGGATGATTTTATTCCTGTTTGCCTAGGCTTCCCTTATTTAGGGAATTTTAAAGCTGATTTCTACTTTTCTAGCTTTTTACCTCTTCCCAACTACTCTCCACTTCATTGGGGAGATCTATATTTTTCCTTAAAAATCTAAATTAGAAATAAATTATTTCAAGTATTTTTGAAAGATTTTTGGGGAAAGTCTTAGCCTCTTTCCACACCTCATGGATTTGGCAAGTGATCTCAAAATTCTCATTTGGTCAATATGCACAAAATCATTTTATTTATTTTTCATAATTAAATAATTAATTACATCCACACAATAATTATCCATTGGAGTCCACTCCCCTTTGGATTGAAGTTCAATTATCTAGCTTGAAAAACATAAAACTAGGGGTGTTACAATTATTTTGAACTTGGAAGAAGGAAATTTCATGTGCATACCATGGTTCTGATAAATGAGCATGATTTATAGCAGTTTTGATTAAAAGGATTCATATGCAGTAAGAGAAATAAAAATATAGTGATGGGAATTTACTCCACTCATATTTCAAACTCTGGTTAGTGGTGGGTAGATAATATTTGGTTAATAACTTCTTTGTATAATGTATAACTAGCCTAGATCCATCTTAACTACCATTTCTTCACTTGTAAACATTTTTTTTATTGAAAAAATTTAGGAAAGGTTTTAAACTTCAGAGATTTGATTCCTCTCGGTGCTTGATAGGTCTGGATTTGGGATGGACCTAGGATGGTACTATTAATTGATTAAAAAAAAAAAATTCGGATCCCGGAAGTTTGTATTTGAGTACACTACATGCATTAACTATCTAAGGTAAAAGGATAGAAAAAAAAAAAGAACAAAATTCAAGAGCAATCAAAATCAAACCTAAATGACAATTGCACTTTGTAGTGAAATCCTTTCCCACAAATATTATTTCCCACTTCACACGAGTCTTGAAATTATTTCT
This sequence comes from Pinus albicaulis, assembly GCA_034641835.2. Lineage (NCBI taxonomy): Eukaryota > Viridiplantae > Streptophyta > Pinopsida > Pinales > Pinaceae > Pinus > Pinus albicaulis. Next base: position 358,859,580 of record CM076582.1, read on the forward strand.
CAAAACTATTAGTTCACTCTTAGCACTCTCATAGAGATACTTCCTCAAAAATAAAACTGACACTTTGTTTTTGTTTCAAATTTATATATTTAGGGAGAGAAGTTATTTTTCATTAGGTTCCACATTAGATTAATTAGATTAAATTTTGAATGTTGAATGTTACACATTAATTTTATGACAGCTAGTCAATGCATGTAGTGTACTCAAATACAAACCTCTTGGATCCAAATTTATTCAATTTATTAATATAATAATATAATATATTAATATGAATATTAGAATTAATAATAATAATATAAATAATATTTTAATATTAATATTAATATTAAGGCTAATATTTTTTTTTGCATGGTATTAATGATAATTTGGCCCATGGTATTTGGATCATATGGAGTAAATATAAAAATAGTTTTTATTTATTAACCATAATTTTGGTTTATTTATATTTTATTTATTTTCCATGGTATGTGGCTGATATACTTGGTATAGACTTATATGTTTATTTCTAATCCTATTTGATATATTTTTATTTATTTACCATACTTATTTTTTGAGTGTTTGTAATCCTATTTATATTTTAAATTTATATTGTGTTTATTCATAATAATAATTAGATTTATTTTTAAATAAGGCTGACATTAGATTAAAAATGTTAAACGTTAAACATTACCTTTATGTTCATATCTAAATTTACATGTTTATGTTTTTATGTGAAATCTACCCATACAACACATACTTGTTGTAGAGGGTCTACAAATTTATAGATATATCTATGAAAATGACATTTTTTAAATTTTATCAATAATATTGTGGAATAACGTGTATGATAAGATTGCTTTTATTTTATGTATATTTTTTTCATTTGATGATGAAATTAGATTCATGTAGGTATACTTAATAAAATTAGATTCATGTAGGTATACTTAATAGAAATAGTCATGGAAAGAAAAAATAATTCACCAGGTAAGATATGTCGATAAATAAACGATGAAAAAGTTCTCATATAATATAGAAATGGAGAGATACGAATTGCATTGTTAACTATATTCATAGTGAAAGTTTTTAAAATAGATATTCATTTAGGAATCCATAAATTCAATTTCCTAAATGTATTCTCAATTCCCTTTTTGACATTCGAGAGAGTGTTTCTATAATAAGTTTCTCATTTCATATAAAAATGGACATATTAAAACTGGACTAGAAAGTATATTTAAGGTAGAATTATTTTCAAAAACATGCCCATATGGTGTCTTAAAACATGTTTAACTTATCACTGTTTTACTAAATTTGTCAAATCAACACGTCAGAAAAATTTGATAGTATATAATTTTTTTTCGGAATGATCATTCTCCTATTATTTAGGTTTAATACTATGATTTAAAAAAATATAATAGTTGACAACCAACTATATATTTTGATGAACACTAGTATAAGTTAACTGGGAGCCAATTGTACTTCGTGGCCAAACATCAACTAGAATTAAATTATCGTCCATCCTATGGAAAAATTCCTATATGTTCATCCACGGTGGTAATAGGTTCTCTAAGAGAATGGTCCATATATGGGATGTATCAATGTTCATTTTAAAATATTCCTAAAATTAATGATCATTCACTAGGAAAAATTAGGGAAAATGAAATATAAAAGTCTCTATCGAGAGTTTAGATTATATCTATCACATAGTGATACTTGGTTCAATTTGAAGGTTTTTATTAGAAATAATATATTTTTATGGAAACAACCATATATTTTAACCAAACACCATTATATTAGTATAGGTTGACTAGGACGCTATTATACTCTAGGGACAAACTTAAACCTTAATGTAAGGAGTCAATGATTTGTCACCTTCTGGAAACATTCCTATCCTCTGAGACAACTAGGTACCCAACAAAGCTGGTTTCCATTTGCAGAGGAAAATGGTAAAGATATGAGGTTTATCAATGCCAATCCTACATCAATTTTCTACCATGAAAATGGATGAGATGAGACATGTACTAACAGATTACCAAGTCGAATGTAGTAACCCCAGGTTACAGTCTCATGTAATAAAGGATAATAAAGGAAAAATAAGACCACGGTCACAAGAAACACATTCGAAGATGGATGCTAGAAAAGCACTATAATGGGCATCAATTTCAGTTTATTTATGGCTATGGAAATTGGAAAAGGTATTGGCGAAGGAAAAGAGGAATTAATTGGAATTTCATTAAGGAAATAAATGAAAGTAGGAGAAAAGGAAGGTGAAGAGACACATATTTGCATTCTAAGGAAATTAGGGGAGAATGAAGGAAAATGAAGAAGAATGAGATAGAAATAATAAAAAGGAATCAGAGGATTAGTTCACAACTTTTTTCATTTCAATTTGGCTCTCACTTTTCATTCTCTCTCGCATACACTCTTTCATACAGTAATCTTGGAGAATTTGGGAAATCACTAGTATTTCAAGAAGGGAAAGGAAATCAAGGGAAAGGAAAGTGAGGAGGAGGTTTGATCAATAACTTTAGTAGGAGGATTTTGGAGGTAAAAGGTCACATGTCTGATTTCATAGTTGAGGTGTGAATGAATGGTGCATTCATTTGCTTATTTGGTTTATTTTTTGTCATTAGCATGAGATTTTTTGGGCTTGACAATGGTTTCAGTCTTGTCCTAGGATTTCTTAGAAAACCATGGTGTGATGGGATTCATTATAGGTTGAGATTTGTATTTTTTGAAGGTTTTAGAAATGAGTGAGGTGGTCCTAGGAAATTTCCCAAGGGTTGCGGGTGGATATGGTTTTCTCTAGGAAACCCTAGAGAGGTGAGTGGAGACAGGAAAATTCTTCAAGGTATGTTGAAGAATTTATGAGGCATCCAAGCTTGGTTAGGCGTTGTGATCTCAAGACAAGTTTAGCTGAGATCACGGTAGCTTGAGGGTGGAGGTCATTTAACCTATTGATTCCCTAGTCGATATGTCTTAGTTTAGCCCATGAGATCTCATAGTCATGCTTGGAATATGGCACAAGGGTGATTGGGTGAAAGAAATGTTTGATTCGGCCCAATCTATGGTCGAGTCGTACACGAAAGTCCATAACTTGTTTAGCTTTTTCATATGTTAATAAGATTTATTTTCCTATTATGATCTATGAGAACTTGTACATGTTATTTTTTGATTTGATGGTTGATTTGTCATGGTTAATATTGTAGTTATATCTTGGCTATAAGAATGGTTTTATGATGTGATCTAGCCATGGATCTTGTTCATGTTTTGATAATTATTTGAATGGTTGATGAATGCATGGGATACCAATTTTTTTTCTAGCTACTTGAGAGGGAATTATATGTTATTGGTGATTCTCAAATGAAGTTGATATATTTAAGATTAAATATGCATTCATGACCTATAACTTATATGTCTACCATCTGATTGAGAAAATCTGTACTAGGGAGTCTAGGTCAGGTTCTTGCTTGAAGTTTGAATGTTTGTAATTATTATCACCTTAATCACGATTTTGGAAGTTATAGGAAGTTATAGGTAGTGGGTTGGATACTAGCCTCGAGAAGTGTCTCAGATCTAGGAACCCTTAGCACTAAACTAGGGAATCTAGGTCTTAACTGCATGGAAGAAGGCTTCTAAGTGGAGTTATAACCTAATAAATTGATGTAGGGTGTCTAAACGTTGAAATTGTGGATTTTTGTAATGAAAAACAGTTCCATCTCAAGGATTTATGACCTGGGGTGGTTCTCAACCTTCTGATTTCTTTATGGTATATGGGGGAGGTTAGTTTGTGGTTAGATTGCAGAAGCCACACCCATAACTCGAACTTGGAGGTTGGGTCATGGCATAGTAGCAGTCACCCTCACATTTACCTTAGGATCTTGTAAGGGAACTTAAATGTTGGGAGGGGTAGTTACAAATTGGTATCATAGCATCTAGGTTTAAACACTTGGAATAGATGGGCTATATTAGTTTGTTATGCATGCATTGCAGTGGTTATGGTTGTCATGTATATAGTTGATGTTATAGTTTGAGTCATCATGCATGATGTCTATAGGTTGATATATTGGTCTTGTTGTATATATAAACATGTATATCATGCTAATATGGACTGATTGAATGAGATAGCCTCCCCTGAACTTCACTGAGGTATGATTTTGATTATGTTTATATTTGGTTTATCTAAAATGGTATGTTTGTAGGAAGAATAAGATAATACATGAGAAGGAAAATTGTGGATTTCAAATCACGTGAATCTCTTTATAAATCATATGAGAAAAAAGGAGATGAATACTCTCTTGATATAGAAAATACACTGAGAATCTTAAAGGAATAGATCAAAAGTTGCATGACAGATAATGACAGGATAATCGAGTAATAGGAAATTCTTGTGGGAGCTTAGGAAAATCAAACCAAGGTTAATGAAATGATTGTTCTAAGCCTATCATATTTTTAGAGATAGGAACAACCACATATCAGTCTTGGAAATGAGGAAATGACTAATGGGGCATATAGTAGTAGGCCTCAATTATGATAGAGGTTGCACAGGGATGACACAGTCAAAGGTAGCAGATGGTTTGTTACACCTGACATGAGAGGTAGTGATTATGGGTTCTATTATAGTTAATGTTAAGAGATACATCATTTCCATCGTTGCTATCATCCTTATATGAGGAGTGAAAAGAAGTAATTTATAGAAGAGTTAAAGAAATCCAAACCTCCTACATTTGATGGATAGATGAAGAAACTAAAAGATGCAGAAGCATGGTTGCTTGGCATGAATAATTTCTTCAAATTGCATGATTATACAGAGAATATTAAATTCGGGATAGTAATTTTGAGTCTCAAAGGGAAATAATATATCTAGTGGGAAGATGTGATGCACGTTAGAAGCATCAAGGTAGACGAGTTGAGTTGGCATGAGTTTAAACGACTATTCAAGAAGAAGTAATTATCAGAGAAATATTATTTTGGAAAGGCTAAGGAGTTATAAGAGTTAAAAATGGGTTATATGATAGAGGAATAGTATACTCATAAGTTTCTAGAGTTGTTGAGGTGTGTGCCTTACCTCAGGGATGAGAAGATGAAAGCTCAATGGTTTATCAGGGGATTTCCTTTAGCATTCATGGATCAATTTGAGTATCATGGACCTCAATCATTGGAGGAAGTAATCAATAAACATAATCATTGTTATGAGCAGTTGAAGCATAATTATGAGCCTAAGTAGGATCATAAATAGAATGATAAGGATATATGAAAGTGGTCTCAAAAGTGGGTAAGACCTCAGGATGCATGTGAGAAATAATTTAAATGCAGTTGAGAAGGGACATGGATCTCATTCTAGAGAGCAACGAAATAAAGGTAGCGGAAGTGGATTGTTACAATGTTGGATTTGTGGAAAAGATCATCATAAGAAGGATTATCCATTGTACCAGGGTGGTATGCCTCATATCTACAATTCTCGAGAGGAGAAAATAGTTGGGGATGTTGGTCACAACATTCCTCATATATATGTAGCACTTGATAACATGTAGCAGACCATTAGGCATCCATTATTGAGATGGAAGGTAAGATTTATGATCGAGTAGTTTCCATTTTTATTAATCCTAGATCTAATTATAGTTATGTTAGTCCCTACCTATTGGATAAGTGTGGCTTGAATAAAGAAGTTCATTCAGAGTCTTGGTTGGTGCAGTTGGGTATAGGGACAAAGGAAAGAGTTCATCATTGGTTGAGAGCTTGTGTATTTCAGTTTAATGGTATGTCTACATGAACACATATAAATGCACTTCATTTGGGTTTATATAACATGCTTTTAGTATGGATTGTTTGTTTAATTACATGACCAAGGTATATTAATATCAGAAGGATACTAAGTGCTTGGATGATGATTCAGAAAAGAGAATATTGCAGGGTAAGAAGAAACATATACATACAAAATCTGAGCACAGTTTCCAAGAAAGGGTGTGTATTATTTATAGTTCATGTTTCCAGTGACAGTGGGAAGGGTGTTGAGAATGATGAAGTCCTAAAGAGGAATCTTGTTTTGCATTAGTTTAAAGATGTATTTTCAATAGATATTTCAGAGTTACCACCTCATAACAAGGTGTATTCTTCTATTGTGTTGGTACCAGGAGCAACATGAACATCAAAGACACCTTACAGGATTAGCACTATACAGTTGGTAGAATTGAATTCGCATCTTAAGAAAATGCCTGATAAAGGATACATAAGGCCAAGTGTGTCACCTTGTGGTGAAACGATGTTGTTTTTGAAGAAGAAGGATGGTACTCTCAGGTTGTATATTGAAATGAGGAAGTTGAATAAGATGACCATCAAGAACACGTATCCATTGCTGCATATTGTTAATTTGTTTGAACAGTTGAAGGGGGCAACAATGTTTTCAAATATTTACATGAGATACGGATATCATTAGGTGCACATCAAAGAATAATATATCTACAATACTGCATTTCATACTAGGTATGGGCCTTATGAGTTTGTGGTGGTTCCTTTTGGTCTTTCTAATGCTCTAGCTAACTTCATTATTTTAAGAATAGTGTGTTGTGTCCTTATCTAGACAAGTTTGTGATAATGTTTATTGATGATATATTGATATATTATAAGAATGAGTAAGATAATGTGGAACACCTGGAAACAATATTGAGATTATTGAGGGAGAATAATTTTTATGCAAATATGAGTAAATTTAATTTCTTTCAAACTGAAGTCCATTAATTGGGACATTTTTTTTCCAAAGAAGGTATATATTGGATCGAGAAAATATTAAGATTATCATGAAGTGACCAACTTCTAAGTATGTGGATGAGGTCAAATAATTCACGGTACTAGCAGGTTATTATAGGAAGTTCATGAAGAACTTCTGAGGGATTATGTATTATATTACATGCAGAGAAAAGGAAAAGGACTGAGGAGTGTGAAGTTGTCTTTGAGAAGTTGAATAATTTTCTTTAAAATGATGTGGTATTAAAGATTCAAGACCCTGATAAGGAATTTGTGGTATGTATAGATTCTTGCAAGCAAGGAATTGGTGGCATATTGATACAAGAAGGACATGTTGTATGATATGAGATAAGGAAGTTGAATGAGCATGAGCATAACTATGTGACGCATGATATTGAGTTGGAAAATATCATTCATTCCTTGAAGGTATTTATGCATTATCTTCTTGGAAAGATTTTTATTCTAATGAGTGACCATAGTGGATTGTGGTACTTGTTTGACCAACCGAATCTGAATGCCAGGAAAACTAGATGGTTGGCTACCTTCACTGAGTTTCAATTTGATACAAGGTACATAAAGGGAAAGTAGAATTAGGTTGCATATGCTCTTAGTAGGAGAGTACGACTGAATTATATTTCAGTTGCGAGTTCTTATGGGACATACTTGTAGGATAAGATCTTGCAGGAAGGGAAACATGATGACATATACCAATAATTGAAGTATAGGTTGTAGCAACACGGTGAAGGTGATTAATATTGGGAATATCACCTCAAAATATATGGATTTGTGAGATTAATTAACATGATTTATGTACTGAATTACGGTGATATCAAGAAGCTTATACTGACAAAGTTTCATGTCAAGTTGTATTCAGGTCACCTAGGATATCAGAAGATTTTGATGGCTTTTAATAAGTTTTATCTCTGGACAAACTTGAAGAAACAAGTGGTCAATTTCATTTCTAGCTGTATGGACTAACAAAATGTAAAAGGATAGTGTAAACATCCAGCTGGTTTATTACAACCTGTTCCAATCCCAAAGTGGAAATGGGAGGTGAACATGGTGCTGATTGGAGAGAACTTGTTGGTAGAGATGGAATGAGAAATGTAGGTTACTAAGAGCACGAGACTGTGAAAAGAGTTATGAATATAAACATAGGGAATTTAATTAGTTTTAGTTTGAGGATAATGTGTAGTTTTACATCGATCTGAAGAGGATCTCCTTGAGGACTGGATCATGTACGAAGCTGACACCTCGTTATTGTGGGCCTTTTCATATCCTTGAGAGGATTGAACTAGTGGCCTAACAAATTTCACTACCAGTAATAGGTCAATTCATAAGAGAAAACTATCCATACTAATAAATAATGTATGATATTCCTTGATGATTAATCCATACCTAGGATCGAAGGAATATACATCCCCTTGGATCATCTACATTCATTAATGCTTTACTTTCCCTTTTCAGAGCTTCTTAGAAAAATAAAGGTTAGTACTATGGGTGGCTCTTACTGCACCACAGAGATATTTAGAAACTCAATTAATGTATCAAAGTGACCCATATCATGTACTATGAAAACAAAAAATGAAATAAATCTCTTATGTATACAAAAATCTGCAATTCCAAGGAATACAAGAAAAAAAATTCTTTTGTAACTCCCTAGAAACGATTTCAGAAATGATAGTTATGTTATTCACCTTCCTAATTGATTCAAAAAGACACCCAAAATATTGTGCAATTAATTATCAACCGAAGGTTTGTATGAAACTTTTCAGTTACCATAGACTATATGTGCATATCACACTTTCTACTTCCATTGATTTGTATTGTAATGGTAGTACCGATGACTAATTTTTCAAGGGGAGTATATATAGTTTACATACATGGAAAGGTTCTAAAAAATCATAAGTAAATTCACTAATGATACTGATACAAAAATAAACATGTTTGCATAAAAGTAAGCACACATGAAAGAAAATATACAGACTTCCATAAAGGGATGGTGGATTTATGGAGCTTTCAAGCATCCACATAAAAAGAAACAAAAATGATAGAAATAAAAGAAACAAAATTGTAGAATTGAAATAGAACACTTGTTACAAAGATTATCATTATAACCGTAAGCATAAGTAGAATTTATAATATAATTTTGTAAGAAAGAAAATGTAACACTTTTACCTAGTGGACTTATAAAGTTTATTGTTGAAACTCGCAAGACAGGTAGAAAAAATAACATAGGAAGGAAATAAATGACACACGAAGAAATGAATGAAATTATAACCATTTCCAAGATGATCCATTTTTATACTATGACCAAAAAAAATTACTCATTGTCTTGAGCACATTTATTCAAAAACATAAATGAATGCAAACTAATCTAAATTATAAGCACTAGAAACAAATAAAATCCAATATGAAAAAGCAGTTACATAAATAAATAAACACAACCTTACGTGAATAAAATGAACCATATAAAAAGAAACTAGTTGAGGAAATAAGTAGAATAAATTTACGAAAATAAATAATTACATAATTGAAGTGGAAAATAAGAAATTATAGAATATATATAAGTTACAAAACATTATGTTCTATTCAAGTTGACCCTCCATCCATAAAACAAAGTGTTAGTATGATTATCTATAAAAACGTTTTACATATACAACAATAATTGATTAAATGAGTTAAGGTATAACATAAGTGAAGTAATTTACTACTAAGAAAGTTTAATATTTATAAAACTAAAATTTAAATTTAAATAATAATTAATAAAAATATAGTTTAATTCATCATGATATGAGCTTGGGCTCTAATAGCCATCTTCATGGAATGAAACTAGAACCATTTTTACACTTAATGTTTGTTCAAAAATAAACTAAAAACTAATAAATGTGATCCAAAATTTCTTATGTGGCTTGTCAAAAATTTGCAAACATAAATGTGTCTCCACAAGTTTCTCATGTATCTTTTTAACAATTTGCAGACAACTAATGACTCACACATAATTTCAGAATATCTATTAATATCAAAATTAATTATGTCTATTAATTTCAAAATTATTTCCATATCCAATATGGTTAATCATATTCCAAATTCAAGGCATATCAGGGTCGTTGTGTATTTATTTAAACTAAATTTGGAGAACAAAATTTATAAAAAAATATCAGCTCAAGCTTTTAATGGCTTACAATTTTAGTGTTAGATCAGGATTTCAATGTTGGCTCATGGTCCAATGTTACAACATTTTATCATGGAGACAATTTCAATATCGATGTTCTGCATGTTGCATCATTAAATTGTAGTAGCAAGTTGTAGCATAAAGTTGCAGTGACATATTAGATTATCCATTTACGGAAATGTAACACCCCTAGTTTTATGTTCTGTCAAAGTAGACATTTGAACTTTAGATCCAAAAGGGAGTGGGCCCCAATGGATAAGTATTTTGTGGATGTAATTAAGTATTTAATTTTGAAAAATAAATAAAATGATTCTGTGCATATTGACCAAATGAGAACTATGAGATCACTTGCCAATTCCATGAGGTATGGAAAGAGGCTAAGATTCCCCAAAAATATTTCAAAAATCGTTGAAATAATTTATTTCTAAATTAGATTTTTGAGGAAAAAAATAGTTCCCCAATGAGGTGGAGAGTAGTTGGGAAGAGCTAAAAAACTGGGAAAAGCATAAATCAGCTTCAAAAGTCCCTAAATAAGGGAAGCCTAGGCAAACAGGAAGAAAAGCATGCTGTAATTCTAGACGCAAAATTAGAAACAGGCTTTGGGGAGAAAACACTTAAATAAGCTATTCCCGAACAGATTAGAGGGTTGTCTGTTCTGGGAGATGATATCAGCTCGGGGGTGAGTTCGAGAGACAAAGGAACACTAAGGTTGGGAGGACTGGTCAAATTCAGAAGTGGTATGCCTAAAATGCTTATGTATGGTTGAATTATTTTTATTGTGTTGTGTGATCAATGACTGTGGATGTTAATTTACTTCAAATCTGGAGGTGGTCATCCATACATTTAATAGAATTGTTAGAAGAATTTAATCGTCCAAATTTTGTAGAGTTGTATGAATATGAACTGTGGGGAAAATCATCAAGAAGATCTAAACCTATTGCTGGTTTAAATCTAGATATTTATACTACTCCCATAATCCAGTAAGTTTATAACTTTAATCTGCTTCTAAAAAGAAATTATGTAGGATACTGGAATCCAGACAGAGAATATTATTTATGAATTTGAAGAAAATAGGAACATTAGGTGTTGTACAAACACTATATATACAAGCTTCTGACAATTTCTTCTAGTGTGATTAGTTATGTGCATAGAAACATATACATGGATTCTATATCTACAGTTAGTAGTTGAACTTAATGAGTCTAGTTACTAAACGATGAACAATTTTAGCAAGGAACTTTAGTTTTAATCCTCAAAGAGGAATGATATGTAGTAAATCATAACTTATATTCTAGAGTCCTACTAAATCAGTATAAAAGGAAAATGAATTTTACCAAAAGAAAGGATAAGAAAAATTCAACTCCTAATGTCAATACCTTCCGAAATGAGTCAGAATTTTTTTTATACAGAGCAGTAGATATCAGTGATATATCTATTGACCAATTAGTTTATGATATATCATTAGTATGCACAGGAAAGTTAAGATGAAAGGCTATGAGAAAAAATACACTACTGACACTATAGACTGTACAATGAAAATGAAAGGGACAAATTCTTTCCATAGAATTAGGAAAAATGTATATCTATATTTTGAAATGGCTCTCTGTCCATAGACAACCACGGAAGGAATGTACTATTGAATATTGAAATGAGTTATTATTTAGCACAATTACAATAAGTGTAAACAAAAGTATATTTCCAACTGTGGCAGATTGAAAGAAGTTATCGAAGTTATGCTTCTGAATTATATCAGAAAATTCTAGCAGAATTCAATTAGACAAAGAACAAAGTATAAAATATCTGGCTAATAAACATAAGAGTGCATATACTGAAAATCCGAAAAGTATTTAGTAAAAATTAATATGACTTGAAAATGATTATTTTACCAACCCAAAAGCATCACAGACTTCTATTGTCCATCATATAAATGTTTATTTAAAGAAACGAAAATCATATACCCGATAACTAGTAAATAAACATACGGAGTGGGAGACTTTTAAATATGACTACACTGGTCCCTGAAAATTCGAGAGAGAGTACTCATAAGTACTGTAAGTGGTGAATATTTCTATAATAGAAATCATTAAAAAGTTAAACGGTCCCAATAAATCATTTACAACGTATGCACAGGGTCGGCGTATAGCCGAAATCAGGAGCCATCAGACTTGACTATTTAAAATACCACAACAGTAAATAAAAATCTGGCATCAACCCATATTGGAGACACTAACTTTCACACGACACATTCTCTGAAATGAGAGGGTACCAACCTGATTAAACAAGCCAATACCAAAGTCATTCGACGAAAGCAGAAGCGACGTGAATATTATCGAAGGAGGTTATGCGGTAAGATAGTACCTACAAAACAACAAAACAAAAAAAAAGAAACCAGAGCGTGAAAAAAGATGAAATAGAGGGAATTAGTTCCACATAGAAAAGTGAGTATAAATCAAAACCGAACGAGTCAATGTAATAATAATACCTGAGGAGCTCAACGCACATCCGTCTCACTGAAAACATGGAGAAGAATAGGCGTATTAGGAGAAAATTATTTACCCACAATTCAAATCAAACCCCTAGAGGGCTATAAAAATAATAGAGGGTCGAATAGGGATTGGAGTTATTTACCATAAGAACAAATAGTTAAAACTAGTGCTAAAGTAAAAAATTTGGACAAACGCTCACCGTAACCTGAGCTAAATCATGTTGCCAAGCGTCGAATATACACCCCATTAGGATTCAGTATACGAAGGAAATTAACAGAAAGAGATACAATGCATATTGACACTAACTGAGAAATTTCTTAACACACTACGCATAGGTAGAGGAGTATTACCTGGAAATTCGGCTAGATGTTGATCTCCATAAAGCGTACGAAGAGGGCGAACAAAGCAAATGAAGTGTACAGAAGATTTGATAATGGAACCCTCGAAAAATCGAAACAACAAACCAAGAACAATGATGGAAAGAAACCAAATGAAGTTGAATACATTAAATTTTCAAATAATATAGCACCGGCTAGGACTAAAACCCTAATGCATCCTTACCCTACAGGTGGCAGGATCTGCGTAGGGAGTACTGTTTATTATGGTTAGTCGAATAGAATGTGATACACTTTAATGTAGACCTGAGGCACTCCATGAAACACAATCTAGCCACTTAAATGTGAAGCGATGCAATGGTACCCAAAACCATCTCAAGAAATACAACCGAGTGTTAAATAATGTGAAAATTAGCTGTAGGATTAACCCAACGTAAAGAGGTACTGATCATCCATAAATAAGCATGGGATTCATCATACAGAAAGATCAGTGGAATTGACGCGTAAATAACCCAGTGATATACATACAAATGCCTCGAAACTTGTTATAAATCAAATCGATACATATGGAGTACATAACATATAAATCGAAATGTTGCATGGTGAGATACGTAAGGGCTATAAAGAGACTCATAAAATTATTTTGTGATCGAATATAATTCAATAGGTTTAGTGTAGGGTAAGAGTGTAATAAGTGCATCGATGATATTAATAAGGTTAATAATCATAGAGAAATTTTAATAGATGTTAAACAATGGGAGTTAGAAACTCCAAATCTAAATTATAAATATAGTCTAATGTAACGTCTTTTCCTTTCCACCACAAATTTTTTTTTTTTATATTTTATTTCCTTGCCTCTTGGCCACAGTTGTTTAGTTTTACTTTCAACTTCGTCAAATTATAATCTGACCTGGAATAGGGTTCCTATTCCTTTCAATACTCTTGTAAGGAAATTTTTATTACTCTCCTTCACACAATATTAGAGGCTTATGTTAACCACATATATTTTTATATGACCCATATACAATAATATTTTATTCCCTTACCATTGCTATATGGTCACATTTATTCCGACATTTTTCTATCTATGAATATATCTACCCATACCATTCGATCTATTGAATACATTGAATTCAATAGCGTTGTTCACATAACACTACCTACACGCTGATGTACAGTAGTAACCTCTTATAGGTTTTATGTTGGTATATGATTCGTTGATCTTTAGCCTTTGTATATTCCATGATTTAACTTTACTCCACGCATCGAATGGTTATTTTGATTTACGACTTATGTCACGTATTTGAATTGGTTTTAGTTTTGTGGCCACTATTCCAATGTGAATGAGAGTTACCATCATATCATAGATTTCTCTCATACAGTTCAATTTATGGTGATTTCACTATGGAGATAGGCGTATTAACTTTCAATGCATGCATTTCATCTCGTTGGAAATTTTGGCTCAACGTAGTTGGCAACTTCCACCCTTATCAGACTTCCCACGTCATCTTTTTCAATGGTACTCGGTTGATTTATCCCATTGTTTTGGCTTTCGTTGCATTCACACGTAGGATTGTATTCATCTATTCTTCAATTATAGATGCCACACTAGAGTACTCTTTCATTCATGTCCGCCCTACGACATTAGTGAATGTATTGTGTAGTCGATCTCGTAGATCTATGCATTTATGTGTTGGACGGTAGGTATTAATTTCCAATATCACCCATTCGATCCGTGTATAGACCATTGATCCAGGGCCACTTGGACGATGGATATCGATCCTGTCCATTATAGTTTGTCAGCGTTTGGATTGGAGATAATTGTATAAATCTCTGTGTTATTGTCAAGTGGTTCTTTCACTCCCAATTGTTCTGGTTGTATTCTAGTGTCGAGACCCTACATGTAGGATAACAAGGCATCGACTCGCTAAGACCTCGGTTGTATCTATCCCGACATCGCATTTACAGTTCAGGTATGAGCTTCTACGCATGTCACTAACCTACTGTATGCTTACGCCCTGAATACTATGTCCGGATACGTTTATTTTTCCATGGCACTACGCTCTGTTAATAAGGCTAGAGCTGGGTTTAATTAGCTATCAACCTTTTTTTTCATATACAGTCTCGTTTACTATCAAGAACTCATTTCGAGACTGCTGGACAAATTTCTCGTGGAGATTTCTCAGTCTGGGTATATTAATTCTTTTTTTTATCCCAATCCCCCATTTTACATTTCGTATAGTCTTCTGAGGATGTAAGATGCGAATACTCCATTGTTCTTGACAGGAGTTTACTCCTCATCGTCTTTGGTGAATTTACGAATGGTGTGTGAATGAGGGACATCTTGATTTTGTTCGTTTCTTCTATAGTAAGCAGTTCATAACGCAATCCAGAAATCGATTCAATTTTATCACTCGACTCCTAGCTTTCTCGTTCGTATTTGAGCTTCCTGGGTTTCGAATTTTTTTTAATATTGTTCAATTATCTCTATTTCAGGTTGTTTTATAAAAAGAGGGATTCCTCGTCTATCAAGCAATCCCTTTATTATTTTTGTTTGTATTATACTTCACCTAAATTAATCGATATGTATATTCAACATGTTCTTGTTTTATACAGGTAATCTGAATTCCATACCAATTTCTTCTGAGGGATACCTTGACAGGGATGTCTCATTCATTTTAATTTCTCTTCACATTTCACTTTCAGGTCGGTATCAAAAGCATCTGGGTTGAAATGTAACCAGACTCGCATATCATTATTGTACATAGTTTTTTTCCAGACCATTCGGTCTTACCTTCGTAATTTCTCTATTGTAAAAGAATGATTTCATTGAACCAGGTCTGTGTTACTAGGACTCTGTTGATATGGTCACTACGACCTCATAAATTTAATAAGTTATCTGGGGACATTCTTATCATAATTTATTTTTGTTGTTTGCACAAATTTACCTATGGATTCCATATATATACATATATATTCTCTTCCTGTTTGATAAGGACAAAGTTATGTTACTCTCTGCTGATTTTAGATGTATAGTTTATATTGATACTCATGATGAGAATTTTATTCCTGTTAAATCTGTCTGTTTCCCTTTACTAGACAGAACTGATAATTTTACTAATCTTATATTGTATTTCTGCTTCCTGTACTAATTTCTTACAACAGTAGGTAATTATTTATTTCAGCAGGGTACTTACCTCTGAAATAAATTTTTGGGGCTTGACATCGGGCTTATGTAGTTATATTTATTTATCTACTCCAGTAACATACCTTTTTCCCTGTCTCTTGACTTAAATTTTGCAGATATTACTTATTGGATAACTAACAATAGGTTCTGGAAATCTATTGTTTGATTTTGTCATATGTTTAGTAGGTTTTATTCTCTAGCTAATACTTCCACGAGCATTATTAATTCTCATTTTTTATAGATCTGATAAACTGTTAATTTCTACCTCCCCCAGCTTATCTAGTTAGCAGGCTTTTATATAAATTTCCATGCAATTCTTATTTTTCCAATAAGTATTCAATTTTGATCATTCCTTGGTAAAGGATGTTAGTCACAGTTTCATACATAATTCTCAGCTCACAATTATGTACAAGTTTGGCAATTGTGTTTAGTTCTATTTCATTTCTATTTAAAGATTTCCATGGTACTAAAGTATGTTTCCTTCCATTCTGTCCTCATTATAGAATATAAATTTATAAATAGTCATGCAATACTATTTTGGAAATCTATGTCTTTGTACCTCAATTAGTTACTTCAGAAATCTATAGTTCTGCTCTGTATGTACTTAATTCCTCATGCCCATAGGTTTATGGGTTTTCCATTGTGTTGGCTAAATTAATTCTATTTTTCACAAAAACAGATTAAAGTTACATAATTATAAAGTATGAGGTAACATAATCTCTAGATTTAAACCAGGAACTGGTTTAGAGTTTCTGGCTTATTTGACCACATATTTATGGTTCCTACAACCATGCAGGACTAATAGAATTTAATTATTCTACCATTCTGTAAATGTACGGAACACCAGCACAAACAAAAAATTGCAAGAATCATATAGCTACAGTCATTAAACTTTACACTTAACAACAATTAATTTTAATCATTCATAATATTGTGTGCATACCACTTTGGTACTTGACAAGTCCTCCCAACCGTAGAGTACCTCTATCTCCCGAACTCACCCCCGAGTTGAGATCACTTCCATTCCAGACCAACCTCTAATCTGTTTAGGAATAGCTTATTTAAGCTTTTCTCCCCAAAGCATGTTTCTAATTCTGCGTCCAGAATATCAGGATGCTTTTCTTCCTATTTTCCTAGGCTTCCCTATTTAGGGACTTTTAAAGTTGCTTTCTACTTTTCCCAGCTTTTTACCTCTTCCCAACTACTCTCCACCTCATTGGGGAAACTAGATTTTCCTGAAAATCTAATTTGGAAATAAATTCTTTCAAGGATTTTTGAAAGATTTTTGGGGAAATTATTTTCCTTTATCCATCCTCATGGATTTAGCAAGTGATCTCATAATTCTCATTTTGTTCAATCTGCACATAATTATTTTATTCATTTTTTCAAAATTAAATATTTAATTACATCCACAAAATACTTATCCATTGGGGTCCACTACCCTTTGGATTAAAGTTCAAATGTCTAACTTTGATAGAACATAAAACTAGGGGTGTTACATATTCCCCCTCTCAAAACAAACACCGTCCTCGGTGTTGATATTTAACTACTAGAGTTCATTTTTTTTCAAACACAAATGGATATTTTTCCATCATTTCAGCTTCTCTTTCCCAGGTAGCTTCTTCAACAGTAAAGTGCTTCCACTACACCTTTACTCTTGCTACCGTTCGATTCCTCAATTCAATTTCTTCCTGCTCCAATATTTGAAGCGACTCTGGAAGGAACCCCCCTTTCTGGTTCCACCTGTATCACATTCCAATCAACAATGTGAGAAGCATCATGTATATATCTTTTCAATAATGAAACATGAAAAACATCATGAACTTTAACATGGAGTGGTAAGGCCAGCTTATAAGCCACTGGTCCCACCCTCTCTAACACATCAAAAGGCCCACAATATCTAGGAGCCAATTTTGCACAACTCTCAGCATAAAGTGTGCTCTTTTTTGGTTTAATACGCAAATACACATGCTTCCCCACTTTAAATTCTCAATGTAACCTCTTATTATCAGCATAGTTTTGATGGCGATCTTGTGCTGTCTTGATGTTTCTCTATATTTGTTTAACAATTCTTTCCATCTCTTGTAAGGCATATGGTCCCAACATTAGTTTATCCTCTGGTTGGCTCCAGCTCAAAGGGGTACGACATTTCCTTCCATAGAGTGCTTCAAACACACTCTTTTTGATGGAGGATTGATAGTTGTTATTATAGGCAAATTCAGCTAAATGCAAGTAGTCTTCCCACTTTGATGTTCTATCCATTACATACATTCTCATCATATCTTCCAATATCTGATTAGTTCTCTCTGTTTGACCATCTTTCTGAGGGTGATAGGCAGTGCTAAAATTCAACTTAGTACCCATCCCTCCAAACAGACCCTTCCAAAAGGCTGCGGTGAACTTAGCATCTCTGTCGGAAAAAATCATCTTTGGGACCCCATGTAACCTTACTATCTCTTTTAGGAACACTTCTGCTACTTGGGCTGTCCCAAAAGTAGACTTTACAGGTATAAAGTGTGCGGATTTTGTTAAAGTGTCTACTACTACCATAACTGAGTCATCCTAGTACTTGGTTCTGGGTAATTCTATTATGAAATCCATAGAAATGGTATCCCATTTCCATTCTGCAATTAGCAAAGGATTTAGAAGACCAGCAGGATGCTGATGTTCAACTTTAACTAGTTGGCAGTCCATGCATCTAGCTAAATATTCTGCTACATCTCTTTTCATTCCTAGCCAAAACAACTTCTTTTTCAAAGTTGTTAACATTTTCTGATATCCAATATGCCCTGCATACGGTTGTTTGTGATATTCATCTAGAATCTCTCTTTTCAAAGACTCCACATTGGGAACATATAATATGTTTTTATAGCAGATCAATCCTTTCTAGTTTTGAGTGTACTCAGCCATCTCCTTTTTTAGTGTTTTCACCTGTAGATTCTCATAATTGGGATCCTGGTCTGCTACCTGTTTCACTAGATCTTCTAGCTCCAATTTTACACTACTTCCAATGTTGTTTATGTGTTGGCAAGCATTTCTGCTCAAAGCATTAGCAATTTTATTTTCTTTCCCTCTGATATGTTTTATGTCCATATCAAATTCACTCAGAAAAGACATCCATCTGGCTTGTCGAGCATTCAAATCAGTTTGGGAAAAGAAGTATTTAAGACTAATATGATCAGTCATCAATGTAAATTTCTTTCCAAGGAGATAGTGTCGCCACATCTTCAAGGCATGAATTATAGCAACCAACTCTAAATCATATGCATTATAGTTCTATTCATGTGTCTTAAGTTTCCTAGATTCATATGCAATCACTGAATTTTCCTGCAAAAGGACTCCTCCCAACCCCTCTCTAGAGGCATCTGTACATACAAAAAATTATTTATTAGGATCTGAAATATTCAGTATAGGGGCTATAGTGAGTTTTAGTTTGAATTGGTCAAAACTATTTTGGCATTTTTCAGTCCACTCAAATTTGACACTCTTCTTTTGTAGTGATGTTATGGGATATTCTATGGCAGAAAATCTCTCCACAAATCTGCGATAATAACCTGCAATCCCCATGAATGATCTTATTTCCAAAACATCAGTTGGCATAGGCCATTCTTTAATAGCCTTTATCTTTTTAGGGTCAACATCCAACCCTTGTTCAGAAATAATATGTCCCAAGTATTGGATCTTGTCCTTATAAAATTCACATTTGTTGAATTTTGCATACGACTGGTTTTCTTTCAGAGTTTGCAACACTATCTTCAAGTGTTGTTTGTGCTCCTCCTCACTTTTTGAATAAACTAAAATATCATCTATGAATACAAGTACAAATTTATCCAAGTACTTGTTTAACACACTATTCATTAGGCACATAAAGGTGGCAGGGGCATTTGTCAAACCGAAAGGTAGGACTACAAATTTGTAGTGACCATACCTGGTTCAAAATATGTTTTACTAATGTCTTCCTCCTTAATTCTAAGCTGGTGATAACCAGTTCTTAAGTCAATCTTCAAAAATACCGAAGCTCCTCTCACTTGATCGAAAAGATCATCAATTCTGGGCAGAGGGTATCTGTTTTTAATTGTCAACTTATTCAGCTGACGAAAATACATGCACATTCTAAAGGTTCCATCCTTCTCTTTCACAAATAGCATCGGTGCCGCCCAAGGAGACACACTCGGTCAGATATAGCCTTTATCCAGCAATTCCTACAATTGCATTTTCAGTTCCATGAGTTCGAGGGGGCTCATTCGATAAGGGGCTCCGGAAACAGGGCTTGCTCCCAAGACCAAATCGATTGAAATTCAATCTCTCTTTTGGGGGGAAGATGAGGAATCTCATCTGGAAAGACTTCCATAAACTCTCTCACTACTGGAAAATTATCCAGCAGATTTTCCTCAGGTTGTTGTTCTAATTCTTCAACATGTACCGCACAAATTTGATATCCTTTCCTAGTTGTTCTTTTTAATTGCAGTGCTGATATTTTTCTTACAGAGATGGGTTTTGGTTTTCCCTTGAGCACAAAAGGTTTCCATTGTTCATCTATGCAATGCAGAGTTTTATCCCAACAATTCATCATCGCCTTTTTCTTTTCTAGCCAGTCCATTCCTATCAGCAAGTCATACGAACCTAATGGCAGAATGTTTAGATTTACTTCTATCTGAAAATCATTTAATTTAATTACTGTTTGGGGTAATTTATGTGTTACCTTCCTCTTGGTTCCAGTGGCTAACTCGACCAGCCAAGACTGCTGAAATTTTTTAGTTTTGAGATTGCATTTTTCTACAATTTTTGGACTAATGTAACTCAAGGAAGCACTTGGATGAATTAAAACTATAACATATTTGTCAGCAATCTTACCTTCCATCTCAACCATGGTAGCTTGGTGTTCTGCTTGTCGATTCTCCAAGGTTGCACTGATAGTGGGTATATTTCTTGCTATGTCATTTACTGTGGTAGCTTCTCGATCTCTCATAATCATCTGAATATTTTGGTGGGGACAATCCCTCAAGAGATGAGGTTCCCCACATCCTGAGAATTTCAAGGGTTCCCTCATTTTAACTGTGCTTTCTTTCTTATTGTCTCCATCTATTTGTTTTGAACCCACTTGGGACTGAGCAGTTTGAATTTCTTTGGGTTTGTTAAATTTCTTCCGCTGATGATCCCTGCCAAAGTAATTCAAATAAGCTGATTTCTATTTCTTCCCTTTAAATTCACTCTTATTTACCCAGCTTTTTCCATGTTAATTTTTACCTTTGAACTGCTGGTAGCATAATCTAGCTTTTCTCACCACTTCCCATGGTTTTTGGATTGTCAAACTCTATTTTCTCCTTGTATACAATAGGAAAACAGTTCAGAAACCTTTTCACCTTTGCCTTCTCTTCACGAATGTAAGGGAAATATCTCAACATATTTTTAAACTTAGTGAAAAACTCATCAATAGTAAGTTGTCCCAGTCTAAGCTCATGAAATTCCTTTCGCTTTATCATCATAATAACGTTCATTTAAATAACAGTTTTTAAAATTAACCTGGAAATATTCCCAAGTAACTGTCTTTTCATCAATGGCATGAACCGTTTTCATCTCCTCCCACCACAAGGTAGCCTTACCTTGTAGCTGGTAGATAGCTAATCTGGCTTTCAGATTGCTTTCATATTCATAAACTTGGAAATATTTAATCATTTTCAACAACTAGGATTCTGCATCTTCCTCCTTCTCCCCATCATAGGAGGGAGGTTTGATATTTTAGAATTCCCCCTGTAATTCCCTTTTCTGCTTATATTGATGCCTAACAGCATCGTCTTCGTGAGACTCATCATTCTTCCTCTTTCCGGAACCTTCTTGGCTGTTCCGCGAAGTTATTTCTCTGATGAGATTTTCCTGCTCCTCACTGGCTAATGATAATCTATCATTCTGGCTTCTTAACTCAGCCATATCTCGTTGCAAAATGTGCAACATAGCCATCACTAGAGCGTTGGGATCTGGTGTATTATCTTCATCACGCAGATCAACATAAATTTCATCATTTCCAGCCATTGGAATTGTTTGTTTCAGCACCACACTGTACACTAAACAACACAGATCAGTAATAATAATAATAAATATAAATAAAAAATACAATGAGAACATAACAATATTGAGCACAACAACAATAGCCCAGTGTTATGTAACATGAGCTTTGATACCATTTGTAACGTCTCTTCCTTTCCACCACAATTTTTTTTTTTTTTTTTTATATTTTATTTCTGTGCCTCTTGGCCACATTTTTTTAGTTTTACTTTCAACTTCGTCAACTTATAATCTGACCTAGAATAGGGTTCCTATTCCTTTTAATACTCTTGTAAGGAAATTTTTATTGCTCTCCTTCACACAATATTCGAGGCTTATGTTAACCACATATATTTTTATATGACCCTTATACAATAATATTTTATTCCCTTACCATTGCTATATGGTTGCATTTATTCCAACATTTTTCTATCTATGAATATATCTACCCATACCATTCGATCTATTCAATACATTGAATTCAATAACGTTGTTCACATAACACTACCTACACGTTGATGTACAATAGTAACCTCTTATGGGTTTTACGTTGGTATATGATTCGTTAATCTTTAGCCTTTGTATATTCCATGATTTAACTTTGTTTTTCATTTCACTTTACTCCACGCATCGAATGGATATTTTTATTTACGACTTATATCACATATTTGAATTGGTTTTAGTTTTGTGGCCACTGTTCCAATGTGAATGAGAGTTACCATCATATCATATATTTCTCACGTATAGTTTAATTTATGGTGATTTCACTATGGAGATAGGCGTAATAACTTTCAATGCATGCATTTCATCTCGTTGGAAATTTTGGCTCAACGTAGTCGGCCACTTCCACCCCTATCAGACTTCCCACATCATCTTTTTCAATGGTACTCGGTTGATTTATCCCATTGTTTTGGCTTTCGTTGCATTCACACGCAAGATTTTATGCATCTATTCTTCACTTATAGATGCCACGGCAGAGTAATCTTTCTTTCATGTCAGCGCTACGACATTAGTGAAGTTACTGTGGAGTCGATTTCGTAGATATATGCATTTATTTGTTGGATGGTAGGTATTAATTTCAAATATCACCCATTCGATCCGTGTATAGACAATTGATCTGGGACCACTTGGATGATGAAGATCGATCCTGTCCATTAAGGTTTGTTGGTGTTTGGATTGGAGATAATTGTATAAATCTCTGTGTTATTGTCAAGTGGTTCTTTCGCTCCCAGTTGTTCTAGTTGTATTCCAGTGTCGAGACCCTGCACATAGGAGAATGAGGCATCGGCTCACTCAGACCTCGATTGTATCTATCTCGACATCACATTTACAGTTCAGGTATGAGATTCTACTCATGTCACTAATATACTGTATGCTTACGCCCTGACTACTATGTCTGGATATGTTTATTTTTCCATAGCGCTACGCTCTGTTAATAAGGCTAGAGCTGGGTTTAATTTTCTATAAACCTTTTTTTTCATATACAGTCTCGTTTACTGTCGAGAACTCATTTCGAGACTGCTGGACAAATCTCTCGTGGAGATTTTTTAGTGTGGGTATATTAATTCTTTTGTTTATCCCATTCTCCCCTTTTACATTTCGTATAGTCTTCTGAGGATGTAAGATGTGAATACTCGATCGTTCTTGACAGCAGTTTACTCCTCATCGTCTTTGGTGAATTTACGAATGGTGTGCGAATGAGGGACCTCTTGATTTTTTTCATTTCTTCTACAGTAAGCAATTCATAACCCAGTCCGGAAATCGATTCGATTTTATCACTCGACTCCTGGATTTCTCGTTCGTATTTGAGCTTCCTGGGTTTCAATTTTTTTTTAATATTGTTCAATTATCTCTATTTCAGGTCATTTTTATAAAAAGAGGGATTCCTCATTCGTCAGGTAATCCCTTTATTATTTTTGTTTGTATTATACTTCACCTCAATTAATCGATATGTATATTCACCGTGTTCTTGTTTTATACAAGTAATCCGAATTCCATATCAATTTCTTCTCAGGGATACCTTGACAGGGATGTCTCATTTGTTTTAATTTCACTTCACCTTTCCCTTTCAGGTCGGTATCAAAAGCATCTGGGTCAAAATGTAACCAGACTCGCATATCATTATTGTACATAGTTTTTGTCCAGACCATTCGGTCTTACCTTCGTAATTTCTCTATTGTAAAAGAATGATTTCATTGAACCGGGTCTGTGTTACTAGGACTTTGTTGATATGGTCACTGCGACCTCCTAAATTTAATAAGTTATCTGGGGACATGCTTATCATAATTTATTTTTGTTGTTTGCACAACTTTACCTTTGGATTCCATATATATACATATATATTATCTTCCTGTTTGATAAGGACAAAGTTTTGTTACTCTATGGTGATTTCAGATGTCTAGTTTATATTGATACTCATGATTAGAATTTTATTCCTGTTAAATCAGTCTGTTTCCCTTTGCTAGACCTAACTGATAATTTTACTAATCTTATATTGTATTTCTGCTTCCTGTACTAATTTCTTACAAGAGTAGGTAATTATTTATTTCACCAAGGTACTTACCTCTGAAATAAATTTTTGGGGCTTGACATCTGGCTTATGTAGTTATATGTATTTATCAACTTGAGTAACATACCTTTTTCCCTGTCTCTTGACTTAAATTTTGCAGATATTACTTATTACATAACTAATAATAGGTTCTGGAAATATATTGTTTGATTTTCTCATATGTTCAGTAGTTTTTATTCTCTAGCTAATACTTCCACTAGCATTATTAATTCTCATTTTTAATAGATCTGATAAACTGTTAATTTCTACCTCCCCCCGCTTATATAGTTAGCAGGCCTTTATATAAATTTCCATGCAATTATTATTTTTCCAATAAGTATTCAATTTTCATCATTCCTTGGTAAAGGATGTTAGTCACAGTTTCATACATAACTCTCAGCTCACAATTATGTTCAAGTTTGGCAATTGTGTTTAGTTCTATTTCATTGCTATTTAAATATTTCCATGGTACTAAAGTATGTTTCCTTCCATTATGTCCTCATTATAGAATAGAAACTTATAAATAGTCATGTAATACTATTTTGGAAATCTATGTCTCTGTACCTCACTTAGTTACTTCCAAAATCTATAGTTCTGCTCTGTATGTACTTAATTCCTCCTGCCCACAGGTTTATGAGTTTTCCATTGTGTTGACTGAATCAATTCTATTTTTCACAAAAACAGATTAAAGTTACATAATTATAAATTACGAGGTAACATAATCTCCAGATTTAAACCAGGAACTAGTTTAGAGTTTCTAGCTGATTTGTCCTCATATTTCTAGTTCCTACAACCATGCAGGACTGATAGAATTTAATTATGCTACCATTCTCTAAATGTACGGAACACTAGCACAAACAAAACATTGCAAGAATTATACAGCTGCAGTCATTAACCTTTACACCTAACAACAATTAATTTTAATCATTCATAATACTGTGTGCATACCACTTTGGTACTTGACCAGTCCTCCCAACCGTAGAGTCCCTCTATCTCCCAGACTCACCCCCGAGCTGAGATCACTTCCATTCCAGACCAACCTCTAATCTGTTCAGGAATAGATTATTTAAGCTTTTGCTACCCAAAGCCTGTTTCTAATTCTGCGTCCAGAATATCTGGATGCTTTTCTTCCTGTTTGCCTAGGCTTCCCTATTTAGGGACTTTTAAAGATGCTTTCTTCTTTTCCCAATTTTTTACCTCTTCCCAACTACTCTCCACCTCATTGGGGAAACTAGATTTTCCTGAAAATCTAATTTGGAAATAAATTATTTAAAGGATTTTTGAAAGATTTTTGGGGAAAGTATTTGCCTTTATCCATCCTCATGGATTTAGCAAGTGATCTCATAATTCTGATTTTGGTCAAACTGCACAGAATTATTTTATTCATTTTTTCAAAATTAAATATTTAATTACATCGAAAAAATACTTATCCATTGGGGTCCACTCCCCTTTGGATTAAAGTTCAAATGTCTAACTTTGACAGAACATAAAACTAGGGGTGTTACATCTAAAGACAAGTTAAAAATCTTGTTAGAAAGGTGACAACCCAATTGTTAATTGGTGTCCTAGTAGAAGTGTAAAATCTCAAGGACAGAGTTAATAATGAAATAGAGTCAACGTAACTTGTTAATGACTATAGAGATAATTGATCACAATTATTTTTAAGCTGAGACATAAGAAAACAAAAAAATTAATGTTGTGTGGCGGAGATACATTAAAAATGGTATCAGAGCTCATGTTAGAGAAAAATAGGTTGTTGTTGTGCTCACTGTATAAATTGTTTTTTCTTTGTTGAAATTTTTTTGTTATGGCTGATATGTGTTGTTTAGTGTACAGTGTTGCTGAGACCGAAAATTTAAATGGCTGAAGGTGATGAAATCTATGTTGATCTTCGTGATGAAGATAATACACCAGATCCTAACGCTCTGGTGATGGCTATGTTGCATAGTTTGCAACGAGAAATGGTTGAGCTAAGAAGCCAGAATTACAGACTGTCATTAGCGAGTGAGGAGCAAGAAAATCTCATCAGAGAATTGACTTCGTGGAACCGCCAAGAAGGTGAAGGTTTCGGGGAATTCCGAAAGATCAAACCTCCCTCCTATGATGGGGAGAAGGAGGAAGATGCTGAGGCCTGGTTGTTGAATATGATTAAGTATTTCCAGGTCTATGAATATGAAAGCAATCTAAAAGTCAGATTAGCTATCTACCAGCTACAAGGCAAGGTTATCTTGTGGTGGGAGGAGACGAAAATGGTCCATGCCATTGATGAAAAGATAGTCACTTGGGAAGATTTCCAGGTTAAGTTTAAAAACCGCTATTTAAATGAACGTTATTATGATGATAAAGTAAAGAAATTCCATGAAATGAGACTGGGACAGCTCACTATCGATGAGTTTTTCACCAATTTTACAAATTTGTTAAGGTATGTTCCTTATATTCGGGAAGAGAAGGCAAAGGTGTAAAGGTTTTTGAACTGTTTTCCTGCTGTGTACAAGGAGAGGATCGAGTTCGATAATCCAAAAAATATGGATGAAGCAGTGAGGAAAGAAAAATTATTCTATCAACATTTTAAAAGAAAGGGTGAACCTAGTAAAGGCTGGGTAAACAAAGGTGAAATCAAAGGAAAGAAACATAAACTAGCATACTTAAAGAACTTTGGTAGGGACCATCAACGAAAAAAATTTAATAAACCAAAAGAAATTCAAACTGCACAATCCCAAGTTGGTTCCAAACAATTAGATGGAGATAATAAAAATGAAGGAACAGTTAAAATGAGGGATCCTTTGAAAAGTTGGGGTTGTGGAGAACCTCACTTGTTGAGAGATTGTCCCCACCGAAACATTCAGATGATTATGAGGGATCGAGAAGCTACCACAGTAAATGACATAGCAAGAAATATACCCACTATCAGTGTAGCTTTGGAGAATCGACAAGAAGAACATCAAGCTACCATGGTCAAAATGGAAGGTAAAATTGCTAACCAATCTATTACCATTTTAATTGATCCAGGTGTTTCTTTTAGTTACATTAGTCCACAAGTGGTAGAAAAAATGCAAACTCAAAGATGAAAAATTTTAGCAGTCCTGGTTGGTCTAGTTAGCTACTAGCACCAAGAGGAAATTAACTCATAAGCTACCTCAAACAACAATTAAATTAAATGATTTTAAGACAGAAGTAGATTTCAACATTCTGCCCTTAGGCTCATATGACTTGCTGATAGGAATCGACTAGCTAGAAAAGACAAGGGCTATGATGAACTGTTGGGATAAAACTCTGCATTGCATAGATGTAAAAGGGAAACATTTTATTCTCAAAGGAAAACCAAAACGCATCTATGTAAGACAAATATCCGCACTGAAACTAAAAAGAACAGCTAGGAAAGGATATCAAATATATGCAGTACATGTTGAAGAATTAGAACAACAACCTGAAGAAGACCTGCTGGATACTTTGCCAGTAGTGAGAGAGTTTAAGGAAGTTTTTCCAGATGAGATTCCACATCTTCCCCCCAAAAGAGAGATTGAATTTTCAATTGATTTGGTGTCGGGAGCAACACCTATTTCTAGAGCCCCTTATCGAATGATTCCCCCTAAACTCATGGAACTGAAAATGCAATTGCAAGAATTGTTGGATAAAGGTTATATCAAACTGAGTGTGTCTCCTTGGGGAGCCTCGGTGCTGTTTGTAAAGAACAAGGATGGAACCTTTAGAATTTGCATTGACTATCGTCAGCTGAATAAGTTGAAAATTAAAAACAGGTACCCTTTGCCCCGAATTGATAATATTTTTGATCAAGTAAGGGGAGCTTCAGTATTTTCAAAGATTGATCTAAGGACTGGTTATCACCAGCTTAGAATTAAGGAGGAAGACATTAGTAAAACAACTTTTTGAACCCGGTATGGTCACTACGAATTTGTAGTCCTACCTTTTGGTTTGACAAATTCCCCTGCCACCTTTATGTGCTTAATGAACAGTGTTTTAAACAAGTACTTGGATAAATTTGTACTAGTGTTCATATACGATATTTTAGTTTATTCAAAAAGTGAGGAGGAGCACAAAGAACACTTGAGAATAGTGTTACAAACATTGAAAGAGAACCGATTATATGCCAAATTCAACAAATGTGAATTCTATAAGGACAAGATCCAATACTTGGGACATATTATTTCCGAACAAGGGTTGGTTGTTGACCCTGAAAAGATAAAGTCTATTAGAGAATGGCCGATGCCAAATGATGTTTCAGCAGTGAGATCATTCATGGGGATTGGAGGTTATTATCGCAGATTTGTGGAAAGATTTTCTGCAATAGCATATCCCATAACTTCACTACAAAGAAAAAGGGTCAAATTCGAGTGCACTGAAAAATGCCAAAATAGTTTTGAAGAATTAAAATTAAAACTCACTATAGCCCCTATACTAAAGATTGCAGATCCTGATAAATAATTTGTTGTGTGCACGGATGCCTGTAAAAAGGGGTTGGGAGGAGTCCTGTCGCAAGAAAATGTTGTTATTGCATATGAGTCTAGGAAACATAATACACAGGAACAAAACTACAGTGCATATGATTTGGAATTAGCTGTTGTAATCCATGCCTTGAAAATGTGGCAACACTATCTTATCGGGAAGAAATTTACATTGATGACTGATGATATTAGTCTTAAAAACTTCTTTTCCGAGACTGATTTGAATGCTCGACAAGCCAAATGGCTGTCTTTTCTGAGTGAATTTGATATGAACATAAAACATATCAAAGAGAAATAAAACAAAATTGCTGATGCACTGAGCAGAAATGCTTGCCAAAACATAAACAACATTGGAAGTAGTGCTAGTTTTGAGTTAGAAGATCTAGTGAAAAAGGCAGCGGACCAGGATCCAATTTATGAGAATCTACAGATGAAAATACTAAAGAAGGAGATGGCTGAATACACTCAAAACCAAAAAGGGCTGATCTGCTACAAGAATAGAGTGTATATCCCCAATGTGGAAACTTTGAAAAAAGAAATCCTACATGAATATCACAAACGGTCATATACAGGACATCCTGGATATCAGAAGTTGCTAACAACTTTGAAAAAGAAATTGTTTTGGCTAGGAATGAAAAGAGATGTAGCAGAATATCTAGCTAGATGCATGGAATGTCAACTAGTTAAAGTTGAGCATCAACATCCTGCTGGTCTTCTAAATCCCTTGCCAATTGTATAATGGAAATGGGACACTGTTTCTATAGATTTCATAACAGGTTTACCTAGAACAAGATATCATCATGACTCAGTGATGGTAGTAGTAGACACTTTAACAAAAGTTGCACACTTTATACCTGTGAAATCTACTTTTGGGACAGCTCAAGTAGCGGATGTATTCCTGAAGGAAGTAGTAAGACTACATGGGGTCCCAAAGATGATTGTTTCATATAGATATGCTAAATTCACAACAACATTTTGGAAAGGTCTATTTGGGGGCATGGGCACTAAGTTAAATTTTAGTACTGTCCATCACCCTTAGACAAACGTTCAGACAGAGAGAACAAATCATATTTTGGAGGATATGTTGAGAATGTATGTGATGGATATGCCATCCAAATGGGAAGACTACTTGCATTTAGCTGAATTTTCTTATAATAACAGCTATCAATCCTCCATCAAAATGAGCTCGTTTGAGGCACTCTATGGAAGGAAGTGACGTACTCCTTTGAGTTGGAGTCAACCTAAAGATAAACTAATTTTGGGACCAGATGCTTTACAAGAGATGGAAAGAATTTTTAAACAAATATAAATAAACATCACAACATAAGATAGACAGAAAAACTATGCTGATAAGAAGAGGGTGCATTGAGAATTCAAAGTGGGTGATCATGTGTATTTACGCATTAAACCCAAAAAGAGCACACTTTATGCTGGAAGTTGTGCAAAATTGGCTCCTATATATTGTGGGCCTTTTGAGGTGTTAGAAAGGGTGGGACCAGTGGCTTATAAACTAGCCTTACCGCCCCATGTTAAAGTTCATGATTTGTTTCATATTTCATTATTAAAAATACATATATATGATGCTTCTCACATTGTTGGTTGGAATGTGATACAGGTGGATCCAGAAGGGGAGTTCCTTCCAGAACCACTTCCAATATTGGAGCGAGAAGAAATGGAATTGAGGAATCGAACAGTAGCAAGAGTAAAGGTGCAGTGGAAGCACTTTACTGTTGAAGAAGCTACCTGGGAAAGAGAAGATGAGATGACGGAAAAATATCCATATTTGGTTGAAAAATGAACTCTAGTAGTTAGTTTTCAACACCAAGGATGGTGTTTTCTTTTAGAGGGGGAATATGTAACACCCCTAGTTTTATGTTCTATCAAAGTAGACATTTGAACTTTAGATCCAAAAGGGAGTGGGCCCCAATGGATAAGTATTTTGTGGATGTAATTAAGTATTTAGTTTTTAAAAATAAATAAAATGATTATGTGCATATTGACCAAATGAGAACTATGAGATAACTTTCCAATTCCATGAGGTATGGAAAGAGGCTAAGATTCCCCAAAAATCTTTCAAAAATCCTTGAAAGAATTTATTTCTAAATTAGATTTTCGAGGAAAAATCTAGTTCCCCAATGAGGTGGAGAGTAGTTTGGAAGAGGTAAAAAGCTGGGAAAAGCAAAAAGTAGCTTTAAAAGTCCCTAAATAAGGCAAGCCTAGGAAAACAAGAAGAAAAGTATCCTGTAATTCTGGACGCGGAATTAGAAACAGGCTTTGGGGAGAAAAAGCTTAAATAAGTTATTCATGGATAGATTAGAGGTTGGTCTGTTCTGGGAGATGATCTCAGCTCAGGGGTGAGTTCGGGAGACAGAAGAACTCTAAGGTTTTGATTACTGGTCAAATTCAGAAGTGGTATGCCTAAAATTCGTATGTATGGTTGAATTATTGTTATTGTGTTGTGTGATCAATGACTGTGGATGTTAATTTACTTCAAATTTGGAGGTGGTAATCCATACATTTAACAGAATTTTTAGAAGAATTTAATCCTCAAAATTCTGTAGAGTTGTATGAATAGGAACTATGGGGAAAATCATCCAGAAGCTCTAAACCTATTGCTGGTTTAAATCTGGAGATTTATACTACTCCCATAATCTAGTAAGTTTATAACTTTAATTTTCTTCTGAAAATAATAATTATGTAGGATACTGGAATCCATACTGAGAATATTATTTATGAATTTGAAGAACATAGGAACATTAGGTGTTGTAAAAACACTATAGATATAAGCTTCTGACAGTTGCTTCTAGTGTGAACAGTTACATGCACAAAAACATATACATGAATTCTATATCTACAAATAGTAGCTGAACTTAATGAGTCTAGTTACTAAACAGTGAACAATTATAGCAAGGAACTGTAGTTTTAATCCTCAAAGAGGAATGATATGTAGTAAATCAGAACTTATATTCTATAGTCCTACTAAATCAGTATAAAAGGAAAATTAATTTTACCAAAAGAAAGGATAAGAAAAATTCAAATCCTAATGTCAATACCTTCCGAAATGAGTCAGAATTTTTTTTATACAGAGCAGTAGATATCAGTGATATATCTATTGACCAATTAGTTTATGATATATCATTAGTATGCACAGGAAATTTAAAATGAAAGGCTATCAGAAAAAATACACTACTGACACTATAGACTGTACAATGAAAATGAAAGGGAAAAATTCTTTCTATAGCAACAGGAAAAATGTATATCTATATTCTGAAATGGCTCTTTGTCCATAGACAACCACAGAAGGAAAGTACTATTGAATATTGAAATGAATTATTATTTAGCACAATTGCAATAAGTATAAACAGAAGTATATTTCCAACTGTGGAAGATTGAAAGAAGTTATCGAATTTATGCTTCTGAATTATATCAGAAATTTCTATCAGAATTCAATTAGATGAAGAACAAAGTGTAAAATTTTTGGCTAATAAACATAAGAGTGCATATACTGAAAATCCGAAAAGTATTTAGTAGAAATTAATACAACTTGAAAATGATTATTTTACCAACCCAAAAGCATCACAGACTTCTATTTTCCATCATATAAACTTTTATATACAGAAACAAAAATCATATACCCGGTAACTAGTAAATAAGCATACGGAGTGGGAGACTTTTAAATATGACTACACTAGTCTCTACAAATTCGAGAGAGAGTACTCATAAGTACTGTAAGTGGTGAATATTGGTATAATCAAAATTATTACAAAGTTAAACAGTCCCAATAAATCATTTACAACGTATGCACAGGGTCGGCGTATAGCCGAAATCTAGAGCCATCAGACTTGACTATTTAAAATACCACAATAGTAGATAAAAATCTGGCATCAACCCTTATTGGAGACACTAACTTTCAGACGACACATTCTCCGAAATGAGAGGGTACAAACCTGATTAAACAAGCCAATACAAAAGTCATTCAACGAAACCAGAAGCGACGAGAATATTATCGAAGGAGGTTATGCGGTAAGATAGTACCTACAAAACTATAAAAAAAAAAAAAAACCAGAGCGTGAACAAAGATGACACAGAGGGAATTAGTTCCACATAGCCAAGTGAGTATAAATCGAAACCGAATGAGTCAATGTAATAATAATACCTGAGGAGCTCAACGCACGTCCGTCTCACTAAAAACATGGAGAAGAATAGGCATATTAGGAGAAAATTATTTACCCACAATTCAAATTGAACCCCTAGAGGACTGTAAAAAGAACAGAGGATCGAATAGAGATCGGAGTTCTTTACCATAAGAAAAAATAGTTAAAACCAGTGCTAAAGTCAAAAATTCGGACCAACGCTCACTGTAAGTTGAGCTAAATCATGTCTCCAAGCGTTGAATAGACACCCCATTAGAATTCAATATACAAAGGAAATTAAGAGAAAGAGATACAATACATATTGACATTAACCGAGAAATTTCTTAATACACTATGCATAGGTAGAGGAGTATTACCTGGAAATTCGGCTAGATGTTGATCTCCATAAAGCGTACGTAGAAGGCGAACAAAGAAAACGAAGTGTAAAGGAGATTTGATAATGGAACCCTCGACAACTCGAAACAGCAAACCAAGAAAAGTGATGAAAATCAACCAAATGAAGTTGAATACAGAAAATTTTCAAATAATATAGCACCGGCTAGGGCTAAAACCCTAACACATCCTTACCCTACAGGTGGCAGGATCTGCGTAGGGAGTACTGTGTATTAGGCTTAGCCGAATAGAATGTGATACACTTTAATGTAGACCTAAGGCACTCCATGAAACACAATGTATCCACTTAAATGCGAAATGATGCAATGGTACCCAAAACCGTCTCGAGAAATACAACCGAGTGTTAAATAATGTGGAAATTAGCTGGAGGATTAACCCAACGTAAAGAGGTACTGATCATCCATAAATAAGCATGGGATTCCTCATACGAAAATATCAATGAAATTGATGCGTAAATAACCCAGTGATATACATATGAATGCCTCGAAACTTGTTATAAAGAAAATCGATACATATGCAGTACATAACATATAAATAAAAATTTTGCATGGTGAGATATGTAAGGGCTATAAAGAGACTCATAAAATGATTTTGTGATCGAATATAATTCGATAGGTTGAGCATAGGGTAAGAGTGTAATAAGGTCATTGATGATATTAATAAGGTTAATAATCATAGAGAAATGTTAATAGAGGTTAAACAATGGGAGTTAGAAACTCCAAATCTAAATTATAAATATAGTCTAAAGACAAGTAAAAAATCTTGTTAGAAAGATCACAACCCAAATTGTTAATTGGTGTCCTAGTAGACGTGTAAAATCTCAAGGACAGAGTTAACAATGAAATAGAGTCAACATACCTTATTAATGACTATAGAGATAATTGATCGCAATTATTTTTAAGCTGAGACATAAGAAAAAAAAAAAAAAAATTTTGTGTGGCGGAGAGACATTACAAGAAATATGTTACAACTCTACATTTAATCATATTGTAGCAATCGTGTCGTGACATCAAAGTTTTGGCACCGACACCTTGGTCGTGTTTCAGTAGCTATGTCATGATAATGGTGTTAGAATGGTAGAGTAACAAAAATTTTGAGCAAGATACACCTTGTGGCGATATTACAATCTACAAAAGAACGTTTCTAACACTTTCTCCTTTCACATTAACTCAAAAATAAATGAAAATATGATCTTTCTTCAATGTTTAGTCATAAATTCACTAAAATACTAAGGTAATGCAATGGAAAACACTTCAAGAATTATAGCTTACTAATATAGAATAAATAATAAATGAAAATGAATTGAATATAGGGAAAATAGGATGTAAAAATATGTCAATTCTATGGTTTGTCAATGATCACACCCAAGAGAAATATACTTGTATATTTCGATGCCACCCTTAATGACTACTTGTCTTATTATATGCCGACAAAGATCTTCATCATCATCAATTCCTTTACAACTCATGCTCCTCTTGATACTAAAGAACCTCTTAATCAACAAAGTTCATATTTGGACAAACGTGACAATTCCACATTGTATCTTTATTATTCAAACATCATCAAATTATTGATGTCCATATAAAGGAAAAACTATCCATTAGAATGCATATCTAGCTAACCACTATAACTAGAAATATAATAACATTCTCATTAGCATAATGGCTCATTAAAATTCTTGATGAGCCCACCTTGAATATTAAACTTCAGCTCCCCAATTATATTACAAATATGGTACATTCAAAGTTTTGAAAAAGTAGTTAATAAAGGTTACCACAATAAACTAGACTATTTATCCAAGTTATCTAGGATGCATGGAAAACGGGTAAGAATTTTTATATAGGATGTTGCATCAATATTCCCTTTAAATGGGACATGCATATACACAGGTACATAAATTAAATACTCCATTCTATGGGACACTAGGTTATAGCTTAAAACATTAGAAGGACCAATACAATAGATCGTGGCCTTGCATACAACCGTTAAGTGTGATTCACATTACCATATGGACAACTCTGGTTTCATTCATCCATACATGACTCACTATTTTTACATTGTTTTTTCACCATCATTTGAATTGTGTTGTTGCATAATATTTCCACAATAAATTCCCTAGCACCAAGCTCTAATATCTTTTTGTTGTATTCATAATAACATTTTCATCCTTCCTACATCAATTTTTCCATTCTATATTAAAAAATCATCATGAGATCAATTATTGTCTTCTTAAATTAGGTTAATGCAACTGGCTTTCATATCATAATAAAGAAGTTCCCATGTTCTTCCATTTCCCTATATAACTATTATCTCAAGCATATACTAGTAGGAATCAACCATACCATGGTACCTTGCATTGATCGAGAACCAATCACACTTCATCGCCTAATACCAACCTTACTATAAATATTGAGAAACTCACCATAATATGGACATACATCCATCTATCAGGACACCTAAGTACCAAACCATGGTTCTTGGAAGTTATCCAATAAAAATAGTTTGGACACCAAATGTATGCAGGTCAATTATACATTTTCTATGCATTTCGAAGTGAGAAATTAGAATGAAACATCTGTAAAAAACTCATCAATATGTAAAAAAACACATAGTTATAGCTTCATTCCAACAATAATACACATCATGATGTACAATTTAAGAAAGACTATTACATTTCAAAATATTGCCGTATGGGATTATTTGTTGGGTGTGGAACTTGATTATCCTGTTTGTTTTTATCATAGCACTGGACCCTTGTACCTTAATTGCGCAGCAACGCCACCCATAATGAAACATTGCCTGGGGGTCCAACACTGCCTGGGGAATTTTGGCGACAGTGTCCCCGAAGCTAAAAACAGATATAAAATTGCCTTGTAAAAGTATAGTAATTTCTAGTCAATATGGGCCATTCATTAGGCAGATGATCTGTTAGTAGAATTTATGTTTAGTTTAGGGTTTTTTCCCCTAGAATGCAACCCCTCACTTTTATGAGGGTATTTTATTGCAGATTTGTATTTTATATGTATTCTCAGAGCGACAAATAGATAGGGAACTATGAGAGAGAACAGAGGATATTACAACGGATCTGATGTAGGTTGTGTCTCTTCATTTTGCTGGATAGTAGAAAGGAAAGGCTGCCTGTTCAGGGTGGACGTAGCCTAGATTGGGTGAACCACATATATCTATGACTCTCTGGTTTTATGTGTTTTGTGTGCTTGTATTTTCCACATATTTTATGTGTTGCATTGCTTTGTAATATATAATTTTATAATATTACCAACACAAGCACCACAAGCAAGCTATCCAATGGAAAAATAACTATAAATGTTCACAATACCACCACTTTCGATGTTGCAACTTTCATTCTAAAAAATTATTAGAAGAACTATTTCCTTGATCATTTAACAACTTCAATTACTAACCACAGTATCTAAATTTACTTTTTAAGTCATCCTTCCTAGGTAAACACTTCATTTCATTTTGATTTCATTCAACTCAACAACCTAGATATTTTGAAGGCATCCAAAATAGTTTGTGCAAATCCATTAACACCAACCTACATAGTTTTATCCAATGAATTCATGATTACCCATGACTATCACAACAAATACTAAAAGAGGCCTCAACTCTTTCGGCATCATTCTCCAGAGCCTTAACACAAAGAACCATCTCTTCTTTTGAGTCATTTAGTTTATATTGACTAACAAAAGATTCTAACACCTCCTTTTCCATATGTAGTCCCAACAATGGAAAAGATAAGCAAAATCCTTCTCATAAATGGGAAACATTCCCTCCTCCATGGCACACAACAATTCACAATTCTCTCTAGTTATTTTGTCTTTTATTATTGGTTTTTCTTCACATGCTCCTCCAATGATTTCATCTACTTTAACAAAGTTTTAATATGTAACCAAATCTCCAAATGTATCGTGAAGACTAATCCCTATCCTTTTCATTAGAAATAAATGTCTTTGGTGAATGAGGACATTGAGAATAAAACTATGAGAAACTACTGAAAAAATATTTAATGGCTCACAAACATTTAGAAGAAGCTGAACATCCTTGTTAATATTCCTTATAAGGCCCACATACTTGACCTTCCAATTCTACATTTGATGATGTCCTCTCATCACAACCAACGTAGGAGTGAGAGGCAAGGTAGAGATAATGAGATAATTTAACCAAAACACATTGACGATGGGATGGTTCATGTTGGCACCCACTAGAACAAATTCCTTCCAATGCCCATTGAAATTCTTCATCTTCATGATGGTAACCCCTACAATCCTCACCTCTAACAACATCTTCTTTTCTCCACTATAGAGTTGCCGCAACAACACATGATCCACTATTCTCACATTCCACATCATATATTTCTCAACCACCTCGCCCAAGATTCATTGATCTAGATGAAAATTTTTACATCCGCAACAAAATCATTATATGGAATGAAAAATAAATTCTTAGGTGATTTCCTCTAATATATAGATATTAATCAGGCTATGCGCCTCCTCGACAATTGTCTACACAAAATTTCATATGCCACAACATTATAAGACAAGGTAGAAAAATATCCACCATGGAAGAAAAATATGGTGGGTAACATCTCCTCCTCATCCTGAATGAAGAGAAGATCATGTACACTGTCAAGGATTTGATAATGACATAATAACTATAAACTTCAAGGGTTGGTTTCTTGTTTGATGATGATATCATTAGTATAAGCCTCAAGCGTGGGTTTTTTGTTTACAAGAATTTTGTAGATGGTCTTATAATTGAAGGTGTCATCCTTCTCCCTTGCCAAATCATTAAAGAAATTATGAATTTCAGAATGTTATTAGTCATAACTAGGATAAGGAGTTATTTATATCACTTGAAATTATAATTTCTTATTGCACAATTTATGAACACTTATCCATGAATTTTCACAATAATCAAATCAGCCCCATGTCCTAAATTTATCATCACTCCAAAGGTGGAGCCCATTGCACGGAAGCCATCTATTTTAGTGACTCCATACGTAATCACTCTAAGAAAAATTTCCTTGGTGAGTTGAACAATGACAACTTCAATTTCATTAGTGTTGAAGACCTTGCACCTTGTCGATCATGTCAATGTTCTTAATGCTTTTGACTTTGGCCACGTTGAAAGGGCCATTTCTTCTTAAGTAGCTCACTATGGCCTCTTTTCTTGCCCTATCAATCAATATCACTATAGATGCCTTACATGCTTGATTTCCTCTTAAGGATCACCCATCATATTGTTCAAAGAAATACATGGTGTACATTTGATGGTACTCTTTTTTCAATAATTATTTTTGTTATAATTTTAATATTGTTTTTCAAAATGGAAATTTTTTATTATGACATTACATTAAAAAAAATACAACATAATTAGAAAGACAAAAAAAAATGGTTTTTTTTTTTTAAATATTAAAAATTATCTTTTTTATTTTTTAAACTTTTCCATTAAACAATTTAATAGAAAAACAAAAAAATAATTAACAAAAACTGAGTAGCTCCAAAATTATCTCTCAAATTAATTTAATTCATTAACATCTTTCTAATAAAGAAAACCTATAAAAAAAATAATTTAACAAAAAATAATTTAAGAAAATACATTTACATTGAAGAAAGTATAAATGGATTCAAAACATATAAATAATGAAAAAGGTTTCAACCTTGAATATTGGACTAAAACTTACACATTTAGCATAAAAAATGTGTGTTGTAGTTGACGAGGTTAATGTATATAAATAAAGTATAACTCAACAGAATAGTCCTATATGACTGATTGCGACGTCTGCTTAAATAGAGAATGCTAAACCACATGACGGGAAGTGGTATCTATAAATTTCCAAAAATATATTTAAACAAATAATTATCTATTGAAAAATAAAAATTCATTAAAATTATTTGCTATACAATGAAAACTTTAAAACAATTATAATCATTTATTATAATACATATTCATTGTGGTATCATGCCATATTGTATGATTGCATGTCAACTTTCCAATTTTAGGAATCAAAATTATTATTTATCTGAATTTTAAACTGAATTCGTTTGCAGGCCCGACTCAAATTCTTATGAATTCAACTTAATTAGATATATACTCCTGGGATTCCAAATTGTGTTACTAGGTTTTTACAAACTCAAATTTGAAATTCTAGAACCAATTGGAAGATTTGTTTCACATGTTAAATTGTAGAACCAGTGGTAACATTTACTATTAAATGAGCTTGTTTAGGCCCAGGAAGTCATCTATTGGTTAGTCTATAAACTATTTATATGTTGACGGGCCTAAAAACTATATTCATATTTGAGCATAGTGTTCAAGGAATAAGGTCATGGCTTGGGCTGTTGGCTACTGACCGAAAGCATACTGAGGGGGAAAAATAATTTAACTACAGACCCTTCCCTTCTCTCATATATTCTATCTATCAACCATGTATATTCCACAATACGCACTATGTTGATTTGTTTTTACTATTATATTCGATGCCTTTTTGAACGGGCACAATCACATATTTATCAATGTGGTTGATATAAAGTTTATATAAAGTATGTTTATAGAGTTATAATTATCATAAAGTATATTTTGTCAAAAAATTACTATTTCTAATTATTAATAACTATATAAATAATAATAATCATAATATTTTATATTTATATAATTATAATTAATTTGTTAACATTATTTTGTATATTATTATAATATTTTATTTTGATGATATATTAATATTAGATATTATTTTTGAGATTAAACTACTTTTAAGTAAGTTATTTATCTATGACCATTTTCATGAGAGGTAGTCGTAATTAACTAATTTTTCATGATTTTTTAATAGTCCATTTAGCAGTCATTTCATCAGGTGATTCTAACACAGGTGAAGAAGTGGGATTGAAACTAATGAAATGAATCAAATAGCATCAATCGTCACTTCTAGGGCTTGCACCCAGTAACCAAGACTTCCAGGGAGGTCACCCATCCCATAACTCCTCTGGCTCAAGCACGCTTAACTGTGGATTTTTTTTCCCACAATCAAGCCCACTTAGATTGCTACCCCATTTTCTTGATTTCCGAGAATAACTCCACAGTTAAGCGCACTTTATCCAGAGGCGTTCTGGGATGGGTGACCTCCTGAGAAGTACTGGTTACCACGCGCAAACCCCAAAAGTGATGATTGCCACTATGTGACTCATTTCACTAGTTTAAATCCCACTTCTTCACCCCTGTGAACATCACCCAATGCAAGGAGTGCTAAGTGCACTATTCAAAAATCATGAGAAGTTGTTCATTTACGACTACCTCTCACGCAAATGGTCAGAGATGAATGACTTACTTAACGCAGTTGAATCCCAAAAATAACATATAATTTAATGCACTGCAGAAAACCCTTATACTTAAATATATAAATAGTTATATTTAAAACTTCAATATAATTCACATATAACATTTAGTTCTTATTAATAATATATATTGTACCATAATGATTATTATATATTTATATTTATCAATATAATTTTCAATATATTTTATATATTT
The DNA here is from genome assembly GCA_034641835.2 of Pinus albicaulis. Classification (NCBI taxonomy): domain Eukaryota; kingdom Viridiplantae; phylum Streptophyta; class Pinopsida; order Pinales; family Pinaceae; genus Pinus; species Pinus albicaulis. The sequence continues at coordinate 358,900,631 of CM076582.1, forward strand.
ACTCGTAGTGTATTTATAATATTAACTATATGCATACTATATATTAAACTAATATATATATATATATATATATATAATTTGTGGGAGGATCAAGAGTTGGAGGGAAAAAGGAAGCTAAGATACTATAAGCAGGTGATCAACCCCACCATTGATAATTATAATTATCTCTTTGTGTTTACCAGCAGTAAGAAAAAATGAGCATCACTAGGATAATAAATAATTATCATGATCCTCAAAGTGAGACTAGATGGTGGTCTATTCCTAAGACTCACTGGAATGATAGAATCTGTCAAATTTGCAATACTAAGTAGGTGGAAGACGAAAAATACATCCTTTTAGACTGCTCGACTCTTACTCGCATCAGCTCTCAATTCCCTAACATCTGCCACACTTCCAATCTTCTTGAGCTATTAAGTCAACCCACTTATAGTGACCTTTGAGCACTTATTTCTCTTCTCTTTGATCATATAAACAATACTTTGAAGAATCAAACTTAGATTCTTTTTCCTTTCTTAAGGTTTTATAGGCCACATTGGTCTTAGTAGACATTAATAATAATCATCATCATATTATATTAAAATATGTAATATAATATTATTTAATAATAAAATATATAATAATAATAATAATAATATATTATATTTTTCAATATATTAATATATTAATATTTATAACTCAAACTATAGTATAATTGAAAGATAACATAGTGATAGTATTTAATTATTATTTATAATAAGTATATATCTCTTACCAATATTTCCAATAATTTATATATATTTATTAGTATAACTATTAATATCTCCCATATATTTACTTTAAGTAAATTAAAAATATCAATTAAACCTAAGGGATTAACAAACATACATGATTATTAATGTTATAAACTGAAATGTCTAATAAACCCAAGAGTTTAATATTATAAATCCAATCAATTATTAAACACAACGGATAAATATTATTAACATGAAATATTAAAAAACTGAAGGGATCAAATTAGAAAACAAGTTATTAATATTAATCCCTAGGACTCATATTTAACACTTAATATTGGGGTATAATAAAATAAATGGATTATTATTATTATAAACCAAAATGATTATTTATATTATAAACATAATGATTAATAAAACCAATTAATCAATAAACCAAGAAAATTAATATTAAAAGCCAAAATCATTAATAAATATTAGGAATTAGAATTTTAAACTCAAGATATTAATAAATCCAAGGGATTAAATGATAAATCAAAGGAATTATTAATATTATAAACTTAAGGAAAAAATAAACCGAAGTGTTTAATATTATAAAACAAGGAATTATTAAACCCAAGGGGAAATATTATAAACCTAAGGGATAAAAAAACCCAATGGATCAATATTAAAAACATAAGCGATTAATAAAGCCTAAGAATTAATATTTAAAGTGAAAGGATTGAAAAACCAAAGGGTTAGACATTATAAATGAAAGGAATTAATATTAAACATTAGGAATAGTATTTAGCCCTGAATATTAGGGTTTGATAAACCTAATGGATTAATATTACCAACTCAAATGATTAAAAAACTCAAGGAATTAATGTTATAAACCCAATGGATCAAGAAACCAAGGGAATTATTAATATTATAAAAAAAAAGTTCAGTGGAAACACTTCAACCACATTGGTAAACCCATGGGATTATTAATATTCTAAACCCAACATATCAATATTATAAAAAAAATGATTAAGAAACCCAAGTGATTAAAAAACCCAAGGAGTCAATAAACCCAACAAACAAATATTAAAAATTCATGCGATTAATAAATGCTAAGAATTAATATTTTAAACTCAAGGGATAAATAGAACTAAGGGGTTATGGATATTCTAAACTCAAAGAGATAATTAAACCTAAAATAAACATATCTGACCATGTCACGATGTTCTATTTTCATTCCATGATGTTTGATTTTCATATTGACCAAATATTTTTCATGATGTGATGTTGGACCATGGCTGATAATTATTATAAACACAATGGATTTATATTAAACCCAAGGGTTGATATTATAAAACATATAAATTATTTATACCCTTGGAATATTAACCCTTATATCAATAAACCCAATGGATTGATATTACAAACCAAAGGGATTAATTCTAAAAAGACAAGGGTTTATAAACCCAAAGGAATATTATTAAACCTAAGATATTAATATTATAAACCCTTAGATAAATACTATAAACCGTGAAATAAACATGGTTGATCATCCTTGATTTAAACATTGAGACAATATTTCTCACAATGCGACGTTGGACCAAGGATGACCATGGTTGTACATGGTGGATTTTCAATTCAGACAATTTTTGTCACAATGTGACATTTGACCATGGTAGACCATAATAGACTATGGCTAATGATTCTTGAAAATAATTGACCATGTTTTATTTACATATTGAGGCAATCTTTGCCATAATGTGAAATTGGACGATGGATTAATATTAAACTTTAGGAATAAGCTTTAACCATTAATATTGGAATTTAATAAAACCAAGGGACTAATGTTACCTACCCAAATAATTATAAAACTCAAGGGATCAATGTTATAAGCTCATTGGATCAAAAAACCCAAGGAATTGTTAATATTATAATCACAAAGCATCAATAAACCCAAGGTATTATTAATATTATAAACCAAACAGATTAATATTATAAATTCAAATTATTAATAAACCCAAGTGATTAATAAGCCCTAAGAATTAATATTTTAAACTCAAGAGATTAAGAAACCCGAGGGATTATTAATATTATGAGTGAAAAGAACTAATAAACCCAAGGAATTGGTAAGCCCAAGGGATAAATATTAAAAACCTAATGGATCAACAAGCCCAAGGGATCAATATTAAAAATTGAAGAGATTGATAAAGCCTAGTAATTGATATTTTAAATACAAAGGAATGATATACTCGAATGAGTATTAATATTATAAACCCAATAAATCAATCAAACTTATGGATTTTTAATATTATAAACGTAACAAATTAATTTAAACTGGATATATAAACATTATAAACCTAATGGATTAATATTAAATCATAGCATGAGTATTTAACCCTTAATATTAATGTCTAATAACCCAACTAATTATTAATACTTAAAACCCAAGGGATTTCTATTACCAACCAAAATAATTAGAAAAAACGAGATTTTATTTTTATTTTTTTTAACAAAGTGAGTTGCTATTGATATTCAAAAAATGGAGATGGAGCTCCAATGGTTACAAGAGGTGAAATAGAAGAAGGAGAGATAGGAGTGATAGGGAATCCTACTGTCAATATTTTTCTTCTAACATTCAAAAAGACCTGAGCTGCAGAGAGTGCGTAGATACGGATGAACTGAGACAAAAGGAGGATAAAATTGCAAGTCATAATTAATCTATGTTAATATGGTGGATCTAGTGAGCGGTGGAGTCTTCAGGATTAACATCTACACCTTGATTTCTCGTAGTTGTGGAGTTGGAGCTTGGTGTTGTATTGTTTTCCAGCATGTACTTCAAAATTTCGATGGATTCTTGAGCATGGGCGCACTTATTGGAAAGTTCTTTGAACTATTCCTGAAGGGAGGTGACCCTCTAATGGAAGAAGTTTATATTAGCTTCGTGTCTCTCTTCCGATAGCTTGGCCTGAAAGTGTAGCTTATCATCCATGATCTTCTAGTGGGCTCGTATTTTCTCCAGCTCCGCTTGGAGGTCGGCACAATGTAGACAATCTTTGCTCCTGGCCATTCTTAATAGAGATAACCTGATTCCAAAGGTCTGAGGTATAAGAAAGAGGTAGGAAGTGGAAAAGGATAAGGATTCAAGCAGCCAAGGAAATGAAAATGAGAATGGGAGAGGAGGACGGGAGTTGCAGGTAGGTGGAGGGCACAAGGATCAATGGTCTCACTTCTAGAAGAGAAAATGCGACAGCGAAGGAGTAGAGGATTGATCAGCAGAGCAGCGAAAGGAAAGTGGTAACCCGAGAGTTAGGGAAGGAAAATAAATAGACTGAGGCATAAGGTAGACCATGAATGATCACGGGGAAGCAGAGGGTGGAGTCAAACACAGGAGAGGAAGGTGCAGCTGCCTCGAAAGGGGAAAAAATATAGAGAGGGATAAGGATTGTGAGTGAAGAGACATGAAATCCAAACAGAAATGAAGGCAGGACAATAATCATGATCCAAAGGCCCGTGAATACCCCTCCAATTTTGAAATCTACTAACTGAAGCTTTTTTAAGGCCATTGGGAGATGGGCCAAATGCTGAGAATCCAAAGCTGATTGGACCTAGTCATGGCAGGTGGATTTGATGCTCGATCTCCTTATAGGAGAGGACTCCTATGGATTTGAGACAGGCCCTATTGGCGCGGAGGTCTACCACTTTGTTGAGGGAGCGGAGAATATGAAAGAAGTTGACCCCCTTCATGTCTTCAATAAGAAGTTGGCATCTGGTTGTGGTTTGCTAAAGGGCCACATTTTCTGCCAATCGATTATGAAACATAAGGCTAATGATGATAGTTGAATCTCCAAAAATCATGGCGTTGTTAATGCCTCTCTTTTGCAATTGAAGGATGCCTTGAAAAAGAGTGAGGGCTTCAGCTCTATTATTGGAGAGAGCACCCAAACCCCACTCTAATGAAGAGATGATAATACCCTCCTCGTTGCAAATAATTCCACCAGCTCCTGCCATGCCTAGATTGGATTTGGGCATTCCATCAAAGAACAGAGAGGGTATTTTGCAGTTCCTTAGCCATATGTCAAAATCCTCCTCACTTAGTCTAATTTTCCAGCTGTTGCTATTGATGTTCAAATGATTGCTGAGGGTGTTACTGCGTTTAATGATGTTATTTTTATCCAACAAGTAGCTTATGAATTTGCGCTCTTCCACACACAGATCGTTGCAATCAATTTTATAGGCATGCTTCTTAATAGAAATAGGTTCCAGAGTAAGGCTTCTAGCTTTACTGCACAGCTTCCTTAAACCATTTGCTTTATCTTTGGAAATTTTACGGTTTCAGGCCAGCCAAATATTCCAAAGATTTATGAGGGGGAGAGTATCCCACACTCTTTTAGCTAAGTTGTTCTTTGTACATCTCCAGGGGTAACTTTTCTTCCATAGGCCCAAGGCTTCGATGATGGTGCTATGTAAGCCCCATGGAAGATTGGAGTTTGGGATGAGCTCCTTCCAACAATTGATGGCAAAGGAGCATTCAATGAAAAGATGATGGATGGTTTCTTCAGCAGCTTGACAGTTGGGACAACGGGAGGGCCCATTCATGCCTCTCTTTTTTAGATTCTCAGAGGTTATGATTTTCCCTTTGAGTAAGTTCCAAATGAAGAATTTGATCTTGGGGAGGGCCTCTGATCTCAAAACTAATTTCCACGGAGACCATGTGGGTGCAGGGTGGTCCTTATTGCAAAGAGCTTGATAACCAACTTTAATAGAGTAGATCGATCCAGTTGGATCCCAACGAAAGCTATCTTCACAGTCTTTCTTTCAAGGTGCAATGTCATGGAGATGAGTTGGAAGAGTGGCAAGGATTGCTTCTAAATGAGCGGGAACCTTGGGGAATTTCCACACGGTCCAGATCAAATATTGAGGATCTCAGGTGGATATTTGATTTAATTTGTGTAGCCCCATGTTGCTTAGATAGGCCAAAATATTATGAGTTCCCTGAATTTTGTTGATGGGGGCCTGTCGCATAATTCTGTCCACTCCTATGCTTATGTTGTTGCCTCCCTTAGGAACTTTGGATATGATTTGAGCTAGGGAGGAGATAGCTTTTTTACAAAGCCCCCAGATTCTTGAGCAAGGCTTGTTGGGAATAGCTTGATCAAGCAGATGTTGTCTAGAAGTATGCATGTATTTGATTTCTAGGACTTGTTTCCACCAGGCAGTCTTGCCACTGATAACTCTCTAGATTATCTTTCCATCGAAAGCTAGATTCATAATATTTGGTGAGCGGATACCCAAGCCTCCACATTCTTGGTCTTGAATGACTTGCTTCCATATTATGAGAATGAATTTTATTTTTTCATATTTCCCACCTTGCCAAAGGAATTTACGAATAATGGTCTCCATTTTTTGATGGAAGGAGGCAGGGGCATGAAGGAGGGAGAATTGATAAAGGGGCAGCGAGGAGAGGCCCGATTTGACAATAATAAGATGGCCAGCCGGATTCATCGAAGAGGCTCCCCAAAGCTGCACTTTCCTTTTCATTTTGTTGATGATGATGTCCCACACCGTAGCCTTCAAGGGTCCTATGCTTATAGGCATGCCCAGATAAGAGAAGTGTCCCCAATACAACTTATAAGGGACCTAAAAAATGCTAGCAATGTTATGCAAAGACTGAGCGGAATAATTCCAACCATAAATACAACTTTTGAGATGATTGATCAGGCCTCTATAATAGCTCATAAAATTATCCAAGAGAGATTTGAAATAATGAGCTATGATGCTGGAGGCTCCTCTCATTAATAGAGTATCGTCAAAAAATTGGGAGTGATTTATATTTTTTACTCCATTTCCAAAATTGATGCTAGTGATGAGTCCAACCTGGTGCTTGTGATCTAGGGCCTTACTGAAGGATTCAACCATTAATATGAAGAAATAGGGGGACAAAGGGCAGCCTTGTCTTAGACCACCAGAATACTGGAAGGAGGGAGTTGGCTTGCCATTTAAGATGGTGGAGATCCAAGGGCTAGTTATGCAGGCTTTAATAAGATCAAGGAAGGAGGAATCAAATCCCATTTTTTTAAGAACTGCAAAGAGGAAGGAGTACGAGACACGGTCAAAGGCATTGGCTAAATCAAGTTTTAGGATAAAGCCTTTTTCATTGCAAGAGAGGCTGGAGTGAATAGCTTCTTGGACAAGAAGGATGGAATCAGAGATTTGTCTATTAGACAGAAATCCTCCTTGGTTTTTGGAAATGAGAGAGTGAAGACGGGGTTTCAGGCGAAGGGCTAAGATTTTGTTCAATATTTTATAAGAGGCATTACAAAGGGAAATGGGTTGAGATATGGAGAAGGAGGAGGGTTAGTTTTCTTTAGGAATGAGGGCGAGATGAGTAGCATTGGTATAGCCTCCAACTTTGCATTTGCATTGGGTCCAATGTATCAGCTTCATCAAATCTTTTTTTATTATCCCCCAATAGTTCCTGTAAAAGCTAATGGAAAAGCCATTAGGACCCGGAGTTTTATCTGGATGAAGGGTCCATATTGCTATTTGGATCTCAGTTTCTTCAATTCCTCTGGTGATAAATTTATTTATGTCCTCATTGAAAATAGTGGGAAGATGCTGGAGAAGATTAGAGTAGTCCCCTTCACTTTTGGTCTCAGAAAGAAGAGATTGAAAGTGAGCAGAAGTGGCCATTTTGATTGCTTCTTGGTCTGTGTCAAGAGTACCCTCAACATCTGTGATGGTATTTATGTTGTTACGAATTATCCTGACAGTAGCGTGTTTGTGGAAATAATCAATGTTTTTATCGCCATCTTGAAGCCATATTTGTCTTGATTTAATGCACCATTTCTTCTCATCTTCTCTATTGGCACTGTAGAGCTGATAATAAATATAGTTTTCCAGCACACGATGCTATGGGGTGAGCCCATTTGTTTCAATTTTTTCATGAACTCCTTCCAGTATTTTCTTTATAACTGTTTGTGTCCTCTCTGGTTCTTTGTAGTGGGACTTCGCCCATTCCTTGAGGGAAATTTTCATATTATTTAACTTGCTTTCCCATATGAAAACTGGAGACCCTTCTATATGCTGGCTCCAGACAGCCCGAAAAATATTATTGGATTCAATAATATTGTTCCATAGGGGACTGTACTTAAAGGTATAGGCCCTAAAGGGCGATGCTCTTGGAGGTTAAGCGTAAGAGGATAGTGGTCGGAGGCAGAGAAGGGGAGGACGAGGGCAAAGACTGTGGAGAAGGAGGCAAGGAGGGTGATGTCCACAAGAATTCTATCTAACCACTCCATAATATTATATTTCCCAATTTTGCAGTTGCTCCAAGTAAATTTACGATTTTTGGGAACAATTTCAACCAACTCATGCTCCTGCATGATGTCTTCTAACTGAGCTCTAGAAGGATATTGGGTGAAATTTCCTCCTCTTTTTCCATTTGAATGGAGAATGAAGTTAAAATCCCCTCCGATTATTATATTCCTATTCTCCTCTTCATCTATGTCGTCCTTGATAGAGTTCCAACACTGTTCTTTATCTCTGTAGTGATTAGGTCCATAGACATTGTAGATGACAATTTTTTTGTTGTATTTTTTGTATTCGAGTTTTACTTTGATCCAATTCTGATTAATAATGTTGTTGTTGAGTATCCATTCGCTGTTGTTCCAAAGGGTGATAATACCCCCAGAAGCCCCTTTAGATTCAGTGAGGAGGCCATCATACTGCCTAAACTTATCAATAATGTCTTTCATTTCTAATTTCTAGTGTTTGGTCTCTTGCAGGAGAACGATGCCTGGTTTCTCCTGGGTTATAAGATCTTTAAGAGAAACAATTTTAGAGGGGTGCCCCAATCCGCTACTGTTCCAAGAAATTACTTTCATCATTCAGTGCCAATGTTATGAAGGGTTGCTCTCCCTCCTTGTTCCTTGGCGCCCATCTCTTTGTTGTTTTTCCACGAGATGTAGGTTTCCATAGGGTTTTTTGTGCCCATTGTTATGTCTTTTTGTGCATTTTCATCTCTTTTTTTCTTGAAGGATCTCCTAATAGGCCCTTGCTTTTTCTGGGGTTCAAGGTTTGCACCATGTTCTTTCGAAGAGCTTCTAGTAGCACGGATGGAGGGGGGATCAGGGGCAGAAGGGGAGGAACTAGGGCCATCGATTTGGGAGAGGGGAATGGTAAGAGGAGGATCGTCCTTAGGAGGGGATAAGGAGGAGAAGGGGTTGGAGGATTCCAAGCTAGAGATTAGAGGAGGGGGGGGGGCGCTGAGCAGAGGAAGCAGAAGGATGAATAGGGGGTTCTTGGGAAGAGGGAGTGGAGGTGGAGGCTAAGGTGTTGTAATGGGAAGGATCATAGGATGGCCCAACTTTAGGGTTAGAGGCAGATTTTTTCTTTTTGACCAATTCCCATTGGGCTTCTTGTTAAGGGTTTTCAGCATCAGTAAATTTAGAACAAGGATTTTCAAAATGACCATATTCGTGGCATACCTTGCATTTGAAGGGCATCTTCTCGTAGTCAAGTTGCTGAATGTGAGTCCAATCATCCACCTTGGGCTTAATGGCATTCGAGAGCCCTTTACCAAGATTTACCTCAACGCAGATCCTGGCACAAGCTTGCATGTTGTCCTTTGGTTCGATGCATTCGATGAATTTGCCGACAACATTTCCAATGGCGCGGACCGATTCTTCCCCCTAGCAGTGAAGAGGGAGATGAGGAAGACAGACCCAAACCGGAACCACACTGGGCACATCTAGCTCAAGATCAAAGTCTGGGGTCCATTTGTTAAGATATAAACCTCTCGAATCCATGAAGTAAGGCCCGTTCTTAAAGATTAAATCCTTGTCCTCCTTGGATTTGAAATGAAAGGTGAAATACCCTTTCCCACAAAAGCGAATGGAGATTTTACCATTTATTTTGTCAACCCAGTTTCGTTCAGCCCAAAAATGAGTCGTTCTCGAAGAGGGCCAATGGCCATTGAACTGGCCTATCAGACCCTTCTCAGCTAATGAAAGAGTGGCCATTTGAGGAAGACAAGGAGGAAGAATTACTTCTTGAAGGCCCTCAAGTTTCTTAACAAATTTGGAGATTGCAGGGCATGGCCTATGAGGTGAAAAATATTTAACTAGATGAGAGAAGGTGAGCTGGGCAGCATCAGCCTCCAAGGAGGAGGCCGGAGGGGCCATATGGAGAAGACAGGGAGTAGAGCCAAAAACCCAAGGCAGGCCAAGTGTGGCTATAGCAGCAGTAAGACCTAGACAGCACTAGATCGCAGCATTCAGAAGCTAGAGCATGCAGTTTTAAAGTGTTATTATAATGAAGAAAATTTTATATATTATTTTTATTTGTAAAAATAAAAAATAAACTTATTTTTATTTTTTTAATTTGTTTTGAAAAACGGGATTAATATTAAACCCTAAGACTAATATTGAATAAACCCAAGGGATTATTATTTTTATAAACCCAAGGGATTAATAATATTATAAACACAAGTGATTAATAGACCAAAAGAATTATTAATAATATAAACGAAAGAGATTAATATTATAAATATATATGATTAATAAATTCAAGGAATTAATAAAGCCAACAAACTAATATTAAAAACCCAAGCAATTAATAAATCCCACGAATTAATATTTTATACTCAAGGGATTAAATGAAAAAATAAAGGAATTATTAATATTATAAACTTAAGGAACAAATAAACACTAATGTTTAATATTATTGACCAAAGGAATTAGTAAAGTCAAGGGAAAAATATTATAAACTTAAGGGATAAAAAAACTGAAGGGATCAATATTGAAAACACAAGGGATTTATATTAAACCAAAGGCTTAGTATTATAAAACCAATGAATGCTTTATACCCTTGGAATATAAACCCTTATATCAATAAACCCAATAGATTGGTATTAAAAACCAAAGGAAATAATAAACTCAAGGGATTAGTACTTAAAAAAAAAGGGTTTATAAACCCAAAGGAATAATATTAAACCTAAGAGATTAATATTATAAACCCTAGGTATACAAATCCTTAGATAAATACTATAAACCGTGAAATAAACATGGTTTACCATGATTGATTTAAACATTGATACAATATTTTGCACAATGCGATGTTGAACAAAGGATTACCATTATTGGCCATGGTTTATTTTCATATTGAGAATATATTTGTTGCAATGTGACATTCGGCCATGGTAGATCATGATCGACTATTGGTGGCGATGATTGAAAATCCTTTACCATGGCTTATTTTCATATCGATATATTTTTCATTATGTGACACTGGACTATGGTTTAATATTAAACTGTAGGACTAATATTTAAGCCTTAATATTGGGATTTAATAAACCAAATGGACTAATATTACGATCCCAAAGAATTATAAAACTCGAGGGATCAATGTTATAAATCAAATTTATCAACAAACCATGGAACTAATAATATTATAAACACAAAACATCAATAAACCTAAGGTATTATTAATAGTATAAACCCAACAGATTAATATTATAAATACAAATTATTAATAAAACCAAGCGATTAATAAACTCGAGAAATCAATAAACCCAAAAAAATAATATCAAAAACAAAGAAATTAATAAACCCTAAGAATTAATATTCTAAACTCAAGAGATTAATAAACACAGGGGATTATTAATATAAACCAAAAGAACTAATAAACTCAAGTTTTTAGTATTATAAACTCAAGGGATTGGTGAACCCAAGGGATAAATAAAAAAAACCTAAGTGATTAACAAGCTTAAAGGAACAATATTAAAAACATAAGAGATTAATAAATTCTAGAAATTAATATTTTGAACACAAAGGATTTATGAATTCATATGATTATTAATACTAAAAACTCAAGCAATCAATTAACCTTAGGGATTGTTAATATTATAAACCCAATGAATTAATAAACTAAAGGAATAAACATTATAAACCTAATGGATAAATATTAGATCCTAGGACCCCAATTTAATCTTTAATATTAAGGTATAATAAACCCACCGATTATTAATACTAACAACCCAAGGGATTAATATTACCAACCCAAATAATAAGAAAATAATATATTAATATTAAACTCTAGGACTAATATTTAAAGCTTAATATTTGGATTTAATAAACCCGACCAATTATTATTATTATAAAACCAAGGGATTATTAATATTAAAAACACAATGGATCAATAAACCGAAGGAATTATTAATATTATAAACCCAAAACATTAATATTTTAAATAAAAATGATTAATAAACTCAAGAAATTAATAAACCCAAGGAATCAATAGACCCAACAAACTAATATTAATAACCCAAACAATTAATAAAGCTTTAGAATTAGTATTTTAAACTCAAGTAATTAATAAACCCAAGGTATTAAACGATAAATCAAAGGAATTATTAATATGATTGTAACACCCCCAATTTGTGTGTTGAATTTTTTAAAGTTAGACATTGGAAATTTAATCCTAAGGGGGTGGACCCCAAGGGATAAGTATGGTGTGAATGTAATTGCATATTTTATTTGAGGAAATAAATAAAATAATTGTGCATTTTGACCAAGATGAGAATTAGAGATCACTTGCCAAATCCATGAGGATGGATAAGGCAAAAAATCCCCAAAATCTTTCAAAAATCCTTGAAAGAATTAATTTAGATTTGAGGAGGAATCTAAATTTACCCAATGAAGAGGAAAGTAGTTGGGAAGAGGTGAGAAAAGCTGGAAAAGCTGAGGAAAAGCTTAAAACAGCTTTAAAGAGTCCCAAAATGGGAAGCCTAGGCTAAACAGGAAAGAAAGCATCCTGCTATTCTGGATGCAGAATTAGAAACATGCTTGGGGAAGTATGAGCTTAAATAAGATGCTCCTAGGAAGATCAGAGGTTGATCTGTTCTAGGAGGTGATCTCTGCTCGGGGGTGAGTCCTGGGAGACAAAGAGGACTCTAAGGTTGGGAGGTTGGTCATTTGCAGATTGTGGTATGTTCTGAAATTCTTGCTATTCTATTTTATGATGGTATGAATTGGCTACATATAAAATAAAATAAAAAAACAAATCTATTTAATGGTATGATTGATCTTAGTACTACATTTACCAGAGTCCATCCTAAGGCTTTCACCTTCTAGGTTCTGGTTAGTTGTAGACCATAAATCCATAGAGTAGAAACCCCAGAAAATCTAAACCAAGGTCGGTTTAAATCTGGAGTTACTTAGTCTCTACAGATAATTTAATATTTTCTTGTTTCATGTATATACAAGGTGATTTATATGTTCATAAGTATATTGGAAAAATATTGTAGTAGAACTGAGGTAAAGAAATTTAAGACATTAGCATATGGAATCCGACATTCTTTTAGATAAGAAGTACTTCTACTCTATGGTAGTATTCGAGCCTATATAGCATGTATGGAGTCTATCAAAATTGAAATCCACCTATAAACATTGAAATAAATATTATGGTTATGGATTTAATTTATGCTCAATGTATACTATGAAACGAACTATTAAATCCATGTAAAAGCATTTAACAAAAATATCCATATGTTAATAAGTGTCAAAAACCAATACGAATGGGCCTTTTTACATAGACTGCACGTGAGCTATACCTATATATATATGAATCATAGGTATGGAAATATATACAAAAAAAAGGGAGTTATAAATACGATACATATATATGAATTATATATGTGCAAAAAGGAGATACTAATACGAATCCATTATGTTAAAACGAAACATATATATATATGTGATTCCTACGACTAATTGAATAAATTTATAGTCAAACTTCATAAATGCGTGACAGTAATTTAAAAAAATACGCTGCCATTGACATAAGTCAAACAAAACCCTCTGGCTGTCCGACTTGTATAAACCACGGTACGCCGAGGATCTTTTTAATGTTAAATGAAATTAACAGAGGTAACCGATAACACTCCAATACGATGCGTGTAGATTATCACAGTTGCAACATAAACGCCGAGAGCTAAACCCTAGTTCATTTTCATCATGCTTGCCATACATGTAATTATGAGAAAAATAGGGAAACAATATAAGTACTGAGCGCCACAATAACAACTCATTAGATGGTTGATTCTGGCGAAAGGGTTAGATTAAAAGAATGGTAAACGAAGCATACGGGGTTTCAGTGAGTTAAGATCAAACTATAATCATTATAGAGACGTGCATCATAGGTCAAACCAACGTAATTCTCTGTTAAGCAACCATAAAAGAGGCCGCGGCATTTTTGAAGTCCGTCGGATGAACCGCAACCAACTATGAAATAACGCCTTCATAGTAATAGTCAATAACACGATTAATTGTTGTGTTCGAGCTTCCTGCAACGTCTTTAAATGATTTTTATATATCAGAGGTATTATGTTAACCTCCCAAAGCCAGCGTGACATGACCTGAGCTCGGGAGGTAGGCTATCATCACTAAAACGATAGGAATAAAGGCGCTGAGCTTTCGTTCCGGGATGTAGATGACCGATATAATAAATTGACACCCTTTCCTCGTATGAATCACTAACAAAAACACCAGTAAAACGAAATGGAAACTATTGACATAGTTAGACACTTACGAGTCAGAACTCCTTTGATTCTCGTCGACTGAGACCATTCAACATAAATATACAATCATAAACCTAGAGTGAATTTGACAGACCTCTGGTGATTTCGTTGATAGCAGGATGGGGTAAACACATAATAAACAAACTGAAGCACAACTCGCTACAACCGGAAGGAAGGAAGTAAGATTTTACCGGTGAGTAGAGTTTCACCTTTGCGTTATGCTGACGGTAACCACAGTAAAACGAGAAACCAGACGGTGCGCGAGGAAATTTGCAAGTTGGTTGTGTAACGGCTGCCGCACTTGGACGTGGTAAAGATGGGATTTGAAAGAATCTCGATGTTTAACACCCTGAAAGGCCTGCAAATGTTTCGTCACATATGAAACGTATTGAACACAGAAATGATAACTATTAAATCAAAACACCCATAAATCACACGACTAGCGTTGCCTCCGAATGGAATTGCAACACGGTGGTAAGAATAAAAATTAAACCCCGCCAAAGAGGACAGGTTAGACCTCAGCCTCCAGTGGACAGACAAAGGCGTTGATCTCCTGCCCTCTCTGCGCAAACATACGAGAGCTAGTTAGATACTGTAGAAAGAAAAAAAATAAAACCAAGATAGGAAGGATCTGGGAAATAGGTCGACCGATGGGGTTCCAATTAAAAGAACACTGAAACCCTAATTCCACTGTATCAGAACCTCAGTAAATCTCGAGGTCGATTGAGAAACCCATCTGCGTCGACGGGAGGGTACTAAGTGCCATCAATGGGCTCAGAGGAGGTAGGGCATCTTATGCATGCCGTCGCCTGGTTAAACCTAGAAGTTACAACGGCCAGAGGCAGAACACAGTGCACCGAGTACTTGCACCAGTCGATCTGACAATTTCAATTCCACCTGTCAAGTTCTTGCTGGACCAGGATCGTTGTACGCCGTCGCTGGTTACCTTCCTCCTACGTACGAGACGTGCTCCTACAATCAAAAACCAGAAAAATATTATAGTTCACTCACACGTCAAACCCAGATGGACTAAACATTGTATTAGACGGCGCATACAATCCTTAAACAGTACTAGGATGGAATACTATGCGGAGGAACACACAACGCGTGTATAGGCAGGTCTCAAATCAAAAACTAGGGTTTGCGCCAATGCACATACAGCTAGCATTCTGTACTGTAGTGATAAGTGTCACGCAACGACCAATCCTGTAAAGAACGTACGCCAATAAGTCATAACCAGTTCCAATTAGGGGGCGACACGGTTTCACAAATTTCATAATTCAAACGCCGAAATTTTATGTAACTCTGTCTATACATGACATTAACTGAATGTATGGTATGTATTATGTGCGCAATCGAAGATCTACTATGGTCTCCAATTTAATTAATCTAAGTAAAACCTCTGTTGGAAGGCGACAACCGCTTTTCGTTGAAACGCATCGACATAGGTAACAAATAGATATATATATCTCATGCTGCGTTGTTATGTATGCGCACCTTCAATAGTTGGATCGGGTGGTATAATTATATATATACGGTTTTATATATATATGAGTTATGCATAAGTGTATGCAATTTTTAATTGACTTAATCCAATGACATATATATATATATATATATATATATGGATTTAATATTATACATATATGTGTGTTCGATGTTTCAAATATGGGTTATATATATATATATATATATGAGTTATGCATAGGTGTATGCAACTTTTAATTGACCTTATCCAAATATATATATATATATATATATATATATATAGGTTTGATATTATATATATGTGGTTTCGATGTTTTATATATGTGATACATCAGTACCATATGTGGAATCGAAAAAGATGAGTGTACATAGGACTATAAGAAGTCTATAAGAGACTTAGAAGTTTATGTACATGGGTTTAAGGTGAACTTGGGTAGCATTGAATGTTATTAGAAGGAAATAGTGGACAGAAAATTTGTTAAATTAAAAGAAATACTACAGGAGCAGAGGGAATTAAAATAAATACCCAACTTCTGAACTTAGTATTCAGACCACCAGGTAAATAACGAGGGGATTCAAGTATATATGAAAAAAAAAAAAAAAATCCTTAAACTGGAGGTGTTACAAATGGTATCGGAGCTCAAGTGCAAAAATTGGGCTGTTGTTCTTGTGCTCACTAAATTTTAATTATTATTAAACATTGTAGAGATTAATTTTTTTTTTTCGTACTAATCAAATGTATGAGTGTGTACAGTGGTGCAAAAATGGCTGAAGAGGGAGGAATTTATGTGGATTTGCATGATGAGTTTTCTACTCCAGATCCCAATGCCCCGGTAATGGCCATGTTGCACATGATGCAACGAGAATTGGCTGAACTAGGAAGCCAGAATGACATGTTGTCATCAGCCAGTAAGGAGCAGGAAAAGCTCATCAGAGAGCTAACTTTCCGGAACAGCCAGGAAGGCGAAGGTTATGGAAAAAGAAAGATGTATGAGTCTGAGGATGAGGATGCAGCTAGACATCAACATAAGCAGAAAAGAGAATTGCAGGGAGAATTTAGAAAGATCAAACCTCCCTCCTATGATGGGGAGAAGGAAGAGGATGCTGAAGCTTGGTTGCTGAACATGATCAAGTATTTCCAAGTATATGAATATGAGAGCAATCTGAAGGCCAGATTAGCTGTGTATCAGCTACAAGGAAAGGCTACACTTTGGTGGGAAGAGACAAAAATGGTGCATGCCATTGATGAAAAGACAATTACTTGGGAAGATTTTCAGACTAAGTTCAAAAGTCGTTATTTGAATGAACGTTATTATGATGATAAAGAAAAATAATTCCATGAACTTAGACTAGGACAGCTCACTATTGATGAGTTTGTCACTAATTTTACCAATTTACTGAGATATGTTCCTTACATTAGGGAAGAAAAAGAAAAGGTTCAAAGGTTTCTGAATTGCTTACCTACTGTGTACAAAGAGAAAATTGAGTTTGACAACCCAAAGACAATGGATGAAGCTGTTATAAAAGCAAGATTATGCTATCAGCAGTTTAAAGGAAAAGCTGAACAAGGGAAGAGCTGGCTGAACAAGGGTGAGTTCAAAGGTAAAAGACCAAAACCAGCATGTCTAAGAAATTTTGGTAGAGATCATCAGTGGAAAAAATTCAATAAACCAAAAGAAAATCAAACTGCTCAGTCCCAAGTGGCTTCAAAACAAGTGGAAGGGAACAATAAAAAGGAAGGGACAGTCAGAATGAAGGAACCTTTGAAGTGTTGGGGCTGTGGAGAACCCCATATGATGAGAGACTGCCCCCATCGAAATATACACATGATCAGCAGAGAGCGAGAGGCAACAACAATAAATGACATAGCCAGAAATATACCAACTATCAGTGCAGCCTTGGAAAATCAGCAAGCAGAACATCAAGCAACCATGGTGGAAATGGAGGGTAAGATTTATGACCTACCTATTACTGTTTTGATTGATCCAGGAGCTTCTTTGAGTTACATTAGTCCTGGAATTGTAGAAAAATGTAAAATTAAACCTGAAAAATTTCAGCAGTCATGGTTGGTACAGCTGGCCACTGGAACTAAGAGAAAATTCACACATAAATTTCCCAAAACAGAAATACAATTAAATGACTTTACAACAGAAGTAAATTTGAACATATTGCCATTAGGATCCTATGATCTGCTGATAGGAATGGATTGGCTGGAAAGGAAGAAAGCTCTGATGAACTGCTGGGATAAAACCCTGCATTGTGTGGATGAAGAAGGGAAACCTTTTACACTAAAAGGGAAACCAAAATCCATTTCAGTAAGACAAATATCTGCCTTACAATTGAAAAGAACAGCTCGAAAAGGATACCAAGTCTATGTTGTACATGTGGAAGAAGTGGAACAGAGAACTGAAGAAAATCTGCTGAATGAGTTACCGGTAGTAAGAGAATTTAAAGAGGTCTTCCCAGATGAGATTCCTCATCTCCCTCCCAAAAGAGAAATTGATTTTTCCATAGATCTGGTGCCAGGAGCTACACCAGTTCCCGAGCCCCCTATCGGATGAGTCCTCCAGAACTTATGGAGCTGAAGATGCAGCTGCAAGAATTATTGGATAAAGGTTACATTAGACCAAGTGTGTCTCCATGGGGAGCACCTGTGTTATTTGTTAAAAAGAAGGATGGAACTTTTAGGATGTGCATTGATTATCGTCAACTGAACAAGTTGACCATTAAGAATAGATATCCACTTCCTAGAATTGATGATCTTGTTGATCAAGTGAGAGGGGCCTCAGTCTTTTCCAAGATAGACCTAAGGACTGGGTATCACCAGCTCAGAATTAAAGAAGAAGACATTAGCAAAACAACATTTCGAACCAGGTATGGGCATTACGAATTTGTGGTCCTACCTTTTGGGTTGACGAATGCTCCTGCCACATTTATGTGCCTGATGAACAGTGTGTTGAATAAGTATTTGGATAAATTTGTTCTTGTGTTCATAGATGATATCTTAGTTTACTCCAAAAATGAGGACGAACATAAGGAACATCTGAGAATAGTGTTGCAAACTTTAAAAGAAAACCAGCTATATGCCAAGTTCAGCAAATGTGAATTTTATAAAGATAAAATTCAATATCTGGGTCATATTATTTCTGAAAAAGGGCTTGCAGTTGACCCTGAAAAGATAAAAGCAATTAAGGAATGGCCAGTCCCAACTGATGTTTCAGTAGTAAGGTCATTCATGGGGATGGCAGGCTACTATCGTAGATTTGTGGAGAAATTTTCTGCTATAGCACATCCCATCACTTCATTGCAAAGAAAGGGTGTCAAGTTTGTGTGGACTGAAAAATGTCAACATAGTTTCGAGCAGTTAAAACAAAAACTTATTTCAGCCCCTATATTAAAAATTGCTGATCCTGATAAAGAGTTTGTTGTATGTACAGATGCTTGCAGAGAAGGGCTGGGAGGAGTCCTATTGCAAGACAATTCAGTTATTGCCTATGAATCTAGAAAACTGAAAACTCATGAACAGAACAGTGGCCAGAGTAAAAGTGCAGTGGAAGCACTTTACTGCTGACGAAGCTACCTGGGAAAGGGAAGCTGAAATGATGGAGAAATATCCCTTTTTGTTTAAATGAACTCTAGTAGTTGAATAATAACACCGAGGACGGTGTTTCCTTTTAGAGGGGGAATATGTAACACCCCCAATTTGTGTGTTGAATTTTTTAAAGTTAGACATTGGAACTTTAATCCTAAGGGGGTGGACCCCAAGGGATAAGTATGGTGTGAATGTAATTGCATATTTTATTTGAGGAAATAAATAAAATGATTGTGCATTTTGACCAAGATGAGAATTTGAGATCACTTGCCAAATCCATGAGGATGGATAAGGCAACAAATCCCCAAAATATTTCAAAAATCCTTGAAAGAAATTAATTTAGATTTGAAGAGAAATCTAAATTTCCCCAATGAAGAGGAAAGTAGTTGGGAAGAGGTGAGAAAGCTGGAAAAGCTGAGGAAAAGCTTAAAACAGCTTTAAAGAGTCCCAAAATGGGAAGCCTAGGCTAAACAGGAAAGAAAGCATCCTGCTATTCTGGACGCAGAATTAGAAACATGCTTTGGGGAAATATGAGCTTAAATAAGCTGCTCCTAAACAGATCAGAGGTTGATCTGTTCTAAGAGGTGATCTCTGCTCGGGGGTGAGTCCTGGGAGACAAAGAGGACTCTAAGGTTGGGAGGTTGGTCATTTGCAGATTGTGGTATGTTCTGAAATTCTTGCTATTCTATTTTATGATGGTATGAATTGGCTACATATAAAAAATAAAAAAAAAACAAATCTATTTAATGGTATGATTGATCTTAGTACTACATTTACCAGAGTCCATCCTAAGTCTTTCACCTTCTAGGTTCTAGTTAGTTGTAGACCATAAATCCATAGAGTAGAAACCCCAGAAACTCTAAACCAAGGTCGGTTTAAATCTGGAGTTACTTAGTCTCTACAGATAATTTAATATTTTCTTGTTTCATGTATATACGAGGTGATTTATATGTTCATAAGTATATTGGAAAAATATTGTAGTAGAACTGAGGTAAAGAAATTTCAGACATTAGCATATGGAATCTGACATTCTTTTAGATAGGAAGTACTTCTACTCTATGGTAGTATTCGAGCCTATATAGCATGTATGGAGTCTATCAAAATTTAAATCCACCTATAAACATTGAAATAAATATTATGGTTATGGATTTAATTTATGCTCAATGTATACTATGAAACGAACTATTAAATCTATGTAAAAGCATTTAACAAAAATATCCATATGTTAATAAGTGTCAAAAACCAATACCAATGGGCCTTTTTACATAGACTGCACGTGAGATATACCTATATATATATGAATCATAGGTAGGGAAATATATACAAAAAAAAAGGGAGTTATAAATACGATACATATATATGAATTATATATGTGCAAAAAGGAGATACTAATACGAATCCATTATGTTAAAACGAAACATATATATATGTGATTCCTACGACTAATTTAATAAATGTATAGTCAAATTTCATAAATGCGTGACAGTAATTTAAAAAAATACGCTGCCGTTGACATAAGTCAAACAAAACCCTCTGGCTTTCCGACTTGTATAAACCACGGTACGCCGAGGATCTTTTTAATGTTAAATGAAATTAACAGAGGTAACCGATAACACTCCAATACGATGTGTGTAGATTATCACAGTTGCAACATAAACGCCGAGAGCTAAACCCTAGTTCATTTTCATCATGCTTTCCATACATGTAATTATGAGAAAAACAGGGAAACAATATAAGTACTGAGCGCCACAATAACAACTCATTAGATGGTTGATTCTGGCGAAAGGGTTAGATTAAAAGAATGGTAAACGAATCATACAGGGTTTCAGTGAGTTAAGATCAAACTATAATCATTATAGAGACGTGCATCGTAGGTCAAACCAACGTAAATCTCTGTTAAGCAACCATAAAAGAGGCCGCGGCATTTTTGAAGTCCGTCGGATGAACCGCAACCAACTATGAAATAACGCCTTCACAGTAATAGTCAATAACACGATTAATTTTTGTGTTCGAGCTTCCTGCAACGTCTTTAAATGATTTTTATATATCAGAGGTATTATGTTAACCTCCCAAAGCCAGCGTGACATGACCTGAGCTCGGGAGGTAGGCTATCATCACTAAAACGATAGGAATAAAGGCGTTGAGCTTTCGTTCCGGGAGGTGGATGACCGATATAATAAATCGGCACCCTTTCCTCGTATGAATCACTACCAAAAACACCAGTAAAATGAAATGAAAACTATTGACATAGTTAGACACTTACGAGTCGGAACTCCTTCGATTCTCGTCGACTGAGACCGTTCAACATAAATATACAATCATAAACCTAGAGTGAATTTGACATACCTCTGGTGATTTCGTTGATAGCAGGATGGGGTAAACACATAATAAACAAACTGAAGCACAACTCGCTACAACCGGAAGGAAGGAAGTAAGAGTTTACCGGTGAGTAGAGTTTCACCTTTGCGTTATGCTGACGGTAACCACAGTAAAACGAGAAACCAGACGGTGCGCGAGGAAATTTGCAAGTTGGTTGTGTAACGGCTGCCGCACTTGGACGTGGGAAAGATGGGATTTGAAAGAATCTCGATGTTTAACCCCCTGAAAGGCCTACAAATTTTTCGTCACATATGAAACGTATTGAACACAGAAATGATAACTATTAAATCAAAACACCCATAAATCACACGACTAGCGTTGCCTCCGAATGGAATTGCAACACGGTGGTAAGAATAAAAATTAAACCCCGCCAAAGAGGACAGGTTAGACCTCAGCCTCCAGTGGACAGACAGAGGCGTTGATCTCCTGCCCTCTCTGCGCAAACATACGAGAGCTAGTTAGATACTGTAGAAAGAAAAAAAATAAAACCAAGATAGGAAGGATCTGGGAAATAGGTCGACCGATGGGGTTCCAATTAAAAGAACATCGAAACCCTAATTCCACTGTATCAGAACCTCAGTAAATCCCGAGGTCGATTGAGAAACCCATCTGCGTCGACAGGAGGGTACTAAGTGCCATCAATGGGCTCAGAGTAGGTAGGGCGTCTTATGCATGCCGTCGCCTGGTTAAACCTAGAAGTTACAACAGCCAGAGGCAGAACGCAGTGCACCCAGTACTTGCACCAGTCGATATGACAATTTCAATTCCACCTGTCAAGTTCTTGCTGGACCAGGATCGCTGTACGCCGTCGCTGGTTACCTTCCTCCTACGTACGAGACGTGCTCCTGCAATCAAAAACCAGAAAAATATTATAGTTCACTCACACGTCAAACCCAGATGGACTAAACATTGTATTAGATGGCGCATACAATCCTTAAACAGTACTATGATGGAATACTATGCGGAGGAACACACAACGCGTGTATAGGCAGGTCTCAAATCAAAAACTAGGGTTTGCGCCAACGCACATACAACCGGCATTCTGTACTGTAGTGATAAGCGTCACGCCGCGACCAATCCTGTAAAGAACGTACGCCAATAAGTCATAACCAGTTACAATTAGGGGGTGACACGGTTTCACAAATTTCATAATTCAAACGCCGAAATTTTATGTAACTCTATCTATACATGACATTAACTGAATGTATGGTATGTATTATGTGCGCAATCAAAGATTTACTATGGTCTCCAATTTAATTAATCTAAGTAAAACCTCTGTTGGAAGGCGACAACCACTTTTCGTTGAAAGGCATCGACATAGGTAACAAATAGATATATATATCTCATGCCACGTTGTTATGTATGCGCACCTTCAATAGTTGGATCGGGTGGTATAATTATATATATACGGTTTTATATATATATGAGTTATGC
This sequence comes from Pinus albicaulis, assembly GCA_034641835.2. Classification (NCBI taxonomy): domain Eukaryota; kingdom Viridiplantae; phylum Streptophyta; class Pinopsida; order Pinales; family Pinaceae; genus Pinus; species Pinus albicaulis. Next base: position 358,923,792 of record CM076582.1, read on the forward strand.
ATAAGTGTATGCAATTTTTAATTGACTTAATCCAATGACATATATATATATGGATTTAATATTATACATATATGTGTGTTCGATGTTTCATATATGGGTTATATATATATATATGAGTTATGCATAGGTGTATGCAACTTTTAATTGACCTTATCCAAATATATATATATATATATATAGGTTTGATATTATATATATATGTGATTTCGATGTTTTATATATGTGATACATCAGTACCATATGTGGAATCGAAAAATATGGGTGTACATAGGACTATAAGAAGTCTATAAGAGACTTAGAAGTTTATGTACATGGGTTTAAGGTGAACTTGGGTAGCATTGAATGTTATTAGAAGGAAATAGTGGACAGAAAATTTGTTAAATTAAAAGAAATACTACAGGAGCAGAGGGAATTAAAATAAATACCCAACTTCTGAACTTAGTATTTAGACCACCAGGTAAATAACGAGGGGATTCAAGCATATATGAAAAAAAAAAAAAAATTCCTTAAACTGGAGGTGTTACAATGATAAACTTAAGGAACAATGAACCAAAGCATTTAATATTATAAAGGTGAGGACTTAGTAAACCCAAAGTACAAATTTTAAAAACCTAAGGGATAACAAACACAAGGGATTTATATTAAACCCAAGGAGTAATATTATAAAACCTATGAACTATTTATACGCTTGGAATATGAATCCTTAGATCATTAAACCCAATGGATTGGTCTCACAAATTGTAACACCCCTAGTTTATGTGTTTTGTTTAACTAGACATTTGAACTTTAATCCTAAGGGGAGTGGACCCCAAAGGACAAGTGTGTTGTGAATGTAAATAAATATTCAAATTTGAGGAAATGAATAAAATGATTGTGTGCAGATTGACCAAAATGAAATTTATGAGATCACTTGCTAAATCCATGAGGATGGATAAGGCAACTATTTCCCCACAATCTTTCAAAAATCCTTGAAAGAAATTATTTCTAATTTAGATTTTTGAGGAAAAATCTAAATTCCCCAATGATGAGGAAAATAGTTGGGAAGAGTTAAAAAGATGGAAAAGCTGGGAAAAGCATAAAACAGCTTTAAAGAGTCCCTAAAATGGGAAGCTTAGGCAAACAAGAAGAAAAGCATCCTGATATTCTGGACGCAGAATTAGAAACAAGCTTTAGGGAACAATAGCTTAAATAAGATGCTTCTAAAAAGATTAGGGGTTGATCTGCTTGAGCAGATGATCTTAGCTCGGGGGTGAGTTCTAGGAGAGAGAAGGACTCTAAGGTTGGTATGTTGGTTGACTGCAAGACTGGTATGTCTCTACATTGATTGGTGTTTCTACTTCCTGTGGTATGAATTGGCTACATATAATTGTCGGATTTGTATTGTTAGACTTATTAATGCTACATTCAATAGAATTAATCATAAGGAATTCACCTTCATAAGTCTGTATGGTTGTAGAAGAGAAACTTGTAGAGTAGAATCCAACAGAAACTCTAAACTTAGGTTGGTTTAAATCTGAGGATACATATTCCTCTACAGATAATTTAACTTTAAATTACTCCTGCTCAATTTCTGAAGAGTATGCTTACAGAAATTTAGAATAGTTGAATATTTATTTGTGATGGAACCAATTATAAATCAGTATATTGTTTTCCTGAATTTTTGAAGATTGTTCCATACATTTACAGATTCAATAAAGAAATTAACCTTCTCAAGCGTGCATAGTTGTAGGAATTATAAAAATGAGGAGAAGTCCTCCAGAATCTCTAAAATTAATATTTAAGTTTAGATCTAGGGATTTATAGTACCTTATAATTCACAAATGTGTAACTTTAATCTACTTTTATGGGAAATGGAATACAGTTAGTCCACACTGTAAGGATACAGAGTGCAGAAGTATTCATTTAAATAATTTCTAAGTGAAGAGCAGAAATTTAAAGGAGAAAATTTCAACAGCTGAGCATTTCAAAATTTAAAATAATTCCTATTCCCTTTAATAAGGATTGAATGGGAGAGTAGAAATATTTGGTAGTGTATATTGGTTTTACATAGAAAGAGGAATTACATAAAAATGAAAAGCTAGAAGTGTGTGAAAAACTACAAACAAAATAGTATCTGTATCTCATACATGTTTAAATAGATATGTATATTGGAAAATGGGTACACAAAATTCATGCATAAAAATATGTATACATGCATGTATCAGTAAGGAAATTCAGTCTAAACATGGGTGTAGTGAGACTATTCTCGACTGACAATTAAGTAGCGAAATTATTTAGAAATATCTAGCTACAGGAAACCAATTTAATGTGCATGCAAAGTTTCCAATGGAAACACAACTTTCCAGAATTCCTGAGAGTCTCATGTAATAATTATACAAAATATATATATAACAAGTAGCCATGAGTCACTGCACAATTGACAAAAATTGGCTATAAAGAGACTTCTATAAATTACAGTCATTACGACGATAAGCAATTTACACGAGAAGTGACTCATTAGTTAAAATCGTATTAAATTACACGCAACAAATAATTCCATGCGAGGTAGCATGAGGATATCCACAAGTTAATAATCTATAGTCTTCGAAGTTATCATGGGAAGACAAAAATATCAGGATGCAGAAATAAACATCTTATGTATACAATCAAGAAAATGGAAAGAGTAACCGAGTCTTGAAACTAAGACCGTATTCACATTGCAAAATTTTAAACAAATCAAAGAACACTAGTATGCGACGGAAATTAAATAAATACTTAGTCTCTGACAAAGTCTAGGACTCTAATGAATATTGTTTAAAACCCTAAGAGAATTAACGATTCTGAGGAAGCAAGGCAGAGCAATGCCATGAGAGGATAACTCCCCTCCGTTCGTAAGTATACCAACCTGAAAAACCAAGAGCCGTGGTAATTAGTACCAATTGACATGTTTAGCTCAGAGGTTGCCAAGAATAAAATTCGCATGGTGTCTACCCTACTTGCAGACATATATACGAGGCAGTGAAAATTCTGTTAGGAAAACTAATAGAAGAATCCTGTTAAAAATGAAAGGGAACTTATATGGAGAAATAACTTAATACCTGATCAGGGAGGTCCTCCCTCATTCCAAGGGAGTCTGCCACAGAAGTTTAGGTAGGACGTAAATAAATAAAACACCAGAAGGAAATAGAAGAAATAGAAAAACATCGCGTACTGATAAAAAGATCCCATTTATTGTTACCTAGCTGGACAGAAGACGCGTGCAATCAAGCCACCGTCGCTCCAAGGACAAAAGACAAGTAGGATTTTATCCTATTTAGGAACGCAGGTGGGTTGGCATTACGAATCAGTAACCAGTCATCGAATGAAATAGTGATGGTGACAAAGAAAACAAATTATATACAATAGGAGAAAAATTATTAAAGGTATATGGGTAAGAAAATCCAACGCCCTTCTCTTTGTTAGTAAGTAGACGCAGAACGCGAAAGGGCATAAATAAAAAATCAAGCAAATTACTTCCAATTGCATGTATTAAAATGCTCAGAAATCCATAACAGAGTTCGAACACTTACCAGAACAAATTTCCTGCAAATGTGAGGTGATTGACGGAGAAATCCAAGCATGGAGTGTAAGCAGACTTGCATCTCCAACACGCAGAGGCTCGGTGCCACCATGAACGAGATAAACCCAAATGAAGGCGAAAGAATAGTTGGAAAAATTCAGTGCACAACATATACCAAATCTCAAGTTCGAAACCCTAATGGTACCACTGAAATCTCAGTCGTCCAGATGGAAAAGGATCCAGGGTGAGGCCATGGATCGAAAGGACGAGAGGTGCAATTAAACTGGTCATTCGACATTAAGTTACCAACTATCAAAGGGAACCTACAGTAACTATGCTCGTGTCGTATTGAATACTTAGGTTCCCGAGTCATCTGGCGTGGCCATGATCAACGCCAAGCTGGATCTATAATGCACAAATGAGAAGGGAACGAAAAATTGTGGCCAAGAAAAGAAAAATTTTACCCTCGATGACATGGAGACTGGTGAGACGTATCAATTTCCACACCAATTTAAACGAACTTGCAAAGGCGATATACTCAGAAACTTACATTTACACGTCTAGCTTCACATGCAATTCGAAGTGCCTGACATATGCAATCAACAGAGGAGGACGTTGACTCACACCTCATGAGGATTCGTGAATCCAATTTCAGTAAATAGCCATACGTTCAATGTGTACGTAGAGGCGAGAGCATCGAAACAAATCAAATCAACATTCATAACCATTTGACTTAATACAAAGGAATTCTAAGGTTAGGGTAGATCTTTTTAGAGGATTGATGTGAATATGCTCTTTAAACCCCACATGTTGCACGATAGTTAGGTTTATACCAACGAGTGCAACGATTACAAGCGATATGAAATTCATACAAGGATACCAGGTTATGGTAAGTGGATTAGAGGTGAAAATCCACTCCGTGGATAATATAAGATCCTCGTTATAAATTTTATTTATTAAATTTATTTAATTGAGGGGTGTAATTATATAAAATAAATCATATTGAGGAAAAAATATGATTTAACTAAGTCACAATAAAAACTTATTGTATGATATACCTCGTGGTAATTATTCCTGAGAGTTAGAATTCCATAGAGAAAAAAAAATAAAAATTTGTTGGGAAGTGTACGGGAGGTGTGAAAAATGGTATCAGAGCCCACGTTATAAAACTGGGCTGGTGACATTGTGCTCACTGTTGCTGTGTATGCACTGTAAAAAGTGACTTTGGTCGAAAATTTTTTATATATTTTATTTTTTACTGATCTTGGCTGTGTAGTGTACAGTGGTGCTGAAATGGGAGAAGGTGGCGAAATTTATGTTGATCTACGTGATGAGGATAATACACTAGATCCCAATGTTGCCATGATGGATATGTTGCATAGGTTGTAACAAGAATTGGCTGAGATAAAAAGCCAGAATGACAGATTGTCATTAGCCAGTGAAGAGTAGGAAAAGCTCATTAGAGAATTAACTTCGCAGAACAGCCAGGAAGGCGAAGGTTCCGGAAAGAGGAAGACTGATGAGTTTGATGATGATGATGCTGTTAGGCATCAGTATAAACATAAAATGGAATTACAGGGGGAATTCCGAAAGATTAAACCTCCCTCCTATGATGGGGAGAAGGAGGAAGATGCTGAAGCCTAGTTGCTGAATATGATTAAGTATTTCCAGGTCTATGAGTATGAAAGCAATCTGAAGGCCAGATTAGTTGTTTACTAGCTACAAGGTAAGGCTACCTTGTGGTGGGAGGAGACAAAATGGTTCATGCCATTGATGAAAATACAGTTACCTGGGAATATTTCCATGTTAAGTTCAAAAATCGCTATCGAAATGAACGTTACTATGATGATAAAGCCAAGGAATTTCAGGAACTTAGGCTGGAACAACTCACTATTGATGAGTTTGTTACTAAGTTTACAAATATGTTGAGATATGTACCTTACATAAGGGAAGAAAAGGCAAAGGTACAAAGGTTTCTGAACTATTTTCCTACTGTGTACAAAGAAAAAACCGAGTTTGAAAACCCAAAAACAATGGATGAAGTTGTTAGAAAAGCTAGATTGTGCTACCAACAGTTCAAAGGAAAAACTGAACATGGGAAAAGCTGGGTAAAGAAGAGTGAATTCAAAGGGAAGAAACAAAAACCATCCTATTTGAAGAATTTTGGCAGGGATCATCAGCGAAAAAAGTTTAATAAACCCAAAGAAAGTCAAACTGCCCAGTCCCAAATGGCCTCAAAACAAATTGATGGAGACAATAAGAAAGAGGGCACTGTGAAAATGAAGGAACCCGTTAAATGTTGGGGTTGTGGAAAACCCCATCTTCTGAGGGATTGTCCTCATCGAAACATTCAGATGATTATGAGAGACCGAGAAGCTACCACAGTAAATGACATAGCTAGAAATATACCCACCATCAGTGCAGCCTTGGAAAATCGACAAGCAGAACATCAAGCTACCATGGTGGAAATGGAGGGTAAGATTTCTGACCAATCTGTCATTGTTCTGATTGATCTGGGTGCTTCTTTGAGTTACATTAGTCCAAAAATCGTAGAAAAATTTAATCCTAAAACTGAAAAATTTCAGCAGTCATGGTTGGTACAGCAGGCCACTGGAACTAAGAGAAAGGTAACACATAAATTTCCCCGAACAACAATCAAATTAAATGATTTTCAAATTGAAGTAAATTTGAACATTCTGCCCCTAGGTTCCTATGACCTGCTGATAGGAATGGACTAGCTGGAAAAGAAGAAGGCTATGATGAACTGTTGGGACAAGACCCTGCATTGTGTAGATGAAGAAGGGAAACCTTTTATTCTCAAAGGAAAACCAAAACCTATCTCTATAAGACAAATATCAGCACTGCAATTAAAACGAATAGCTAGAAAGGATACCAAGTTTATGCAGTACAGGTGGAAGAAACAGAACAGAAAAATAGAGAAAAATTGCTGGATACTTTACCAGTAGTAAGGGAGTTTAAAGAATTTTTTCTAGATGAGATTCCTCATCTTCCTCCCCCAGAGAGAGATTGATTTTTCAATCAATTTGGTGCCAGGAGCAACACCTGTTTCCCTAGCTCCTTATCGAATGAGTCCCCTTGAACTCATGGAATTGAAAATGCAATTGCAAGAATTGTTTGACAAAGGCTATATCAGACCGAGCGTGTCTCCCTGGGGAGCACCGGTGCTGTTCATGAAAAAGAAAGATGGAACTTTTAGGATGTGCATTGATTATCGCCAACAAAATAAGTTGACCATTAAGAATAGATACCCTTTGCCTAGAATTGATGATATTTTTGACCAAGTGAGAGGAGCTTCAGTATTTTCAAAGATTGATTTAAGGATTGGTTATCACTAGCTTAGAATTAAAGAAGAAGACATCATCAAAACAGCCTTTCGAACCAGGTATGGTCACTACGAATTTGTAGTCCTACATTTTGCGTTGACAAATGCCTCTGCCACTTTTATGTGCCTAATGAACAGTGTGTTAAATAGGTACTTGGATAAATTTGTCGTTGTGTTCATAGATGATATTTTAGTCTACTCAAAAAGTGAGGAGGAACATCAAGAACACTTGAGGATAGTATTGCAAACTCTGAAGGAAAACCAGTTATATGCCAAGTTCAGCAAGTGTGAATTTTATAAAGATAAGATCCAATACTTCGATCATATTATTTCTAAACAAGGGCTGGCTGTTGACCCTGAAAAGATAAAAGCTATTAAAGAACGACCTGTCCCAACTGATGTTTCAACAGTAAGGTCAGTCATGGGGATTGCAGGTTATTATTGCAGATTTGTGGAGAGATTTTCTGCCTTGGCACATCCCATAACATCCTTACAAGGGAAGGGTGTCAAATTTGAGTGGACTGAAAAATGCCAAAACAGTTTTGACCAATTAAAACTAAAACTTACTACAACCCCTATACTGAAGATTGCAGATCCTGATAAAGAATTTGTGGTATGTACGGATGCCTGTAGAGAGGGGTTGGGAGGAGTTCTCTTGCAGGAAAATTCAGTTATTGCATATGAATCTAGGAAACTGAAGATACATGAACAAAACTATAGTGCCTATGATTTGGAGTTAGCTGCTGTTATTCATGCCTTGAAGATGTGGCGACACTATCTCCTTGGGAAAAAAATTACATTGATGACTGATCACATTAGTCTCAAATATTTCTTTTCCCAAACTGATTTGAATGCGAGACAAGCCAGATGGCTGTCTTTTCTAAGTGAATTCGACATGGACATAAAACATATAATGGGGAAAGAAAATAAAATTGTTGATGCTTTAAGTAGAAATGCCTTTCAAATTTTAGGCAGCAGTGGAAGTAGCGCCCAGTTTGATTTAGAAGAGTTAGTGAAACAAGAAGAAAACCAGGATCCCAATTATGAGAACATACAAGTGGAAATCATAAAGAAGGAAATGGTTGATTTCAATCAAAACCAGAAAGGACTGATCTGTTATAAAAACCGTTTATATATTCCCAATGTAGAGTCCGTGAAAAGAGAGATTTTAGATGAATATCACAAACAGCCATATGCAGGACATCCTGGATATCAGAAAATGTTAACAACTTTGAAAAAGAATTTGTTTTGGCCAGGAATGAAAAGAGATGTAGCAGAATATTTAGCTAGATGCATGGAGTGTCAACTAGTTAAAGTTGAACATCAGCATCCTGCTGGTCTGTTAAACCCTTTGCCGATTGCAGAATGGAAATGGGACACAGTTTCTATAGATTTTATACCAGGGCTACCCAAAATGAAATACCAACACGATTCAATGATGGTAGTAGTAGACACTTTAACAAAAGCTGCACACTTCATACCAGTGAAATCTACTTTTGGGACTGCTCAGGTAGCGAATGTATTTTTGAAAGAAATCGTAAGACTACATGGGGTCCCAAAGGTGATTGTTTCAAATCGATATGTTAAGTTCACATCAGCTTTTTGGAAGGGACTATTTGGAGGTATGGGCATTAAATTGAATTCTAGTACTACCTATCACCCTCAGACCAATGGGCAGACAGAGAGGACAAATCAAATTTTGGAGGATATGCTGAGAATGTATGTGATGGATAGGCCATCAAAATGGGAAGACTACTTGCATTTAGCTGAATTTGAATATAATAACAGCTACCAATCCTCCATCAAGATGAGTCCGTTTGAGGCACTGTATGGAAGAAAATGTCATACTCCTTTGAGTTGGAGCCAGCCAGAAGATAAACTAATGTTGGGACCAGATGCCTTACAAGAGATGGAAAGAATTGTTAAACAGATACAAAGAAACATCAAGACAGCAGAAGATCGCCAGAAAAACTATGCTAATAAGAAAAGAGTGCACCGAGAATTTAAAGTGGGGGAGCATGTGTACTTGCGTATTAAACCCAAAAAGAGCACCCTTTATGCGGGAAGTTGTGCAAAATTGGCTCCTAGATATTGTGGTCCTTTTGAAGTATTAGACAGGGTGGGACCAATGGCTTACAAGCTGGCCTTACCACCCCATGTTAGAGTTCATGATGTGTTTCATGTTTCGTTATTAAAAGAATATGTCCATGATTCTTCTCACATAGTTGATTGGAATGTTGTACAGGTGGAACCAGAAGGGTAGTTTCTGCTAGAACCGCTTCAAATATTGGAGTGGGAAGAAATTGAATTAAGAAACCGAACAGTAGCAAGAGTAAAGGTGCATTGGAAGCACTTTACTGCTGAAGAAGCTACTTGGGAAAGAGAAGCTGAAATGATGGAAAGATATCCATTTTTGTTTGAGAAAAAATGAACTCTAGTAGTTAAATAGCAACACCGAGGGCGGTGTTTGCTTTCAGAGGGGGAATATGTAACACCTCTAGTTTATGTGTTTTGTTTAACTAGACATCTGAACTTTAATCCTAAGGGGAGTGGACCCCAAAGGAAAAGTGTGTTTTGAATGTAATTAAATATTCAAATTTGAGGAAATGAATAAAATGATTGTGTGTACATTGACCAAAACGAGATTTATGAGATCACTTGATAAATCCATGAGGATGGATAAGGCAACTATTGCCCCACAATCTTTCAAAAATCCTTGAAAGAAATTATTTCTAATTTAGATTTTTGAGGAAAAATCTAAATTCCCCAATGATGAGGAAAATAGTTGGGAAGAGGTAAAAAGATGGAAAATTTGGGAAAAGCATAAAACAAATTTAAAGAATCCCTAAAATGGGAAGCCTAGGAAAATAGGAAGAAAAGCATCCTGATATTCTGGACGCAAAATTAGAAACAGGCTTTGGGGAACAATAGCTTAAATAAGCTGCTTCTAAACAGATTACGGGTTGATCTGTTTGAGGAGATGATCTCAGCTCGGGGGTCAGTTCTGGGAGAGAGAAGGACTCTAAGGTTGGGAGGTTGGTTGACTGCAAGAGTGGTATGTCTCTACATTGATTGGTGTTTCTACTTCCTGTGGTATGAATTGGCTACATATAATTGTCAGATTTGTATTGTTAGACATATTAATGCTACATTCAATAGAATTAATCATAAGGAATTCACCTTCATAAGTCTGTATGGTTGTAGAAGAGAAAAATGTAGAGTAGAATCCAACAGGAACTCTAAACCGAGGTTGGTTTAAATCTGAGGATACATATTCCTCTACAAATAATTTAACTTTAAATTACTCCTGCTCAATTTTCGATGTAGTATGCTTACAACAATTTAGAATAGTTGAATATTTACTTGTGATGGAACCAATTATAGTTCAGTATATTTTTTTCCTGAATTTTGAAGATTGTTCCATACATTTACAGATTCAATAAAGAAATTAACCTTCTCAAGCCTGCATAGTTGTAGGAATTAGAAAAATGAGGAGAAGTCCTCCAGAATCTCTAAAATTAATATTTAAGTTTAGATCCGGGGATTTATAGTACCTCATAATTCACAAATTTGTAAATTTAATCTGATTTTATGGGAAACGGAATACAGTTAGTCCACACTATAAGGATATAGAGTGCAAAAGTATTCATTTAAATAATTTCTAAGTGAAGAGCAGAAATTTAAAGGAGAAAATTTCAACAGCTGAGCATTTCAACATTTAAAATAATTCCTATTCCCTTTAATAAGGATTTAATGGGAGAGTAGAAAGATTTGGTAGTGTATATTGGTTTTACATAGCAAGAGGAATTACATAAAAATGAAAAGCTAGAAGTGTATGAAAAACTATAAACAAAATAGTATCTGTATCTCATACATGTTTAAATAGATATGTATATTGGAAAATGGGTAGACAAAATTCATGCATAAAAATATGTATACAGGCATGTATCAGTAAGGAAATTCAGTCTAAACATGGGTTTAGTGAGACTGTTCTCTACTGACAATTAAATATCAAAAGTATTTAGAAATATCTAGCTACATGAAACCAATTTAATGTGCATGCAAATTTTCCAATGGAAACACAACTTTCCAGAATTCCTGAGAGTCTCATGTAAGAATTATAAAAAATATATATATAACAAGTAGCCATGAGTCACTGCACAATTGACAAAAATTTGCTATAAAGAGACTTATATAAATTACAGTCATTACGACGATAAGCAATTTACACGAGAAGTGACTCATTAGTTAAAATCGTATTAAATTACACAAAACAAATAATTCCATGCGAGGTAGCATGAGGATATCCATAAGTTAATAATCTATAGTCTTTGAAGTTATCATGGGAAGCCAAAAATATCAAGACGCAGAAATAAACATATTCTGTATACAATCAAGAAAACGGAAAGAGTAACTGAGTCTTGAAACTAAGACCGTATTCCCATTGCAAAATTTTAAACAAATCGTAGAACACTAATATGCGACGGAAATTAAATAAATACTCAGTCTCTGACATAGTCTAGGACTCTAATGAATATTTCTTAAAACCCTAAGAGAATTAATGATTCTGAAGAAGCAAGGCAGAGCAATGCCATGAGAGGATAACTCCCCTCCGTTCGTAAGTATACCAACCTGAAAAACCAAGAGCTGTGGTAATTATTGCCAATTGACATGTTTAGCTCAGAGGTTTCCAAGAATTAAATTCACATGGCGTCAACCATACCTACAGACATATATACGAGGGAGTGAAAATTCTGTTAGGAAAACTAATAGAAGAATCCTCTTAAAAATGAAAGGGAACTTATACGGAGAAATAACTTAATACTTGATTAGGGAGGTCCTCCCTCATTCCAAGGGAGTTTGCCATAGAAGTTGAGGTAGGACAAAAATAAAGCGAACACCAGAAGGAAATAGAAGAAGTAGAAAAACATCTTCAACTGATAAAAAGATCCCATTTATTGTTACCTAGCTGGACAGAAGACGCGTGCAATCAAGCCACCGTCGCTCCAAGGCCAAAGGACAAGTAGGATTTTATCCTATGTAGGAATGTAGGTGGGTTGGCATTACGAATCAGTAAGCAGTCATCGAATGAAATAGTGATGGTGACGAAGAAAACAAATTATATACAAGAGGAGAAAATTTATTAAAGGTATATGGGTAAGAAAATCCAACGCCCTTCTCTGTGTTAGTAAGTAGACGCAGAACGCGAAAGGGCATAAATAAAAAATGAGGAAAATTACTTCCAATTGCATGTATTACAATGCTCAGAAATCAATAACAGAGTTCGAACGCCTACCAGAACAAATTTCCTGCAAATGTGAGGTGATTGACGGAGAAATCCAAGCCTGGAGTGTAGGCAGACTTGCGTCTCCAACACACAGAGGCTCGGTGCCACCATGAATGAGGAAAACCCAAATGAAGGCCGAAAGAACAGTTGGAAAATTTCAGTGCACAAGATATACCAAATCTCAATTTAGAAACCCTAATGGTAGCACTAAAATCTCAGTCATCCAGATGGCAAAAGATCCAGGGTGAGGCCACGGATCGAAAGGACGAGAGGTGCAATTAAACCGGTCATTTGACATTAAGTTACCAGCTATCAAAGGGAACCCACAGTAATTATGCTCGTGTCGTATTGAATACTTAGGTTCCCGAGTCGTCTAGCGTGGCCATGATCAACGCCAAGCTGGATCTATAATGCACAAACAAGAAGGGAGCGAAAAATTGTGGCCAAGCAAAGAAATTTTTTACCCTTGATGACATGGAGACTGGTGACATGTATCAATTTACACACCAATTTAAACGAACTTGCAAATGCGTTGTACTCAGAAACTGACACTTACACGTCTAGGTTCACATGCAATTCGAAGTGCCCGAAATATGAAATCAACGGAGGAGGACGTTGACTCACACCTGATGAAAATTCGTGAATCCAAGTTTGGTAAATAGCCATACATTCAACGTGTACGTAGAGGTGAGAGCATCGAAACAAATCAAATCAACATTCATAACCATTCGACTTAATACAAAGGAATTCTAAGGTTAGGGTAGATCGTTTTAGATGATTGATGTGAATATGCTCTTTAAACCCCACATGTTGCACGATAGTTAGGTTTATACCAATGAGTGCAATGATTACAAGCGATATGAAATTCATACAAGGATACCAGGTTATGGTAAGTGGATTAGAGGTGAAAATCCACTCCGTGGATAATATAAGGTCCTCGTTATAAATTTTATTTCTTAAATTTATTTAATTGAGGAGTATAATTATATAAAATAAATCATATTGAGGTAGAAATATGATTTAAATAAGTCACAATAAAAACTTATTTTATGATATACCTTGTGGTAATTATTCCTGAGAGTTAGAATGCCATAGAGAAAAAAAAAAAATTGTTGGGAAGTGTACGGGAGGTGTGACACAAACCCAAGGAAATAATAAACCCAAGGGAATAATATCCAAGAGATTAATATTACAAACACTAAGTATATAAACCCTTAGATAAATACTATAAATAATAAAATAAACATGGTTGATCATGATTTATTTAAACATTGAGACAATCTTTGTCATAATGTTACGTTGGACCAAAGATGACCATGGTTGTCCATGGTTGATTTTCATATTGAGACAATCATTTTCACAATGTGACATTTTACCATCATAGACCATGATCAAATATGGCTGAAAATGACTAAAAATGGTTGACCATGGTTGATTTTCATATTGGGAGAATCTTTTTTCATAATGTGACGTTGGACCATGGATTAATATTAAATTGTAGGACTAATATTTAACACTTAATATTGGGATTTAGTAAATGAAATGGAATAATACTACCAACCCAAAGGATTAGAAAACTTAAGGGGTCAATGTTATAAACTCAATGTATCAACAAACCCATGGAACTATTAATATTATAAACACAAAACACTAATAAAACCAAGGGATTATTAATATTATAAACCTAATAGATTAATATTATCTATACAAATTATTAATAAACCAAATTGATTAATAAACCTGAAGAATCAATAATCCCAATAAACTAACATAAAACACCCAAGAATTTAACAAACCATAAGAATTCATATTTTAAACTTGGGAGATTAATAGACCCAACGGATTATTTATATTATAAACCAAAAGAACTAATAAACCCAAGGGTTTAATGTTATAATCCCAAGGAATTGGTGAACCCAAGGGATAAATATTAAAAATATAAAGTATCACTAAGCCCAAGGGATCAATATTAAGAACTCAAGAGATTAATAAAGCCTAGGAATTAATATTTTAGACATAAATGATTGATAAAATCACATGATTATTTAGTAGGATATGTGAGAGGTATAAAATAGCTAAAGAGGGTTAGTGTGAAAATTGAGGCCATCATTAAGTAGAAAATATCAACTAATGTTTCTAATATTAAGATTTTTAGTGGGGAAACATAATAGTGAAGGAAATCCATAACCTCGTTTATAGTAGTTGTATCACCACTCCATGGTAACAATGAGTGGAAAAAGTCTCAACAGAGAAAGGGTAAACATAAGGACTTTTATGACTTAAGGAAGAATATTGGTCAAGAATCAGTTATGAAATTACAAAACTTGTAGTATCCCTTTGCAATGGAGACATATGTGAGTATTTATGTTATGGAAGTGGTATTGATGTAGTGAGGAAGGCATGTATGCTACCATGTTGAAGTGTTTCATGGGGAAATTCTCAACTACCATGCTTATGGTAGGAAGTTGTTTGCCTTAGGTAAGTTGTGAAGAAATTGAAACAATATCTAATATGAAAGAATATAACAATCCAAAAATATCATCAGTGACTATGGTAGATGTACGTCCAAATTAAGCTATATTAGACTACGAATTACAAATGGAAAAGGTTTTTACATCAATTTAATTTAGTGATCATGTACATGAAGGGTAGCACAAACCAGTTGGATGACATGCTTTCAATGAAACCCAAATTTCACATGTTTAGAAACTCTTATGCACATCGATATTTTTACCCATGATGGATAGAAGGAGGTATACACGTAGAATGACAAATTCAAGGAGATTTTTTAGCAATTTCAAATCTAAATTCATATGCATTATGTTTTTAACGTAGTTGACTACCATATCTACAATGGGTTACTAGTAACCATATCCGATCCCCACTTGTTGTCTCAGGTTATAGAAGAGTTATCTATTTTACCAAATCTCCAAGTTTTGTCATTAAAATGGGGTTACATAACCCAAATTCTCAAGCTCTTTAAATCATCGAACTGAAATAACTATTAGGTTCAATTCATCGAGATATTTTTGGTGATACATGTTTTATCTCAATCCAAGTCTTGAATAAAAATTTGTGCTTGTTAGGAATTTGGCCTATTAAAAGAGGCCAAGTCATCACCAGGTCGCCACATGGCCTCAACCTAGTCCTGGTGCCATTACCATGACATCCTTGTAGGGTTCAGAAGCGAAATAAGTGGCTCTTTCGACTTATTTTATGTGATGAATTATTTTGATGGAATGTGACCAATGTCAGAGGGCCACTGACTGAACTTGAGTCCTTTGTTCCACATCGTACGAAACCAAGGCTTCCTTGGTCCAATGTTTAAGGATAATTAACATGATATATTTTTATGATAGACCTAGGAATTCTACATTAGTTTCTCTTTTTCTAGGTCATTTAATCCTCAAAGGAATGTTTATTTTGGAGTATAAGTATGAATTTGATTTACTTGAGCACTGTGGCATAACAAATTGTAAGTATACTTGTACTCTATTTCAACAAGTTTTTACCCTTTCTTCTAATTGTTTCACACCAAAAATTAATCCTTCATTGTATCAATAATAGGTTAGTAGTTTATTTTGTTTAACTCGAACATTTCTTTACATCTATTATGTATTATGGATTCTATTTCAATTCTCTCAAGATCCTTGTGTGATTTATTGGGACGATGTAAAGTTCATTCACAAGTACACTTAGGCTAGTACCAATTTTGGCATTTAATAGACCTCTCATTATTCTAAAGTTATGAGATTCACTAACTCTAATTTATTTTTTTGAATTTTTGACCAAATTTCCACATCCAAGTTTGTCTTTTACTTTAATTCAACACCTATTTCTTGGTATCGAAAGAAGAAATATTTAATTGCATTACTCTCTACATAGGCAAAGTATTATTCCATATTTCTTTCTACTCATTATTTTTGTTGTGCTTAACAACCAAGGTAGTAAATATAATCATTGTACCACTCTTTGGTGTGATAAAAAAACTTTCGTCGACATTTCTCGCAACATAGTGGAGGATGAAACCACAAATCACATCAAAATCCACACGCAATCAACTCAAAAACTTACGGAGGATAACATGGTCAATTTGGAATATTTTCCTACTAAAGTGAAGGTTACATATGAAAATTTTTGGCATCATGTTGTTTTGTTTTGCTATGATTGATGTAATTTGTAGACAGGTTCTATAAAACCTTGACTTCACCTTGTTGTTTTTCATTACAATTGATGCTTGGGTAAAGTAAGTTGTCCTTGAAATCATTTTCCCTTTTTTTCTATTTTCCTCTTCGGTTTTGGAAATAAATACTTAGTTTGAGTTTTTTTTCCTTTTTCCTTTTTATGAAAGTGAAGCCCTCTTTCCTCCAATTTTTATTGTTTTCCTTTTTAACCAGGAATTATTTTTGAATATTTTTCTATTTTTTCTCTATTACAAATAGTATTAACTATAATTTAACATAGATATCCTTATCTAGTATACAATGGATTTCCATTTACTAAAAGGTTGTCAGCCTTCATTTTGATATATAAAGGATTATATACTATCACAACCACATTTACCAATCTAGTTGATATACGTTGATAGGCATATATGAAATACATCTACAACCACATTTACCAATCTAGTTGATATACGTCAATAGGCGTATATCCACCACATTATCT
Organism: Pinus albicaulis; assembly: GCA_034641835.2. Lineage (NCBI taxonomy): Eukaryota > Viridiplantae > Streptophyta > Pinopsida > Pinales > Pinaceae > Pinus > Pinus albicaulis. The sequence goes on from CM076582.1 coordinate 358,940,628, forward strand.
ACTATTAGGTTTATTTTGTTAAAGGCTAACTATTTCCCATTATTAATAGTTATATACATAATAGTAGCCATTTTATTTTATATTTATATAATTATAGTTATTATGTTAACATTATTTTGTATATTAATATAATATTAGTTGTTACATAAAATTTTCCTAATATATTAATAGTAATGTTTAAAACTATAGCACAATTCACATATAATGTAATAATAACATTTAATTCTTATTAATAATATTTATTTATTCTCACCATTATGTTATGGTGAGTAATTATTATATATTTATATATATAAATGGCACTATATTTTATGTATTTACTTAGATTATATTAATAATATCAACTATATTCACACTATATATATAACTTATATATATATAATGATGATGGTGATGATGATGACTAATTTCCACAAAGACCAATGTGGTCTATCAGACCTTATGAAGAAGAAGAATGTAATTGTAATTCTTTAGAATCTTATTTTTGTGCTCAAAAGGAAGGGAAAGAAGCACACCAATATTACTATAGTTGGGTTGCCTTAAAAATTCAATAAAATTGGAATTGTGACATATGTTAGGGAAATGAGAGTGGGTGTGAGTAAGGGCCAAAAAATCTAAAAGAAAGTGTTTTTCATCCTCCACCCTCTTTGTATTGCAAATATGATAAACTATATCATCTCAGGGGATCTTGGGAGTAGACTATCACCTGATTTCACTTGAAATCTCATGAGAATTAGTTCTAATCTTGTTGATATTCATATCTTTATTTGATTTATTCAAAACGGAAAGATAGCTCTGGTTCTCAAGGGTGAGGTTTATGACCTCCTTATAATATCTTAACTTCCTTTCACCCTCCAACACCTTATCATTCCATAAATTATGCTTATATTTGGATATGATGGTATATTTGAAACTATCCTTCGTTTCCAGGACGATCTCCTCATTTATCCCCCAATGGTTGAGCCAAGACTTGACATCCTTATTCCACCTACACATGAGGCAAAGTTGGGGGTTTAGACTAAAGTTAGAATAAATTTTAGGATGCCTATTGGATTCCATGTTGTAAAGATTCTTCTAATACATTATATACTTAAACATAGTCCTTCTTTCAATATGGTAGAGACCATGTTTGATGAGGAGGATAGGATAGGTGTATTTCCCCTAATCTTGAGATTGTAGGTTATAAATTTCTTTTGAATCATATCAATATTTATCCATGACTCTCTGAATATACTGCAACTCCAGACTTCAGAAAATATATAGCCATATAATATATAATATTATATTCTTTAATATTAAAATATGTATAATAATATATTATTAAATTGTGTTAATATATAAATAGTTATAACTGAAAGTATAATATAATGTCCATATAACATAATAATAGTATTTTATTATTACTTATAATAAGTATCTATTTCTCACCCATATTTTTCATAATTATTACATTTTTATTAATATCTTAAACTAAAAGTATTAAAGTAAAAAACTATTATACTATTACTTATAAATAATAATAGTATAGTAAAGGTAAGAGATTATTTCTATTGTAAACCTAAGGGATCAAAAAAATCCAACGACTAATATTATAAATGGAAAGAATCAATAAATCTTAGGAATTAATATTTGAAACTCAAACAATTAATAAACCCAAGGTATTAAATTATAAACCCAATGAATTAATAATATTATAAACCCAAGGGTTTGATATTTTAAACCTAAGGAATCAAAAAATGCAAGGGACGAATATTATAAACCCAAGATACAAACAAACCCCAAGGGATTGATATTAAAAACATAAGGGAATAATAAAACCTAGGAATTAATTAAGCCCAAGGGATTAATAAACACACATGATTATTAATATTATAAGATGAAGAGTTTAATATTATAAGGCCAATCTTAGTAAACCCAAGGGATAAATATTATAAACATTAAGGGTCAACAAGCCCAAGGCAAAAATATTAAAAACATATGGTATTAATAAACCCTATAAATTAACATTTTAAACCCAAGGGATTCATAAATCCATGCGATTATTAATAATATAATCCCAGCAGATTAGTAAACCCAAGGTACCAACAAACCCAAGGCATTAATAAACCCTAGGAATTACTCTTTTAAACTCAAGGGATTAGTAAACCCAAGTGATTATTAGTATTATAAACCCAAGGGATTGAATTATAAAACCATGGAATTACTAATATTATAAACTCAAGGGACTAATAAACACATGGGTTTAATATTATAAATCGTAATAATTATTAAACCCTAGGGATAAATATTATAAACCTAAGGGATTAGTATTAAAAACACAAGGGATTAAGAAAACCTAGGAATTTATATTTTAAAACCAAAGGATTGATAAGCACACATGACTATTAAAATTATAAACCCGAGGGATTGTTAATGTTATAAGCCACACGAATTATTAAACTAAAGGGATAAATAATATAAACCTAACGCATTAATATTAAACATTAACACTAATATATAACCCTTAATATCGGGGTTTAATAAATCCAAGGAAATATTAATATTATGAGCACAATGTATTAATACTAACAACCCAAAGAATTAAAAAAATCAAGGGATTAATTTTATAAACCCAATGGATCGACAAAGCCAATGGATTATTAATATTATAAACACATGGGATCAATCAACCCAAGGTATTATTAATATTATAAGCCCAAGGGATTAATATTGTAAATACAAATGGTTAATAATACCAAGAGATTAATAAACCCAAGGAATCAATAAACCCAACAAACTAATATTAAAAACACACGAAATTAATAAATCCTAGGAATTAATATTTTCAACTCAAGGGACTAACAAAAGTGGAGGGATTATTAATATTATAAACCTAAGGGATTAAATTATAAACCAAAATAATTATTAATATTATAAACCCAAACAACTAATAGATGAAATGGTTTAGTATTATAAACCTAGGGAATTAGTAAACGCAAAGGATAAATATTATAAATCTAGTAGATCAATATTAAAAACACAAGGATTAATAAAGCCTACAAAATAATATTTTAAAACCAAAGGATTAATAAAATTACATGATTATTAATATTATAAACCCAATGGATCAAGAAACCCTAGGGATTGTGATGCAAAGCCAACTACTCTTCTTTTCTAATAACATGAGAAAAAAAATTTGTTGAATGACATGTACATACATTAAAGGTTGGACACAAACTCGTAGTCTCTAGGAGACATTTATCAAAACAACATTTCAGCTAGATACTAATCCCAAGTATAGGTATCTCTCATCTAAGAGGTGGTCGTTGTTCGCAAATAAAAAATCATCCCTAGAAATCAATTTACTTACACATGAAACACAATTATATACCTGATCCATTGCCCCATTACGTGATTAAGATAATAAACACCATTAAAAATTTGCATCCTTTAAACTCCATATATTTAAAATCTATTCGCTACCCGTTCACTCGGTGATCAATTACAACCTAAATCACTCATCCCCACACACATGTATTAAGTTTTATTTGTGTAATTACAAACTCGTTGATTTCCTAATAGTGTACAATACAATATGGTGGTTTCCATTTTTCCACACACGCTCTTTGTGCATGGACCCTCTGCAAGAAAATTATGAGACTAATAGGATATCCTTGTAATGAAATAAAATTATGAAAATAACATAAGGTAATTTTAAAATATTGGAAAATAATGCACAATCCACATGCCCCCACTCTAGTCTGTGTAGAAAATCCTTTATTCATGGGCTCCAGTTTGTTACACCATATTTGGTTCCAATCCATAATAATAGGATATTAATCTAAAAAAATATAAAATAAATCCTAACTAATAATTAGCTCTCAATTTCTAGATGATTGGAGCTACATTTGGCTAATAATCCATTTATATAAAACAACACTTCATCACTCACTCATAAAAATTATATTGAATAAATTTTTTACGATGCTTCTGTATCATACACCTAAACATCAAAGTGTTCATGGATTTTTTTTCATGAGGCTCTCTTCTACTACTTTTCTATAATAATGTAGTAGATACCAAATATTTATTCTTTGGGTGGTTTTCCCATTTAAGAAATCCTCTCATCAATTCTTCCCCATATCAGTTCACTGAATGCAGTTGAACCTTCCAACCTTAACGTGTAACATGATTTTCCTTCAATTTTTTCTCCTTGATTGGGAATATCTTTAATTTAATTATACAAACAATTAGAATCCATAAAATTGGAAGGATTAATTGAGACCATGCATGATCATTTTGTTGTTCTACATTATATTTCTATTAAAATCTCCCTCCTTTGTTGTCATTGGAAGCATTATTTTCAATATTTTCGTGTCCATAGTTCTACAATATTAGAAACTGTTGTTTATTAAATTTTATCTCCTTTGTCATGACTATTTATGTTCTGGAAAGTAATACTCATTTTATATTTTTTGATTCACGAAAAATTTCATATTCAAAATTAAATGAATTATGATTTGTTGAAGGTAGATTGGTCACCTCCGCTTCCATTGGATGCTCCTTCTTTCTACTTTTTGCACTGTTGGTAACCAATTATTTCTAGTTCATTAAAAATATATTTGGATCCCCTACCTCCCTACTACCTTTAGTTTTTATATTTTGTAACACATGATTTTTTCCATCTTTCCCAAAACTTTAAGTGTTCATCCTACCATCATAGTTCACCCATCTATCATACTGTTAGGGGCTTCCAAGAAAGATATCGGAAGTATCCATTTGCACAATATCACATACAAATAATTCTTTGTACCAGAAAATTTGGAACTCCAGCTGACACTATTCATTCACAACCACTTATTCTCCATTTGGTAGCCATTAGAATTTGTATGATGCAGAATGTCGAATTCTATCGAGTTGCATCTTCTCCACCATTTCTGTAGAAACCAAATTATTAGTACTTCCACTATAACTAGTTATTTTGCAACATTTACCTTTTTTCTTACATGTCATCCTGAATAATATTCTTCTTTGTACAAGTTCATCTGCATCCAACACTTGTTTCAATAGAAAATATTCTCCTTCTTCTAGTCGGTTGGCACATTCTTCCACTACCTATGGAGGTTCAGGTTCTGGCTTGGTTTGTGCTAATTGTATCCCTTTTGTTTTCCAACTTTTTATGCACATTCAGATGAAAAATTTCCCAATTTTCCATAAGCGAAACAACTCACCTGATATTTTATTTTTCCTTTGCCCCTCAAATGAGTCCTCCTTCCTCTAGCATTGCTAATTTTCCCGCGTTGTGAATTTTTATTTGAGCTGCTATCTTCTCCCTTTTGTTGTTCCTCATTTCTCTCGACCTTAATCGATTGATATATGTGGAAAATCTCTAAGTTATATCTTCTCTGTATCCTGATCTAATATTCACTTAGTAAAATTCCTTCATATAGTTCCTAACATTCATCATATTTTTTCTTAAGATTCTACATATTTCTAAAAAAAATTAATTGATAATATTTCTGAAGGAACTTAATTTTAATTTTACCATTCATCCTTCTTAATCCCTTGACCTTGGATTTGTTTTTCAAAGCCTTTTTTTCTTGCAATCCATCCCACCATAAAGAAACATGTCCTCTCAACTTAGTAACAACAAATCTAGCTTTCCTATCTTCTGACTCCTATACATACTTAAAATTCCTATTCATAGCATTAATGCAATCTCTTAATTATTATTAATATAAACTCCCACTGTATGTAGGTACTTTTTCCTTCTACCCAAAGCCTGGACCAAAAACCAACTTTATAAATATAACTTCTAGGGGCTATCCAACTCTCTTTTCTTCCTCTTCTGAAAGTTCTTCTTCATCACTGGTATCCCCAATGTGATCATGATGCCTGGTAGCCTCCATGGATTCTAGCCTTCGTCAAAGAGTTCTCATGTCATCTCTTAATTACGAATTTGTAGTTGGTCGACCTCTTCCTTGACCTCTACCTATTCCAATTGTAAGTGCCATTCTCAATAAAAAAATAAATTTGACAATTCAATAAAAAATAATTTTACTTTTCCCCTTTCTAGAAATCAATGTAATTCGCTGATACCAAAAATTATGGAGAGTTGACTCTGATTTTATGAGAAAACGAGACAACAACTTTGTTGAATGGAAGGTGTAGAAATTAAAGGTTCAACACAAAATCGTAGTCTCTGGAAGCCATTTCTCACAACCACATTTCACCTATAGACTAATTCCAAGTATATGTCTCTCTCATCCAAGAGGTGGATATTCTATGCAAATAACAACACATCCCCAAAAATAAACCAATTTACATAGGAACCACAAATATATACCTGATACATCACATCATTAATGATTAAAATCATAAACACCATAAATAGTTTGGCTCCTCCAAACTTCATAGATGTAAACTATGTTCGCTAGAATTTCACTCGGTGATCATTTACAACTTGAATTGCTCATCTCCACACACATGTAATAAGTTTGATTTGCATAATTATAGACTCCTTGATTTCCTCAGAGTGTAATTTTATAGTTCCATGGCTCACGAACTATACTCCACTCTTATGGCCATGTGAGCCTTAGCCTAATGCAGAATATAGCTTATGGTGATTTCCTTTTTTCCACACATTCTCTCTATGCATGGAACCTCTGCAAGAAAATTATGAGACTAATAGGATATCCCTCTAATGAAATAAAATTGTGAAAATAATAGAGGCTAATTTTAAAATATTGGAAAATAAGGCACAATCCACATGACCAAAGTCTTCTCTGTGTGGGTAATCCTTTATTCGTTTGGTCGGAGTTTGTTACACAATATTTAGGTTCGATCCATAATAATATGATCTGAATCTACATAAATAAAAAATAAATCCTAACTAATAATTATGTTTCAATCTCCAGATCGTTGGATCTCCATTTGGCTAATAACTCATTTATTAAAAAAAAAGACTTTATCATTCACTCAACTATCCTAGACTTCAAGAAATTACACAGCATAAAAATTATATGGAATAAAAATTTTACAATGATCTTGAATAAGATTGTTTAATATTATAAATGTAAATAATTAATAAATAGAAGGGAAAAACATTATAAACCTAAGGAATTAATATTAAACGCTAGCACTAATATTTAACCCATAACATTAGGATTTAAAAAAACCAAGGGATTATTAATATTTTAAACCCATGAATTAATATTAACAACCCAAATAATTATAAAACTCAAGGGATTGATGTTATAAGCCCAATGGATGAACAAATGAAAGGGATTATTAATATTATAAACATAAGGTATCAATAAACCCAAGGGATTGTTAATATTTTAAACATAAGAGATTAATATTATAAATGCATATGATTAATAAACCCACACGGTTAGTAAACCGAAGCAATCAATAAACCAAACAATCTGATATTAAACATCCAAGAAATTAATAAACCCTATGAATTAATATTTTAAGAAAAATGGATTAATAAAAGTGGAGGTATTATTAATATTGTATATCTAAGGGATTAGATATAAACCCAAGGAATTATTAATTTTATAAAACAAAGGAACTAATAAAACCAATGGTTTAATTTTATAACCCCAAGGAGTTCGTAAACGTAAGGGATTGTTGTGAAACCAGCTCCAAAAATAGAAGAAAAGAGATATCAATGCCTTAGAAACAAGCAACTTCGAGGGGGAAACCTACAATACATTACATGAATGAACAATTCTTGGATGATACAAATGAAAAAACCTCCTCTCTATATATAGGAGTCCATGGGGCCACAATGTAATTCTTGTTGACCTAACAATAATAATGTAAGGGCACAATAATAACAATATTGGGGTTACAGGGGTACAACAATAACAGTAAGGGGGTTAAACTAACAACAATAAGGGACTATACTAGTAATATAAGGACCTAACATGCTCCTCTCCTTCCAAAAAGTGTTGTCCTGAATGCTTGAGTAGCTTCAGGTGCTTCTGTATAAAATTCTCACCCTCCCATGTAGAATATTCAGTGGGTAAGTTCTTCCATTTGATCAGATACTTTGAAATTGATCAATTTCATAGCTATCGAGTTCTTGTTTCTGTGGCTCCTTTAGGTTCCAATATGGTTTTTCCTTCCTCATCAAGTTTTGGAAATATTTTTTGAACTGGAAGTTTTTCCCCTATAACCTTTTTTAAGCATGAAACATGGAAAACGGGATGCGCTCATGAAGAAGTAGGAATCTGCAATTTGTATGCCATAGTACCAATATTTTACAACACCTTGTAAGGACCACAATACTTTGGTGATAATTTATTATCCTTCTCAACTTGCTTGAGGGACCTTTGTTTATATGGTTCTAGCGATAAAAATACCCAGTCTCCCACATCAAAACTTCTCTCATTGCGATGTTGATTTGCCTGTTGTTTCATTAGATTTTGCGCCAAAATTAGGTTATCCTTTAAGAGTTGGAGAAATTTTTGTTGATGCTCAATGTGATCCTCCATTACTTTAACCCTAGAATTTTCCCTTAAATAAGACGTGATGGACAGTGGATAACATCCATAAAGTGCCATAAATGGTGTCATTTTTGCTGCAGTATAGAAGGAAGTGTTATACTACCATTCAGCGAGAGGTAACCACTTGACCCATTTTTATTTCTTATCATATACAAAACAACGAATATATCCTTCCAAACATTTATTCACTATCTCTATTTGACCATCGGATTGAGGATGATGAGATGAACTATGAGCTAGTTGAGTACCTAAACAAGAAAAAAATTCCGTCCAAAAATTTCCTGTAAAAATGGGATCTCTATCACTTACAATAATCTGCGGGTTTCCATGTAGCTTTTGAATTGTTTCCATAAATGCAGTAGCAACTGTACTTGCTTTAAATGGAGGAGAAAATGCACAAAAGTGGGCATACTTGGTAATTCTATGAACTACCACCATGATGACACTCCTTCCTTTAGACTTAGGTAAACCTGTGATAAAATCCATTGAAATATCCTCCTAGCATTGACTTGGAATGGATAAAGGTTGTAGAAGAATCAGGGTCTTAATTGTCTCAACTTTATTTTATTGGCAAAATAAACATTCCGCTAGAGGATTTTGAATATTAGATTTAAGACCATCCCAAAAAAAATATTTCTTCATCCTGTGGTAAGTTTTTAAAAATCTTGAGTGTCCTCCTAAAGGAGAAGTGTGAAATTCCAGAAGAATCTTTTGTTTTCGTTGGGAATTATTGAAAATATATAAGTGATCTTTTTACCATAATGAATCATTTTTCCAACTAAATGTATCAGATGTACTAGGATCTTTCTGCAACTTTTGAATGAGTGTCCAAACTTCTTCTTCCTTCTTCCATTCATCCCTTTCTTTGGTTATCCAATCTGGTTGGATAATAGAAATGACATGAAGCAATGCTTCCACCTCTTCATCCTTTTTTGAGAGTTCATCTGCAACAACATTTAGCTTCCATTTTTTGTAGATGATTTCAAAGTAAAAACCCAACATCTTTGTGACTCATTTTTGTTTCTCTTCTAAAGATAGTCTTTGTTCCAAAAAGTGTTTAAGACTATCATCATCAGTTTTTACCTTGAAGTTTCTTCCCATTAGGTAAGGTCTCCATTTCTTTAGTGCATGTACTATTTCCAAAATTTCCTTCTCATAAATAGCCTTTTGTAAATACTTTCCTTTGATTGAACGAATTTCAAAAGAAATGGGTCTTCCTTCTTGCATTAAAACAACAAAAATTTCATTTCCTGATGCATCACGTTCTACAACAAATTTTTTAGTGAAGTCTGGTGCAACTAAGAATGGTGCTAGGCACATTGCCTCTTTAAGATGTTCAAACGCCTTGGTTGCTTCATGAGTCCATGAAAATGCATCTTTCTTCCATAATGTTGTTAGAGGTGCTGCTATTCTCCCATAATTCTTAACAAACTTGTGATAATACCTTATTAACCTAAGAAATCCACGCAAGTGCTTTATGGTTGTGGGGAATTTCCATTCCTTAATGGCTTTAATTTTTTTAAGGTCTACCTTAACACCCTCATGAGATACAACATGACCCAAATATTCCACCTCTTGTACTCCAAATAAACATTTGGATGTTTTTGCATATAATTGTTTCTCCTCATATAGTTTGAGCACCATGTCAACATGTTGAACATGATCCTTCCAAGACCTGCTATAGATTAGTATACCATCAAAAAATACTAGCACAAATTTTCTAAGGAAGGGTTTGAAAATGGAATTCATCAACCTTTGAAATGTAGAAGGTGCATTTGTAAGGCCAAAAGGCATGACCAAAAACTCATAATGACCCTCATGAGTTTGAAATGTTGTTTTCAGAATATATTTATTCTGCATCCTAATTTTATGATATCCTGAACAAGGATCCTAATTGGTAAAATAGCTTGCTCCATGTAACTCATCCAATAATTCATCAATCATGGGAATGGGAAATGTATCTTTAATAATGAGCTTATTGAGCTCCCTATAACCTGAACACATGCGCCATGATCCATCCTTCTTGTGCACCAATACTACTGGAGCGAAGAAAGAACTTTTACTAGGTTGAATTATACCAGCCTCTAACATTTATGCAATCATACGTTCAATTTCACTCTTTTGGACATAAGTATATCTGTAAGGTTGGATGTTTGGAGGACCACTTCCTGGAATCAAATGAGTAGCATGATCATGATCACGAATAGGTGGGAGTCCTTTGGGATTATCAAAAACTTTGGAATGATTGTCCAACACTCTTTGGAGATCTGGAGAAATAGATAATTTTGATGTTGGAACTTCTAGTGAGCATAATTGTTAAATTACGCCTTGTTGCTCTTTATTCAGAAGCTTTTTCATGAAATTAGAGACTATTATATGTCATGGCTTCCTTGTGATACCTCGTAATTCGATTTCCTTTCCTTCCAAAAAAAATTTCAAGAAAAGTTCTTGAAAATTAAAGGCTACCGTCCCCAAAGATTGTAACCTTTGCACTCCTAGTACAACATCAGCACCTCCCATTGGGATGGAAAGAATTGGACTATTCAATACATATTCCCCCATGGATAGATTGATATTATGGAATTTTCCAGAGCAATTTATAGTTCCTCCATTTGCAACCATCACTTGACATTATAGTGCTGGGTATAGGAAACAATTCAATTTCTTGGCTACCTTACAATGAATAAAATTATGGGTACTGCCTGAATCAATCAACACCATTAAATTTTTCTTCTTGATATGTCCTTCTATCTTGGGAATTTGATGAGTGTTAATTCTAGCCCTGAATTAGTCCTCTGAATCTTCTTTCGAATGCCATAGGTTTGACCTGATTTGGATTTTTCAAGGCAAAGTTATGTCGAATTTCCCACAATGACCTAATTATGGACTAGTTCAGTAGAGCGAACTTGTATGACTTGCCACGTGTCACTGTTTCCTCCTTTGGCTCGAAAATTGATAGATAGAAAACTACATTCCATGTAATTACAACCACTTTTTACAACATTCCAATCTGATGCTTAGAGAGAGAGCTATGAATAGCTTCCCATGATCACCTCTTTGAGATAAAATTCATAAGCCTAAAAAAGCCCTAAATTCCACAGACCATATCTCTGAAAATATTTCGAAACAATATCTGAAATTTTGCGACGATGTTCCTCAGGATTTTTGTTTCACACTCAAAAAAATTTCGCTTCTGAACCTTCGTAGAACAAATGTTATAGCGAAAATTCCATGATGACCTGTTTAGGTTAAATTCAGGAGCCTACAAAATGACCTAACTTCCACAAATCATATCTCCAAACATATTGTGAACCAAGCTCTGAAATTTTGTGAAGATGTTCCTCAGGATTTTGACCTCTCACTCTAAACATTTTAGCTTCTTAACCTTCGTAGAAAAAATGTTATAGTGAAATTCCATGATGACCTATTTGAAGCAGCGAAACCCTAGAATCCCAAAGCTCTGATACCAAATGTTGTGAAACCAGCTCCAAAAATAGAAGAAAAGAGATATCAATGGCTCAGAAGCAAGCCACTTCAAGGGGGAAACCTCCAATACATTACATGAATGAACAATTATTGGATGATACAAATGACAAAACCTCCTCTCTATATATAGGATTCCATGGGGCCACAATGTAATCCTAGCCGACCTAACAATAATAATGTAAGGGCACAATAATAACAATATGGGGTTACAGGGGTCCAACAATAACAATAAGGGGGTTAAACTAACAACAATAAGGGACTATACTAGTAATAGAAGGACCTAACAAGGATAAATATTATAAACCTAACTAATTAATATTAAAAACACAAGGAATTAATAAATCCTACGAACTAATATTTTAAAACCAAGGGATTGATAAACCGACACAATTGTTAATATTATAAACCAAAAGGATTCAATAAACCCTATGGAATTTTAATATTATAAATTGAATTATTTAATAAATCAAAGGGATACATAATAAAAACCTAATATTAGGGTTTAGAAAACCCACGGTATTATTAATATTATAAACCCAAGGGATTAATATTACAGACTGAAAGAATTAGAAAACCGAAGGGATCAATGTTATAAACCAAATGAATGAACAAACATAAGAGATTATTAATATTATAAACAAAAGGGATAAGTAAACCCAATTTAATATTATTATTAGAAGCCCAAGGGATAAATATTATAAATACAAATTATTGATAAACCTAAGAGATAAGTAAACCCAAGGAATCAGTAAACCCAATAAACTAATATAAAAACCCAAGCGATTAATAAATCCTAAGAATTAATATTTTACACTGAAGGGATTATTAATGTTATAGAACAAAGGGATTAAATTATAAACCAAAGTAATTATTAATATTATAAACCCTATCAACCAATAAACCCAAGGGTTGAATATCATAAACCTAAGGAATTAGTAAACCCAAGGGATGAATATTAAAAACCTAAGGGATCAACAAGCCCAAGGGGTAAATATTAAAAACACAAGGGATAAATAAATCATAGAAATAATTATTTTAAACCTAAACGATTGATAAAACCAAATGATTTTTTTGTATTATAAACCCAAGCGATCAATAAAACTTAGTGATTGTTAATATTATAAACCCTAAGAATTAATAAACCAAAGGGATAAACATTATATACATAAGTGATTAATATTAAACACCGGTACTAGTATTTAACACTTAATATTACAGGTTAATAAACAAAATATATTATTAATATTATAAACCAAATGAATTAATATTACAACCCCAAAGAATTAGGAAACCTAATGGATTACTCTTATAAATGCAATGCATCAACAAAGCCAAGGGATTATTAATATTATAAGCCCAAGGGATTAATTTTATAAATACAAATGATTGATAATCTAAAGGAATAAATAAACCAAACAAACTAATATTGAAAAGCTAAGTGATTGATAAACCCTAGCAATTAATATTTTAAACCCGAGGGATTAATAAACCCATTGGATTATTAATATTATTAAACCCAAGGAATGATTCAACCCAAGGGATAATTATAATAAGCCTAATAAATTAACCAACCGAAGGGATCATTACTTATTAATTAATATTATTATATAAATTTAATATCATTATTAATTAATAATTATTAGTTAATGTCATTATTATTAATAATAATTATTTAAATTTAATATCATTAATACAGATATAATATAATATCAATAGTAATATAATATTATTAATTAATTAATAATTTAATATATAATAATATCATTATTTCAATTTAATATCATTATTAATTAACAAATATTAATAATAAGTAATACATTAAATCAATTAAACATTTATAATTATCAATTCATAATGTTAAATAATAATGATTAATTATTTAATAATAATAATTCATTCATTCATTTTAAAGTAATAATTAATTAATTACGACATTAGCATTAGTAAAAGAACAGTTTAAAACCCATTTAAAAATTCAAACAACATATCTAATAGAAGCAGAAAGGGTGGGAAATATTCTTGACCATAAGCATTGATTAATCTACGGTAAGGTAAGTTGCAATGACCACAAATTAGATATACTTTAAAAATATCCTACTCTAAAAGGGTGAGGAACCTTTATAAATGAGGATCTTATTCCAAAAGACCAAGTTGAACTAAGGAAAGAGTTACAAAAGGTAAATGAGGCAAGAAAACAAGGACAATGGGAAATCATTAGAATTAGAAAAGTTATTTTCTGTAATAGAGTCCAAAATAAAAGTGATAAATAGGAATTAAGAACACTATCGATCCCCTTCTAGAACTATTATGGTTTTCTGTGGTGCAAGGGTCTTATCTTATGTTGGATATCGAGGGATACTAATCTTACTCTCTTAGTCGAAACCTAGGATCATGGCGAATATAGGGTTCCCCACATTTATGGGTACACTCTTTATTCTACCTGCAACAAGAGATAATATTGCCGAGCGGTTGGTGATATAGCTTGTTATATCAAAATTAACATTTTTTTCCACATATGAATTCATTAGATTAACCCCTTGAATCGATACGTTTGGATTGACATCTCTGAATCTAATACCAATAGAATCTTCCTTGCAACTTGCTACTTTTACCCCTTCAATTGTACTTCCTATAAGAGGAACATCCTAAATAAGGATTATACTTCATTAACTTAGAGAATCATATCCACAACCTAAGCAATAAATGAAACATTCTCTTGCTTCGGGACTTTAATTTTCATATTTCCAATGAACATGCCACTTTATTAAGTAATACCTCTAACCCTAACCCGTTATGGTTTGATGAGGATTATGTTTTGGCTAGTAGATTCCAAATAAATTCTGACAACATTATCGAGAACCTTTTCGGCACTGAGCTAATTAATATTTCAAATCCAAAAAATTGATTATTTGTAATGGGATCAATAGGTGGTATTCCTCTTGCCAGACGAATTATATTCATAGGTTTGGTAGCATTCTTGTGGATTATGCAATATATGATACCAAGGTTCTCCACCGTATTGTTAATTTTGACCTCTTAAATGATAACGAACCTGAATCTACCCATAGGCCTCTCTCCTTGATCCTTAACCTTGATATGTACACCAACCATGCTCATAAAGATTATGAGAGTCTAAGACATATGCGTTTTGACGAAATTTTTAACTAGAAATATGAGTTCCTTAACATATAATGACAACATTGATAACATATACCACAACTTTACTATTATCCTCTCCACTACCATTAAAATTTTCTCTAAGAAGATATCATATAATAAGAACAATAAGGCTCCTAACCTATGGTATGAAAATAATTGTAAATATGGAAGGAAAGCGATTAGAGATGCTCCCAATGAAACTATTAAGGATGAAAAAATTAAGGTGTAAAAATTTCTAATCAAAACGAGAAAAAGAGAATATATAAACAAGAGGAGAGATCATCTCCTTAACCTCTCTAAACTTGAGGCTAGAAAGTTTTGGAGGAAATCTATTGTCTGTAAATTGAAAGAAAATAATGTGATCCCCGTAAAGGAATGGGGTGTGTATCTTAGGAATCTATATGACTCCCCATAAACCATGAGCTACATAAATGAAAATCCCATAGTGGGAGATGCCTTTTCTTTGGATGAATTATAATCTAGAATTAAGAAGCTTTCTATCAGGAAAGATAGGGATATTTAAGGGTACTACACTGAAATTTTAAAAATTGGGATGTTCGTCCTCACCCCGCACTTGCAAAATCTACTCACCTTCACACTTAAATAAGGCTTACCTAAGTTATGGACACAAATCCTTATTCTTCCTATTTTTAAAAGTGGGGACAAAAACATTCCGTCTAACTATAGGACTATCATGATTAGCCACATTTTAGCCAAGATGTATGGGCTCATTTTGGAATAGAATATTAGCACTTGACCTTAAATACATATTAAAAGAGCCACTGGGAAAGCTAGCTTTAGAAGGCATCACTCTACGATCGACCACCTTGTCACTCTTAGTATCATTGTCGAGGATTTTCATAATATTAAGACTGATCTCTTATGTTGTTTTGCTGATTTTTGGAATGCTTTCGACACATTTCCTTGAGATAAATTATTAGATTATATAGGAATGTTATTTCCAAGCTTAAGAACACAGAGGGTTGGTCTACTGATATTAAATGCAACATATTTGTTAAGCATGGGTATCCCCTATCAACGCCATTTTTGGAATTTACATTGAAAAGCTTGAGGAATGTTTAGAAGATGTTGGGTATGAGGGAACCAAGCTCGCTGGCATAGTCATTAATATTATCCTTTATGCCGATGATATTGATCTTCTTCCTAGATGTCTGGATAATCTCAATAAGTAGCTTAAAACTATCCACTATTTTTGTTCCAATATGGGTTTGATTCTTAATACTAAAAATACTAAAGCTATGATTATTCAATCCAAAAATATCTCCTATGATAATTTTTGTTATGATAAAAATTACTGAGAGAATGTTTCTTCTTACAAATATTTATGTATTGACATCCACCATCTGTCAACTGGAACTATAACATTGAGAAAAGGATCATATGTGGTTGGAAAGATTACTATGAGCTTAAAAGCAATAGTAAGATGACTGATCTTTCAATTGGGATTAAAAAATTGTTCCTCTGCGGGACTCTTGTCACCCCTATTATTTTGTGTGGATGTGAGGTGTGGGGTTCTAGTCTATCAAGAGATTCATGGGGAGAGATTGAAATGATCTATAAGAAATTCATAACCTACAACCTAAATATTAAAGGTAATACACCGTACCCTATTCTCTTAATTGAGGCTAGCCTTTCCCCCACTGAATGCATGGCTATGTTTAGGTATTTTATGTATAAGAATAATTTGTACAACATTGAAGCCAAGAGACTCCCAAAAATTTCTTCTAAATCTACTCAAAAGCACCCTAGACTCAAGGAAGGGTGGCATAAGGATGCCAAGTCCTAGCTCGACCATTGGGATATAAATGAGGAGATCATCTTGGGGAATAACGATAATATTAAAAATGTTGTTACTTCCAAATTTAAGGATAAGTTGTGGAGTGATAAGGAGTTAGAGGGGAAAACAAATTTAAGATAATATAACAAGGTTATCAACGCCACACTTGCTAACCAAAATTACCTTTCTATCTTAGCTAGTGCTAAGAAGAGAAAGAATATTGCAAGGATCAAAACTAATTCTCATGATCTCTGGAGTGAAATTGAAGGTTGTTCTATTCCCAATATGCCTCCTTTTTGATACTAACAGAGTCAAAGATGAAAAAAAAATTCTCTTGGATTTTGCAACCCTTACTGACATCCTCTCTCATTTCTGTAAAATTTTCCAGATGACCAACATCCTTGAATTGTTCAGTCATCAAAACTACAGTGACCTTAGAGCACTTCTTTCCCTCATTTTTTATCACAGAAATAAAATTTTAAATAATCCCAATTAACTAATTCTTTATTAAGGTTTGATAGAAAATATTGGTCTTATTTGATGTTGATCATCATCATCATCATAATTAATTATTTTTAATAATAATAATATTAACAAAAATATTGTTAATTTAACAATAATTTATTAAGCCATGAACCCAAGGGATTTATATAAAAACTAAGTATTAAAATTATAAATCCTCTGAATAATATTATACCCTAGTAATACGAAACCTTATATTAATAACCCCAATGGATTGATATTTTAAACGGAAGGGAGAAATAAACCCAAAAAAATTAACACCAAAAAGCTAAGATATTATAAACCCAAGGGATAAATATTACAAACCCTAACGTAAATACTATAAACCCTCAAATAAACATGGTTGAACATGGTTTATAATTATTATAAACACAAGATATTTATATTAAACTCTAGTATAAATATTATAAACCTTATTAAAAATATCATACCTTAGGAATATGAACCCTTACATCAATAAACTGAGGGTATTGACATTATAAACCCAATGGAACAATAAACCTAAGGTATTAATTATAACACCCAAAATTATTATATATCCAAGGTAATAATATTAAATCTAAGGGATTAATATTATAAACCCAAATAATATAAACTGATAGATAAATATCATAAGCCATAAAACAAACATGGTTGACCATGGTTGACCATGGTTCATTTTGATAATGAGAAAATATTTGTAACATTTCGATTTTCGACCATGGCCAGCCATTTTTTAGTATGATTGACTTTCAAAATCGATACAATCTTGGTCATAATGTGATGTTGGACCATGGTTTATTCTCATATTGAGAAAATATTAGTCACAATTTGATGTTGGATCATAGTTTACCATGGCTAACCATGATTATAAACCCAAGGTATTTATATTAAACCGAAGTAATTATATTATTAACCCAAGGTATTATAAACCCAATGGAATAATATTCAACCCAAAGGATTAATATTATAAACCCAACATATATTATTAACCCAAGGTATTATAAACCCAATGGAATAATATTAAACCTAAGGGATTAATATTATAAACCCAACATATATAAGCCATAAGATAAATATTATAAAACCTAAAATAAAAATGGTTTACCATACCCATTTTCCTATTGAGACAACCTTTTTCGCAATCTGACGTTCCATGATCGTTGATTCTCATATTGACAAAATATTTTTTACAATGTGAAGTTAGAGAATGAATAACCATGATTATAAACATAAGAGATTTATATTAAACCCAAGGGTTAATTTTATTAACTCTATGAATAATTTTATACCCTCAGAATATAAAATCTAACATAAATAAACCCAAGAGAATGATATTATAAACCAAAGGAAATGTTAAAGCTAACGAATTAATATTATAAACCATAGGTATATAAACACTTAGATAATTACAAGCCCCAAGGGATATTTCAATTGGTCAGGTTCCCGTTGTTAAGTACTTCACTGGTTCAGAGGTCATGGGGCCAAATCCCCTCCATTCCCTTGGTGTTAGGCCTTACTTGTTGTGTTGATGGGTAGAGCCCTTTGGGTTGATATGCATGGATTTTCTTGTGGATGTAGCGACCATTGAGTGTCCATGAACCACCGCTAAAAAATACGTTAGATATATACTATAAACCCTAAGATAAACATTGTTTACAATGGTTTACCATGGTTTATTTTAACATTAAGACAATATTTGTCACAATGCGATGTTTTAACATGGATGACGATGGTTGGCCATGGTTGATTTTTATATTGAGACAATCTTTGTCACCATATTACATTGGACCATGGTTGACCATGATCGAACATGGTTGGAAATGGTTGACAATGGTTTACCATGGCTGATTTACATATTGAGACAATCTTTGAGATAATGTGAAATTGGACAATGGTTGGTATTTATCTTGAGCCAGTGATTGTCACAATGCAACATTGGGCCATGGTTGACCATGGTTCATAATGGTTTATTTTCATTTTATTAAATAACATAATTCTACATGAATGAAATGATAAAAAAAATTACCCATAGAAACCTCATTAGGAATACATATTATATACACTAAATGAGTGACCAAAGTTTTCATTAATAATGAATATAATTGGTAATAAAATTTCATCCAGATTTTTGTAATTCATGATAATATGAATTGGAATTAGTAATATCAATATGAACCAATCATTAGAAATGCATATTGTATAAATGAAATGAGTGATAATGCTCTTATTACAATACTCAACAAGAAATAACAATTTTGTAAACTTAATGTTTAAAATGCAATATTATTAATGTTAGTATAATTATATTTGTATTTAAATTAATTTTTATTTCTATATTAATATTAGATTTTTATGTTGGATATAAATATTAACATTAAACTCATTTTTATTAATATTAAAAAAAACTAATCTTATAAACATCATGTTATAAAATAATGTAACGCTACATGAACCAAATGGTATAAAAACCTCTACAGATATTAACGTGATGTTATTGAATCTAAATAAACTTAAAATTATTAAACCTAATTTTCCATGGAAATATTTATATCGATGTTTAATGGTAATGTTCGGATTAAGCTATAGACACAATATTTGTTTAATATTAATATTAAATGTCATTAATATTAATATCAATATTATATTAATTGTAATATTACTTTTAGTATTATATTAATATTAATATTAATATTAATATCAATATTAATATCAATATGAATATTACTAATAAATATATTAACAAAGACATTAATTACCGGTATCAATATTGGTAATTTTCGGCATCGTGACCAAAATTTTCATTAATATTAATAACACTTATCCCATAATTTTTTAATTCATGATAATATGAATTAGATATATTAATATCAATATAAGCCAATCATTAAATTCATTTTTTGTGATACGTTCATAAAACTCGTTTTTTATGTTTCAATGGTTCATTCTAATGAAAACAACAACAACCACTTAAAGAAAATGAAAAAAAAAAACAACATGAAAAACAATGTGAACAACTTTGTCAAATCTTACCATGAATATGATGAATGATTTAATATCATGAATTTATGAAATTCATTATTATAATAAAATTAAATAAAGAGGAAAATAAGAAAAATTTGAAAAGCATTCCATAAATAGGTCAAAGTATTATTAGTTGCATGTCACAGTGATATGGACATCAATCGATCCTGTTATTTATTCCTAATTGTAGCATATGCACTCTATTTCATCTTGGAATAATCTTGAAAAGAGAAAGATGTTGAAATGTGTAAATCATCTATGGATTTCACACTTGATATGGTTTTCAAGGTTAGGCCTTTCTACTCGTTATTCTCGATATCAATTGATGCGCATTCTAAAGTCAACCCCTACGAGTTGTGGATTGTAAGAGCCCATGTCAACTTTAAAGTAATTTTATTTTATTTCCTTTTATCATTGGATTGATAGGTACAATTTTTGGATTAGTTGCATCAAATGGAACACCAATATACATATAAAAAATAACGGTTGTGAAAATTGGAATATGAGGTGGCTTACAGGTAGGAGTATAAATTCTATCATTCACATAACCAAGTGCACCATTCACCAAGCCAACTTCAACCCATAAATTGCATGTCAACATAACATGTTGACCACAAAAAAATAAAACTTCATGGTTGGATTGATTATCATCAACACCAAATATTTTTTAATGCCTTGAATGCTTAGTAATACATTGTGAAATTGCACAATTTAATGATTTTGACATATACCTGTTATGGAAGGAGACCATATGATTTTGCAAACATGTGTAATACTAAATTTTAAATATCATAATTTTTGTATATTTATTAAATGAGATATAAAAAATAACATGTAACAATATTAATATATATAAATTTTGTATTATCATATTAATTAAAAAATAAACCTTAAAGAATAAATTTATATTAATATTTTTTTAGTATATAATAATAATTAACTTATAAGAAGTGAGTGGAGAGGCTCATTCTACAATCCATTATGAAGGTGTTCCCAACTTGGAGTTGACACCACAAAATATTATTCATTAATTTGGATTAAAGTCATTATAAAACATTAATAATCACATTCTCATGGATCCCACTTGATTTGTAATCATTTTAGAACATTTATAATGGAATTATCATTGTATTCACTTGGTTAGATGATATTTCACTTTCACTTTCACTATTCTATTAATGAATAAATACTTGAATGTCTGTGTTAAATGATATAATTTTATGTAACTTTATAGAGGTAGTAATTAAAAAAAAACAACTTTAGCTTTTATTTCTACTATAAATATTTCAATATAGACTTAACTAAGTCGTTTTAATATCCATATTGACTAATATATATCGATATGAACACACTCTCTCTATAAGGATAGAAAGTGCATGTGTGTGTGTGCGCGCTAATGTTTTCTTTAGTAAAACATACAGGAAAAAAGAATTAAAGGTAAAATAATTTAGTTACTTCTTAATATGTAACTCATTCAAATTTTTAGTATATAATATATAACATAATAAATTATTCAAAAATACAATTTAAAAAATGAAAAACTACACATGATCTACATAAAGAGAAAGAAAAATAAGACATTATAGATCTATGATGGATTTAGCAAGCACTAAAAGGGATTAAATCTCTTGATGTATAAATATATTTTCAATGTTTTGTATTCTAAAGAGAGGTTTGCATATAATTGTGGTATATCTTTCATTAATATGGATCTATACTAGTAGATTATTCAATGCAATAATATAATAAATATTTTTTGAGGTGGAAGTTGTGTGTGGTTTTATCATTAATAGAAGAGAAATCATACGAGGTTCTTAGAATTTTTTTCTATAAAGTTGTTGAGATTTATGTGATACACTGGAATTTTAGTCATTTAAAAACTAACTATTCTTGAGAATTCAAAAATTATCATTGAACATAAAATTCTAGACACAAATCCCTTATATTTTAAATTGATGTAAATATTTATCAAAATTATCTTATATCTATTTGAAAACTACAAAAAATGAGAAACAATGTCATCAATGATAACAAACATCACCCACCAATTCCATGTAGTAAATTATCACCTAAAAATTTGTTAAAACAAAAGGACACTTGTGTGATATTCATCTTAGCTCACCAACTACGTCGCTTGACACGGGGACATGGGACATGAAGGACATGAGGATTCCACTATCGAACACAACACGTTGACCCCCCAGAATAAGACACATATATATATATATATATATATATATATATATATATATATATATATATATATATATATATATATATATATATATATATTGAAAATTATATAATTCTTACAAAAATTCATACAAATTCATTCATTCAAACATAGATCTCCATCTACATGTAAGTTTTAAAAAGATACAAAGTAACATTATGCATAAAAATACAATTATGACATATTAATCAATGATCCAATAGGAGAAATACAAGATACTATAGTTTTCTCATTAATTAATCGAAATAAAAATGTGTTTCATAGGTAGTACAATGGCAATGGAAAATATAAATAGAAAATACAAAGCAACTACAAGTTTACAATCCTTGAGGCAATAGGTAGCTCATGAGTCATCAATCCTCATCATCATTATACTCATGATTATGGTCACCACTGGTCTCCTTTTCTGCATCCTTCTCCTCTTTAGCCAAAGTAATCTTTGCATCTACTGGTGTGGAGGATGACCCCTCTATAGTATCACCATCATCAGTTGTGACAGGCTCTATCATTGGCTCATTGAGATCCAAATATGCCAATGCCAACTCAACACTATTGTCCATACCCATATCATTAGGAAAGACATCCCACATCTTTGGCTTTCCCTTCAATGACTCATCCATGTGCCTATAAATAAGATGGGGTTGGTGTGCACATACACCATTGTCTCTGCCCTGGAATTCTCAAGGCTGCTCTTCTTGACATTATAAAAATTCCCATATATGCCCAAATTCCTCTCACAACAAGAGCATGAAGTCACCTAGCAGAGGATCCTCATGGATAGTTGCTACAAAGGAGGGATTTCTGGCCATTGATTTGACCAAAAATAATAGGGCTTCTTAGCCCCTCTGTCTCTAAAAACATCATACCCTTTTAATCAACTAGTTCTAGTGGAAAACTCTACGAAGGCATCTTTCACCTCATCAAGAGATGTTATATCCTGAAAATGTCGCATGAATGCATATTTCCTCCCCTGTGATATTTTTCCATCCAGGTGAGGAGGGAATTTGTGGGAGGGTCCACCATTGAGACTCTCATGGCTGTAGTATTTTGGGTTCAAGGAGGGAGCCAAACAATGTAAAGTTGTGCAATTCTTATCCCATTTGCTGACAAGAATAACCTATATGGTGGTGAAGAGGGCATCAAGTGATGTCTCATACTCAAGGCATTCACTTTGTAAAATAATGCTCCTCATAGACTCAATCATGGAATCCCATCCCTCATAAACCTCTCCTATGATGGGTTGGTCAGTATCGGAAAATTGAAGCAAAGCAATGATAGTGTCCATGATCTGAATAAGTAGATCTACCCTCTCCCACCATGCATCATATAACATTGTTTCCTTCACTCTTTTTGAGGCTTCTTGTTTAGTATTTCTCCAAAAATACCCAAACCATGAAATAACCACGGCCCCAAGAGCACCCTTGACCTCCCTCAACCTATAAAACATGGTGAATGAAGAGGAAAACCATGTATTTGCAATCTTAAACAATGATATATTGGTGTACTCCTTGTATATAGTGAGCGAATTTGTAAGGTTTTATACAAAGTTGCGGATATGGCTTGCATCCTCAATAATGCTTCCAATCCAAATCACATCAGAAGTAATATATTTAACTGCTAAATTCAATCAATGGACAATGGAAGGTTTTGAAAATACTTGTGGATATTTAGCTTCCAAAATCATGCCATCAACCTTGCAAAAAGGTGAATTATCTGTAATTATTTGTACACAAAAGTCAACACCTAAACCTTCAATAACTTTAATAAACAACTCACCCATATATTGTGCATCCTTGTATTTTCCAAGTGCATCCACTTATTTGAAGAAAATTTGACCATTCAAGGAAGACACCATGAAGTTGATGATTGCGTATTGTGATGGATTTGTCCATCCATCCGAAACAATGCTAACCATAGATGTCGGCCATGCTAATTTAATATGATCAAGCAGTTTTTCCACCTCTTTCTTTTCCTTCATCGACAATGTGGTTCTAAGCTTCTCTAGCATAGGAGGCACATACCTTGATGGAGCCCCTTGAGTTAGAGCTCGACATATATGAATAAATATAGGTGAGCTTGCAACACTAAAGGATATAATGTTCTGATTAAAAATAATGCAATGGTGAGATCAAGCTCTTCCCATTTCTCTTTCTATAAAATCTTGTCCATTGGACCAAGTGCAATTTCCTTTCTTTTTTCTTCTTTTCCCCCAGTAGAACTCTCAAATTTGAACTTACTTTTACTTTTCCTCAATAATAGAAGGGGGTCATTATTGCTTTTTTTAGGTTTTGCAGCCACATTTGACACACTAACAAATGCCTCTCTTTCCATTTATTTCCTCTTTGCTAGAGGAAATTGTGTACAAGCTGCAATTCCACAACTTGGTAAAGCCAACAAAGGAGCTTTCACATGGTAATATGTGCTCATTAAATTATTGTTGCAATAGCTGCATTTCCAAGCAACATTGCCTCCTCCATTCATCTTTCTTCCTATCCCTTTCTCTATTATGACATATTTCCACAATGGATATTTGTTATCTTGAGGTTTTTGTCTTCCCTTGACATTTCAAGATGTTGTTGAAACCCCACTACCAATAGATGGAAAACTTGTAGACCCTGATGAAATTGAAATAGGAGGGGCATCTCCAATTGGGAAATTATTTCACTTCCCCTTCCCTGATTTCCATTATTGCACCATGAAAGCTGTAAAAAAAACAAAAAATGCAAAAAAATTGTAAAATAAATGCACATGAAAGCTAAATGCAAAAAAAATAGATAAAATGCACTTACCTGTTGCTTGAATCTCCTTTAAAGTGATCCTTTTCTCCTTTCAAACTCACAAATGTCGAAGTGAGAAAACAAATAAGCCAAATAAACATTTTAAAACCTAGGAATGTCAATTTCGCAGGGTTTGTGTCTGACGGATGGTAACACGATCATGTCTGATCGGGACACGAATTGAACATGATCATGTACCGATCGCACACAACTGGACATGATCGGAGGTGTAATGTCCCTCAACTTCGACATACGCAATTTTTTTTTTTTTTTTTTGTCTTTCCAAGAGTAAAATCACCTTTCATTTTAAAGTTATCATTTTCTTGGGATTGAGGAAACTTAATTCTGTTCATTTAACCCATTTATAGGTATTCAAAACTACCTTTTTAAATATTATATTTAATATACTTCTATTAAATATAATTTTTATGTTTAATCTAATTCAAAATATATATATATATATATATTCAAAAAGAGTAATATATATATATATCTACCATATATATATAATACGCCATATATATATATATATATATATATATATATATATATATATATATATATATATATATATATATATATATTCCACCATATATATAATCGACCATATATATTACAAAGGTGTAATATGCGTCTTTTCTGATTCAACTTTTTTTTTTCGTTTACCTTTACTACTAATCTATAGTCAAATGGAGAAATGTTTGAGTTATGCCGCAAACCTCGTGGAATATACATGAGGGTTTTTCTTACCTTAGCATTAATACCCAAATGTTGATTTTTTTTCCTTCCCAATCATTGCAAAGTTGATATGTTACTGACATATGTTACTTATGGAATTCTCATAAATCGAGAATGGTACGCCTGCATTCAATTCCTTCTACAAGTCGGATCCTTGAGCCCCATAATAAATCATTTTCTTAATGGTGTATATTACACCTCTTTGATTTGGTTTAAATACTCTTATTTGTCATGGTACTAATGCGTTTAACACATTTAGGGTTTAAGATTTTATGTTTGCGGTGTCTCGATCCACAACAGAATTGTCAGATCTGTTCCATGTGTATGGTTGGATGCGGTTAGGGTTTTAATGTGTCCATCTCTATTTAACATGGCAGCTTTATCATTACATTCTTCTTCGAGGGTTTTTCCTTCAAGCGTAAAACTACTCTTCTCTTTCTTTGAATGAATAGGAGGATAATTTCACATGGTGCATCGAGTTATGCTATGATGGCTTGATGCCTCTGCAAGGCCACAGGTACTCTGATTTTATTTTTATTTTTTATTTCTTCTAAAATGAATTTACCATGTTTACAATTGATTTAGATAATGATTTTTTTTTAACTTCGATTTGAGTTGGTGATTTCCTGATTGGCCTTCCATTAATTTTTTTTTGTAAAATGATGTGCTTCATTAGAATCAATTTTCTCTATATGAGCGTGCACATCTAATTTTCAAAATGCTCTCCTAACTTTATATTTGTTTTATAATGCTTCAAGTATTGGTATTGTTCGCATCGCATAGCTAGATTTTAATTTGTGATGAACAAAAGTTTTTTTACATTAGTCTATGCCTTAGTTTTTGTTTTATTTTGTATATCTTCCAAGAGTTGGGCTTTTTCTCTTCAGAATTTAACTTACATTATTTTTGTTTACTGCTAGTATGCCCAGTGCTTGGTTCCTTCTGTCTACGCGACACTAAATAGGAGTGAGTTCAAATCCTATTCGACCCTTAGGTAGCTTGTTACAAAATTTTGATTTTGAACTGTATTACTTCAACAAATTTCATTATTTTCTGATATTAAATTTAATTCCTACTCATATTGTGATTGCAGGTAATCCCTCTCATTAATCTACTTCTCAATGTCACTTGTTTTTCCTCTAACTTTACATATTCATAGACTAAATGACAGTCTATTGCTCCATTTACAGGTTAGTCAAATATCGGTTCTCCTATTCGCCAACCTTGAAGATAGTAATGAGCTTGATTTAGTTGGATTTTACTATCCATTTAAGCATACTCTTCTATCACTTGTTGAAATGTATTTATATTATAAAAATAATCTCATTAACATTCGAGGATTTTTGTATTCAGACTATTACATTCTTAAAGTATTTTCATGGATATTTACTAATGGGTTTTCCTGACACTTCTAAACCTTCTTGGATATATGTTTTGTTGATTTTATGGCAACAGTCGAAATCTACTTTGACTGATAATTATATATTCCACAACCCAATTTTTATCCATGCTTTGTTATAGTATTTTATTTGGATTCCTAGGTGAATATAGAATTCTTGTTTCGATTTAATTTATTTTACTGTTATTAACATTTACGAACATTCACTTGAACCTTATGTTTATGGTAGGTAGGATATATGTATATCAGTCCTTTTGTATTCTATATAATTAAGGGAATTTCTTTTATAGCATTAATATATGCATATATAATTATGATTCCTCTATTATCTCAAATCATTTTATAGTTATCTAATTCTTGTTATTTACTACAGAATTGCTACGTATTCAGAAATTTCACTTTTTTTTTCAATGTAGTATGTTGAGGAGTCTCTCGGGTTTAAAATTTTTAAAACCAGAACAGATATGAATTATCTGTAAAATATTTATGTATACAACTTATGAGTGAAAAAAAGGAGATAGCAGATTTCCGGAATAATACTATTCCCAAAGGTTTTTAATTTTGTAATAATATAGAGATTAGTATTATTCTAATTTTCTCACATGTTATAGGATGAGCTAATTGCTTGAATTAGTTTACTCTTGATATTTTTGATAATTTCTTTCAGTTTACAATTTTATATACAGAAAAGCGTTTAATAACTTGCATGATCCTTCCTTTGCATGCAATAAATTTTATTCTCATCTAATTCTGTATTCAGAAATATATATAAATATTTTCTAAAATTGTGTATTACAATGCTTCAGTTAATAAAAACAACAATATAGAGTATTAGATCTATAGCAGAATTTTCTAATACTTAATTTGATAAAAGGGTAATTCTTTACAGATTAACGTTTTCAGTTTACTTGTACTGAATTGTGTTCTCCTATATTTTTCATACAGGATACCTAGATGATTTATAACTCTGATTTCAGATAAAATACTAATTTTTAAATTTGTCACTTACACATTCTTACTCTCGCATCTAGTAATTTTTTTCATTAACTTCCAATCCTACTTAACTAGTTAGAATCTACTATTCTAACTTTTTCTGTTGAGATAAATAGCTATATCTACTCATTTCAGAAGCAGATTAAAGCTACAAACTTTAATTATCCATATCTGCAGATTTAAACCAATGTCAGGTTTAGAGATTCGGGTTGATATTCCCCATTAGTTCTATTCCTACAACTATACAGAATTTAGAAGATTAATTTCTTCAATAATTTTCTGTTAAATGTAGGAATTCATTTAATACAACATACAAATTAAATCTTTCAATTCTTCCACCAAAGTATAAATTTTTCATAAAATATCTAAACATAATATTGTAGATTTAATGTGCATACCACTTCTTCTGATGACCAGTCCTCCCAACCTTAGAGTTCTTCTGTCTCCAGAACTCACCCTCGAACTGAGATCTCTCTCCAAAACAGACCAACCTCAATCTGTTCTGGAGTAGCTTATTTAAGCTATGCTCTCCTCAAAGCCTGTTTCCAATTCCACGTCCAGAATTTCATGATGCTTTATTCCTATTTTCCTAGGCTTCCCTTATTTAGGTATTTTTAAAGCTGCTTTATTCTTTTCCAGCTTTTTACTCTTCCCAACTACTTTCCTCATCATTGGGGAAATTTAGATTTTTTCTCAAAAATCTAAATTAGAAAATAAATTCTTTCAAAGCTTTTTGAAAGATTTTGGGGAAAGTCTTAACCTCTTTCCATAACCTCATGTATTAGGCAAGTGATCTCAAAAATATCATTTCGTCATAGTGCACACAAAATTTTATTTATTTTTCACAATTATATAATTAACTACATCCACACAATAATTATCCATTGGGGTCCACTCCCCTTTGGACATAAGTTAAAATGTCTAACTTGAAAAACATAAAACTAGGGGTGTTACATATTCCCCCTCTGAAAACAAACACCACCCTCAGTGTTATTAGAGTTTATTTTGAAAATAAAAAAATATATTTTTCCATCATCTAAGCTTCTGTTTTCCACGTATCTTCTTCAACAGTAAAGTGCTTCCATTGCACCTTTACTATGGCTACTGTTTGATTTTGCAATTCAATTTCTTCCCCCTCTAAGATTTGAAGTGGATTTGGAATTTTGGTTCCCCCTGAATCACATTCCACTAAATAATGTGAGAAGCATCATGTACATAATTTTTTTTCAATAAAGAGACATGAAACACATCCTAAAATTTAATATGTAGGGGTAAGGCCAGTTTATAAGCCACTGGTCCCATCCTTTCTAGGACTTCAAGGAGTCCACAGTATCAAGGAGTCGATTTTACACAACTACCAGTATGCAAAGTGTTCTTTTCGGTTTTAATATGCCAATAGACCTGATCACCCAACTCTCTTCTTGTCGACATATCTTTTTTGTCTATCCTGATCCATTATATTGTTTTTTCTGAATTTGTTTTACATCTCTTTCCATTTCCTACAAAGAATCTCACACTAGGATTACTTGTTTTCAAGTTGACTCCAGCTTAAAGGAGTATGAAATCTTTTTCCATGGAGTGTCTCAAACAGACTCATATCTATAGAAGTAGAATGGCTATTATTATTGGTAATTTCAACTAAATGCAATTATTCTTCCCACCTAATTTTCATATCCATTAATAGCATATCTTTCAGAATTTGATTTTCCCTTCTACTTCATTGCAAGAAGGCTACCTGGATGAACCCTTTATTCCACTTTCTCTCCGTCCACAATTCATACCAATTTATGTAAGTAATATCATATACATATATTGATAACCACAACTACATTCTGAACTTTAATAATTTCACTAAATTTAGTGGTTAGCCCAAATCGTTCAGGTTGATAGTAGTTTTAGTGCCCTTTTTGCACAACTTCTTATCATTCCTTGTCTTTCGGTGAGATTCCCTTCTCACACAAACTTAGTCTAGTTCATCTTTTCTAAATTTTCCAAATGATTTATCCGCAGTTATTTTCACCATTTTCTCCTTGTTTCCAGAGTGCATAATTTTCTGTTACACACTTGGCTAAACAAATTTACAACTTTTCATTAGTATTTATGAATGATAGATTAAAAAATGTATGATATGGAGGGTTATACTTACACTTTCTCAGTTCGTAGCTGTGGTACCAGTACCTTCTCATTGTTTTCTTTTGTTAGCCAATCAATTTAAATTGGTAATAACCAGGCTCATTAGTAAGGTTTATGATTCAATTCCCTTTTTCCATCATCTTACTATTTCTTTTCTGAAATATTCATAGTATATCAGATCTTTTTCTGATACTAGGGTTAATTTTCTTGAACTTAACTCAAATCCTTTGTCTGTTTGAATAAAAAATGTATATATATATGTAATTTTTTTTTTCCCTACTAAGTTCTTTCTCATTAGAGACGTTTCTTTAGAAATTTTTAAAGGTAATTTAATACCTTATTACTTGAGCATTACTCAAATTGTTGAGACATTCCAACCATCCCAACACTTTTTTTTGGGTTACAAAGGAGATATATCCATACAGAAAAAATTCTTACTCTTTTTGAGCTTTACTAATGCCCCTCTAGGCTTGTACCAATTTATATCCCACTTCTTTATATTATGATTTATTTGACTGGTAAAACAGGATCAATTGTCCTAAAAAAATTCAATTCAATTTTTGTTTTTTCAGCACTTTATGCTTTTCTTTGGGGTTCCATCTCCCCTTCAAACCAACATGACCAGAATCTACTTATTCTTACATAGATTTCATATCTTTTAAATTAGTAGTACTTCTTATGGCTTTTATTTTAACTCCCACCAATTTTCATATAACACTAGGTTTTATCTTTCTCTTATAACTAACTTCCTTATTTGGGACTAGTTCTGGAATTTCATCCACAACTATCCTCTTACCCTCGTTGGGTCAGGAATTTTTAATATGCAGCATTATTCCATTCTTAGAATTTTGAGAGATTTGTGGTTCTTCCACCCTACACCACTTATTGTTTTGTTTTGTTTTTTTTTGTTTTTTGTTTTTATTTTTTGGGTCCCACTTTGTTGAAGACGCTTTTCCTCAACTTTATCCACTAACTTAATTTTTTTTTTTTTTTTTGTGACAAAATTTTGATCTGATGGGTTTCCTCCACACAAGTTGATCTGATGGGTTTTCCTCCACACCCCAAATCCAAATACAGCTCAACCTCCTTTCTCTAGGTTTCCAGCTAGCGGATGTAGCGCTATTATACAATCAGGGAAACTAAATTTTATAACAGCAAAATTATATGGGTGTGAGTACCCATAGTTCAATACTTTCTATTTGATAGTGCACTTGATGTAGTTTCTTTACTTGCAATTCTTCTACATACAAAATTTTTAAATCAAGTCATTTCTCTGCGAATTTTTCATTTTATCATCTTCCTACACAATTGAACCCCAAAATTTTGTATGTATATATATCAATAACTTAATTCTCTACCCGCCTACCCTGAATTCCCATTGTACATTCATTTCTCATCCTTAATGGATGTAGAACTTCATTTGACATTTCTGAAATTATATTGGTATGCTTGACTGGTTCATTAGAAGTTAAAACTTACCCTTCCATAAGTTATGAGTTCAACAATCCCTCTAATTGTATTCATAGTATTCATTCTGATGGTTTACTGTTCTGACTATATATGTATATATATATCCATATTTTTCCATCAAGATTTCTTATACTTCTAACTGACATACATGATTTAATTAAAACTGTAATTTTGCATTACTTCAGTTATAATTACTTCTTTGGCTTCAAATACTATCCTTTCATTACACATTAAAGAGGATATGTTAACATACCCCATAACTGTATAGCTCATTTTTCAATCTTTCCTAGATTGAAATGATCCACTGTAACTATTAGTTATTTCAATATGATGTATTCATTATTATATATTTCCAGTTATTCTCCCAGAATGCCACTGGTGATATTACTAATTTTTTTTTTTTTTCCAATTAGGACAAAAATTTTTAGTACATGCTCTTATAGACCTGGTCTCTAATGTAGATAGAAATTCTTTTTTTTCTCTGTTTCCCCATACTTTCTCTTAACCATGTCTCTTTTTCATGGTTTGCACTTTATTTTAACTAATTAAAGGCTGATGGTTTCTAACCCAACTTTTCATTTATTTTACGATTTTCTCTAATTGTATTTGAATTTTTGCTCCTACCACCTCATAAACGCTACATCTTGAGTTGGAGATTTGGGATTGGGACTCGGCCTTTCTCTGGTTGAAGCTATTTCATTCTGTTTGTATCATAGCTCTGGTGTATTTATTATGGTTAAAAAGACCATAGGTACTGCTTTTCTCCTATGGATTTACGAAAAACATATCGTATTACTATTTTTACTTTCATTCCACTTGAACTTTCATCTGATAATAGTTCTATTATCATTTTCTCAGAAAATATTTTAACCCCTATCGGTTACCGATTTCTTTCATCCAAACCCAAGGTAATATAATCTAACAATGTTAGCATAATTTTATTAATTTTCATGTAACTAGGTTATGAGCTTTTGTTACACAGTTGTATACAACTTCTTTACTTCATTTTTCTTATTTTATGATGGTATATCAGCCAGGCATATGATTTTTATTGCTCTATAGGGTATGAAATTTAATTACAAAGTCATGTTTATTCTTTAGAATTCTTAGGATTCCGATTTTCTAACTTTTAATTTTTCTGCTTCCAGGAAATCCCACTATCTGTGGTAGATAACCCCGGTTAGTTCTTAATACACAACATCAATTTCTAACTTCCATTTCTCTCCTATGCAGGTCTGAAAATGATTTTTCTTGACTGTCTTCAGCCTTAAATGGAAACAGACTATATTTAATTTTGTAAATATCCTAGGATTTTTCCCACTTTCTGTTTACCATTAATATTCCACTAAATATTTTCACACATATAGACTAATCATTATTATAGCAGAAGGCTAACTCATATTCAATTATTACCTTAACTTTACCGCTACTAATATTGGTATATGAGTAAGTAAAAAACAAGTTTGTCTTGCTTCTCACTGGTGAAAATTAGCCCCTTTTCATTAGTCATCATTCGCAGGTCTATACTGCAGTACTGTTTGTATAAAAATTTTTACATTAGTAAAATTTAAATTTCATACAACAACATACCATTTTTGTGTGGTTACATAGTTTGTCCAATGTTTTAACCTTGTTCTGATTTTATATATGCTAGCTTGTCATTGTGGCTTTCAAGCTATACCATTCCTTATTGCATTCATGCAACATAGCTTTCAAACGAGCGTTGGGATCTGGCGTGTTATCTCCACCACCCAGATCAACATAAAGTTCATCTCCTTCAACCATTGACTTTTCAGTTTCAGTACCTTTCTACACTAAAACAAAGCAACATCTGTAACAATATAATTTTTCAAAAAAAATATTTTATGCAGTGAGCACAACAACAACCCAGCTTTTCTAACATGGGCTCTGATACCATTTGTAATGTCCCTCAACTTCCACATACGCAATTTTTTTATTTTTTTTTTTTTGTCTTTCCAAGAGTAAACTCTCCTTTCATTTTAAAGTTATCATTTTCTTGAGATTTAGGAAACTTAATTCTGTTCATTTAACCCATTTATAGGTATTCAAAACAACCTTTTTAAATATTATATTTAATATACTTCTATTAAATATAATTTTTATGTTTAATCTAATTCAAAATATATATATATATATATATATATATATATAACTCTCCTCATTTTATTAACCATTACTACATAAACTTTCACTCTTATATATATATATATATATATATATATATATATATATATATATATATATATATATATATATATATATATATATATATATATATATATTCCACCATATATATAATCGACCATATATATTCCAAAGGTGTAATATGCCTCTTTTCTGCTTCATTTTTTTTTTCTGTTTACCTTTACTACTAATCTATAGTCAAATGGAGAAATGTTTTAGTTATGCCGCTAACCTCGTGGAACATACATGATAGTTTCGCTTACATTAGTGTTAATACCCAAATGTTGATTTGTTTTTCCTTCCAAATCATTGCAAATTTGATATGTTACTGACATACGTTACTTATGAAATTCTCATAAATCGAGAATGGTATTCCTGCATTCAATTTCTTCTACAGGTCAGATCCTCGAGCCCCATAAAAAATCATTTTTTTAATGGTGTATATTACAGCTCTGTGATTTGGTTTAAATACTCTTATCTGTCATGGTACTGATACGTTTAACACATTTAGGGTTTAAAATTTTCGATTTGCGGTGTCTCGATCCACGACAGAACCGTCAGATCTTTTCCATGTGTGTGTTTGGATGCGGTTAGGGTTTTAATGTGTCTATCTTTATTTAACACGACAAATTTATCGTTACATTATTCTCCCGAGGTTTTTACTTCAAGCGTAAATTTTCTCTGCTCTTGCTTTGAATGAATAGGAGGATAATTTCATATGGTGCACTGAGTTATGCTATGTTGGTTCGATGCCTCTGTGAGGTTACAGGTACTCTGAATTTTTTTTTTTTTTTCTCAAAGGAATTTACTATGCTTACAATTGATTTAGATAATGATTTTTTTTTTTTTTCGATTTGAGTTGGTAATTTCCTAACAGGCCTTCCATTAAATTTTTTTTGTAAAATGATGTTCTTCATTAGAATTTATTTGTTCTGTATGAGCACGAACATCTAATTTTCAGAATGCACTACCCCCTGTTGGGTTCGATTTTGTTATTCTCATAACTTTGTATTTGTTTTATAATGATTACAGTATTGGTATTGTTCGCATTGCATAGCTAGATTTTAATTTCTGATGAACAAAAGTTTTTTTCATCAGTCTACGCCTTCGTTCTCATTTTATTTTGTATCTCTTCCAAGAGTTGGGCTTTTTCTCTTTAGAATTTAACTTAAATTCTTTTCTTTTACTGCTAGTATGCCGAGTGCTAGGTTCCTTCTATCTACGTGGCACTAAATAGGAGTGAGGTCAAATACTATTCGACCCTTAGGTAACTTGTTACAAAATTTTGATTTTGAACTGTATTATTTCAGCAAATTTCATTATTTGATGATATTAACTTTAATTCCCACTCATCATGTGACTGCAGGTAATCCCTCTCGTTAATCTACTTCTCAATGTCACTTTTTATTCCTCTACATTTACGTATTCACAGACTAAACGAGAGTCTTTTGCTCCATTGATAGGTTGGTCAAATATAAGTTCTCCTATTCGCCGACCCTGAAGATAGTAATGAGCTTGATTTAGTTGGATTTTGTTATCCATTTTAGCATACTCTACTATCACTCTTTCAAATGTATTTAGATTATAAAAATACTTTCATTAACATTCGAGGATTTTTGTATTCAGACTATTACATTCTTAAATTATTTTAAGGGATATTTACTAATGGGTTTTCCCGACACATTTAAACCCTTATGGATATATGTTTTGTTGAGTTTATGGCAACAGTCAAAATCTACTTTGACTAATAATTATATATTCCACAACCCAGTTTTTATCCATGCTTTGCTACAGTATTTATTTGGATTCCTAGGTGAATATAGAATCCTTGTTTTGATTTAATTTATTTTACTGTTATTAACATTTACGAACATTCTATTGAACCTTATGTTTATGGTAGGTAGGATATATGTATATCAGTCCTTTTTTCTTCTATATAATTAAGGGAATTTATTTTATAGCATTAATATATGAAGATATAATTATGACTCCTCTATCATCTCAGATCGTTTTATAATTATCTAATTCTTGTTATCTAATACAAAATTTCTACCTATTCAGAAATTTCACTTTTTTTTCCAATGTAATATGTTGAGGAGTCTCTCAGGTTTAAAAAATTTTAAACCAGG
This sequence comes from Pinus albicaulis, assembly GCA_034641835.2. Taxonomy (NCBI): domain Eukaryota; kingdom Viridiplantae; phylum Streptophyta; class Pinopsida; order Pinales; family Pinaceae; genus Pinus; species Pinus albicaulis. The sequence goes on from CM076582.1 coordinate 358,977,168, forward strand.
ACAGATATGAATTATCTGTAAAATATTTATGTATACAACTTAGGAGTAAAAAAAAAAGAGATAACAGATTTCCGGAATAATGCTATTCCCAAAGGTTTTTACTTTTGTAATAATTTAGAGATTAGTATTATTCTAATTTTCTCACATGTTATAGGATGAGCTAATTTCTTGAATTAGTTTACTCTTCACATTTCCGATAATTTCTTTCAGTTTACAATTTTATATACAGAAAAGGGTTTAATAACTTGCATGATCCTTACATCTAGTAATTTTTTTCATTAACTTACAATCATACTTAATTAGTTAGAATCTACTATTCTAACATTTTCTGTTCAGATACATAGCTATATCTACTCATTTCAAAAGAAGATTAAAGTTACAAACTTTAATTATTCATATCTCCAGATTTAAACCAATGTCAGATTTAGAGATTCGAGTTGATATTCCCCATGAGTTCTATTCCTACAACTATATAGAATCTAGAAGATTAATTTCTTCAATAATTTTCTGTTAAATGTAGGAATTCATTTAATACAACATACCAATTAAATCTTTCAATTATTCCACCACAATATAAATTGTTCATAAGAATATCTAAACCGAATATTGTAGATTTAGTGTGCATACCACTTCTTTTGATCACCAGTCCTCCCAACCTTAGAGTTCTTCTGTCTCCAGAACTCACCCCCAAGCTGAGATCTCTCTCTAAAAAAGACCAACCTCAATCTGTTCTGGAGTAGCTTATTTAAGCTATGCTCTCCCCAAAGGTTGTTTCCAATTCTGTGTCAAGAATTTCAGGATGCTTTATTCCTATTTTCCTGGGATTCCATTATTTAGGGATTTTTAATGCTGATTTCTGCTTTTCCAGCTTTTAACATCTTCCCAAATACTTTCCTCATCATTGGGGAAATTTAGATTTTTCCTCCAAAATCTAAATTAGAAAATAAATTCTTTGAAGGCTTTTTGAAATATTTTGGGGAAAGTTTGAACCTCTTTCCATAACCTCATGGATTAGGCAAGTGATCTCAAAAATCTCATTTGGTCATAGTGCACACAAAACATTTTATTTATTTTTCATAAATAAATACTTAACTACATACACACAATAATTATCCATTGGGGTCCATTCCCCTTTGGACTTAAGTTAAAATTTCTAACTTGAAAAACATAAAAATAGGGGTGTTATAGGAGGGATACGATTTCTGATCGAATCATGCCTGATTTGAATGGATTCAGGACACGAGGGGCTAGGGGAGCGAATTTGGATTCTTAGTTCACCAGGCTTCTTGATTTGGTGATTAGCCGGGTTAGTGGCTTATCACTAAGTGGTTCATCTCTTATTTCCTTTTCCTTGGAATTTTTTTGGATGTATTTTTCATCTTGTCTCTATTGTTGTTTTAAATATATAGTGGTTTTATTAGAGGCGCTTGAAATTTATTTGTGTTTACGATTTTCGTTTAATTTTTTAGAAATTGGATTTTTTTTTTTTAATATTTAGTTTAATTTTATTTTTAATTTGGATATGTCTAAACTAATATTTTAACTTTTTTAACCATTTACTCTAAAAAAAAATGAGTTAAATTTTGGTTAAATCTTGGACCTTTTCTTCAACCTCTTCTTAGTTAAATGAGTATTTTACTTTATTTTTTATTCATGGAACTAAAAACTATATTACTCGATTAGTCCATTGGTAAGAAAGAAAAAATAAGGAAATAATACCTCATTTCACTTTCTTTTTAGTTTTCTTTAAAACTAAGAATGAAATGCATCATTTCAATTAGAAATCGTTATTAAAATTTTGGCTCAATTGAACAAACATATTAGTTGAATGTGATGGTACTCACATATACATTTCCAAGTTTACTCAAGGGAAGGAAGATGTGCCCTCTATTTTGAAAGAAATTTTAATTTCTAGATATGACAACGACAACTTGGTTCACCAACTTATAGATATGAAGATGTAGGTATAACACAATGACAATTAAACATTTGTGAGGTTGAAAGTGTTCATGCCTATAGCTTAATTTCCATAAATATCCTCATGAGATTCATTGAAAGGATGGAAAGTGCATTCATAGGTACAATAAAGGTACTACAAATTTTAGCAATTATTATACCTATGGTTCTCAAACTTCTGTGGTTTTCGTTAACTGCAGAATCCAGATTTTCCACAGTATCATAAAACATTGGTCGATATTTTGAATCCCAACGGGGATCCTCTCTTGCTTCTCTAGTTGTGGGATTCACCAAATCTAATTTAGTTGGTTAAATTAATGATAAAAAGTCCACATCAAAGTTTTTATCTAACTTTAGGTTAATTTTTATTGTTTGGCCTCACAGGAAGAAATCTAAAATTGCATTATCCTCTACAAAAATTCTATAGTTTCATGGTAGTCAAGTAGTTTATTGCATTTCAAAATGAAGGAACTTATGAGGACAATCTTATCAATATTTTTTGAAATATTAGTAATGCTATAGAAATTTATCACAACAAAGTGGACCATTAATGGAAAAAACACATTAAAATCCACATGAATTTCATTTGAAAATTTGTGGAGGATGGTGTCCTCTATTTGGAATATTTTTTTACTGAGAAGCAAGTTGTACACATATTTACTAAACCTTTGACATCACCTTGTTCCCTTTATTTATGATTGATTCTTGAGGCTAATGAAGATGTCTTCTGGGGCATTTTAAGTCATCCTTCCATCACTATTTTTATTTTCTAACTTTTAGGAAATAATTTTTCCCTATAGGTTTTTATCCTTTTCTCTAGTAATAGGAGTGAATCATTTTTTTGTCCTTTATTTCTTGGCAGGGAGTTCAGAATCATTTTTTCATCCTTTCTTTCTTCACCAGGGGTGGGGAGGGGATTTTTTTCATATAATTGTTTCTCCCTAGGAAACCTAGTTTCTCATTATTTTTTTCTTTTGCTAGAAGTCACCAATTGTTTCCCTATATTCTTCACATATTAAATAATATTAGTCCCATTGGTTTGGTTTTCTTTTCCTAATATAAGTTTTTAAAAAAATCATGTAAAAGAAACTTTTTTGTTTTATGAAAAAAATTTCTTATATAACCACTTTAAAAGTTGTGGATGGATTTAGAAAAAAGTTGAGGGGTTGCTATTCATACATCTAAGCATATAGAGGAAATAATAAAAAAAATGAATGGATAGTGGGTTGAATGGTTGAATAATGTATATATGTGAGTTTCCTATTGTAAATCTACATTGAATAATAAGAATATTGATTATCATTGTGTCGGGAATGTTTCCCTCACAAGGACAGTTTTACCACTTCAAGAGATGTGTCAATACTTTTGTTTGATTATTCTTCTATCATGTTTATTTGCCATTATTTTCTACAATTTAAATTTATTTTCAAGTCATGTTTTCGTTGCTCAACTCAAAAAGTGGTATCAAAGATTTTGGAAAAAATTTCTGTTAATGGAAAATATGCAGAGTGTGATGTTTAAAATTGAAAAATTCAATTGGAATAGTAGATTTGAGCTATGGAAGGTTAATATGTGAGATATAATCATGAATTAAGGGGTGGAAAAGGCATTGGTGTATAGGGAAAAGAAAATAATGGGAATGGATAATGACGACTACGAGGACATCGATGCAAAAACTCTCAGTGCTATTTGTTTGTGCTTAGCGAATGATGTGTTGTTTAACACCACTTGAGGGGAAAAAACTGCACACACTTATGGACCTAGATAGAAATCCTTGATATGATGAAGTCCTTGCCAATCAAAATCTACTTGAAGTTGAAGTTATAGAGTTCGCGGATGAAGGAATGTAAAAATATATCTAATGATTTGAATTCTTTCAAGACTCTTTTATGTCAATTGTCTAGTATAGACGTAAATATCAAAGGGGCTGACAAAGAAATTATACTATTATGTTTTGTGCCTCAGTATTGGGATCATTTTGTAACCTCTATCAGTTTTAGTTCTACAAATAGCATTGAATTTTATTCTATTATGGAATATTATTGTTCGAGGAAACTTGATAGAAATCTAGCCTTGAAACCTCAACGTTAGAAGTAATGGCGGCAAGACGTCGATCAAAAGGAAAATATCATAATTAAAGAGACACATCAAGATCGAACTCAATAGGAAAGAAAATTAAGTTGAAGTGTTGGTACTGCAACAAATCAGAGAACCTAAATAAGGATTGTTGGAAAGGAAATGAACAAGATTCTAAAAATGATTGTACAAAGGAAGCTAGTTCATCTAAAACTAGTGCAAGTGTTGTTGATGAGGTATTGTACACATACACTATTTCTAAACATCATCATAATTGGATTGTAGATTATAGTGCTTCCCATAATATATGTCTCCATAGGAATTGGTTTTGTTCATACCAATCTATTGATGATAGTCTAGTTTTCATGGGTAATGATGTTACATGCAAAATAGTTGGGATCATTATTATCAATATTAAAATGTATGATGGTACTACTAGAACATTAATGGAGGCGAGGGATGTTCCTACGCTTAAAAATTACTTAATATCTTTTTGAGTGTTAGACTGTGCTAGCTATAAATGTAGAGTTCAAGGCGAAGTTATGATGGTGATGAAAGGAATCCTGATAGGCATAGAGGCTAAAAGGTTTTGGAACCTTTATATTCTTGAAGGTAGGAGAGAAAAATATCATGGAATAGTGGCATATGAAGGTGCAAGTGACTCTAATCGTTTATGGCATTAATGATTGGGTCGTATGAGCGAGAAAGTGTGGAAGGTATTATTTTATCATAAGATACTTCCAAAAGGTGTCTACATCATACCATGCTCTTGTGGAAAAGAATATATTGGTGAAACTGGCAGATCACTTAACATTAGAATTAAGGAGCATACCGCCGACATATCTAGGAACATAACTGAAAAATCCGCATTAGCAGAACATGCCTCCTTATCCTCACATTACATACGAATGGAAGATGCCAAACTCTTATCCAAAGAAGACCACTACCTAAAAAGAAAAATCAAAGAAGCCATTGAAATAGAGAAAAGAAAAAATAACATGAATCGCGACGATGGTCTTAAAATCAGCAACGCTTGGAAACCCCTAATCCATCACACCTCTCGTGACATCAATCCTAACAATAATGAATCCAAAAAATGATAGTGTATATTCAAAATATTAATAATAATAATATAAAAAATAAATAAAGTAATAATATTAATAACATCAATTATAATAATTTAATTAATTAGTTAATAAACAAATTTAAATTATTAATAATTTAATTAAAAAAATAATAAATAAATAAATAAAATAAAAATAAAAATAAAATAAATAAATAGCAAAGAATAAAAATTACTACCCCTCTAACTTTTAAATTCCATAAGTTCTCGAAAAAAGAAGAAAGAAAATAAATAAATAAATAAAAGAAGAATAATAATAAAATTAAAAATTAAAAAAATAAAAAATAAAATAAATTAATTAATTAATTAAATTAAATTAAATTAAAAATAAAAATAAAAATAATAAGTAAAATAAAATAATAATAACAAAAAAAAATTAAAAATTAAAAATTAAAATTAAAATAAAATAAAATAAAATAAAATAAATAATTAAATAAGTATTTTAATGATATGTTTAAACAATAAATAAAATGAAATATAATCAATAATAATTGAATAAAAAAGTAAATAAATAAATAAATTAAAAATATAAAAATATAAATAAATAAATAAATAATAAATAAATAAATAAAATTAATCTAAATAAACAAAATTATTAACCTTTCTTCCAAACCGACATCATTATTAAAAAAAAAATTTCCCGTAAAAATTTACTATATATATCATTACTCCCTTGCCCTAAATTCTCAAAATTTTCAAACATCTTTGAGCGTTTCCCCTGATGATGGACTCACTTATGAAGTCCGAAATGTTATATCTGTGTTAAAATACTCATAATAGGTTATTCCTCCACTTTGAAAAAAAGATACTTCCAAGCTTGAAATATTTGAATTTTCATTTATGTGAGCATTATATTAATGAAAATAAATCTAGATAAATTGAAAACACAGAAAAATGTTAGTAAAGGTATCCTTGATTGTATCGATTCCAATATTTAGGGACCACCTCCTAAAGTCTCTTTTGGAGGATATTCATATTTTGTGAAATCTTTAGATGATTACTCTAGAAAGGTATGGATATATTTACTTCAAAGAAATGCTGATGTATTTGATTATTTTAAGTAGTATAGAACTTTGGTTGAAAATATCACTCACACAGCAATTAAATGTTTGAGAACCGACAATGGAATTGTGTTTACTTGAAAGGAATTTCAAATTTATTGTGAGGAACTTGGGATTGAAAAACATAAAACCACGGTTTATACTCCTCAAAAAAATGGTGTTATTTAAGACATGAATATGACTCTTCTAGTGAGAACAAGAATTATTCATAGTAATGTCAAGTTGCAATAGGAATTATGGGAAGAAGCAGTTCTTGCGGCATGCCATCTGCTAAATCGGTCACCATCAACTTCAATTAGTTGTAATATTCCAGAAGAGGTAATGACGGACCAAAATTTTGATTATTCTAATCTTAAAGTTTTTGGTTGTGATGCATATTCTCTTATTCCAAAGAATAGACATTCAAATTTAGATCCAAAATATAAAAGACTAATATTTGTTGGATATGGTGATGGAGTTAAGAGATATCAATTGCGACATCCTACTACCCACAAAATCATCATTAACAGCAATGTCATATTTGATGAATCATCACTCATCAAGTCAGATGTAGATGGCGAAATGAAATGGGAAAAAGTATCACAAATTCAACAAGTTCAATTGGAAACTCAATCATCTTCAAGGGAGGATGTTCATGAAGATGTTCATGAAGAAAATCCTATAGAAGTAGACGAGGATACAAAAGTTTCTCAGGAAACTAAGGAAATACCGCAACAAATTGTAAGAAGGTCTACACGGATCAATTATTTTCCTAAATTGGTATGTTAATTTTTTTACATATATTTTTTTAATTGCTAATGATGAAGAAACTAGTTACTATCACAAAGAAATGGAAGCATCTGATAGAGATAAATGGAAAGTAGCAATGACGAGGAAATGGATGACTTCCAAGGAAACAAAACATGGGATCTTATCGAACATCCTAAGGACAGGAAGGTTGTCATTTGCAAGTGGGTTAAAAATTTGAAGAAAGGAGCTGATGATATTGTTTATAAGTACAAATCAAGACTCGTTGCAAATTTACACTCTCAAAATGAAGGTATTGATTTTCATGAGATTTTTTCAGAAGTTGTTAAGCTTGTTTCAAATATAGTTTTGTTAGCATTAGTTGCATTACTTGATCTAGATTTAGAGAAACCAGATGTCAAAACAAAATTCTTGCATGGATATTTGGATGAGGATATATATATATATGCAACAACCAAAAGGTTTTTTTTAATCACAACAAGAGGTTTGTTTGCAAACTCAAGAAGTCATTATATGGCCTGAAGAAATCGCCCACACAATGGTACATGAAGTTTGATTCCTTCATGATGAACTACAATTTTACCAGAAGTGACTATGATCTTTGTGTTTACTTTCAAAAGTTGGAAAATTGAATATTCATTATTTTAGTTTTATATGTTGCTGCTATGTTTGTAGGAAGCAAAAAAATGTTTGAGATTAACAAGTTAAAGTCTTAGTTGGCTAGGACTTTCAAAATGAAGGATCTTGGAGTATCAAAACAAATCTTGCGCCTGGAGATACATAGAGACATGAAAAATGGTAAGTTGTTGTTATCACAACATATCTATCTCGAGAAAATACTTGTGAGATTCGGTATGGATAGTGTGAAACGTGTTCAAATCCCTTTAACTTCCCATTTCAAACTTTCTTTAGGTTTGTGTCATTGTAATGATGAAGAAAATGAGTATATGTCTCGTGTACCATCTGCTAATGAAGTAGGATGGTTAATGTATGTGATGATTATTACAAGGCTATATATTTCACATGCAATTGTTGTTGTTAGTAGATACATGGAAAATCTAGGTAAAGAGCATTGGGAAGGATTTGAATGTGTGCTTCGATATCCTAAAGGCACAAGTAATTAATATATCACCTATAATGGTAGTAGTGATTAAATGTAAGGTTATGTTCATTCTAATTTTGCATGTGACTTGGAAAAGAGGAGATTAACTTATGGATATGTTTTTAATATTGCAGGTGGAGTTGTTGGCTAGACTTCAAAGCTTCAGAACGTAGTTACTTTATCCACAACTGAGGCATAATACGTAGTTGTCTCACATTCTTGCAAATAGTCAATTTGGTTAAAAGGTTTTCTAGGTGAGCTTGGAAGGATGAACGATAAGGTGAAAGTATTTTTTGATAGTGAAAGTGTTATTCATTTGGCAAGGAATCCATGTTATCATAGTAATACAAAACATATACATGTTAAATACCATTTTTTAAGACGAGGTATTGATGAAAGTGGAGCGGTGGCTTTAGAAAAACTCCATAGAAAGAAAAATTGTGTAGACATGTTCACAAAACCAGTCTTGTGAGAAGCTAAAATGGTGCCTATATTCTCTTGGCTTGAAAGGAAGATGATGAATAATTTGGGCATCATATATCAGGGAAATTGTTTTCAAGGTCGAGATTGTTAAAAGTTGCTAACTATTTACCTATATTATTAAAATAACAACTAATATTGGTTCCTTTGGCTTGGTTTATTTTTCCTAATCTATAGTTTTGGAGAAAACATATAAAAGGAACCTTTTTTGTTTTATGAGAAAAGTTTCTTATGTAACTTCTTTAAAAGTTGTGGATGAATTTACAAAAAATATGAGAGGTTGCTATTCATATATGTAAGCCAATAGAGGCAATAAGAAAACATAAAATGAATGGAGAGTTGGTTGAATGTTTAAATAATGTGTGTCTTTGAGTTGGCTATTGTAAATATTTCTTGAATAATAAGATTACGGATTATCATTCCAAGTGTATGTTTCCTTCTCAAAAATGGTTTTACCAAGTAAAACTTTGTATCAATCTTTGTTGTTTAATTATTCTAATGTTTTGTTTATTTGTAATAATTTTTTACAGTTTCAATTTATTTACCAGTTATACTATTTGCAAATTACTAACTAAATTTGAATTTAAAAAATAAAAAATATTATTTTCCATTACTTTGTTGTTTATTCAATACATCCAATTAATAATAACTAAAACTAAACTAATTACACTTGTATTTTTATTAAAGATTCAAACTCGTAGATATATATATTTCCTATTAATGTTTCTTAGGTTTTAAACCATGTCTAACAATTTATTTTAAATATCTTCACATTTTAGTAACATAAGTCGCATTTTAGAGTGAACCGTTCTGTCACTGTCAATCTAGACTCCGTTAAAGTTAAGGGAGTATATACAACTCGAAAAAAATAACAAGAAGATTGTGCGGAATGCTTTGCGAGAGCGGTTGTGTGTTTGAAACTACTAAATTTATGTTGATCGTGTAGGAAATATCTTGGAATCAACCTAGTGAGAACTCAAACCCTTTTTATAATCATCAGATTACGCAATCTAGATGACGGTGAAGATGTTTTTATTTGATGGTTAGAGAAGTGGAGTAACTATTGGCCCTTTCTGATCCATAAATTTTAAAATATTTTCAAAATTTGCAATTCAAATGAAAATGCCTATTTATCATTTTAATAGTAAATGATCGAAGACACTAGTCTAATCATTTTAGTGGTAGATGATTATGTAAATGCCCATTTAGAACTAATCTAATCATTTTAGTTGTAAATGATTATCACATGCTCAAAGTTGCAATGATGGACGAAGACTGTTAGGCAAGGAACCACCCATTAAAAAAAAATCAGCCCAAAAAATGCCTCGGCTTGATTAGACATGAGTAGGTTTCCACAATTTTATTTTCCCTCGTCTTTTCAATATTCTCACATACGCATCTCAAAATTCAATGTTGTTTGCAGCAAATTTTTAGATTTTCTCTAATCAGAAGATCTAATCACAAGGTCAATATTAAGAAAAGAAACTAAAACTAATCATAGTCCAATAAACTTTGTATTACCCTCCTAATGTGTAACTCTAGTAAACATGTATAACCTTGACAAGTTTAAGGAAAAGCCGAACATGCTGGATATATACATGTGTAACCCCAAGTAGAGAAGAGGAAGCTCTTCATATGACTAGCCAAATGGTTTCATGGTCCAATGTTCTATTACAACCATATTTAACATTTAGCATACACTTCACATTATAGTTTCCTCGCTATGTTTAACTTCGTAAAAATGTAGCTATGTAGCCTTTGTCCCTTGAAATAAGAAGTCCTGTATCAAGACTAATAATGTTTGGTTTACTCTGTTACTATGTAAAATGTTATCTAACTTTATGATACTGGTGCTCACATCTCTCTGCTTGCCCCACCTAACAAGAATTGAAAGCTTAAAAAGAAGTGGAGCAGAGGATTGCTCATCTCAATATTACGAATTAGTTAAATAGGATTACATGGGAAACATCGGTAATAAATAACTGTAGTGTAACTGGACTAAACTCGACTAACTGAAACTGAACTAAAACACTTGTATGGATGGTTTCAACCCCTAGCAGGTGGTTAGGATTAGATTATCTAACACTCCCCTTTAATTTCAACGACATGAAAATTTAATTAAGATACCTGCTGGTCTATGTCTCAGCGACATTTACAACTTAAAATTGACTTTCAACTAGTTTTGATTTTCTTCCTCTCTTTTTCCAGATTCTATAGCCTCTAAATTGTTTTAGATTTTTCGCTTTGCTATATCCTTGACAACTATGTTTCTTCACTTGCTGGTGCATGTCTTTTATTGTTCCAGGTTGTCTAAGCATGTTCTGAACATCTTCAACATGAAATGTGGGATGCTCCCACATATTTTCTTATGTAGTGCGCTTTTCATCATCAGTTTGTTGCAACATAAGATTAGAACAATATCCTATCTCTTCATAACTCCAATAGATGAAAATTTCACTCACATTTTCATCATGGATGTTGTCTTCAACATTCATATCTACAGCTTCTGTGTAGACCTCAACTAGACATGGTGTTGCAAGCCATGTTTCAAGGAACTTTAAGTCCTTTTCATAATTAATCTATGTACCTGCACACTCAAAATCAATGTTAGAATTAAAAATAGTTTTAGAACGACATTCGTTCTTATCTTTTTACTCTACAATGAGAGCTTTCTCCAGTTGTGTTTCCTTATCTGCTTCTGCATCTTTTTGTGTTTCTGCTTTCTCTTTGCAAACTTCTTTCTTTGTTTCTGTCTATGTCTTTGTCTCTATCTCTGTCTCTTCTTCACTAACCTATGCTGCTGCAAATTGGTTGTCTTCCACTAACTAAAGTGGGATTATCTTACCAAATAGCATCATGTCGATATCATATTTTTGTTGCATCATTTGCAACCAGTCATCATTAGCCAATAAATATTGATCAAATTTTGTTTCAACAATATTAGTCTCTGGATTTACCATATCATCAGCAAGCTCAATTGTTGTAATCATCAAATCATTGTCAGCAAACTCTGTTGCTGGATTCATTATATCTTCATCAGCAAGCCATGTTGTTGGTATCATCAATTTTCGTCGAAAAGCTCCATTGCCGGAATCATCAAATCATCGTCCACATGTAGTTGTGTATAGTGGGGTTCACAAGCATCTTCATGCTCTCTCTCTGCCTCTTCTGATTCTTCATCTCACTGTAGATATACTGCTACAGATCCACCTTTATCTTCATCTTCAATACTCCCCCTTGAACCAAAAAATCTCTCAAGGGTATCTCATGCCTCCTTGGTTGTCTTCGCATCTGAGATCAAAAGGAGAATGTTGTAATCGACAGATTCATTTATGAATTTTAAAAGATCTAAAAAGATCTCGAACATCTTCTGTTTTCACTTTAGTCTCTTGGCTTTTCTCATGACCTCGTTGCTTGGCTTTCACAAACAGACGAGTCTATATATGCATCAAATACCTTGCTTCTAAAAAATTATCTTCCTCAGAAAATTTCCTTCTATAGATTCACTTTCACTTTCTCACATCACAACTTTAAGTTTTTTTTTTTTAAACTCCCAAAAAACAATTTCTTTTAAATCTCTTCACCACATGCTCTTTCATAACCTCTTTATAAAAAACCTTTGCACATTTTAATTTTTTTTATATAAAAAAACTTTCATAAAAAACTTTTCTTTCTTTACATAAAGGGCTTTCACTTAAAAAAAAAAAAAAAACGATACCTCTAAAATGAAATAAACAGGAAAATTTCTTCGAAGCATGCCATACATTCTTGCCATTCACTTTGCTTTCTTTAAAAAACCTTGAATACTTTGACCAGCTTAAAAAATACTTTAAGTTTTTTAAAAATCCTGGTTAAATTTCATGCATTGTACCTTCATGATATTTCGACCATCTGTTTTGTGGCACGTGCTTGATTAACGGAATTTCTCCATCGTAAGTCCTTAACGCAGGCAATGAATTTCTCCTTGCGTAAGTCCTTAACGCAGGCAATGAACCCTTGTTCCGCGTGCAGTGTAACGCAGTTGATTCACTCAGCGCCTGCGTGAATTGATAGTTAACGCGGATCTGCGTCTCAAACAATGCATTAGGATAATGCTGAGCTTCTAAGAACCACTGGGTTATTGCAGCAAATAAATTTTTTTTTTCGGGCTTTATTTGTTTTTCTGGTGCCTTCACTGGCTTTGCCTGACTTTTTTATTTCTTCTTCGGCTTCTTCAGCTTCTTCTCACGAGGCGTCTTCTATATTCCTCAACTTCCGTTGCTATGTCAAAGAGTCTTATGCAGGCTCGTCTCTCCTCTCTACTGCTCCAACTTGGCTTTGTTGCTGCTCTCTGGGGAGACTTATACAACCTAGCTCCAATACCATGACAAGAACTGAAATATGAAAAAGAAGTGGAGCAAAGGATTTCTCATCTCAATATTACGAATTAGTTAAATAGGATTACGTGGGAAACATCGGTAATAAATAATTGTAGTGTAACTCGACTAAACTCGACTAATTGAAACTGAACTAAGACACTTGTTTGAATAATTTCCACACCTGAATTATATTCTCTAACACCACCTTCCTCTGTTTGGTCCTTCATATTCATTCCGTTCACTGTAACGAAACACAAAATGAATGGCCCATTCCGCTAGTCAAGTGTTGGATAAAATAATAATATATGCAGATGAAATATAACGAGTTTCTTGGTGGCTTTCGAGTACCTATCAATTATTGAGTTTCTTGGTGACTTTGGAGTAGCTATCATTGTTGCAATTGGCCGGCTTCCTTATCCCTATTGCAATTTCTGGGAATATATTGAAATTTGATGAGAATATTTTTAAAATCTGCAATTCCTATAAATTTAGTAAATTAAAAAGAATTTATAGATAAGAAATAAACACATCAAAATACAGAACATAAAGACAGTTACCTGTATATTCACAATATCTACTCCTCCCTTTGTTGTTGGCTATTTTTTTATTTCTGCAATTCTTCAAATTCGTTTACTGCGACGTCAAATAACTATATCAAGATTTCAACAAAATTTCCACTCAGAATTTCTACTAGAATTTTTAAAATATTAAATAGATATTTGTAAATGGCAATCATAACCAGCACGGCCTCTAAATATAATGTTAATCACAGATGTCGATTAGCCAATCGTCGCCAGAGTGGTATTTAAAGTTGTCATTAATGAGTGATAATCATACCAACCATAATCCAACATTTGATCACGTTGCAACACACCCCATATTTATAAAAGGGAAAAACATATTTTATGATTTTTTCCGATTATCTTCAGGAGACTATAGACGACGATTATTTTTCCGCAAGCATCAAGTTTGAACAGTATTCGAAATAGAATGTTTTTTTTTCAATGAGCGAGAGCAATGGAATCAGAGTTTTGTTGGTTTTGTTAGTATTATGAACGTGGTTTAATAGTTAGATGGGGAGTTTGGAGTTTTTTATTTTATATATGGTTTGATTTTTTTTTATTTTAATATTAACAGTTAATTATTTTCATAGATGTAGTCTAACGATTAAGTGAGGAAGTTTGATTCTCACACGGCTTGTGATCCAATCTTAGATAAAACTATATACATGATTTTTTAGGTAAAAAAAAATGAACATTTACTTACATTGCTGCTAGAGTAGAATGTATCTTTTTGAAAGAATGTAAGCTCATACTTTTGTTAGTTTTATTTGACGAAATTTTTTATTCCCACAAATCTTGTAATCCAATATTTTTTTATTGATTTTTTTTACCCAAATTCTGATACCCACAAGTCTTGTAATCCAACCTTGCCCAAGATTATTTATGGCTCGGAGAAATCTTGTGTAGGACTAACCGAATTTCTTCAATTCAACAAATAATAACAATATTTAATTACATTGCTGACTTATCAACTCGATGCCGCTAACAATCTAGATGCTTGTTTCGTCAAATGAATATCACTCGATGATTTCATCATATTACCATCGTAGATGACATCACCATATTACCAATGCATATTTAAAGAAAAAAATATTGGTACTTCAATTAAATTTTAGTTTAGGACTTGACTTGCCGTAGCTATGGAATCAGATTTTTGTTGGTTTTGTTAGTACTATGGATGTGGTTTAATAGTTAGATTGGGAGTCTGGTGTTCTTGGTTTTGATAGTTTAATTTTGGATAAGATTATGTATGGGTTGATTTTGGACAAGATTATGTATTATGTATGGCCTGATTTTCTTTGATTTGAATATGAATAATTAATTAGTTTTATGGATGTAGTCTAATGATTAAGTGGGAAAGTTTGGTTTCCACAAAGCTTACAGTCCAATTCTAGACAAGACTTTGTACCTGATTTCTTAAATTAAAAAAAAATATAATTATTTTCTTACATTAATAAATAGAATGCGTCTTTTTTGAACGAGCTTTACCAATTATTTTATTCCCACAAGTCTTGGAATACAATATTTTTGTATTGGTTTCTTTTACCCAAATTTTGATACCCACAAGTCTTGTAATCCAACCTTGCCCAAGATTATGTAGGGCTCAGAGAAATCTTGTGTACGACTAGACCGAATTTCTTCAATTCAAAAAATAATATCAATATTTAATTACATTGCTGACTTGTCAACTCAATGACACTAACCTTCTAGATGCTTGTTTTGTCACATGAATATCCCTCGATGACTTCATCATATTACCATCGTAGATGACATCGCCATATTAAAGAAAAAAATATTGGTACTTCAATTAAATTTTAGTTCAGGACTTGACTTGACCTGGCTATGTAAGGTTCTGCGGTAAATAACACAATAAAAATCAACGCCAAAAAGGATAGTCGGGCTAAAACCTTTCGGTCACAACTCGATGATCATAGTCAGAAACTTTAGACTGGCTAAAACCTTTCGGTCCGGACTCCTGACAATCATAGTCAGAAACTTTCAGAATAAATATTCGAATACAGTAAAATGTGAATGGTCACTATCTTATCTAGGACATGAATTTCTAGTCTAATAATCATGTTAATTAAAAATAAAATTTTAAGTTATACTTCTGAAACAAATCACTATGTGAAAAGCAATTTATCCTAGTACCCAATCAATTTAAATTTGTATACCGGATCTATTTGTGAGTAGTCATTTCTCCTATTTCATGTTAAAATTAAACTAAATAGATATTCGTTTATGACTCAAGTTCTTTGACGTTCTGCCGCGAATAACTTGATTTTATCAAGTGCACAAGAAGTGATTTTTGGGAAAACATTTCTGTCATTACTTACAAAAATTATAGAAATTTTGATAATAGATATTATTAATAAACATTTATTTTAATTATTGTTAGAGTAAAAATAAAAAAAAATTGTTTGAGGTGCAAATTTATTTTTTAATAGTAAAAAAAAATGGACCTAAGATTGTAATTATTTAGGGACTTGATAAATGATAGTTAAGATGAATCTCTCTTCATTCGAAATTAACTTTTAATTGAGATGCTATAAAAATCAAGATAGATTCATCTAAAGCACGGATATGACATGAGTCAAGAGGGATCATATTTTTTTTTGTCGCAAATTTATTTTAGAGTGCAAAAAATAATGTGTAATTTTTTACTGTTTAAAGTGCATTTTTGAATTTTATAAGGATTACATACTATGTGCGTTGAACCATTTTATGTTAATTCATATTAAAATATTTTATTCATAACTCACATTGGTTGTTTTATCTCTATAAAATTATATTATTTAAGATAAATCCAAATATTTTATTTATTGCTTGAAGAGTGAAAGTTAAATATCAAAAACTTACACATGTCCCTCATACGGGATTGTAGAATGAGCCTCTTGGCTCAATAAAAAGTTAATTTTCCACCTACATTGTTCATATTAAAGTTTTTTTTGCTATTAGCATATTTTAAAATACATTTCAATATTAATTAATTTTATATATTGAAATATTTTATTTATGATACACATTTGATTTTTACCCTTGGAGCTGGAAGAATCAATTGGAGGTTTTGGGTTTCCTCCTTTTCTTGGATTTGAATCTCTTGCCTTTCCTTTACCTTTTTATTGCTGAATTGGTTTAGAGTTTGACTTTCCTTTCTCATTCATGGAAAGTACATGTGCATTTGGAAGCTTTAATGAATCCATTTTGATGACCTTATCTTATTCGTGAATAAGAGACTCAATAAATGCATCAAATTTGGGCATTCTCCACTTTTCTCCAACTACAATTCTAATTGTATGAAATGTAGAAACGAAAACAACATATTCATGGCATAATTTAGGCAAAATAGAAAGGATAAATTTACCTTCCTGTTTGGATATTTAATTGTCGAATAAATTATTTAAATTTTGTAAAGAAATATTGAATGTTCTCAAGACTATTTGGATATAAGGAATTTAGATCATTTTCAAGAATATGAGCCTGCATCTCATCCTTATTTCCAAATACATGTTAAAAATAGATCTTCTATTAACTAATTGCATTCACTAGGTGATATAACTGGAGAGTTTGCAAGCACTTCAGACAAAATAAACTAACTATTTAGTGAGAAGAGCCTCAAACATATAGGCTTTCACACTAATGGGGTGGTTCCAACACTCCCTAGTTAATAGGATCTGAGACCTAATATTAGAGTATCAATCATATCCAAAAAACTAGCTTACTCCATTATCTTTTAACACTCCCCCTTAATAGAGAAAGGGTACTAAAAGAATAACCTACACCTCTTGGTCTAGTCTCGACTAGGCTTACAATAAAAACATAAAAAACTTGATAACAAAGGTTTTCATTTTTTTCTTCTTTCTTGCGAGTTCATGCTTCTTTATTCCTAGGCGAGGCTTCATATTTAATTTTGTCTCCATGAGGTAGTGATAGGTATTCACCTCTTTTCTTCCCCAATGACAGAATTCTTGAACTCTTATCCCCACCACTCTAAAAATTATGACAAGCTAGATAGGAGAATTTTTCCTCTCACTATTTCTAGGGTCAAACATCTCAACTTAAAAAATGTTGTCTTCAACATTCATTGATGCAACTTATGTGTTGAATTCATATAGACATGGTGTAATATCCCATTTCGGGGATATATATAAAACACGGCAAACTCCAACTAGAGATAGACTGGGAGGGCATTTACTGGATATGTCGTCTCTAAGGAGATCAAGATCCGGAGGCTATCTGGCCCTTTCCAGATTCTATATATAGAGATGCTTGAACAATCCCACTCAAAAGTGACATACAACAATAGCCAAACGCATGTATGAGAAAACCATGAAGAGACAACATTTTTACAATGAGCTGTGAGACAAGAAGATGAATATATAGCCAAGAATGATGTATAGCAGCAAGAGAGTGTACAAGTCTTGAGGAAACAACCTCTCAAGAAAAGCAATGCAAGCCTCAATAGTACATGTACATAAAAAAGGAAAGACACTGTTATTTCTGCATAAACACACGCTATGAAAAACGCAGTCTATGATAGAGTGGTACTCCAAAATGATGTCAATACATGGATATGACTATATATGGCCCAAAAACAATAGGGGAGCAAATCTCTAACCCTTATAAGAAAAAATACCTCAATCCTCCAAGGGATTGGCTGAAATACACAAAATGGCAAAAATGCCAGAGTTGCTGGGCAGCAGCCGGAACTCAAATCTGAAACTAAGTAGAGAAGGCTGAAGATGATGAAAAATATGAAGTAGACCTCCTCTAATAGATCTCCAAAGTGGAAGGCAGATCCTCACACTTGAGATCTTACCCTCAGATCAATCTGCAAACCCTCACTACAGCTACACCATGACAATAACATAGTAACTGAGAGGGAATGTGTAGTGAGTGGAATATAATACTTTGGCCAAGTGCCAATATCTACAAATCAGCTCCAATGTCCTCCAATCTAATCCTCCAAAGGGAAGAAAGACTCTCCCTCTAAAAAACAAGAGAAGGAAGAGGTGTCGTGACAACTCCACGGCAACACCCTACAACAAAGTATTATACTGCTGTAGTAATAATGCTGTCCTGGAGGATGATGCTGAAAAACTAACCTTTCTCGAGAAGGCACTCGAAGTCCCCCAGGGCTAAGGGTGAGATCTATGCACGGAGACACTCGGTGCACAGTGTTGTAGACAGGCTAAATATCCAGCATGCTAAAGAAGACAAATGTCTCACTCAACAATCAACAATTCAAGTATGAATGAAATGAGGAGGCTCCTCCATATTTTATAATGTTGGTTTCCCTCCAAAACCCAAAATAGCCTCTCTCTCTCCTCCACATCCTCATCCTTATCCACATCCTCGTCCTTATCTGTGCAAAAGCCTGCAGAAGCTTCTAGAGTGTACATAGGCCCCTTCCTCTACATGGTATTAGGCCCCACTTGACTCCCACTTAAGTCACAACGTTGTGCTACTAGGTGGATGTCTTATTTCACCTAAGTGTGTTAGACCCTCTTTACTCACTTTTTATCTATGTACAAACTATAGACGAAAAACTAAACAAAATAGAATATTCCAATTAGCTGTCGCTAATTATAAATATTACAGTCCCCCCTGGCAAAATGTTGCTTTCCCTCAAGCAACTGCCTGAAAAATTCTCCTTCCTAGCGGATGCTCTCCACCGATACTGCAAAATGTGTCTGGGTCCTAGAAGTGCCACTGAATCTTCCCTATCCTCTGCATCACCCTGATATGAAGGTATCTCTTAATGTCGGGATCCCAAACTGATCTCTCAGGGTACCAGCCAACCAACAATCCTCCCGAATCCCATCGCCACCATTGCCAATAATAGATCAAGTCCCACGGCTCGGACTATACACTACCTCTAGCTATGACTGATGCTCTAAGAGGTGAATACCATCACGCCTGCTGTGTTGTATCTGTCACTATGTAAGCTTTCCTCCCATCGATCCTAGGTGAAATTCCTCCCCAAGAAACTGTAAAGATAGAACTGAAGAATCTCCACTCAAGGCATGGTGTCTAGAATATAATCAGGAACATCTCCCTCATGTGGATCCTCCATCCCTAAGCAATAATCCAAACAAAATGAGCCACCTTCCAATAAGGCAACTCCTGAAAATCTCCTTCCACCTCAAGCTCTGGTAATGAAGGTGGGCTGAAAATATGAACTTGGTAAGCATCATAGCTTACCCCATATTTTCCTTCTCTCCAATGGCAAAGTGAAGAACAATCCTCCAAAGAAGGCTCCTCCAACAATGAAGAACAAACTGGCCCAAAACAATCCATCCATGAAGAATAGGACATGGTCATCATGGAACATCCTAATGAGAGGTTTTCTGAAGGTTTTACATGATGATACATGATGCAAACAATTTCTCATAAGGATATAGTGCAGTCTCATCCACTGCAACTTCAGAAATTACATGGCAAGCAATCTCCATGATTCATCACATCTACTAAAGGATAGTAAATGGCTGAATGTAAAAACAATAATACATGATCAAGCACTTACCCATGGATGTACAATGGAAGAATATCAATCTTATGGCCCACCTCAAAAGAGAAAAAACATTTGGCTGTGGTGGCCATATCTCCTCCCATGCTCCCATTAGAACATGTAGTGCATATATTGTGAGAATTCTTCCCACTCAAAGACACATCCAGCTCATGTGTCTTCCTCACAACCAAGCCTCCCATACAAATCTGATCTATATCAGCAAATGGACACATAATCAGCAGCAAAATAAAGAAAATGCTGAAGGTTACAAGTGATGCAAGAGGGTACCAACAACTTTCCCAACAAGTACAATGTAGTTTTACAAGTTGCTGCTTGATAAGAGTACATGGAAAAGTGTTTTTGTTAATCATGCATGTCTTCATATGATACATGATATAGTGTAGCAAATGAACATACATGTAGTGATAAAACATTTTCCCAAGGCCAAAAAAGTTATGGTTTCCTCCATCATGCAGATTGGCCCAATAAAACTCATGGAGCAATATGACAAGCTTGCCCTCTTGTGAAGCAATGCACTATATAAGAATGGTAAGAGTGTGCAAATCAATGAATGTATAAACAAACTCCTCACCATATGTTGGAATTAAGATAGTACATGGGTCCATACATGAGTCCTCCATAGTGTTTTCGCACATTGTGAAGAAGAATGAACCATGTGTTGCAAGAATATAATCCTCCTCATGCTTGGAAATCCATGTCAAGAAAAATATGCCATAGATGTCTCTATCATCATTACCTCCTCTTTTTTCATCAAGTGCAAAAAATATGAAGTGATCCTGGGACCTATGGGTTATAGATCCACCATATCTCTGCTAGGCACACTTCATCCATAAGGTTCTGCTCCAAAGTGACAGCGTTGTGAGCTCATGCAAATAAGCTCCTGTCAATACAAAGCTCTGTTCTTTGACATGATCCCTGTCAAAGACTCCTCTAATAATGTTGCAACAAATATGGAATACCTCCCAAGATGGAAGTGCTTCCCAAGCATCATCAAAGACCAAGGAGATAGTGCCATCCCATCCTCCTGCAACATCATACAAAGTGTGAGAGAAAATATACCCTTGCTCTCCCAGAAACAAAAAAAGCAACAAGAAATTGTGTTGCCTCCCCATACCTCCATCATACCAATCATATGATGAAGACACAATGAATGATATGAGTATCATATCAACACCATGCAAGTATCCATCCATATTTTCACCGTCCTCCTACTCTTAAGAAGAGTGTTTGCCAAGTGATGGCCAAAATTCTTCAAGAGTAACCAACACATCCAAGCCTCCTGCTGCCCAGTATCATAGATCTGCAAGTACAAGTGATGGCGAAACTCCTTCAAGAGAAACCAGTGCAGCCAAGCCTCTTGCTGCCTGGCATGATAGATCTGCAGGTAGCTCCCTAGCTCCTTGCTCGTCATCCACATCCACTCAATCACTTGTCGATGCATCCTTCTTCTCTTTATCTTGGTACTCCTCCCATGAGGGCTACCATCCTCCCAAATCAAGTTCTTTTGTTTTCACTTCATGGGATTTTGAAATTTAAGCTTCTCAAGGATCAATGAGACCCTATCAAGAATCAAATAGGTGGTAGGAAAAAACCTCCCAGCATGATGTGTATGTTTCATGGATTTCCAACACAATCATGAGAGATGTTACCCATCCTAAGATGTCCTCCATCTTCTATTTGCTATTGTGAGAAGGAAAGAAAAGAATTGCATCCCATGCTGTGTCAAAGTGCATATCCAATGAGATCTCTCCTTGAGACCTTCATTTCACCCATAGTCTTCCAAAACCAATGAGGTCTTGGATCTGAAAGTGGAATTTTCTCTTTGAGCTGAGAAGAGCTCATTGAGAAAGTGTCATCTTGAAGGGAGAAAATGTTTCTTACTCCAAGATTTCTACCATCAATCTTCAAGGCTTCAAACCCCAATCTCCAATGTCATGTACAATCCAACAATGGCTCATGAGAATGATGGCTTGATTCTTTCTTGAGCATTTCCATGTTGCATAGCGTAGTGCAACCAAGCTGCTCTATAGTAGCAATGAGATTTGACCCTTGGTAATGCAAAAGTAGATCTCCACATTGATCAAAATAATTTGCTACAAAAATGGAATGTGGAAATCTTTTCATACCTTGATGTGCATTTGGAACTTCTTGTAGGGCTACAAGAGTTCCTTCCTCAAAAGTGTTGGCTGTCCCAACTGTTGATGCATGTGGCTGCTTCTCCATGAGAGTGACAACGTTATCAAAAGCCTCCTCAAGAGATGATGTGATCTCTTCTTTCTTTGTTCTTTCTCCATCAAATGTTTGGATCAACCCTTGAGTGAACTCTACAAAATTCTCCACATTTGCATGGCTCAAGTGGCTACACCACCAATCATAGGCTTCACCCTCCAAATGCACCACTGAGATTTCAACAACTTATTTTCCTGCTACGGGATGTAGTAGGAAAAATGCCTCCAATTTTCTCTCCCAAGTTTCTGCATTAGATGAACCATCAACGGTAGACAACAAAAATCTACTGCCTTCGATTTCTTTTCTGCTGCATGGTCTCTTCTCTTCCTTCAGCTGGATGAAATGAGGAAAATATAGTCTCCCTCAAGGCTCTAGGTTGAGATCTATACACAACAATGTAATCACTGAGAATCTAATGATCCAAGTGTTTTCCATGCTCAATATCTTCTTCTTGATGAGAATAGGAAGTGCATGGTACTTCCTCTTCTTTTTCTTCAATCTTCTTGACCTCCTCAAAGGTGGATGCATTTCCTCTGGATCTGAAAATAGATGAGAATAAACTCATCTTTTTCACCGTTCTAGTCTTCTTGGGCTTAGAATCATAGGGACTATTGGATCCCTCATACATGGGAAATGGTGTCCTCCTAGTGGTACACTGCAACTCTGAGCTTTGCGTTCTAGATCCTCCATTTTTCCATTCACTTTCATCCTGTCTGAGCTGACGGTAATCTTTGAAAGGCAAAGATGATCTAAAGTCTTCCCCCTTGGACGACCATTCTCGGAAATAATATCCAAAGGGTATATGATCATGCTGCCTCTCTTTCTCCCTCAGTACTGCAGGTAAGAATGTAGGCATTGTGATAATGTCCACAGGCTGAGCCAGAACTATGCTCTGATACCACTGTAATATCCCATTTCGGGGATATCTCTAAAACACAGCAAACTCCAACCAGAGATAGAGTGGGAGGGCATTTACCGGATATGTCGTCTCTAAGGAGATCAAGATCCAGAGGCTATCTGGCCCTTTCCAAACTCTTTCTATAGAGCTGCTTGAAGAATCCCACTCAAAAATGGCATACAGTAATAGGCAAATGCATGTATGAGCAAACCATGAAGAGACATAGTTTTTACAATGAGCTGTGAGACAAAAAGATGAATATATAGCCAAGAATGATGTATAGCAGTAAGAGAGTGTACAATTCTTGAGGAAATAACCTCTCAAGAAAACCAATGCAAGCCTGAATAGTACATGTACATAAAAACGAAAAGACACTGCTATTTCTGCATAAAACCAGGCTATGAAAAACACAGTCTATGATAGAATGGTGCTCCAGAATGATGTCAATACATGGATATGACAATATATGGCCCAAACACAATAGGGGAGAAAATCTCTGACCCTTATAAGAAAAAATACCTCAATCCTCCAACGGGTTGGCTGAAATACACAAAATGGAAAAAATGTCGGAGTTGCTAGGCAACAGCTGAAACTCAAATCTGAAACTTAGTAGAGAAGGCTAAAGATGATGAACAATCTAAATTATACCTCCTCTAATGGATCTCCAAAGTGGAAGGTGGATCCTGACACTTGATATCTTACCCTCAAATCAATCTGCAAACCCTCACTGCAGCTACACCATGAAAATAACGTAGTAACTGAGAGGGACTGCGCATTGAGTGGAATAGAATACTTTGGCCAAGTGCCAAGATCTTCAAATCAGCTCCAATTTCCTCTAATCTGATCCTCCAAAGGGAAGAAAGACTCTCCCTCTAAAAAACAAGAGAAGGAAGAGGTGTTGTGACAACTCCAGAGAACACCCTACAACAAAGTATTATGCTACTGCAGCAATAACGCCGTCCTGGAGGATGATGCTGAAAAGGTAACCTTGCCCGAGTAGGCACTCAAAGTTCCTCGGGTCTAAGGGTGAGATCTCCTCACGGAGACACTCGGTGCACTAAACAATGCTGCAGACAGGCTAAACAGCCAGCATGCTAAAGAAGACAAATGTCTCACTCAACAATTAACAACTCAAGCATGAATGAAATGAGGAGGCTCCTCCATATTTTATAACGTTGGTTTCCCTCCAAAACCCAATGTAGCCTCTCTCTCTCTTCCACATCCTCATCCTTATCCACATCCTCGTCCTTATCTGCGCAGAAGCTTGCAGAAGCTTCTAGTGTGTACATAGGCCCCTTCCTCTACGTGGTGTTAGGCCCCCTTTGACTCCCACTTAAGTCACAACATTGTGCTACTAGGTGGATGTCTTATTTCACCTAAGTGAGTTAGACCCTCTTTACTCACTTTTTATTTATGTACAAAATATAGATGGCAAACTAAACAAAATAGAATATTCCAATTAGTTGTCGCTAATTAGGAATATTACACATGGTGTTTCAAGCCATGCTTCAAGAAACATCAATTCCTCTTGGAACTTTGTTTCTTCTTCCTTCTTGTTGTTGCTAACATATGCATACCCAGAAATATTCATGAGATCATCATAATTTGAATTCTCTCTAGCTTTGTCTTCTTCTACCAAGTCTTTTCAATCGGCTTCATGTGGCTCATCCAATTGATCTTCAACAATATGTTCATTTTTACATCCTTCTTGAAGAACAACTCGTGAGTCTTCAATCTCAGGATATTGCAGGGAAAATTGTGCCTCTCTATTCTCATGGTCATCAAAAGAACCACATTATTTTTCTAAAATTTCTGCTGACTCGATCATACTAGCCATGCTAATAATGCCTCAAAATGGTCACATGAAAAAGAGATCATCATTAGAATCAAACATGTCTAAAAATATAGACATATTGGGAAAGTCCAACATTCTAGCTTATCTCGCTTTATCTCACTTCCAAATTTATTTCCGAATCACCTTGGTCCTCTGATGAGCTCCAACATTCCCACTGTCATGCAGGCGGGAAAATTCTCCCTTTGGTAGCTCTTAAAATTTAGAACCTTATGGTGCAAACAATGGCTTCTATGCCACACAACAAATCTGGAGGAAATCACCAATTCAACCTGAACTTTGAAGCAACTAAGGGATCTCCATATCAATGAGGAAATTGACAAATTCGTGTCTCAAAGAAAAATTTGGCGGTGGAGTGCAAACAACCAAATTGGAATCCAACCAAATCTCAATGCCTCGTGGCTCGATCCAGCAAATCTATGCTCCTTAATTTGTGATCCACGCAACTAACTATTCGACTCTACAAAAAATGGAAAGGACTTTGATAGAGACCTGATAGTCTCATTGCAGACTCAATCCCCTGAGGTGATCGATTAAATTCGAACCTTCAAACTTCTATATGCATCCGAGTTGTGGGTCGATCCACAGTCTAGTGGGCTACACCCATCAATCGATCTCCAACCCTATGAACCAGGAAAACCATTTTCAAATTTTTTTCACTCTATTTCCTTTTCTCCATGTGTAAACACAACCACTCGCTCTCACCTTCTGATATAAAATCCATCACGTTATGAGACAATTCCTCTTTCTGGAGGCAAACCGGTGCACATGATATGCCAATGCAAATAGAGATTCCATGATTCGATCATTTCATCTCCTCTCAACGCCAAGATCAGACAAGTTGCTTGGGAAAAGTTGGAAGCACAGACCAAATGTCCACCGTTGTCGTTGATGAGCTATGTGAATTTCGTTGGCTTCTCTATTTTCTGCACATTTTCATGCAACAAATGTCGAACATCGCAGTGAAATCTCAAACTTGTAGATCACTTCACCCATTCATGCCACATCATCCATCCTCCACGGCTCCTCATGTCCTCACATCCCTCCACAACACAGATCCACTCAGCTTTGACCTAAATCTCTGATACCATGTTAAAAACATATATTCTATTAACTAAATGGGTTCTCTAGGTGACATACCTGAAGAGTGCTCAACCACTCCACACAAAATAAACTGACTATTCAGTTGGAAGAGCCTCAAACATATAGGCTTTCACAATAACAGAATGGTTCCAACCACTCCCTAGATATTAGGATCTGACACCTAATATTAGAGTCTCAATCCTATCCAAACAACTAACTTTCTCCATTATATTTTAACAATAAATTCTGCAAGGTTGTGCAAACCTCATTCAGAGTTTTGCATGTGTCCACATAGAAATGCAACGATGGAGGTATGGAAATCAATAGAAGACCAAAAACCTCATCCATCCTATTGAAGTATTTGGATTTTTCAATGGTGGAATTGGGTTCAACTTCCGTATTCATAACTATCTAATGCAAGAATTTGCCTCTTAGGTGAAGGAAAATCATTGGCTTCCATTGGAAGTAGTTATAAAGAGTAAGAATCACTGAATATGGGAACTCCATTTTTTTTTCACATTGTCGCTGTAGCAACAATTGCAACAATTCGTTAATATTTTGATCTTGAAATCGAATCTTCAAACAATTTCCAATTCTTTTCTCTTAAAATTTGCAAAATATTGTTCATGCAACTTCTCCAAACCCCTGTAGCTCTAATACCATGTAAAATTATTAGAGCACAATACGGAACTAACTGAAGAATAATTGCACAAACTTGCGAAAGTTGAAAAAGAAAAAATAAAATTGAGAATTTTATTCATTGATATTAATTTTAGAATCAATACATAAAGCAACTAAGTTAATTTCTACATGCAATAACTAAGGATAATGTGCACATGCACCAAATTCAAGCACTAAAGTTAAGTAACTAAAGCCAAGTGCACCCCACACCACATGTAAGGAAGAGAGTTAAATAGGTAAAGGCAAGTGCACATTGCATGCAATAACTAGAATTGAACTAAAGCTAATTAAGACTAACTATATATGTGCACACTAACACTTTTGCATAAAAAAATTACAAATAATATATAAAAAACTCATACATAAAACATCTCATAAAAATAAATTCAACAAAACTTTTTTTTTCAAACCAATATCATAAAGATCTACACCCCACCCAAAACATACATGAAACTATTTCTTTGACAACACTAACATAGTTATCCGTCGTCTTGTAAAAAAGTTACACCGAGAGGTATGAGTTCTCATACCACGATAGAATTATTTCACAAAAAAAAATTATATTTTATTATCATAAAATTTCATATATTTAATTAAATATGTCAACCACATTTAAAACTAAAACTAATTAACAACCTCCTAACCTAATATTTCACCTAAATAAAATTACAATATCACTAAGAATATCACATCTTAAGCACAAAATAAATGAGAGTTAATAAAATGGTAATTCACATTGTTATATGCATGGATGTCAATTAGAGAATTTAAACGGTCAAAATGTGGTTTTCATAAGTGAGAGAATGGCACGGTTTCCATATGGTGAGATAATCGTATCTAATGATAAATAGATCGATATGCATAAATCCCGCAATTTCCACAAGACAGCGGATCGTCTCGACCGTATGATGGTGTTTTTTCCTTACTGGTAGGGAAATGGATACTCTTAATTTTGACCACTTGGCGAAGAGCGGAAAGTAGCAAATGAGCTGTTCCACTTTTTGACTTTGAACGTGAAACCATTTGCAAGAAGTAATAATGTTTCAACGTGAATATGAAAAATTTGGCAAAAAAACACTATCACAACTGTATTTGTGCTTTCACATTCCATCAATAAAGATATAATTCATGTGTTAATCATTTTATAGATTATACAACATGGGCATTCAAATGTCTATTGTCTTCCTGTGGTCTGGACGGACATGCAAATATCAATATTAAGTTGATTAGATGGACGGCGTCCAATTAAATAAACAGGAATGCCAATGCTGGTAGTAATTTGCTTTTACAGCTTTAAGATTCCAGAAGGTAATTATCATATTCTGCTCCTCTAGTTAAATTGATTATAACTTCATGCACAAATATGAAAATTGAGGAGTATCAGGTTTGTGATAATCCATGGTGTGACTTTATGTAACTAATGTCGGGTAAAGCATTATTTTGGTTTTCCACTAATAGGCTTAGGAAAATCCATGACTAGTTAATGTCGGGTGTTCAAAGTCCGTAACTTAGACTTCACGTAGTCGGCTGTTCAAGAAAGGGGGATGGTTTAAAATGTTTTAATTATATTCTAGAATCCATTTTGGACCAAATAAAGCAGTGTGAGGAATCATGAACCACAAAAGAAACAATTGACAACAATAGCAGAGTAGAGATATTTCTTTTTCGCTTTTGTCATTGGTTTTCACATAGCAATCAATCGGGTAGGGAGGTAATCACGATTTATCCTCTTTTTTATATCCCAATAATAATTAAATTAATGCTAATAATAGTGATATTTTAAATATAATTTTTGCAAGCACCTCGATGAGTAGTTAGTAGTAGTTTATCTTTTTTTTAATAGCATGATAGCAATTAATAATAAGCATGTTGTGTTAAATTTAGGTTTATTGATATATTGGTATGTTAATTTAATGTGACCAATATTATTTTTTATATTAAAATAATAAAATTAAAGGTTTTA
This sequence comes from Pinus albicaulis, assembly GCA_034641835.2. Taxonomy (NCBI): domain Eukaryota; kingdom Viridiplantae; phylum Streptophyta; class Pinopsida; order Pinales; family Pinaceae; genus Pinus; species Pinus albicaulis. The sequence goes on from CM076582.1 coordinate 359,005,872, forward strand.
CGTTAAGTTGTATCTCGAGTGATGTTCAACTTATATTTTAGTTGAACCCTGGAGCATGATGAAACTAGGGTGCCTCACTTTCATAGATTCACTCTTTGGTTAGCCTATGATAAGAAATCCTTTAGGCAAGGGTTTGGTGGTATAGCCTGTTATATTAGGAACATTATTTCCTCTCACATCTGACTTCATCAAACCGACCCCTTCAATCAGTACATTTGGATCGAGATCTCTGATTCTACAACCAATAGGATCTTTCTCGCAATATTCTATTTCACCCCTATCAACTCTACATCCTATAAGAAAAACAACTTCGATAAGAATTGTCATTTCAATACCTTAGGAAAAGACACCTATAACCTAAGAAATGGAGGTAATATATTTTTTCCTAGGGACTTTAATGCTTGAATGGCCACTAAGCAAGCTATTATGTTAAGTAACAACTCTGACCTCGACCCCTTGTGGCTTGACGAGGATGGTAACTTAGCTAATAGATTCAAGAGAAACTCTGAAGACATAATCAAGAACTTATTTGGCACTGAGCTCCTTAAAATTTGTTGTTTCGAGGAACTAAACATGTGTAATGGTATTCACAAGTGGCCTCTCTCCGGTCAGATGATATGTTTCCATGGGCTCTATAGTAGCATTGTTGATTATGCAATTTTTGACATGGATGTCCTCAACTGTATTACAAAATTTGAGCTACTAAATTGGTACAAGCCTGAATCTGACCATAAACCTTTATCTTTATCCCTAAATCTTGTTATGCATACCATCCACATGCAGGAGACTAGTGAAAGAAAAATACACATTCATTTCGATAGAAGTAATGTCGACCTTTTCTTAAGGGATTTAGGATCCCTAACTTATAGTAACAACATTGATTAAATCTATCACCATTTTACTACTATAGTTTCCACTACCATTATCAAGTTCTCTATTGAGACATCATATAAGAAAAATAATAGAACTTACAATCCTTACTATGAAAAAGAGTGTAAAATTTCCAGGAAAGCAATGAGAGATGCCCCTAATGAAATCATTAAGCTCTAGAATATAAGTATATAAGAAGCTCTCATCAATAGGAAGAAGATGTCATATATTAATAAGAGATAAGAGTGTCTTCTCCACCTCTCTAAAGTTGTTCCCATAAAGTTTTGGTGAAATGCACGTGTTTTTAAAACTAAAGATAGTCATTCTATTCCCTTAGAGAATTGGGATTACTATATAAATAAGTTTTATGACCCTCAGGACACCATCGGAACCATCTTAAACAATAATATTAATGAAGATATATTTTCGATGGATGACCTTGAGTCTCAGATTAATAAAATCGCTAATTGGAAAGATAAATATATTGAAGGATACCAAGCTGAGATATTTCAAATGGGATGATCTATCCTTATTCCTCTATAATATTCCTAAACAGCCATGAGCTAGTTGGAATATTAATTTTTGTTTTGTTGTCTTTTTTTATGAATAAGAGGACAATGGAGGTCCATAATTCTCATTAATAATGAATAAATCAATGCCAATGTAAATGGAAAACATCTTGGTAGCTTAATTAAGCACCCTTAGGTGTGAAAAGGAGCTCGAACATCTTGACTGGGTCAGCTTTGACCAAATCAACAACACTGTCATGGAGGAGTGGAAATCAATCAAGGAAAACACAGTTTTACATGGAGACACCATGCATGGAAGTAGGGTCATAAATGAATGGGGCTTAGGGTTTGGAAGCTCATATATTATAAAAGGAAGAGGATGGGAGCCATATTCATTATGTATTGATATATGATATTTCTGAATATATGGTCTATTTAGACATATAGTTTTCTTTGGTTGTTTAGCTAAGATTGCAAGTTTTGTTTAGCATTGGGTGTTATTGATCGGGAATCCCACCTCTTTCATTGAGTAGCTCTTGGAAGAGTGTTGTACTTCACTTCCACTATCAGGGATTTGGCCAAAGCTTCATCTTTCATCTACAATGTAGATCCTGTTGAGGGTTGAGTTGTTTTGCAGTTTGCAGCAGTGGAGACCATATTTAGGTCACATCAGTACTTATTTCAAGTGGAGAAGGTTTCCCTTCCATTGGGAGGATAGTAAGGAAGGCCCTTGTTCTTATTCTCAGATCTTGGCATTAGGCCACTTATTTATTTGGCCATACACCACAGTTTCTTTGTAGATATACATTATTTTGAGGGAGGAGTTGCAGGGTGGTTTCAGTACACCATTTGGAGAAGAGGTTTACTAGAGAATCGGTCAGCCTTTAATCTAGGAGATTTATTGGAGGAGGCTACATTATTTACTATAACAGATCAACCACACTTTCTAGATCTATATGTTGTAGTGGATCTTCAACCATGGGGCTCTGATTCCTATCTTGTACATGGTGTATTTCTAAAAACTCTTCAGGGGTCTTTTCTGAAGATCGTATAGATGCTTGATCTGTATTAGATTTATCTTTTCAGGCATATATCATCCCTTTATATTTTGTGTACTCATTTTCTGTAGCAGTGCTTTTAAAACTACGTTGTAGTAGTCTTCCAACTTTTTGATAAATAGTAGCAGCACCTCTTTTAAGGTTTTTTTCCATTGGAGGCTTGTTCTATCTTATTGTACATTTTATGGCCCGTTTATTATTCATATTTTTTGTTTTTATTATGATTAGAAGGTCTCCATATTGGCCTATTGCTTTTATATGATGTTTAACACTACTATTCCAACATTTTGCATTATATTCCTGAATTTCCCATTTGGGAATATTACATCCTCATCTCCATAAGCTTCTCAAGTTTTTTATAAACCATGGCTTCCCTAAGCTTTGGACACAAAACATTATTGTGCCTATCTTTAAAAATGGGGAAATAACAATTCCCTTTAACTACATGACCATTATGATTAGCCACATCCTAGTCAAGATTTATTGGCTCATCTTAGATAAGAAGCTTAGCATTTGGATTGAGAACAAGGGTAAAAGGGCTAAAGGGAAGGCGGGTTTTAAGAGACATCACTTGATTATTGACCACCTTGTCACTCTTAATATCATTGCAGAGGAATGTAGCAATAGTAAAATTTATCTCTTTTTCTATTTTGTGGACTTTAGAAAAGCATTTGAAAATTTCCCTCCAAATAAGCTCTGGGAGATACCTAATGATATCATGGTTCCTCCTGAACTGAGGGTTATTGTGATCAGCCGCTACGAGATTTTCATTTCCAAGCTTTAGACCAAAAAAGGTTGGTCTAAAGATAGTAACTGCAATATCGGGGTTAGAAAAAAGTGTCCCCTATCCCCTACCCTTTTGATATTTACATCGATAAGCTAGAGGAGTGTCGAGAAACTGCAGGTTGCATGGGCACCAAGCTCTATGGCATAATCATTACTCTTCTCAGTTATGCTAATGATATTGTTCTTCTTGCAGAAATCCATGATGAATTAGACAAGAAACTTAAGACTCTTCATGTCTACTGCTCTAAGATGGGTATGGAAGTTAATACCGGCAATACTAAAGTCATGATCATCAAATCCAAAAATATCACCCATGGTACTTTCATTTAGGATAAGCATTGTATAGAGAAGGTTTCTTCTTATAAATATTTGGGTATTGACTTTCCTCGCCATCTATGCTGAGATTATAGCATCAAGAAAAACATTATTGGAGGTTGGAAAACTTATTATGAGCTTTTAAACAATTGTAGGTCACTCGATCTTTATATTTGGAGTAAAAATATGTTTCTCTTTTAGACTCTCGTCACCCATGTTGTCTTATATAGATGTGAATTTTGGGGTTGCAGTATATATAGAGAGATGTGGAGAAATATTGAGATGATCCAAAAGAAATTCATAACCTATAACCTCAATATCAAGGGAAATACTCCCTATCCTATCCTATTGATCGAAGTTGGCATGAGCGCCATTGAAACTATAGCTATGTTTATATATCTCATGTATAAGAAGAATATTTACAACATGGAATCCAAGAGGCCCCCAAGAATTGCTTCTAACTTTAGTCAACCGATGCCTCAAGCGTGAGTGCCATAAGGATGCCCAATCTTCATTCAACCTTTGGGGAATTAAGGAATAAATCATCATGGGAAGCAATCAAGATACTATTACCTCCAATTTTAAGGGCAAGATGTGGGATGATACGGAGCTGGAGGGTAAAATGAAGATAAGATACAATAAGGAGGTGACCAACCCCACCCTTCATAACAAAAATTATCTCTTTATGTTTACCAACACTAAGAATAAAATGAATATCACTACCTGATAATGATGAATTCTCATGAGCTTCAGAGCAGAACCGGGCGATGGTCTACTCGCAAGACTCCCTCGGACGATAGAATGTGTCAGATTTGTGATACTAAGAAGGTTGAAAATCAAAATCACTTCCGTTTAGACTGTCTGACTCTTTCCCACATCCACTCTCAATTTCCTATCATCATCCACACCTCCAATCTTCTTGAGTTATTAATACAACCCAACTATAGTGATCTTGGAGCGCTTCTTTCCCTTCTCCTTGATCACAGAAACAATATTTTGAAGAATGATAATTAGACTCTTCTTTTCTTGAGGTTCAATAAACCACATTGGTCTTAGTAGACATTATTCATCATCGTCACTATCATCATCATTAAAATAATATGAATTAAATTATTGATTTTTTACTAATTAATAATAACATTTAATATAAACTATTATTTATCTTTTTAATAAGATATATTTACATTAGGTTTTATTTTAAAATATAAATTATTATGAATATTAATATAAAATTTCATTCAACATTTCAATCATTTAATTTATATCTAAATTACTAATATTATTATATTTTAATATTTTAAATTTAATATATATCATTTTCATAGGCATTTTAATAACTATATAATAAAAGTTAAATTATTACTTAGTTAGAAAAATTTTAAAATACATTTAACTCATAAAAGAATATGTATAAGCTAATAAGTCATACAAATACCATTTTTAAGAACCCATAGCTTCTCTTTTTTTCAAATTTCTATATATTTTTTATTTTCCAATACTTCTTCTTCTCCTTATCTACAATGGTGTTTATTGAGGGTGTATATATTCTTTGTAAATATTTATGAGTAAAAATTTTTAAAACAGAAAACATACACACAAAAGAATCAAATGTGAATTTTTCTATACATTTTTTTGACATACACAGAAATTAATCAAATATGGAACATCCCTAAGGAGGTTGAACTTGTTTATAGATTGAAAAACAACCTTCGGAGGATTCTCTTCCAAAGATTCAATACACTTAAATGTTCTTCCATATCATTATATGTATATTAAAAGAGAACTTGGTTTGCACCAGTGAATCTAAGACTAAACACGAGCATGAGTAGTTTTGTATATGCCATGATAATAATAATATTCCACTATTCTACCCATAGGAAAACCAAAAATAAGGAAATAGTAAATATGACTATTATAGGAAATAAAAGACCAAAATTGAAATCATCCAAAGTATATTAAATATAATGGTTGAAGGAACTTGGAATGTCTCCCTTATCTCCCTTGTTAATTTTATGGTGCATGAGATCAATGATTGGGTTATCTGAAGAAGCTCATACTATAATTGTCTACATACTACCACCATTTTTGTGAATGAGACAAAAATGCAATTTTATCAATAAGTTATTCTGCCACTCTACAATGTCAAGGCACTAGTGTGATTCTTAAAAGTAATTTTTGCTAGCGTGCAAGCATAGGAAAAAAATATCCGTTGTATGTTAGTATAATTCAATGATCCTAAATATATAATGAAATTAGTTATTAAGCCCAAATATATAATGAGATTAGTTATTGATTGATTGGCTAATGTATCATTGGGATAATCCATATGGACTTTAGAATCCTCCTCAAACTCATGGATTACATGTTCGGTATTTGGGGAACAGGTATTTATAAGTGTCAACAACTATACATCATTTTAGGTCCAAGTATTACACTAAAAATGAGTGAAATTAGCTTAACGCTTGAGGGATCCATACATAACCATCTATGGATAGTTCCCAAACAAAAAATACCAATTACTAGAACAAAGAAGGGAGATGACATGATGATACAATGATCTCATTAGCATGATGATCCAACTAAATTTGATATTATAATTTTCCTCAGCTTTATATTCCCCTATGTTAGCAACATCATGAAAAAAAATAAGATAAAAAACTTCCACTCTGAGAGTGAATGTACATAATCCTAAACCTAACGATGTAGGGATGTTGCCATTTAAGTTTGCATGAGGATCATTGGGAGACCAATACATGATACTATGTGACTCATATTAATATATTCATATTAAAATTTATATAATATTATCAATTTTGTAAAATATATTAAAATTAAATATCCTTATAAGTATTTTAATTAATATAATTATTTCAAATCATGATATAAAATTTATCAAGTCTTTTTATAATTAAAATTATTTATATTAAATAATAAATTTATTTTGATATTATTTAGAATTATATTATAATAATTTCAAAACATATTATGATTAATTGATAATAAAATTTAATATTAAACCTATTATTTATATAATTATATTATAATAATTTAATAACTCATCATAAATTTTAATTTTAAAGGTATAGCATATCACATATTACGGAAAATAAATTTATTCATAGCATATTAACTAATAGTTATATTTAGATTAAAGTATTTATGATATATTTTTTAATAATAATAATATGATTTTGTATTAGGATAGTTAAAATGCATCTTAAATGATGTTTAGATATTTAAATCAATAGTGTTAGTGTCCAAAATGAGCTTGAACGTATTTGGAAACTACTAAGTTACATCTAACAAATATGTATACATTTCTCTAAGTTTATAATTTCTCTTAGATGAATTCAATAAAAAAATTAATATTCTAAAATCATAAATTAAAAAGGCTAAAGAGAAACGTTAAAAATAACTAATAAAGGGAAATGAACTAGAAAATATGTGCTTTGTTTTATAACTGCTATGCAAATTTTGGTTAACTATGGTGATTGAGGAAATGTTTGTTCTTTCTTTAACCTAGTCTCAAATCGATACTAATGACATGATGAACTATAATGCCTTGATGAATATTGTCATTATGGATTTATCCATATGAATGTTATTTTGATGGCTTCAAGTCTTCTGAATTATTAAGTGAGTATACTTGTAGTCTGGCATTGTACTAGCAATATCAGTCTAGCCCTTGAGTGAAGAAGGGGGTTTCTTTCTTTCCCTACCCAAAAAAGAACAACAAATTTTTTGTAAGATGGATTTGTTGATGTGTGAGATGAAATTTTCTTCAATTGGAGTTGAAGTGATAGATATATTGAAGGAAGCATCTTGTAACATCCCTCATACCTCAATTTTTTTTTTTTTTTTTATATAGCTTGATATATACCATCTTGGTAAATTCTCTATATACCTTAATTTAATCTTACTCAGATTTAATATAATCTCGTTTAATATACACTAACTAAATTTCATTGTATATATTTCTATAGAAGAGTCTCCATGTCATTTAGCTTTCTCCACCACTCTTATATAACTTGATATTAGCAACTTACCTTCCCATAATTGCTTTACATATATTGAATTTATAGTTTTTTTTTCCCTAACCCATGCACTTATTTTATACAAACCTTTTTAAATCGACTTCCTCCTACTTGTTTTCTGACTTCACCATTAATTACTCTATATTTTGGGCAATCCTTCTCTTACGATACCATATGTGTCTGGATGTGTGCCTTCATCACCATATAATTCTCTTATGGAGGGGATTTTCAAATGTTGGCATAGCATAGAGTTTCAAATTCGAACGTTGTTTTCATTAATTACCTTATGGTATCCCATCGGTATATATATATGATATGCATATTTCGTGTTCAACTGCTTAAGTGTTGTCCTTCTCCTGAAACATATATTAATTTTTATTTTTGTTTGATTTACCATACAAGTACATTGGATTAAACCCAGTCATTATTCATACTTCTCGAGGCACTAAACTTGATGAACTTGATGGTTTGTACATTACGGACCTGAGTTCGCCTTCAATTCCTATCCAACAGAGTACACTTAAATTTTAATGTGAATCAATTCATATCATATCACAGAGATTTTCGTCGATCCTTGTGAGGACCAACAGATGTTCAACACTTGGAGGGCTAGATTTACTAAGGGTTATGACTTTTGATTTCTATATGTATTGCTCTTCAAACCCTCGTTCATTTCTCTATTCTTCTTTTTGTTTATGCGACCATTCTCTGTGGATTTCACTTTGTGAAAATAGTTGGCCATTGTATGGACTCTCATGGCGAACCAAGGCGACAATGCGGCCTTCATTCTATGTAGAGATATGAAGAAGCTCTCTCTCCACACTCTGTTGAATAGGTTCCACAAGTCGTATTTATCTATCAATTGTTCATATTCATTTTTTTTATCGGATTGATAAATTTCCTAAAAGAGTCTTTTTTATTTTATAGAGATACTTTCTTTCACTCTCGTTAACGTAAATAGAAGGGGTCGTTGTCCTGGTTTAGGGAGGGCTTGCTTCACAAGCCAATTCGACTATTAATTTTCTTTCAGTGTTAATTTGTTCGGATGTATTTTATCATGTATGTCTATATATAAGTTAATTGATCTAAGGCAATGAATCGCATCCTCGGGATTCAACGTTTGCATTCCATACACTCGTGAGGAAATTGAGGCGAATTCCTCGTCCTCATCGGAAGTTTTTCGTGAGCTTTTCGCGCAACTCATCCTGGTATGGGTACACTTTGCACTGTATCACTATAGAAACCTTTCGCATAACCTACTGAGATTTTATTTGTATCGATACTTATGCCATTAAATATCCATTCAATATTTCCAGGTTGGCGTTTCTGAGGGCATTTATCATTTTGTCTCAGGTATCTCAATCTTCTTATGTCATTTCTTAATCATTCACTTCTCTCTTGTTTTGTTTTTTTATGATTCTGTTAATTTATTTTTCATATACGTTTCATTTGGAGACTAATTCGTTGTTCTATGGCCATTATATATGTTACAGGTAAGCCTTTGATATCGGATTCATGTCTATGGTTCCTCCAACACTCTTTTCAGTTCTCATTGGAGAATTTGTAATCCATCCCTCTCTTCTACAAGTCGGTACTTCCCCAGTGACTTCACGCAAGTCTCACCTCGTTTCCTCAGCAACGATTTATTTAAAATTTGTCTTATATAGCTCAATGTATAATACTAGGGAAGCTGATGGGACTCGACCCATTTGTCTTTGTATTCTTTGATGTTAGAACATAGAGGATTTTATATCCGTCGACTTGGATTTCAGTGGTTCCTAAAAATTCATTATAATTTTTTTTTTCGTTGTATTGTTCTCAGGGTATGAACTGATAAATTTGATATGCACCATTATGCTCATTTTAGTTATGCTCTAGATTCATAATTATTTCTATTGTTCATAATTGGTTCCCCATCTTAGTTATTTTTAAAACAATTCTGTAGACAGTATACAGATTTTCGATGTACTGTCAAACCTCGAATCTATTGTTTCCTCGTTGGTAATTCTAGATATTTTTAACATATTAGTGGGATGCCAATTTACTTATATGATATCCAAGGGGATATAATTCTATGAACTATGGCAGATTAAATAAACTATGTCTAGGTATATGAATATATGGTTATCATTTCAGTAATGCATTAAAATTTTGTACATCTATAAATAAAATTGAAATTTTCGCATCTAATTAATAGCAAAGCTTTTTTTCTATTATTCTGCCAGAAAATCAATATACAGAATAGGCCATAATAGGGAATTTTTCAACTATTTCACTTCCAGTCTTCTGCCCACAGTGCAGATATAAAATATACCTATTAACATTTAATTTTAATGTGAAAAATTTAATTTAATATACATAAATGCAGACCTTTTTAAAGATAATCTACTAATTTAACATTATACAATCTGCATACATGGTATGTTTTTATCGACTGTAAAATTTATTTACATTATTGTTGCTATTTAAGTAATTCTGGTGTATTATAGTCCTCTATACTTTCACCTCTACAGTCTTTATTTCCATAGCACATAACCTTATTAGATTTCATCATTTCCTAAATGAAACAAATTTGAAGTATTTCTAGTTTCAATTATATCTATTACACATAAAGGTGTCCTTCTCTCTTTTCATATATGCAATAGTTATTTTATTAGTTCAAAAGTAGATTCTAGTTAAACAACTAAATCATCTTTGGGGTAAAATGTATCCTCAGATTTAAACTAGTATTGGTTTAGAGACTCTGATGAATTCTCCCCACTGATTTTATTCCTACAACTATACAGAGTTGAGAGGATTAATTTCTTCTAACCAGTTCTGTCAAATGTAAGGAATAACAAATTCAAAATTTTAATCTAACTAACATCTACAACCACTAACCATATTGCACAATAACAGGTATTTTAACCATTCATAGAAAATTTATGGACATACCACTTCTGCAATTGACCAACCTCCCAACCTTAGAGTTATTATATCTCCAGAACTCACCCCCGACCTGAGATCATCTCCTAGAACAAACCAACACCAGTCTATTCAAGAGTAGCTTATTTAAGCTTATGCTCCCCAAAGCCTGTTTCTAATTTTGCGTCCAGAATTACAGGATGCTTTTATTCCTGTTTGCCTAGGCTTACCTTTTTAGGGACTTTAAAGCTGCTTTCTACTTTTCTAGCTTTTTACCTCTTCCCAAATACTCTCCACATCATTGGGGAAATCTAGATTTTTCCTCAAAAATCTAAATTAGAAATAAATTATTTCAAGGAATTTTTTTTGAAATATTTTTGGGGAAAGTCTTAGCCTCTTTGCATACCTCATGGATTTGGCAAGTGATCTAAAAAATCTCATTTGGTCAATATGTATAGAAATATTTTATTTATTTTTCAAAATTTAAATAATTAATTACATTCACACCATAGCTATCCATTGGGGTCCACTGCCCTTTGGACTTAATTTCAAATTTCTAACTTGAAAATCATAAAACTAGGGGTGTCACATATTCCCCTTCTGAAAAAAAACACCTTCCTCAGTGTTAACAAATAACTACTAGAGTTCATATTGAAAATAGATATGGATATTTTTCCATCATCTCAGCTTCTCTTTCCCATGTAGCTTCTTCAGTAGTAAAGTGCTTCCACTGCACCTTTACTCTTGCTATTTTTCGGTTTCTCAATTCAATTTCTTCCCACTCCAATATTTGAAGCGGCTCTGGAAGGAACTCCCCTTCTGGTTCCAACTATATCACATTCCTATCAACAATGTGAGAAGCATCATGCACATATATTTTTAATAATGAAACATGAAACACATCGTGCACTTTAACATGGGGCGGTAAGGCCAGCTTATAAGCCACTGGTCCCACCCTTTCTAACACCTCAAAAGGCCCACAATATCTAGGAGGCAATTTTGCACAACTTCCAGCCTAAAGTGTATTGTTTTTGGGCTTAATACGCAGGTACACATGATCATCCACTTTGAACTCTCGATGCACCCTCTTCTTATCAGCATAGTTTTTCTGTTGATCTTGTGTTGTCTTGATGTTTCTTTGTATTTGTTTGATGATCCTTTCCATTTCTTCTAAAGTATCTGGCCCCAATACTAGCTTATCTTCAGGTTGGCTCCAACTTAAAGGAGTACAACACTTCCTTCCATAGAGTGCTTCAAATGGACTCATTTTGATGGAGGATTGATAGTTGTTGTTGTAAGAAAATTTAGCTAAATGCAAGTAGTCTTCCCATTTTGATGGTCTATCCATCACATACATTCTCAGCATATCCTGCAAAATTTGATTTGTTCTCTCTGTTTGACCATCTGTCTGAGGGTGATAGGCAGTACTAAAATTCAATTTAGTGCCCGTTCCCCCAAACAGACCTTTCCAGAAGGCTGTTGTGAACTTAGCGTCTCTATCTAAAATAATCATCTTTGGGACCCCGTGTAGCCTTACTATTTCTTTTTGGAATATATCTGCTACTTGGGTTGTCCCAAAAGTAGATTCTACAGGTATGAAATGTACATATTTTGTTAAAGTGTCCACCAAAACCATCACTAAGTCATGCGGGTACTTTGTTCTGGGTAACCCAGTTATGAAATCTATGGAAATAGTGTTCATTTCCACTTTGCAATTGGCAAGGAATTTAAAATTCCAGCTGGATGCTAATGCTCAACTTTAACTAGTTGACATTCCATGCATCTAGCTAAGTATTCTGCTACATCCCTTTTCATTCCTGGTTAAAACAATTTATTTTTCAAAGATTTTAGCATTTTATGATATCCAAGATGTCCTGAATATGGCTTTTATGATATTCATCTAAGATCTCTTTTTTCAAAGACTCTACATTGGGGATATACAGTCTGTTTTTATAGCAGGTCAACCCTTTCTAATTTTTGGTGTATTCAGCTATTTCTTTCTTCAATATTTTCACTTGTAGATTCTCATAGTTTGGATCTTGATCTGCTACCTTTTTAACTAGTTCTTCTAAGTCAAAACTAGCACTACTCCCAATGCTGCCTATGTTTTGGCAAGCATTTATGCCTAGTGCATCAACAATTTTATTTTCTTTCCCTTTGATATGTCTTATGTCCATATCAAATTCACTTAGAAAAGACAACCATCTAGCTTGTCGAGCATTCAAATCTGTTTGAGAAAAGAAATACTTGAGACTAATATGATCAGTCATCAATGTAATTTTTTTTCCAAGGAGATAGTGTCGCCACATCTTCAAGGCATGAATTACAACAACCAATTCCAGATCATATACATTGTAATTCTGGTCATGCTTCTTGAGTTTTCTAGATCCATATCCAATAACAAAATTTTCTTGCAACAAAACTCCTCCAAATCCTTCTCTACATGCATCAGTACACACAACGAACTCTTTGTCAGGATCTGCAATCTTCAGTATAGGGGCTGTAGTGAGTTTTAATTTTAGTTGTTCAAAACTATTTTGGAATTTTCCAGTCCACTCAAATTTGACACCTTTTCTCTATGGTGAATTTATGGGATATGCTATTGTAGAAAATATTTCTACAAATCTTCGATAATAACCTGCAATTCCCATAAATGATCTCACTGCTGAAACATCAGTTGGCACCGGCCATTCTCTAATAGCCTTTATTTTCTCAGGGTCAACATCCAATCCTTGTTTAGAAATAATATGCCCCAATTATTGAATCTTATCTTTATAAAATTCATATTTACTGAATTTGGCATATAACTGGTTTTCCTTCAAAGTTTGCAAAACTATTCTTAAGCGTTCTTGGTGCTCTTCCTCACTTTTTGAATAAACCAGAATATCTTCTATGAACACTAGTACGAATTTATCCAAGTACTTATTCAAAACGCTGTTCATTAAGCACATAAAAGTGGAAGGGGCATTTTTCAAACCAAAAGGTAGGACTACAAATTCGTAGCGACCATACCTGGTTCGAAAAGTTGTTTTACTAATATCTTCTTCTTTAATTCTGATTTGGTGATCACCAGTCCTCAGATCAATCTTATAAAATATGGAAGCCCCTCTTACCTGGTCAAAAAGGTCATCAATTCTAGGAAATGGGTATCTGTTTTTAATTTTCAAATTATTCAGCTGACGATAGTCAATGCACATTCTAAAGGTTCTGTTGAGGCTACATTTTGTCTATTTTTCATCACCTCGTTACCCCTTTTTGGCCTAATTTGACACCTATAAACCCTCTTGTCCCTCTCCTAAGTCCTTAAACTGGCCAGACCTTCATCAACCATGGTTAAGGTAAAAGCAGTATAAGTAAAGTTGTTTCCACTATTCTATAGCTAGTATTAGGCATTTTTTTGTAATATGCTATTGTCAACTTATCAGTATGGGAAAAACAATGGATATATTGCACAATGTGTTGATTAGCTTGGAGGAATTTTTAGACAACCTACAATGGAGGTGCCAACATGGGAAGCTCCAGCTCAAGCCCTTGCTCAACAATTCTACATCCTTCTAGCACCTTGGCATAGTCAAGACTGGTGGAGGGCCAGCTGCTCATTCTACCGCATAGTGGAGTTCAATTCATTCAAAGATGATTTTTTTTATATATATATAGCTACAATGAGTTGTAATAAAAAATGTTAGTATGATTTATATCAGGAAGTGCCAATTTCATGTATTCCAGATCTCTGGTCTCCAATGTTTGCCATGTCATGGAACTGTTACTAAATTTATGATGTAAGCATGCCTATAAAGGCATAGAATCTCCTTTTGATGACAGAGGTTAATATAACGCATCCTTCAGTTGTCCATTCATGTGTGCTCTAGTGTTTAGAAGCAGAAATTGATTTAAAATGCCAGTGTGTTCTTCATTTCTTGAAGATTATCATAGGTGTGCTGAGTTTCTGAGAAGATTGTTGTAGGTTTGAATTAGTTTATAATTAGTCGGTTCAGTTCAGTAGAATAGCTAGAGGTAATTCTTAGTCACTATGTGGTTGAATTTGTAGTTGCAGCGTTAATCATTTTTACAGATATATTTTTGTTGGTTTGATTTACATTTTCCAGGCTTAGATTTGAATTGCAGAAATAATTTGTGAAAATCGATTTGGATTTACATTTTCAGGAATTTCAAATATTTAGATTACACCAGTGAATTGAATTTTGAGAGTCAATTTACGTTTAACAAAGTTTACATTTGTTGGGTTTCAAGAATTCGTGGATTTAAAATTGCAGAGTTCATCAAATTGTGGAAATATATTTTTAGCATAGGTCACATTTGCTGAAGTTTCAGGAATCTGGTGATTTAAAGTGAAAAGTTGATTCAATTGTGAAAATCGATTTGTGTTTGCTTGATTTACGTTTGCTTGGATTGCAGAATTTATTTTGAAGAACGATTTGGTTTTTTCTTGATCCATGTTGCTAGACTCCCACATATCAATGATTTAAATTACAGAGTTATTATCTTTAGAATCGATTTATGTTTCCATTTCTGTGATGTATATATGTCGGTTGATTTAAATTCTGGAGGGAAATTGTTTTGAAAAGTCAATCTTGAGAAATTGATGTGATGTAGTGTTAAATTCCCATATTGCATTGTAGAAGAGTAATCTCAGCACTAGTGGAATGTTGCCATAGTGGGAAATTGCATAGCTCTAGGATTATATTGGCAATGTCATTGTAATTATAACCCAAATCTAATTTCTCCCATATCAGTTGTGTTTTGATCTTCAATTCGCTGCATCAACATGCGTTTAGCGTTGAAACAGAGCTTGGGTACATACCGGGGAGTGTGTTAAAGGTAGTTCTGAGGTTATGTTCATAAATACAAGCCACAAGAATTGAACCTCAAGTGACTGTAACAAACATGAGGGTATAAGTTTCCACAAGTCTGAAAGGATAGGTGGAAATGAGTTGCTATAGGAAGACAGACTTTAGATGATAATGCAATCACAAATCCGAGCTGTTACAAACTCCAAATGATAGTTCACTGATTCGAGCTGCTACAAGTGGACAGATTCCAAATGGTAATCCACTGTAATTACAAATATGAGGTGTAAGGTTGTGTAGCTGGGATATGTGTTATCAGCTTTAGAGAACAAGTTGATGTGTGAAAGGCAGATCTTTGGTTTGCACACACTCAAATTTAATCTTTTTGCTAAATAAGATAGGGTGAAACATACAGGACTAAGATCAACTCCAGTGAAATAACATAGAATAGATTGCAAAGAGATTCAATAATGGGTGTTTTTACGTGTGCTGAATAAGTCCCGTACATTGAGTGACCTGTAGATGTGCATAGCCCAGATTGATGCCACTATGGTAGCAGAGAATTTTCATGATTTTGTTTGGATCTATTTCATTTTGATTTAAAGAAGAAGTGTTGGTTTGCATTTGAATTCGAGCTTACTGTTATTTAAAAGATAAACATAGAAGTATGAAATAGAGAGTGACAAATTATTTTGAGGTCTCAGACAGCAAGACATTTTTTGTCTGGTGTGTTGATTAGGTGGAAGAAAATGGATGATGCATAGAGTAGTTTCGAGTAGAGAACTTTCTCAATTCTTTTAGCATGTTTAAATTGGTTTTTGCAGATTGTTTTTTTTGCAGTTGCATTAGTGAGATCCCTTAGTGAAAGTATGTATTCCTTGAAAACAGAGTTTTAATTATCTTGGACTGATGTTTGGATTGGTTTCACAATTTCAATTCATAAAAGTAACGTAAGAATTAACTCTTGCAACCTAATTCGAAAGGAAATAATTTGTTGAACATTGAAACATTCTTGCAAAACATTGCCATGATAATGTTAACTGTGAAAACCAAGAGTTAAATTCATCTTTATCTCTGTTTTACACCTTGCTGTAACATGTGTTATTGCAGAATGACTATCATAATAGAAGCCGAAGTAATCTTACCTAAGCACAACTGGAGGATCGAAGGCTGTCATGACTGGAGTCTGTGTGAGAAATTGATATCCAAACCAGTGTGATGCTCCACTTTTCCACTTAACCCTATTATAGTGAAGTTGGCATGGAGTGTTGTTATCAGAAATAATTTGAGATATCATTTGTAATTACAAGTTTGCTGCGTGAAATGTGAGATCATTTATCAGTTCATTCAGATTAGAAACTCCTTTCAAAGTGTGACCTCTGAAAAGAAGAATTAGGATTTTCAATATTTCTCTTCAAGCAGTGAATCATTATTGATGTTGATTAGTAATGGTTTTGATTCCAGATTTAGATAGATAGAACGAATATTTATAACTAGTATTTGCTATGAATTGATTCATTTTCAAGGTGTGTGTTTATCGATGTTTTTGTGTGCCTCCGTTCTTGAATTAAACAACATAAGGAATCGTGCAAACTTCGACTCTAAGAGCTAAATCTTGAGATCACAGTAGAACTCATGTTTACGAGCCCGAGTTGATACATAAATATTGGTGAATTAATTCGATAGTTATTTCACACAACATTTTGGTTTCGTTGCCAGGGAGGCTGTAATTTCAATATTCAGGTAATCATTATTGTTTGAAGTTTCAGAGATCTTGTAGGACTGTCAGAGGGCGGGGAGAGTACGGTAAGACGTGAGTGAAGAACCACGCATCCAATTTTGTGGGGTTGCTCCAAATTCTGATTGATTACTGCTTGTTCTCAACTTTATTCTTATTTCCTTATGCATAGAAGTAGACCTAGGCATAATAAAGGTAGATTTATTTCTAGTTCTTAATTTCCTGAAAATTTTGGTTCGGTAAAAACTCCATTAAATAACCCTACTGATCGTTACACAGGTACTAAAAATGAAAAAGAGAGTACCAGTGGGAAGGAGATTTTGGATAGGGAACTTGAAAACCAAGAATAAATAAGGCTTTCCATTGGCTCTCTCTCCACTAACATCAGTGCCAATATGGCAAAAAATTAAGGTGAGAACAAAAAAAACGAGGGGAATCATGAATAAGAGGAAGGAACCACTTTCTTTGGAGGAAAAAGGAATGGATGGAGAGGATAAAACACTCATGGATCATGAGAGGGACCAGACAACGTGGACAAAGAAACTACCTTCAGGTTTCCTATCCTCGACATCACTAGGAATATCACAATGAAGAGCATTCCAATGACCTCCCTACCGCTCTTTTATGGTAAGTCCTCTAAGGATCCTGATGATTTTCTTTTCGAATTTGATATTTTGTGTAGAAGCTATAATTACTGCGATGATGCACACAAACTGAAACTGTTTCCAGCCACCCTGAATGATGTCGCACTTCGATGGTTTATGATCTTCAGGGAAAACACCATATACACTTGGGATGACATGAAATCTATATTCCTTAAGAAATATTAGGATTTATGCAAAACTAGGGACCTAAATGATATACTGAGAATGCAACAACTATATGATGAGAGCCTAGAAGAATATATTGAGCGCTTCCTGTATCATTTTCACAAATCCCGAGGATCCAATCTAGAGGAAAAAATGGTCATAACAGTATTTCTAAAGGGATTAAGAGACGAATGCATCGAGACTCTAAATCTCTTAAGTGGTGGGGATATTTACATAAAGTGTTTTGCTGAAATAGATGAACTTTGTCGAGCCTATTCTAGAAGCCAAGCTAAAGTAGGTAGGAAGTTGCGTGATAGTCTCCGAGACACTGAACCTAGACACCAGAAACCTGCTTCTACTAGTGTCAGTAGGGTCGAACTAGGGAACGTACTGGAAGACTTCAAAACTGATATCTTAAACACCATTGGCAACCAGCTCAACACAATGAAACATAAGAAGAAACAAGAAGACGAAAGGGCTACTATGGCAATATTTTGTCCCAGATGTAGGCAAAAAAGCATATGGAAAGAGAGTGTCCCATAAAAAGTACTGAGATTTGTGGAATTTGTGCCTTAGAACATGATACTGGTAAATGCCCTTCTCTTCCTGGTCTGCAGGCCACGTATAAAGGGAATGCTAAAAAAAATGATCCATCGCAAGAAAGTAAAAAGCCCTTTTGGAGAGGCCCCAATCAGAACATGTTCCCAAAACCTAGTCCCCAATGATATAGTCAAACGCAGCCCTACAACTTCTAGCCAACATATCCTCCTTGGGCTGCTCCTCAAACCCAAAACACCCCATGGAACCAGAACTGGAGGAAAAACCCTTATACCAACCCTTATCAGCCACAGAGCAAGTTCTATGCGCCCTACTCGGATATGCCAAGCACCCCGGCATATCAGCAAGAGTATAATCCTCATACCTATCAAGGGTACAACCCAACCATGCAATCCTATCAGCCAGGGTATAACCCTCCCACATTTCAACAACCATTGCTTCCATACCCTCCCTTGCATCAACTTTTACCTGCACCATCTGACCCATCATCATCTTCGCAGGCACCTCCAAACTCACCTCGCCCTACATTATTTCCTGCGCAACCTGTACCTAATCCAAACCACAATAGACCACCTCAACCTACATAAAACATAAACATCCGCCCCTGCCCTACATACATGATCACTACCATCCCCATAAACGAAATTCAGTTACAATCAGGGAAAACAATTAATAGTAGGAAATCAGTTGTTGTCATAGAGGAGAAGGTCCCAGCCACATCATCGAAAACCATATGCAAAATGAAAAACAAAAACAAATACAAGAAGAAGAATCAAATGAACCACCCTACCCAGAAAGACTCCTTGTAAAGAAGGAAGAGACTCCTTTGGAATATAACCTAGAAGATGAATTAAGGAATGTCTGCACTAAAATTCCACTCTTACAAGCTATCAGAGACATCCCTATTTATACCAAAAATATCAAGGATCTCTGCATCAAGAAGCCAAGTAGGAAAGGGCATAAGAACCAGAGCATAAAAATCATGAGCCAAATGTCCACCATAATTTCTGACTTGCCTGCGAAGTATCAGGACCCTGGGAATCCCATTGTCACCATTGAAATAAACAGAGTACTTCTGCCAAACACACTTGTAGACTTAGGGTGGAAATAAATGCCATGACATATGAGACTACAACATCTTTGCAGTTGCCAAGGCTTAAACCCACCCCCATCATTTTGGAAATGGCAGACAAATCCGTCATCAAACAATTAGGAACCCTAGAATACGTAGTGGTCACTATAGCTTCCTGGAAATACCCTATAGATTTTATCGTCATTTCTCCGAAAACCTGAAGACCTGGACATATTGTAGTTCTGGGATGCCCTTGGTTGGCAACTGTTGATGCCATCATAGGGTGCAGAAATGGAGAAATGATCATTTCCAATGGTTCCACTAGCCAAGCCTTGTCTATTTTCCCCCCTGCCCAAATAGCTGCCGAAGTACCATTATGGCTCGAGAGCCCCTACGGAGATGAAGACTGTATGTTTCCTTTGCTTACATTAGAACAATCTAGAGGTCTCCAGGAACAATCCGATGAACATATCTTGCACTAGTTTTTATCCCACAATTCTTGTATTTATTATCCGATTTATTTTAATGGTTACCACCATGTTTTCAGTGATGAGTTCCAGGAAGCCTGCCATCCAGCTGTGTTCGTATATTTTGCTGCAATAGAGGAGATTCGTGAACTCACTACAGAACCTGTGGAAATCACTGAAGGAAGAACCTTACACATCGGTGCCGAATTGACCACAGAACAAAAACAACAATTGATGGATATGATTTGTAAGAAATCTAGAGCATTCACTTGGGATTACCTTGACATGCGAGGCATCCATCCAGACATTTTCATCCATCACATTTACACTAACAAAGAGATGAGACCCGTCCGACAACCACCGAGACGAATGAACCCAACATTGAAAGAGATTTTCAAGGAAGAGCTCCAGAAACTCCTAGCTACGGGCTTCATCTATCCTATTTCAGACAGTATATGGGTGTCACCTTTGGTGGTGGTGCCAAAAAATAACGGCAAGTGGCGTATCTGCATTGACTACAGAGAACTAAACAAGGCTACATTGCGCGACTACTTCCCTCTGCCCTTAATTGATCAGGTACTTGACACACTCCCAGGTAAGAAATACTTCTCTTTTCTAGATGGGTGCAGTGGATATAATAAAAACCAGATAGCTGAAGAAGATCAGGAAAAGACCACATTTACATGCCCTTGGGGTACCTATGCATATAGAGTCCTCCCTTTTGGTCTTTGTAACGCCCCAACTACGTTTCAAAGAGCTGTACTCACCATTTTCTTTGATTTGGTTAATGACTGTGTAGAAGTCTACATGGATGACTTAACAGTCTATGGAGATGATTTTGGTCAAGCCTTGGCCAATCTAGAAAAGTATTGATTCGTTGTCAAGAAGAAAACTTGGCCCTTAGCAGTGACAAGTGCAGAATGATGCAAACAAAGGGAATCTTTCTGGGTCATCATGTGTCATTAGAAGGAATCAAAGTTGATCCAACAAAAATTGAGGTAATCTCACATATTCCCATTCCTAGTTCGCAAAAAGAGGTAAGAACTTTTCTGGGCCATGCAGGTTATTATCATCGCTTTATCGAGAATTTTACTAATATTGCAACACCATTATTTAAGTTATTAACTAAAGATGTTGACTTTGTATGGAATTTCAACTGTCAACAGGCCTTTCAGATACTAAAAGACAGATTGTCTATCGCTCCGGTGTTGAGAGGACCAAACTGGTCCCTGCCATTTCACAGATGTACCGACGCTTCAGACATTGCACTAGGAGAAATTTTGGGACAAAGGGAAGATCACTATCCTTATGCTATCTATTTTATTAGCAAAAATATTTCCCCTGTCGAATTAAACTATATAGTCACTAAGAAAGAATTGTTAGTAGTTGTGCATACCATTGGGAAGTTTAGACATTACATTACCGGTTATGAGACTTTTGTCCATACTGATCATTCTGCCATTAGGTTTTTAATGAATAAACAAATTAAAAATGTTAGAATAACTAGATGGTTGTTGCTTTTGGAAGAATTTAATATAACTATCATCAATAGGTGTCACATCTCCAGTTTTAAGAAATTTTTTTTTTTTTTCGAACAGCCTGGGGTTGTTTCCCTCTGCTCCCCTAACTATTGTAAAGATAGTTTCATATTTTTACTCTAATGTTCTTTTGACATAATCTCCTCTAATACTTTCCACCTGCATAAAATATTGAGCACTCCATCTATTGAGCACTCCATCTATATATATATATATATATATATATATATATATATATCCTTTGACAATAATAAGGGATGGTCTTCTTCTTTTTTTCTCATACTATATCCATGGCTTAGGTGGATTTATATAACTTTTACAATCCTATATTAACCCTTTTTAACTTCCACTCATACCTTGTTGCATCCCCCATACTTCATACATATGTCTATGTCTCCTCATATATATAGATAGAGCTAATATTATTAATACACACATATGAGTGTAATACTTTCGGTGTCACATATTTTACATACAAATTAATAATAATAATAACCCGAGGAACATCTATATACCGATCGCCTTTAGACATATATATATTGTATGTGCGTTCAATCCTTGTTCAATCCTTGTTATAAAATCGAATCGCTGTTTTGCATGTAATTAACTATCTTGCTATTACGAATTATATTTGACTCGCACACATATTCATACATCACTCTATCCTTATCTATGTTTCTACATTCTTTGCAAAACCCTTTTGAACGTCGTAATTAATACACGTTAATATATAGATACCCTAAACCGGCACGCTATTCTCTCTTCAGACTTCAGTCTTGAGGTAAGTCAAATGGCGTTAGGTAATTTCACCTCGGCGTATGCAGTACTTATCATATAATAATTTTGACTGAAAACTATACACAGCTCGGTGTGGTTGACCGCCGTATGGGGACGTGGTTGCGTTATTAAATTTTATTATGGTTGAAACGTGACTAACCCAGTCGGATTTCTGTATTCTCATGTAACAGATGGGTCACGGCTTGGCGTAGGTTACATAGATCTAAGTTGTAGCAGGATGATCATCGGCGCGTCACTCTGCCCAAGCTCCCGGACAATGACAGGATACCATTTTTGATCAACGCGTCGTGGTTTCATATGTAAGTACACAGTAGATGTATATTTTATATTTTCGTGTAAGCCGTCTGGTAGAAAACTCAGTTCAAGGGTTTTGCGTGTAACTTATGATGGTCACGCTGTTTGGGCTTTGTTGCAGGTGTAGGAATACGCACTGGAGCGAGAAATTTAGCCAGAGGCAGAGTATGCTGTCCCCTTTCCTTGAAGACTCGACAGATGGATTTGAATAGACAATTCAAGCGGCTCCAGGGCCGGAAAGCGCCGCACTTCCATTATGGCAGTCGTTGGCATTAGGGTAATTCGATACCTCCAGCGTATGACTCCATACCTCCCCGGCTCAGCTGATTATTACCTAGTACCGTACTCCTGATACGTTGCATCTGCTCCATCCCTCTCGTGGTTTGCTGCAGCTCTTGAGCAGATCGATTAGGTTTTTCGGGTGCGCCTTAAATTGCTTTCGCGTGAGAACTTCACATTTCTTTCCACTGTGCTTGTTGTTTTATTTTTTTTTTAGTGTCGACTCTGCGATGGAGAGTGCGCAGAGGCTGTAGCATATCGGGTTACCTCGAGACAGAGCGTTAGCCGGTATTTCTTGGCCGTGCTCGAATCATCTCTGTTCTCGGTCTAGTTCGTTTGCTTTCAGCAAGCTACCCTCTCAGTATTTCCTATATTACGATGTGGCCTCTGTTAGAGCGTCTGCAGAGGGAGTAAACTCTACTCTCACTCCTCTGTTTGACCTCAGCGAATTTGGGCGATAAGTTTCTTCTTTATCAAATTTCCGTATTATAAATGTGTCATCCGAGGTTAGGGCACCGGTGATGATATATCGGTTGTCCCCCTTTTGGAACACTACATCAAGGCGTTTCTGGATATGCAAATACCTTTTTCTCTGTTATATGGGTTGCGTGTAGTCCAGCTTAATCGACCTCAGTCGAATCCCTGCTGTCGACCAGCACGGTGGTTGAGTTGTTTCAGGATTTGACTTCTACATACCTAACTCAGAGATGCCGCGGCCATCATGGCATTGGCTTGATAAACTTTTTTTTTTTTTTTTTTGGCATTCTTTATCCAGGACAATGAATCGATCATGGCCCGTAAGAATTCGGCTATCAGTTTTCTGAAGCGCTGTTAATATATTTCATGTTAGCGTAGGTTGATTTTGGTGCATATCTCTTTGCTTTCTTTCCACCCGAGATCTGCCTATACGCAATCAGCGTCCATAGTTATTTGTTGACCTTTACTTAATCACATAGATACATATATTGGAGTGAGGGTCGAATGACTATGTTCGAGCTCTCGGCGCCTTCTGGTTTAATTTGTTATTTCTTATAATTTGTTATTTATAAGTTTCAGTTATATTTAACCCTGCTATTTAAATGCGTCAGGGTTTGATTTCTATACATAGATTCTTCCACGTTCTTTGTTCATCATTGTTTTGAATTTATTACCACGAATCCTAGACCGCCGTGCGCGTATAATTTTCTTTTCTCTTGTTTGATAGTTCATGCAGAAGGTAAATATACTACTAATGTTAGAACTATGGCCCACGGCCGTTGTAAACGATCTGGATGAATATATATATATATGTCCATAAGAATGTTCTATTGACATCGCGCCCTATAGGTATATGCTCGAATTACTTCTCGACTGTAATATTAGGTTCAACATTTAAAAGTAGATATTCAATTTTTAATATGCCGTGTACGTGCTATGAGTGTTATAGTCTTTTATATAAATTTGAGCTTCTTTTAGGAATAAACAATGTCTCTCTTCACCATCTAACATATTTGCTTTTCTTCTAAGGTGTTGTATAAATTTCAGGTCTGCCAAGACAATTATTCCGTCTGACATTGAAGCATAAGACTTAATCATTTGGCATAAGTATGAGACATGTTAACATTCAACTCGGTGCCTTTAGACTTCAACCGTATGTTTTTTTTTTTTTTAGGACCTTAAATATAAATGGAATCTTTGTGAAGGAAAGTTTATTCCAAGACTCAAGATAGATTTAGATGTAAAAACTACACACTTATGAATATTATAAAAATTTTACTATAGAGTAAGGTTACTCACTTCCTAACCTACTTATAAGCACATAATGCCACCTGGGTATTTATGTATGTATTCAATAGTCATTATGTGGCATAATTGTATTATACATTAGTCTTGACTATGATGCTTAAATCAAGAATTTGAAATGGATTTTAGAACATAATGTGCTCTACAATTACTATACATGATATATTCTTCTGTAGCATAGAATTTCTTTGAAAGCTGGAAATTGTTGACATGTAAACTCCTGCATCTTTGATTTACTTTGATGATGTCTCTAGATCCACTTTTCTGGCATAAGTTCCAGTATCCAAATTTATTGTATTTACTTCCAGCAGTTAGTCTTTTATACAAGGTAACTCTAGTGCTGCTATATTGTTACTCTAGCAGACTCATAATCATAAAATATCACAATTGTGTCTACAGGAACCAATCAGTACTTAATCATCCATAGAGTTTAAGTAACTTCAGATTTAAACCAACATTGGTTTAGAGATTCTGGAGTTTCTATTCTAGGGATTTTCTGGTCTACAACCAAACAGAATCTGGAGGGTGAATTCCTAAGGATGGATTCTATTAAATGTAGTACAAATTTTTCTCCTTGCCATAAAATAAAATCCTATATGTAGCCAATTCATACTGTAAGAAGACATAGTACCAAGAATTTCAGAACATACCACAAAATCTGCAAAGTGACCAACCTCCCAACCTTAGAGTCCTCTTTATCTCCTAGGACTCACCCCCGAGCAGAGATCACCTCCTAGAACAGATCAACCTCTGATCTGCCTAGGAGCAGCTTATTTAAGCTCATAATTCCCCAAAGCATGTTTCTAATTCTGTGTCCAGAATAGCAGGATGCTTTCTTTCTCGTTTAGCCTAGGCTTCCCATCTTGGGATTCTTTAAAGCTGCTTTAAGCTTTTCCTCAGCTTTTCCAGCTTTTTCTCACCTCTTCCCAACTACTCCTCTTCATTGGGGAAATTTAGATTCCTCCTCAAATCTAAATTAATTTCTTTCAAGGATTTTTTTGAAAGATTTTTGGGGATTTGTTGCCTTATCCATCCTCATGGATTTGGCAAGTGATCTCAAATTCTCTTTTTGGTCAAAATGCACAACCATTTTATTTATTTCCTCAAATAAAATATGCAAATACATTCAGACCATACTCATCCCTTGGGGTCCACCCCCTTAGGATTAAAGTTCAAATGTCTAATTTTTAAAAATTCATCACACAAATTGGGGGTGTTACAATAGGCCTGGAAGGGATAACCTAGCAGCTGACTTTTTGTCTCGTTTGAATATTAGACAGGGAAGAACGACAACTCCGGTACTTGATGAATTCCCAGACGAAGCACTATTTTCCATTTCTGCCATCACTCCTTGGTTTGCTAATATTGCAAACTATTTGGTATCAGGGAAATTACCACAGAGCATGTCTGCCAGAGAAAAACATAATATTATACAACGCAGTGCAAATTATTCCTAGATTGAGGGAGACTTGTTTTACACAGGACCAGACCTGATCATGAGGTGGTGTGTGCGGGAAGATTAAATGTATGATGTCTTGAGAGCCTCCCACAATGAGCCTTGCGGGGGGAATTTCGCCGACAAAATAACCACGTACAAATTTCTCCGTACAGGGTATTATTGGCCCTCGCTCTTTGAAGATGCCAAGAAATTTGTCTCCAGCTATGATGCTTGCCAGTGGATGGGAAGGCCAGTTTCCTTTGACGAAATGCCTCTTCAAACTCAAATAGCCATTGAACCATTCGAGAAGTGGGCATTGGATTTTGTAGGGCCCATCTCTTTGATGTCGAAGAAAAATAAATACATTTTGGTATGCACCGATTACGTCACCAAGTGGGTGGAAGAGAAAGCATTATACGCTGCCATGGAGAAGGAAGTAGTAGAGTTTCTATTTGAAGACGTTTTCACGAGATTCGGTGTACCACGTGATATTGTCATAGACCAAGGTACACAATTCACATCAAAATTGGTCAAGGCACTCACTGAAAAATATCAGATTAAGCATCGTAGATCTACCCCCTACCACCCTCAAGCTAATGGGCAAGTAGAGTCCACAAATAAATTCTTGGAGTCCATCCTCAGGAAAATTTTTCAACTACACCATAAGGACTGGGCGAACAAGCTATTGGAAGCCTTATGGGCTTACAAGATTACCTAGAGAAATGTGACGGGACACACCCCATACGAGCTAGTCTATGGGAAACAGGTAATTTTTCCCATTGAATTCCAAGTGAAGACATTCAGGACAACTGCCGAATTGGGAATGAATTTTACTGAAGCCCAAGAGTGGATATTGATGCAAATAAATGAGCTTGATGAGATCTGACAGGACACATACTACAAAACCTTGCTGGTACAAGATCAAAGAGCCAGATGGCATGATAAATTCATCAAAAAGAAAGTCTTCCGTGCCGGCGACTGGGCCCTGTTGTATGACAGTAAGTTCAAACACTTCAAGGGTAAGTTTTCTACTCACTTTTTAGGACCCTATGAAGTAGTTGAAGTCTTTGATAATGGGTCAGTACGTATTAAAACCATTGATAATGAGCAGACTTCCTTTGTGGTGAATGGCCATCGGCTAAAAGTTTATCATAAACCGCTCTCACATGATTTGTTTTTACAGGACATTCAGAAGGATCTAGGACTAGAGCTGGTTCATGGAAATGACCAGCCTCTTGCTGGATCAGTTGATTGATTTTTTATTATCTATTTATATATATATATATATATATATATATATAGATTAACCAGTGGACTATCAATTTCCATATCTACAGGTGGTTCTCCCCACAGTCCATGTAGAATAAAGGAGAAATTTAGCAGGAGTGGGTTTATTCCTTTATCCAGGCCCACCGGATTACTTATGGAAAAGGAACAGTTGGAGTCTTCTTTAGATGTCTTCAGAATCTCGAAAAATGAAGCTCTCGAGCACCGACTGATCCAGGCTCGTAAAATTTATGGACCAGTGGAATTTTAGGGATTCCTTGGGCATAGAATTATTTTTTTCCGGGCCCAACGAAATATCTATAGAAAAGAAACCCCCTGGAGTCTTCTATGGAAACTCGTACCTTTGGAAGATGAAATCTCCTCCGCATCCTTCTTCACGACATTTCGCGTTCTTACAGAAATGCCGTTGTGCACTTGTCATTCCAGCCTGGATAAAATCCATGAGATGGTGAATAGGTTCCAGCCCCACCTCACAAAACTGGGTGGCACATTGTCAGAGAGATTGGAGGTTCTATGTTCTATCCTGGATTTGTCATCTTTGTACCTGGACATTCACTATTGGACCAAAATCTTCACTTGGAAATCTGCTGTCCAAAAGCTACAGTATGATCATAAATGATCTATGGTACAAGTGAACTGTGCATAGTTCTATTTCTGACAGCAGTAAAAGCCCTGGAATTGCAGCTCAAGTCTAAAAGTCTGATTGATCTAGACATTATTACTTATTATAAATTTTACTGTTAAGCATGATCATCTTGGTAGCAGAAGCTACAACTCAAACAACAGACCAGCTCCTGTATTAACAAAAGGTGATGCTATTTCCATTCCCAAAATCATTTAAGTGACAAGGTATGTGCTTAAATCTTCTTAATCTAGTTATAAGTAGTGTAAATAATTACTCCAAGTACATGTTGTTTACCACGTTCCCTTGCACCTCATCCCCGTATTTGCTACTCCCTCTCCCTTATCTTCTCCCCAATTTCCTTCATCTCCCTCATCTTCACATCAGTTTCAGCTCCCAGATAATATTGCCCAAGATATACATGCTTTTACCCCTACCCCTGCTTCTATAAGCCCAGAACAGCAGGGTCCTTTCCCAATGCAGGGTATGGTCCACATGCCAGATGAAGGTCATCCTCAACAGTCAACAATCACAGCAGAGATATCAGCCCCTCTCAATAAATAAATAAATAAAAACATATAATATATATATATATATATTAAAAAAAAAGAAAAAAGAAAAAAGAAAAATCAAAATATAATTCAGGGAGAAGGACAAGTGCTAGAAGACTGGCTACACAGTTCACAAATTCTCCACTGTATTCAGAAGTGGAGAAGTTTGCCCAAGCAACTAATTTTTAACTGACCATGATGACTTTGGAGGTATGAGGACATGCCTCTACGTCTGACCGTGGGAGATGTTAAGGCCATGAGGCTAATTTTTGTCTATTTTTCATTACCTCCTTAGCCCATTTTTGGCCTAGTTTGACACCTATAAACCCTCTTGTCCCTCTCCTAAGTCCCTAAATTGGCCAGACATTCATCAACCACAGTTAAAGGTAAAAGCAATACAAGTAGAGTTGTTTCCACTATTCTATAGCTAGTCTTAGGAATTTTTTTGTAATATGCTATTGTCAACTTATCACTATGGGCAGAACAATGGATATATTGCAGAATGTGTTGATTAGCTTGGAGGAATTTTCAGACAGCCTATAATGGAGGTGCCAACATGGGAAACTCCAGCTCAAGCCCTTGCTCAGAAATTCAACGTCCTTCTAGCACTTTCGCATAGTCAAAACTGGTGGAGGGCTAGCTGGCCATTCTACAGCATAGTGGAGTTCGATTCATTCAAAGAAGATTTTTTTTTTTCTATATTGCTGAATCAGTTGTAATAAAAGCTGTCAGTATGATTTAGATCATAAAGTGCCAATTTTGTGGATTCCAGATCTCTGGTCTCCAACTTTTGCCATGTCATGGAACTGTTACTAAATTTACGATGCAAGCATGCCTATAAAGGCAGAGACTCGCCTTTTGATGATAGAGGTTAATATAACACATCGTTCAGATGTCCATTCATGTGTGCTCTGGTGTTTAGAAGAAGAAATCGATTTAAAATGTCAGTGTGTTCTTGATTGCTCGAATATTATCATAGGTGTGCTGAGTTTCTGAGAAGATTGCTGTAGGTGTGAATTAGTTTTTAAACAACGTTTTCCCGGGTGTGGCAAGGGCCCACCACAGTCAGTTCAGTTTGGTAGAATAGCTAGAGGTAATTCTTAGTCACTATGTGGTTGAATTTGTATTTGCAGCATTAATCATTTTTACAGATCGATTTGTGTTGGTTTTATTTACATTTGCAAGGCTCAGATTTGAATTGTAGAATTAATTTGTGAAAATTGATTTGGATTTACATTTTCCAAAATTTCAAAGATTTAGATTACACGAGTCAATTAAATTGTGAGAGTCAATTTATGTTTAACAGAGTTTACATTTGTTGGGTTTCAAGAATTCATGGATTTAGAATTGCAGAGTTCATCAAATTGTGGAAATCGATTTTTAGCATAGGTCACGTTTGCTGAAGTTTCAGGAATCTGGTCATTTAAAGTGTAAATTTGATTCAATTGTGAAAATCAATTTGTGTTTCCTTGATTTAGGTTTGCTTTGATTGCAGAATTTATTTTGAAGAACGATTTGGTTTTTGCTTGATCCATGTTGCTAGACTCGCAGATATCAATGATTTAAATTACAGAGTTATTGTCTTTGGAATCGATTTATGTTTCCATTGCTATGGTGTATAGATTTCAGCTGATTTAAATTCCAGAGGGAAATTATTTTCAAAAGTCAATCTTGAGAAATTGATGTGCTGTAGTGTTAAATTCCCAGATTGCATCGTAGAAGAGAAATCTCAGCACTAGTGAAACGTTGCCATAGGGGGCAATTGCATAGCTCCAGGATTTGATTGGAAATCTCATTGTAATTATAACCCAAATATAATTTCTACCATATCAATTGTGTTCTGATCTTAAATTCGTTGCATCAACATGGGTTCAACGTTGAAAAAGAGCTTGGGTACATACCGGGGAGTGTGTTAAAGGTAGGTCTGAGGTTATGTTCATAAATCCAAGCCACAAGAATTGAACCTCAAGTGACTGTAACAAACATGAGCGTATAATTTTCCACAAGTCTGGAAGGATAGGTGGCAGTGGGTTGCTACAGGAAGACAGACTTTAGATGATAATGCAATCACAAATCTGAGCTGTTACAAACGCCAAATGATAGTTCACTGATCCGAGATACTACAAGTGGATAGATTCCAAATGCTAATCCACTATAATTACAAATTTGAGGTGTAAGGTTGTGTAGCCGGGATTCATGTTATTAGCTTTAGAGAACAAGTTGCTGTGTGAAAGGCAGATCTTTGGTTTGGACACACTCAAATTTAATCTTTCTGCTGAATAAGCTAGGGTGAAACATGCAGGACTAAGATCAACTCCAGTGAGAGAACATAAAATAGATTGCAAAGAGATTCGATAATGGGTGTTTTTATGTGTGTTGAATAAGTCTCGTACATTGAGTGACCTGTAGATGTGCATAGCCTAGATTGATCCCACTATGGCAGCAGAGAATTGTCATGATTTTTTTTGGATCCATTTCATTCTGATTTAAAGAAGTAGTGTTGGTTTGCATTTTAATTCGAGCTTACTGTTATTTAAAAGATCAACATAGAAGTATGAAATAGAGAGTGAAAAATTCTTTTGAAGTCTTAGATAGCAAGACATTTTGTGTCTAGTGTGTTGATTAGGTGGAAGAAAATGGATGATGCATACAGTAGTTTCGAGCAGAGAACTTTCTCCATTCTTTTAGCATGTTTAAATTGGTATTTGAAGTTTTTTTTTTTTGCAGTTTAATTAGTGAGATCCCTTAGTGAAAGCGTGTATTCCTTGAAAACAGAGTTTTAATTAGCTTGGACTCATGTTTGGATTGGTTTCACAATTTCAATCCACAAAAGTAACAGAAGAATTAACTCTTGCAACCTAATTTGAAAGGCAATCATTTGTTGAACATTGAAACCTTCTTACAAAACATCGTCGTGATAATGTCAACTGTGAAAAACAAGAGTTAAATTCATCTTTGTCTCTATTTTACACCTTGCTATGACATGTGTTATTGTAGAATTACTATCATAATAGAAGCCGAAGTAATCTTACCTAAGCGCAACTAGAAAATTGTAATTCAAAACTGATACCCAGAGAATAGTTGCACACTCCGATAGCTTGAGTCTGATGTAATTTGGTTTGCCAAGTAGAAATTAAAATTTACAAGAGTAAGTGACATATGTATACATTGGAGGATTGAAGGTTGTCATGACTGGAGTCTATGTGAGAAATTGATATCCAAACCAGTGTGATGCTGCACTTTTCCACTTAACCCTAGTATAGTGAAGTTGGCATGAGTGTTGTTATCGGAAATAGTTTGAGATATCATTTGTAATTACAAGTTTCCTGCGTGAAATGTGAGATCATTTATTGGTTCATTCAGATTAGAATCTCCTTTCAAAGTGTGACCTCTGAAAAGCAGAATTAGAGTTTTTAAGATTTCTCTTGAAGCAGTGAATCATTATTGATGTTGATTAGTAATGGTTTTGATTCCAGATTTAGATAGATAGAAGGAAGATTTCTAACTAGGATTTTCTATGAATTGATTCATTTTCAAGGTGTGTGTTTATCAATGTTTTTGTGTGCCCACATTCTTGAATTAAACAGCATAAGGAATCGTGCAAAATTCGACTCTAAGAGCTAAATCTTGAGAGCGCATTACAGCTCGTCTTTACGAGCCAAAGTTGATAAATAAATATTGGTGAATTAATTCGAGAGTTATTTCACACAACAGGTTCCATCCTTCTTTTCCACGAACAACACCGGTGCTCCCCAAGGAGACACACTTTATCTGATATAACCTTTATCCAACAATTCTTTCAATTGCATTTTCAACTCCATGAGTTCAGGGGGGCTCATCCGATAAGGGTCTTTGGAAACAGGTGTTGCTCTAGGCACCAAATCGATGGAAAATTCAATATTTCTTTTGGGGGGGAGATGAGGAATCTCATCTGGAAAAACTTCCTTAAACTCTCTTACCACTGGCAGAGTGTCCAGCAGGTTTTCTTTAGGTTGCTATCCTAATTCTTCAACATGTACAACATATACTTGATATCCTTTCCTAGTTGTTCTTTTTACTTGCAGAGCTGATATTTGTCTTACAGAAATTGTTTTTGGTTTTCCTTTGAGTATAAATGGTCTCCCTTCCTCATCTATGCAATACAGAGTTTTATCCCAATAGTTCGTCATATCCTTTCTCTTTTCTAACCAGTCCATTCCTATCAGCAAATCATAGGAGCCTAAGGGAAAAATGTTTAAATTTACTTCTATTTGGAAATCAGTTAATTTAATTTTTGTTTGAGGTCAGTTATGAGTTACTTTTCTCTTGGTGCCAGTGGCTAACTAGACCAACCAAGACTGCTGAAATTTTTCAGTTTTGAGATTTCATTTCTCTACAACTTGTGGACTAATGTAAATCCAATAAGGACCCAAATCAATCAAAAATGTAACAGATTGGTCAGCAATCTTACCTTCCATCTCGAACATAGTAGCTTGGTGTTCTTCTTGTCGGTTCTCCAATGCTACACTAATAGTGGGTATATCCTTTGCTATATCGTTCACTGTAGTAGCTTCTCGATCCCTCATAATCATCTGAATATTTCAAGGTGGACATTCCCTCAACCAATGAGGTTCTCCACAGCCCCAACATTTCAAAGGCTCCTGCATTTTCACTGTTCCTTCTTTCTTGTTATCTCCCTCTAGCTGTTTTGAACCAACTTGGGACAGTGTAGTTTTACTTTCTTTTGGTTTATTAAATTTTTTCCGTTGATGATCCCTACCAAAGTTCTTGAAGTAAGCTGGTTTATTTTTCTTTCCTTTGAACTCACCCTTGTTTACTCAGCTTTTCCAATGCTCACCCTTAACTTTAAACTGTTGGTAGCATAATCTAGCTTCCCTCATCGCTTCATCCATAGTTTTTGGATTATCAAAGTCTATTTTCTCGTTGTACACAGTAGGCAAAAAATTCAAAAACCTTTGTACCTTTGCCTTCTCTTCACAAATATAAGGAACATACCTTAATAGATTTGTAATCTTTGTGACAAACTCATCTATGGTGAGCTGTCCCAATCTGAGTTTGTGAAACTCCTTTACTTTATCATCATAATAACGTTCGTTCAGATAGCGGTTTTTAAACTTGACTTGGAAATCTTCCCAAGTCACTTTTTTTTCATCAATGGCATGGACCATTTTAGTCTCCTCCCACCACAAGGTAGCCTTACCATACAACTGGTAGACAGTTAACCTAGCCTTCAGATTGCTCTCGTATTCATAGACATGAAAATAATTAATCATATTCAACAGCCATGCCTCAGCATCTTCCTCCTTCTCCCCATCATAGGAGGGAGGCTTAATTTTTTGGAATTCCCCTTGTAATTCCTTCCTCTCTTTAGACTGATGTCTAGTAGTGTCATATTCCTCAAAATCATCTGAGAACTTGCCTTTCTTCCTCTTTCTGAAACCTTCACCTTCTTGGCTGTTCAATGAAGTCAGTTCTCTTATGAGATTTTCCTTCTCCTCACTCGCTAATGATAGCCTGTCATTCTGGCTTCTTAGCTCAGCCATTTCCCATTGCAACCTGTGCAACATATTCATCAAAGGAGCATTGGGATTTGGCGTGTTATCTCCATCACCAAGATCAACATAAATTTAGTCTCCTTTAGCCATTGACTATTCAGTTCCAGTATCACTGTACACTAAACAAAACATCATCAGTGAGACCAATTTTTCTCAAAAACAATAATTTACACAGTGAGCACAACAAGAACCCAGTTTTTCCAACATGGGCTCTAATACCATTTGTAACATCCCTCATACCTCAACATTTTTTATTTTTTATTTTTATTTCTTTTATATAGCTTGATATATACCTTCTTGGTAAATTCTCTATATACCTTAATTTAATCTTACTCAGATTTAATATAATCTCGTTTAATATACACTAACTAACTTTCATTGTATAGATTGCTATAGAAGAGTCTCCATGTCATTTAAATTTCTCCACCACTCCTATACAACTTAATATTAGCAACTTACCTTCCCATAATTGTTTTACATATATTGAATTTATATATTTTTTTCTAACCCATGCACTTATTTTATACCAACCTTTTTAAATCAAATTCCTCCTACTTTTTTTCCAACTTCACCATTAATTACTCTATAGTTTGGGCAATCCTTCTCTTATGATACCATATGTGTCTGGACGTGTGCCTTCATTAGCATATAATTCTCTTATGGAGGGGATTTTCAAATGTTGGCATAGCATAGAGTTTCAAATTCGAACGTTGTTTTCATTAATTACCTTATGGTATCCCATCGGTATATATATACAACATGCATATTTCATGTTCAACTGCTTAAGTGATGTCCTTTTCCTGACACATATATTAATTTTTATTTTTGTTTGATTTGCCACACAAGTACGTTGGATTAAACCCAGCCATTATTCAGACTTCTCAAGCCACTAAACTTGATGAACTTGATGGTTTGTACATTACGGACCTAAGTTCACCTTAAATTCCTATCCACTAGAGTACTCTTGACTTTTAATGTGAATCGATTCATATCATATCACAGAGATTGTCGTCGATCCTTGTGAGGACTGACATATGTTCGACACTTGGAGGAATAGATTTACTTAGGGTTATGACTTTCGATTTCTCATTCATTTCTCTATTCATAATTTTGTTTATGTGACGATTATTTGTGGATTTCACTTTGTGAAAAGAGTTGGCCATTCTATGGACTCAAGGAAAACCAAGGCATCAATGCGGACTTCATTCTACGCAGAGGTATGAAGAAGCTGTCTCTCCAAACTCTGTTGGATACGTTCCACAAGTCCCATTTATCTATTTATTGTTCATATTCATTTTTGTTATGGGATTGATAAATTTCCCGAAGACTCTTTTGTATTTTATAGAGATAATTCCTTTCACTCTCGTTAACGTAAATATAACGGGTCGATGTCCTGGTTTAAAGAGGTTTTGCTTCACAAGCCAATTCGACTATTAATGTTCTTTCAGTGTTAATTTGTGCGGATGCATTTTATCATGTATGTCTATATATAAGTTAATTGATATGAGGCGATGAATTTCATCCTCAGGATTCAACGTTTGCCTTCCATACACTCGTGAGGCAATTGAGGCAAAGTCCTCGTCCTCATCGAAATTTGTTCGTGAGCTTTTCGCCCAACTTGTCTCGGTATGGGTATGCTTTACACTGTATCACTGTAGAAACCTTTCGCATAAACTACTGAGATTTTATTTGTATCGATACTTATGCCATTAAATATCCATTCAATATTTCTAGGTTGACGTTTCTCATGACATTTAGCATTTTGGCTCAGGTATCTCAATCTTCTTATGTCATTTCTTAATCATTCACTTGTCTCCTATTTTGTTTTTTTATGATTCTGTTAACTTATTTTTCATATACGTTTCATTTGGAGACTAATTCATTGTTCTGTGGCCGTTATATATGTTAGAAGTAAGCCTTTGATATCGGCTTCATGTCTATGGTTCCTCGAACACTCTTTTTAGTTCTCATTGGAGAATTTGTAATCCATCCCTCTCTTCTACAGGTCGGTACTTCCCCAATGACTTCACGCAAGTGTCACCTCGTTGCCTTGGCAACGATTTATTTAAAATTTGTCTTATATAGCTCAATGTATAATACTATCGACCCATTTATATTTTTATTCTTTGATGTTATAACATAGAGGATTTTATATCCGTCGACTTGGATTTTGGTGGTTCCTAAAAATTCATTACAAATTTTTTTTTTCGGTGTATTGTTCTCAGGGTACGAACTGATAAATTTTATATGCACCATTATGCTCATTTTAGTTATGCTCCCGATGCATAATTATTTCTGTGGTTCATAATTGGTTTCCCATCTTAATTATTTTTAAAACAACTCTATAGATAGTATACATATTTTCTATGTACTATCAAACCTCAAATCTTTTGTTTCCTTGTTGGTAATTCTAGATATTTTTAACATATTAGTGGGATGCCAATTTACTTATGTGATATCCAAGGCTATATAATTCTATGAACTCTGGCAGCTTAAATAAACTATGTCCAGGTATATGAATATATGGTTATCATTTCAGGAATGCATTAAAATTTTGTGCATCTATAAATAAAATTGACAATTTCGCATCTAATTAATAGAAATTTTTTTTTCTATTATTCTGCCCGAAAATCAATATACAGAATAGGCCATAATAGGGAATTTGTTAGATATTTCACTTCCAGTCTTCTGCCCACATTGCAGATATAAAATATACCTATTAACATTTAATTTTAATGTGCAGACTTTAGTTTAATATACATAAATGCAAACTTGTTTAAAGGTAATCTACTGATTTAACATTATACAATCTGCATACATGGTCTGTTTTTATCAAATGTAAAATTTATTTACATTATTCTTGCTATTTAAGTAATTTTGGGGTACTATAGTCCTCTATAATTTCACCTATACAGTCTTTATTTCCATAGCACATAACCTTATTAGATTTCATCATTGCCTAAATGAAACAAATTTGAAGTATGTCTAGTTTCAATTATATCTATTACATATAAAGGTGTCCTTCTCTCTTTTCATATATGCAATAGTTATTTTATTAGTTCAGAAGCAAATTCAAGTTAAAAAACTAAATCATCTTCGGGCTAAAATGTATCCTCGGATTTAAACCAATATTGGTTTAGATACTCTGATGGATTCTCCCCACCGATTTTATTCCTACAACTATACAAAGTTGAGAGGATTAATTTCTTATAACCAGTTCTGTCAAATGTAAGGAATAACAAATTCAGAATTTTAATCTAACTAACATCAGCAACCTCTAACCATATTGCACAATAACAGGTATTTGAAACATTCATAAAAAATTTATTGAAATACCACATCTGCAATTGACCAACCTCCCAACCTTAGAGTTCTTCTGTCTCCGGAACTCACCCCCAAGCTGAGATCATCTCCTAGAATAGACCAACCCCAATCTGTTCTGGAGTAGCTTATTTAACCTTATGCTCCCCAAAGCCTGTTTCTAATTCTGCGTCTAGAATTACAGGATGTGTTTATTCCTGTTTGCCTAGGCTTCCCTTTTGAGGGACTTTAAAGCTGCTTTCTTCTTTTCCGGTTTTTTACCTCTTCCCAAATACCCTCCACATCATTGGGGAAATCTAGATTTTTCCTCAAAAATATAAATTAGAAATAAATTCTTTCGAGGATTTTTTTTTGAAAGATTTTGGGGAAAGTCTTAGCCTGTTTCCATATCTCATGGATTTGGCAAGTGATCTCAAAAATCTCATTTGGTCAATATGCACAGAAATATTTAATTTATTTTTCAAAATTAAAATAATTAATTACATTCACACCATAGCTATCCATTGGGGTCGACTTCCCTTTGGATTTAATTTCAAATTTCTAACTTGAAAATCATAAAACTAGGGGTGTTGCACATCTAAATAAATTTGGTCATGGGTGAGAATTTTTATTAGATTTGACTCTTGACATCATCCATCTCTTATTGCAACTACTAGAGAATATCTCTATGTTACACTAGATGGTCCATAATGAGGTAGGATCTACTAAGAGAGAAAGTAGAATGCAAGGTTTCCACCTCAAAGTAGAATAGAAGTTTTCCACCTCAAGTTACAATTGGGATAGAGATTTATTAATAGAGGTGTGGGTATGTAAGGCCATTAGTGAGGAATTCATGGATCTTAAATGATCCAATCCCTTTGTAATTCATTTATAATGTGAGTTGTGTTCTGTGAGAGGAAAGAGAGTACACAATGTAGCAGTAGGGGCTTTTGTGTGATTCATGCCGTGAGGCATTAGCCTGTAATTGAGTTCTGAATATAAGTGAATTTTTTTATTTCTATGTATATATGGAATTGCTCATATTTGTGTGTCTGTGTGTTGTTCACATATGCATTCCTTTCTGTAAAATGATAAATGGCATGCGTGAGTGTAAGGGACAAAGTTCCCATGAAATTCGTCATAGATAGATTATGGCAGAGAAAGACTTAGTTAAATGTGAATTACACAGATAGTTATCAGAGTGAAAGGCGACTGAACGATTGAATGGGAGAACCGTTGGATCTAAGAACAGATCAACGGTGGAGATTTTAAGTCATAAACTGAAGAGACTACATAACATCGCATCGGTGATTGTTGTGTTTACATATGAAGATTTCACAAACTAAAATGTTTAACTCGCGATGTGATGAGGATGAGACACGTGTCAGTAGAGTTATAAGCGATATCACACATTGCTCTAAATAGCATTTACCATTAAGAGTTCACAAGTTAAATGGAATAAGCACAATGTGAAATCGGGAGGACACATGTTGGCTCAACGGTATTTCTCACTTCGCAAGCGATAAGTGTTATGGTGAATGGCGAAAGGTTAAGTTTTCAGATTTGCGAAATGTAATAGAGCCAATCTGCGCAAAGGGTTTTCTACGTTATGCGGTTTGTGTTATATTTTGATTGGGAATTTGTTGTGATGTTGTGAATTCTGCTCCACTATTAAAATTCTTCAGACGTTTATGTGGGCCCATAGCACACAGGTCAACGCGATTTCATGTAATTTGCAGTTTTTGTTGCATCACTTCATTAATATGGATTTTTTCTTGTAGATTATTCAATGCAGTAATATAATAAATATTTTTTGAGGTGGAAGTTGTATGTGTTTTTATCATTAATATAAGAGAAAGCATAAGAGGTTATTAGAATGTTTTTCTATAAATTTGTTGATATCTATGTGATTCACTGTAATTTTATTCATTTAATAACTCACTATTCTTGAGGATTCAAAGATTATCATTGAACATCAAATTTTAGACACAAATACCCTATATTTTAAATTGATGTAAACATTTATTAAAATTACCTTATATCTATTGCAAAACTAAAAAAATTGAGAAACAATGTCATCAATGATAATACCCATAAGTCACCAACTCCATGTAGTAAATTATCACCTAAAAATTCATTAGAACAAAAGGACACTTGTGTGATACTCATCTTAGTTCACCAGCTAAGTCACCTGACACGGGGACACGAGACATGAAGCACACGAGGATTCCACTGTCAGACACAGACACGTTGACCCCCCATGGGGCTTGGCCTAGTCCCCAACAGATGTTCTGTTAATGTGTTCATGATATTAAGGTCACAAGTTCAATCCCCGACTTCGGTCGATAACCGAGGAAGCATTCGTGCAAGCCCAACGTTCACAAACTAAAATGTGGGGCCTGCACGAATGCTTCTCGGGTTATCGACCGAGGTTGAGGATTGAACTCCTGACCTTCTTAACAGCATGAATGCATTAAAAGAACATCCGCTGACCACTAGGCCAAGCCCTATATATTAAAAATTAAACATTTCTTACAAAAGGTCATACAAATTCATTGATTCAAACATAGATCTTCATCTATATGTAAGTTTTACTAAGAAAAAAAGTAACTTTATGCATAAAAATACAGTTGTGACATATTCATCAAATCCAATAGGATAAAGACAAGATACTATAGTTTTCTCATTAATTCATCGAAATAAAAATGTGTTTTATAGGTAGTACAATGGGAATGGAAAATATAAATAAAAATACAAAGAAACTACAATTCTACAATCGTCAAGGCAATAGGTAGCTCATGAGTCATGATTCATTAATCCTCACCATCAAAATCAACATCATTGTACTCATGATTATGGTCAAACCTGGTCTCCTCTTCTGCATCCTTCTCCTCTTTAGCCAAAGTCATCTCAGCATCTACTAGTGTGGAGGATGGCCCCTCTATAGTATCACCATCATCAAATGTGACAGCCTCTAGCGTTGGTTGATTGAGATCCAAATATGCCAATGCTAACTCAACACTATTTTCTAGACGAATATCATCAGCAAAGACACCCCGCATCTTTTTCTTTCCCTTCAATGACTCATCCATGTGCCTATAAATAAGATGAAGGTTGGTGTGCACATACACCATTGTCTCTACCCTGGAATTCTCAAGCCCACTCTTCCTAAAACTATTAAAGTTCCCATATATTCCCCAATTCCTCTCACAACAAGAGCATGAAGTCATGTAAGAGATGATCCTCATGGATATCTCCTATAGAGGAAGGCTTGTTGGCCATTTAGTTGATCACCAATAATAAGGCTTCTTAGCTCCCCTATCTCTAATTACATCATATCCTTCTAATCGACTAGTTCCAGTGGAAGAAACTAAAAAGGCATCTTGCACCTCATCAAGAGATTTTATATCCTGAAAATTCCACATCAATGCATATTTCCTCCCCTATGAGATTTCTCCATCCATGAGAGGAGGTAATTTGTGGGAATGTCCACCATTGAAACTCTCATGGTTGTAGTATTTTGGGTTCAAGGAGTGAGCCAAATAATGTAAAGGTTTGTAATTCTTATCCCATTTTCTAACAAGAATATCCTGTATGGTGGTGAAGAAGGCCTCTGCTGATGTCTCATACTCAAGAAATTCACTTTGTAAAATAATGCTCCTCGTAGCCTCAATCATGGAATCCCATCCCTCATAAAACTCTCCTAGGATGGGTTGGTCACTATTTTCAAATCGAATCAAAAGAAATGATAGGGTCCATGATATGAATAAGTATATCTACCCTCTCCCACCATGCATCATCTAACATTGTTTCCTCCACTCTTTTTGAGGCTGCTTGGTTAGTCTTTCTCCAAAAATACCAAAACTATGAAATAACCATGGCCCTGAGAGCAGTATTGACCTCCCTCAACCTCTTCAACATGATGAATGAAGAGGAAAACCATGTATTCACAATCTTAAACAATTATATATTTGTGTACTCCTTGTAGATAGTGGGGGAATTTTTATGGTTTTATACAAAGTTGTGTATATCTTGTGCATCCTCAATAATGGTTCCAATCCAAAGCACTTTAGAAGTAGTATATTTAATTGTTAATTTAAATGAATGGAAAATGAAAAGTGTCCAAAATACTTGTGGATATTTATCTTCCAAAATCATGCCATCGGCCTTGCAAAAAGGTGAATTATATGTAATTATTTGTACACAAAAATCAACAGCTATATCTTCAATAACTTTAATAAAAAACTCACCCATATATTGTGCATCCTTGTATTGTCCGAGTGCATCCACTGATTTGAAGAGAATTGGACCATTCAAGGAAGACACCATGAAGTTTATGAATGGGTATTGTGATGGATTTGTCCATCCATCATAAACAATGTTAACCATAGATGTTGGCCATGCTAATTTAATAGGATCAATCAGTTTGTCTGTCTCTTTATTTTCCTTCGTTGACAATGTGGTTCTAAGATTCTCTAACACATGAGGCACATACCTTGATCAAGCCCCTTGAGTTACAACTCAACAGATCTGAATAAATAGAGGTGAGCATGCGACATTTAAGGATATGAAGTTCTGATTAAAAAAAAAAGGCAATGGTGAGATCAAGCTCTTCCCGTTTCTCTTTCTATAAAATATTTTTCATTGGACCCAGTGCAATTTCCTTTATTTTTTCTTCTTGTCCCCCACTAGAACTCTCAAATGTGAACTTATTTTTTCTTTCCCTCAATAATGGAAGGGGGTCATTATTGTTTTTTTTATTTTTTGCTGCCACATTTGACACATTAACAAATGAGGAACCTATGTACAAGCTACAATTCCACAACTTTGCAAAGCCAACAAATGAGCATTCACACGGTAATATGTGCTCATGAAATTATTTTTGCAAAATTTTCATTTCCAAGCAACATTGCCTCCTCCATTCATCTTTCTTCCTATCCCTTTCCCTATTATGACATATTTCCACAATGGATATTTTTTATCTTGAGGTTTTTGTCTTCCCTCAACATTTGAAGATGTTTTTGCAGCCCCACTATCAATAGATGGAACACTTGCAAACCCTGATGAAATTGGAACTAGAGGGGCATCTCCAATTGGGTAGTTATTGTACTTCCCCTTCCCTTTCCCCTTCCTTGTTGCGCTTGATTGTGCCATGAAAGCTATAAAAAAAAAAAAAAAAACGCAGAAAATTGTAAAATAAATGCACATGAAAATTGAATGCAAAAAAATAGACAAAATGTACTTACCTATTGCTCGAATCTCCTTGAAAATGATCCTTTTCTCCTTTTTCCTTTGCTCCTTGCAAAATCACTAATGTCAAAGTGAAAAAACAAAATAAGCCAAATTGAAATTTTAAAACTTGCTGATGTCAATTTCCTGGGGTTTATGTCCGACGGATCATAGCACGATCATGTTCGATCGAGACACAATCTTGACATGATTATGTCCCGATCGGACACAAACGAACATGATCAGATAGATACGAGTCTGATCAAAGCATGTCTGATTCAATGGATTCAGGACAGGAGGGGCTAGGGTAGTGAATCTAGCTTCATAGTTCACTGGGCTTCTTGGTTTGGTGATTAGTCGGGTTAGTGGCTTATCAATAAGTGGTTCATCTCTTATTTCCTTTTCCTTGGATATTTTTCGATCTATTTTTCATCTTGTGTCTAGTATGGTTTTAAATCTATAGTGGTTTTATTAGAGGGGTTTGAAATTGATTTGTATTTACGATTTTGGTTTAATTTTTAAGAAATTAGAATTTTTTATTTTTTTAAATATTTAGTTTAATGTTTATTTCTAATTTGGGTGTGTTTAAAATAATATTTTAACATTGGTAACCATTTAATCTAAAAAAAAAAATAGTTAAATTTTGGTTAAGTCTTAGACCTTTTGTTCAACCTCTTCTTGAGTACACTTTTGTTAGTATTTTACTTTATTTTTTCTTCATGGAGCTCAAAACTATATTACTCAATTACTCCATTGGTAAGAAATAATTAAGGAAATAATACCTCATTTCACTTTTGTTTGAATTTTCTTTAAAACTAAGAAATAAATGCATCATCTCAAATAGAAATCGTTATTAAAATTTTGGCTCAATTCAACAAACATATCAGTTGAATGTGATGGTACTCACAAATACATTTCCATGTTTACTCAAGGGAAGGAAGTTGTGCCCTCTATTTTGAAGGAAATTTTAATTTCTAGATATCACAAGGACACCTCGGGTCACCAACTTATAGATATGAAGGTGTATGTATAGCACAATGGAAAACAAAAATTTATGAGGTTGAAAGTGATCATGCCTATAGCTTAATTTCCATCAATATCCTCATGAGATTCATTGAAAGGATGGAAAGCACATTCATAAGTACGATCAAGGTACTACAAATTTTAACATTTTTTATACCTCTCTTGCTTCCCTAGTTGTGGGAGTCAGCAACTCTAATTGATTTCGTTCAATTCATGATCAAAAGTCCACATCTAAGTTTTTATCTAGCTTTGGGTTAATTTTTATTGTTTGGGATCGTAGGAAGAAATCTACGATTGCATTATCCTCTACAAAAATTCTATAATTTTAGGGTAGTCAAGTATTTTATTGGCTTTCAAAATGAAGGAACTTATGATGATAATCTTATCAATATTTGGTGCAATATTAATAATGATATAGAAATTTAGCAGAAAAAAGTGCACCATTAATGGAAAAAAAACATTAAAATCCACATGAATTTCATTTGACAATGTATGGAGGATGGTGTCCTATATTTGGAATATTTTTTACTGAGAAGCAAGTTGTACACATATTTACTAAATCTTTGACATCACCTTGTTCCCTTTATTTATGGTTGATGCTTGAGGCTAATGAATTTGTCCTCTGGGGTCATTTTAATTCATCCTTCCATCACTATTTTATATTTCTAACTTTTAGGAAATTCTTTTTCCCTATAGGTTTTTATCCTTTTCTTTTCAAATAAGAGTGAATCATTTTTTATTTCTTTGCAAGGAGTTCAGAATCATTTTTTCATCCTTTCTTTCTTCACCGGGGGTAGGGAGGGGAGCTTTTTCAGATAAATTTGTCTCCCTAAGAAACCTAGTTTCTCTTTTTTTTTTACTTCTATTAGAATTCGCCAATTATTTCCCTATATTCTTGGCATAATAACTAATATTAGTTCCATTGGCTTGGTTTTATTTTCCTAATATAATTTTTTGAAAAAAACATATGAAAGGAACTTTTTTGTTCTATGAAAAAAGTTTCTTATGTTACGATTTTAAAAGTTGTGGATGGATTTACAAAAAATCTGAGGGGTTTTTATTCATACATGTA
The DNA here is from genome assembly GCA_034641835.2 of Pinus albicaulis. Classification (NCBI taxonomy): domain Eukaryota; kingdom Viridiplantae; phylum Streptophyta; class Pinopsida; order Pinales; family Pinaceae; genus Pinus; species Pinus albicaulis. The sequence continues at coordinate 359,050,568 of CM076582.1, forward strand.
AGCTAATAGAGGCAATAATAAAAAAAAATGAATGGACAGTGGGCTGAATGGTTGGGTAATGTATATTTGTGAGTTTCCTATTGTAAATATCCCTTAAATAATAAGAATATTGATTATCATTGTGTCGGGGATGTCTCGCTCACAAGGGAGGTTTTACCACGTAAAGTGATGTGTTAATATTTTTCTTTTATTATTCTTCTATCTTTTTTATTTTCCATTATTTGATGCAATTTCAATTTATTTGCACGTTATGTTTTCATTGCTCAAATCAATAAGTGGTATCAAAGATATTTGAAAATTTTTGTGTTAATAGCGAAGATGTAGAGTGTGATGTTTAAAATTGAAAAAGTCAATGGGAGTAGTAGCTTTGAGCTATGGAAGGTTAAGATGTGAGATATACTCGTGAATCAAGTAGTGGAAAAGGCATTGTTCGTCAAGGAAAAGAAAATCATGGGAATGGGTAATGACGACTACAAGGACATCGTTGTGAGAGCTCTCAGTGCTATTTGTCTATGCTTAGCAGATGATGCATTGTTTAACATCATTTGAGAGAAAAAAATTGCACACACTTATGAAACTAGATAGAAATCATTTCTATGTTTAATTCCTTGCCAAACAAAATCTACTTGAAGTGGAAGTTATATAATTTGCGAATGAAGGAAGGTACAAAGGTATCTAATGATTTGAATTCTTTCAGTACTCTTTTATGTCAATTTTCTATTATAGATGTAAATATATAAGGGGCACACAAATAAATTACACTATTGTGTTCTCTGCCTTAGTATTGGGATCATTTTGTACCCTCTATCAGTTTTAATTCTACCAATACCATTCAATTTTATGCTATTATTGAATATTATTGTCTGACGAAACTCGACAAAAATCTAGCCTTGAAACCTCAACATCAGAAGTAATGGCGGGAAGAGGTCGATCAAAAGGAAAATATGAGAATTCAAGAGACACATCAAGATCAAAGTCAAGAGGCAAGAAAATTAAGTTTAAGTTTTGCTAAAGTAACAAATCATGGAATATAAATATGGATTGTTGGAAAATAAAGGAATGAGATACTAAAAACAACTCTACAAAGGAATCTAGTTCTTTGAAACTAGTGCAAGTATTTTTGATGAGGTATTGTACACTTATACTGTTTCTAAACATCATCATAATTGGCTTCTAGATTATGGTACTTCCCAAAATATGTGTATCCATAGGAATTGGTTTTATTCATACCAATCTATTGATGATGGTCTTGTTTTCACGGGTAATGATGTTAAATGAAAAATAGTTGGGATCGGTAGTATCAGGATTAAAATGTACGATGGTACTACTAGAAAATTTACAAAAGTGAGGGATGTTCCTGATCTTAGAAATTACTTAATATCTTTGGGAGTGTTATATTGTGTTGGCTATAGATGTAGAGTTCAAGGGGGAGTTATGATGGCGATGAAAGGCATCTCGATAGCCATGGAGGCTAAAATGTTTTGAAACCTTTATAGTCTTGAAGGTAGGAGAGAAACAAATCATGGAATAGTGGCATATGAAGGTGCAAGTGACTCTACTCGTTTATGGCAATAATGCTTCGGTCGTATGAGCGAGAAAGGTTTGAAGGTATTGGTTTATCATAAGTTACTTCCAAGCTTGAAATATCTGAATTTTAATTTATGTGAGCATTGTATTTATGAAAAGAAATCTAGATAAAAGTAAAATAGGAAAACATGTTAGTAAAGGTATCCTTGATTGCATCGATTCGAATATTTAAGGACCACCTCCTAAAGTCTCTTTTGGAGGATATTCATATTTTGTAACATTTATAGATGATTACTCTAGAAAGATATGGATATATTTATTGAAAATAAAAGTTGATGTATGTGATGATTTTAAGTAGTATAGAAATTTGGTTGAAAATATCACTCTTACAACAACTAAATGTTTGATAACCAACAATGGGGTCGAGTTTACATCAAACGAATTTGGAATGTATTGCAAGGAACTTGGGATTGAAAAACACAAAACCATGGTTTATAATCCACAACAAAATGTTGTTGTTGAATGCATGAATAGGACTCTTCTAGAGAGAACAAGGAGTATTCTTAGTAATGTCAAGTTGCAATAGGTATTATGGGAATAAGCAGTTCTTATGGCATGTTATATTGTAGATTAGTCACCATCAACTGAAATTAGTTGTGATATTCTAGAAGAGGTATGGACAGACCAGCCTTTTCATTATTAAAATCTTAAAATTTTTGGTTGTGATGCATATTCTCTTATTCCAAAGACTCAAAATTCTAAGTTAGATCCAAAATAAAAAAATACTAATATTTGTTGGATATGGTGATGGATTTAAGAGATATCAATTATGGGATCCTACTACCTACAAAATCATCATTAAAAATGATGTCATATTTGATGAATCATCACTCACAAAATCAGATGTAGATGGTGAAATGAAACAGAAAAAAGTACCACAAATTCAACAAGTTCAATTGGAAACTCAATCATATTCAAGGGAGGTCATGAAGATGTTCATGAAGATAATACTACAAAAGTAGACGAGGATACAAATGTTTCTCAAGAAATTAAGGAAATACCACAACAAATTGTACGAAGGTCTACATGGATGAAATATTTTCCCAAATCGGTATGTTAATTTTTCTACATCTATTTTTTTAATTTCTAATGATGAAGAAAATAGTTGCTATCAGGAAGCAATGGAAGAATCTAATAGAGATAAATGGAAAGTAGCAATGAAGAGGTTAATGGATGCCTTGGAGTTAATGATATTGTTTAGAAGTACAAAGCAAGATTCGTTGCAAAAGTATATTCTCAAAATGAAGGTATTGATTTTCATGAGATTTTTCATGAGTTGTTAAGCTTGTTTCAAATAGATTTTTGTTAGCATTAGTTGCATTACTTGATCTAGAGTTAGAGAAACCAGATGTCAAAACAACATTCTTACATGGATATTTGGATGAGGATATATATATGCAACAACCAAAACGGTTTTCTCAAAATCAGAACAAGAGGTTTGTTTGCAAACTAAAGAAGTCATTATATGTCCTCAAGAAATCTTCCACGCAATGGTACATGAAGTTTGATTCCTTCATGATGAACTAAAATTTTACCAGAAGTAATTTTGATCATTTTGTTTACTTTCAAAAGTTGGAAAATGGAATATTCATTATTTTAGTGTTATATGTTGATGATATTTTTTTAGTGTGCAAAAGAATGTTTGCGATTAACAAGTTAAAGGCTCAGTTGGCTAGGACTTTCGAAATGAAGGATTTCGGAGCATCAAAACAAATCCTGTGCATGGAGATACATAGAGACATGAAAAATGGTAAGTTGTTGTTATCACAACATAGCTACATCGAGAGAATCTTATGAGATTTGGTATGAATAATGTCAAACCTGTTAAAATCCATTTAACTTCCCATTTCGAACTTTCTTCAAGTTTTTTTCATAGTAATGATGAAGAAAAGGAGTATATGTCTCTTGTAGCATATGCTAATGCAGTAGGATGTTTAATGTATGTGATGATTATTACATGGCTAGTTATTTCACATGCAATTCATGTTGTTAGTAGATACATGGAAAATCTAGGTAAAGAGCATTGGGAAGGAGTCAAATGTGTGCTTCGATATCTTAAAGGAATAAGTAACTACTATATCTCCTATAATGGTAGTAGTAAGTCAACCTGAGGTTATGTTGATTTTGATTTTTCATGTGACTTGGAAAAGAGGAGATTAGCTTATGGATATGTTTTTAATCTTGAAAGCGGAGTTGTTGGTTGTACGTAAAAGCTTCAGAACGTAGTTAATTTATCCAAAACTGAGGCATAATACATAATTGTCTCATACACTTTCAAAGAGGAAATTTGGTTAAAAGGTTTGCTAGGTGAGTGCGGAAGGATGCACGATAAGGTGAAAGTATTTTTTGACAGTGAAAGTTCTATTCATTTGGCAAGGAATCCATGTTATCATAATAAGACAAAACATATACATGTTAAATACCATTTTTATAAGACATTTTATTGTTGAAAGTGCCGTGGTGGCTCTATAAAATCTACATAGAAACAAAAATTGTGTAGACATGTTCACAAAACCAGTCTTGTGAGAAGCTAAAATGGTGCCTATATTCTCTTGGCTTGAAAGGAAGGTGATGAATAATTTGGGCATGATATCTTAGGTAAATTGTTGTCAAGGTGGAGATTGTTAGAAGTTGCTAACTATTTACCTATATTCTTGGGATAAGAACTAACATTGGTTCCTTTGGCTTGGGTTTTTTTTCCTAATATATGGTTTTGGAGAAAACATATAAAAGGAAAATTTTTTTTTTATGCAAAAAATTTCTTATGTAACTTCTTTAAAAGTTGTGGACGAATTTAGAAAAAATCTGATAGGTTTTTATTAATATATGTAAGCCTATAGAGGCAATAAGAACACATAAAAGGAATGGAGAGTTGGTTGAATGGTTAGATAATGTATGTCTCTGAGTTGGTTAGATAATGGTTAGATAATGTATGTTTCCCTCACAAACACTGTTTTACCAAGTAAAACTTTGTATCAATCTTTGTGTTTGATTATTCTAATACCTTGTTTATTTGCCATAATTTTATTTGAAAGTAATACTATTTGCAAGTTATACTTTCATTTCTCAACTCAACATCTTCATTATTTACTAACTAAATTTCAATTTAAAAAATAAAAAATATTATTTTCCAATACCTTGTTGTTTATTCAATACATCCAATTAAAAATAATTAAAACTAAACTAATCACACTTGTCTTTTTATTAAAGATTCAAACTTTTATATATATATATATATATATATATATATATATATATATATATATTTCCTATTAATGTTTCTTAGTTTTTAAACTATGTCAAAAAAATTATTTTAACATTTTTGTAACATAAGTCGCATTTTAAAGCAAACCGTTCTGTCACTGTCAACCTAGACTTCGCTTAATTTAAGGGAGTATCTACAACTCGAAAAAACAAACAAAAAGATAGTGCGGGATGCTTTTCGAGAGCGGTTACGTGTGTTCGAAACTGCTGAATTTATGATGATCATGTAGGAAATATCTTGGAATAAATCTAGTGAGGACTCAAATCTAGATGACGCTGAAGAGGTTTTAATTTGATGGTTAGAGAATTGGAGTAACTATTGACTTTTTCTGATCTTTAAATTTTAAAATATTCACAAAATTTACAATCCAAATAAAAATAACCATTTATCATTTTAGTCCAATCATTGAGTAGTAAATGACTATGTACATGCCCATTTAAAACTAGTCTAATCATTTTAGTAGTAAATGATTATGACATGCTCAACGTTGCAATGATGGACAAAGAATGCTAGGCAAGGAACCGACCCTTAAAAAAAAAGACAGCCCAGAAAATGCCTCCGCTTGATTAGACATGAGTAGGTTTCCACAATTTTATTTTCCCTCTATTTTTTAATATTCTCACATCCACATCTCAAAAGTCAGCGTTGTTTGCAGAAAATTTTTAGATTCCCTCTAATCAGAAGGTCTAACACAAGGTCAAGATTAACAAAAGAAACTAAAACTAATCATAGTACAGTAAACTTTGTGTTACCCTAGTAATGTATAACTCTAGTAAACATGTAGAACCTTGACAAGTTTGACAAGTAAACATTACAATTTCTTTGCAATGTTTAACTTCATAAAAATGTAGCTATGTAGCCTTCGTCTCCTACAGTAAGAAGTCCTGTATCAAGACTAATAATGTTTGGTTTATTTTACCTTTCAGTAAATTAGCAGAATACCTTATATTTTATGTTGTTATTGCGTAAAATGTTGTCGACCTTTATTATATTGGCTCTCACTTCTCTGTGCTTGCCCTTAAATTTTATCGAAATAGAATATGTGTCTTTTTTTAATGAGGGTCAGCAATGGAGTCAGATTTTTGTATAAGCGTCAGCAAATAACATTGTCTACTCAAACTGAATGAAATGAAGAGGTATCATCTCTCCTGCGAGTGAAACATGTACTGCATCTTTTACATTTCATCATGTTGCAACACACCCCATATTTATAAAAGGGAAAACCATATTTTATGATTTTTTCGGATTATCTTCAGGAGACTATAGACAAGGATTATTCTTCCACAAGAATCAAGAAAGGTTCATTTGAACTGTATTCGAAATAGAATATGCGTTTTTTATTTTAATGAGCGTCGACAATGGAGTCAGATTTTTGTTGGTTTTGTTAGTACTATTTACGTGGTCTAATGGTTTGATGGGGAGTTTTGCGTTCTCGGTTTTTGATTCCCACGAGTCCTGTAATCCAACCTTGCCCAAGATTATGTATGGCTCAGATAAATCTTGTGTAGGCCTAGACCGGGTTTCAAAATATTTAATTACATTGCTGACCTATCAACTCGATGACACTAAACTTCTAGATGCTTGTTTCGTCACATGAATATCACTCGATGACTTCATCATCATATTACCATCGTAGATGACATCTCCATGTTACCAATGCATATTTAAAGAAAAAAATATTGGTACTTCAATTAAATTTTAGTTCAGAACTTGACTTGACGTAGCTATATAAGCTTCTGCAGTAAATAACTCAATAAAAAACAATGCTAGAAAGGAGACTCGGGCTAAAACATTTCGGTCACAAGTCCTGACAATCATAGTCAGAAACTTTCAGAGACTGGCGAAACTTTCGGTCCCGACTCCTTACAATCATAGTCATAAACTTTCAGAATAAATATTAGAAGACAGTAAATAAGTTATCCTTTCTCCGTTAAACGTGAATGGTAACTATCTTATCTAGGATAGGAATTGCTAATCCAATAATCATGTTAATTAAAAATACAATTTTAAGTTATATTTCACAAACAAATCACTATGTGAGAAGCAATTTATCCTAGTACCCCATCATTTTAAATTTGTTACCAGATCTATTTGTGAGTAGTCATTTCTCCTATCTCATGTTAAAATTAAAATAAATAGATATTCGTTTATGACTCGAGTTTTTTAACGTTTTTCCGTGAATAACTGGATTTTATCTAGGGAACAAGAAGTGATTTTTGGGAAAACATTTCTGTCATTACTCAAAAATATTATAGAAATTTTGAGAATAGATATTATTAATAAACATTTATTTTAATTACTGATATAGTAAGAAAATTTTTCAGGTGCAATTTCTGTTTTAATAGTATAAAGAATAAAAATAAACCTAAGATTGTAATTATTTAGGGAGTTTACAAATGATAGGTAAGATGAATCACTCTCCATTTGAAATTAACCTTTAATAAAAAGTCAAAATTTAAAATAATATTACTTGAGATGCTATAAAAATAAGAAGTTAATTTTCCAATTAAGAAGTTTCTTTCCCTATTAACATATTTTTAAATACGTTTCAATATTACTTAATTTTATATATTGAAATATTTTATTTATGATATATAATTAATTTTTACTCTTACAGCTGGAAGAATTATTTGGAGGTTTTGGGTTTCCTCTCTTTCTTGGATTTGAATCTCTTGCCTTTCCTTTCCCTTTGTATTGCTGATTTCGTTTCGAGTTGGACTTTCCTTTCTCATGCATGGCAAGTGCATGTGCATTTGGAAACTTTAATGAGTCCATTTTGATGACCTTATCTTGCTCATGAATAAGAGACTCAATAAATGCATCAAATTTGGGCTTTTCCATTTTTCTCCAGTTGCAAGTCTAACTGTATGAAATGTAGAAACGAAAACAACATATTCATGGCACAATTTAAACAAAATAAAAAGGATCAATTTACCTTCTTTTTTGGATTTATAGATCCTGCAGTCATGTAATTGTAGAAGAAATTATTTAAATTTCTTAAAGAAATCATTTAAATTTCTTAAAGAAATCTTTAATGTTCTCAAAGCTATTTGGATCTAAAAAATTTAGCTCATTTTCGAGAATATGAGCCTGCATCTCATCCTGCTTTTGAAATAAATGTTAAAAACAAATATTCTATTAACTAAATGGGTTCTCAATGTGATATACCTAGAGAATGCCCAAGCACTTCACACAAAATAAACTGACTATTTAGTCAGAAGAGCCTAAAACATATTGCCTTTCACAGTAACTGTGTGGTTCGAAGACTCCCTAGATATTAGGATCTAAGACCTAATCTTAGAGTCTCAATCGTATCGAAACAACTAGCTTTCTCCATTATCTTTTAACACTCCCCCTTAATGGAGAAAGGGTACTAAAAGAATAACATATGCCTTTTGGTCTAGTCCCAACTAGGCTTACAATAAAAACATGATAAACTTGGTAACAGAGGTTTTAATTTTCGTCTTCTTGCTTGCGAGTCCATGCTTGTTCATTCCTAGGCGAGGCTTCATATTTAATTTTCTCACCATGAGGTAGTGATAGATCTTCACCTGCTTTCTTCCCCAATGACGGAACTCTTGAACTCTTATCATCACCCCTTTAAAAAATATGACAAGTTTGATAGAAGAAATTTTCCTCTCATTATTTCTGGTGTCAAGCATATCAACTTCAACGATCTTGTCTTCAACATTAATTGATGAAAATTCCGTGTTGACTTCATAGAGACATGGTGTTTCAAGCCATGGTTCAAGAAAATTCAATTCCTCTTCAAATTTTGTTGTGTTTTCCTTCTTGTTGTTGCTAGCATATGCACAAATAGAAATATTCATGAGATCATCATAATTTGAATTCTCTCCAGCTTCATCTTCTTTTTCCAAGTCTTTGTAATTAGCTTCATGTGGCTCATCCAATTGATCTTCAACAATATGTTCCTTTTTATATCATTCCTGGAGAACAACTCGTGAGTCTTCAATCTCAGGATCTTGCAGGGAAAATTGTGCCTCTTCATTATTGTTGTCATTAAAAGACACACATTGTTTTCTGAAATTTCTTCTGACTCAAACATACTACCCATGCTAATAATGCCTCCAAATGGCCACATTAAAATGAGATCACCATCAAAATCAAATATTTCTAAAAATATAGATATATTGGAAAAGTCTACCAATGTAGCTTATCTCACTTTATCTCACTTCTAGATTTATTTATTACTCACCTCGGTCCTCTCATGAGCTCCAACAATCCCGTAACCAGGCAGGAGGGAAACTTGTCCCTTTTGCAGCTCTTCAACTATAGAAAATTTCCGTGCAAACGATGGCTTCTATGCCACACAGAAAATATGGAGCAAATCACTAATTCAACCTGAACTTTGAAGCAACTAAGCGATCTCCATATCAATGAGGAAATTGACAAATCCGTGCCTCAAAGAGAAATTACATGTTGGAGTGGGAAAAAACAAGTTGGAATCCAACGAGATCTTAACGCCTCGTGGCTCGATCCAGAAAATCCATGTTCCTCAAGTTGCAATCCACGCAACCAATTATCCGCCTATGCCGCAAATGGAATGGACTTTGATAGAGACTTGAGAGTATCATTGCAGACTCAATCCTTGGAGATGATCAATTCAATTCGACCCTTCAAACTTCTATGCACATCCGAGCTATGGGTCGATCTCTAGTCTAGTGGGCTACCCCGAGCAATCGATCTCCAACCCTATGAACCAGACAAACTATTTTCAAATTTTTATCACTGTATTTCCTTTTCCCCACACGCAAACTCAGCCACTCGCTCTCGCCTTCCGAGATAAAATCCATCGCGGTCAGAGCTAATTACTCTTTCTGAAGGCCAACCAGTGCACATGATATGCCAATGGAAATAGAGATGCCATGATTTGATCTTTTCATCTGCTCTTAGCACTGAGATCCAGCAGCATGCATGCGAAAAGTCAGAAGCACATACCAAATGTCTAGGGTTTTCGTTCATGAGTTGTGTGACTTTCATTGACATCTCAAATTTCTGCACGATTTCATGCAACGAACATCAAATGTTGTAGCGAAACCTTTAACTCATAGATCACTTCACCTATTCATGCAACATCATCCATCCTCCACGGCTCCTCACGTTCTCACATTCCTACACAACGTAGATCCATTCAGCTTCGACCTAAATCTCAGATACCATGTTAAAAAAAGATGTTCTATTAACTAAATGGGTTCCCCAAGTGAGATAACTGGAGAGTTCCCAAGCACTCCACACTAAATAAATTGAATGTTCAGTTAGAAGAGCCTCAAACATCTAGGCTTTCACACTAATGGGGTGGTTCCAACCACTCTCTAGATATTAGGATCCAACACATAATCTTAGAGTCTCAATCCTATCCAAACAAATAGCTTTCTTCATTATCTTTTAACCATAAATTCCCCAAGATTGTGCAAACCACATTCAGAGTGTTGCATGTGTCCACATGGAAATGCAATGCTAGAGATATGGAAAACAATAGAAGATCAAAAGCCTCGTCCATCTTGTTAAAGTATTTGGATTTTTCAACGGTGGAATTGGGTTCAACTTTCGTATTCATACACTCATTTTCCTCTGAGGTGAAGAAAAATCGTTGATTTCCATTGCAAGTAGTTATATAGGGTAAGAATCGTTGAAGATGAGAACTCCATTTTTTTTCACATTGTAGCTATTGCAACAATTGCCACAATTCTCCAATATTTTGATCTTCAAATCAAATCTTCAAAGAATTTTCAATTATTTTCTATTCAAACCTACAAAATATTGTCCGTGCACCTTCTCCAAACCCGTGTAGCCCTGATACCATGTAAAATTATTAGAGCACAAATACAAAAATAGGTGAAGAATAATTGCACAAACTTGCGAAATTTGAAAAAAAAAAATTGAGAATTTTATTCATCGATATTAATTTGAGAATCAATATAGAAAGTAACTAAGTTAATTTTACTTCTACATGCAATAACTATGGATAATGTGCACATGCACCACATGCAAGCACTAGAGTTAACTAACTAGAACCAAGTGCACCCCACACCACATGTAAGCACTGGAGTTAACTAGCTAAAAACAAGTGCACATCGCATGCAATAACTAGAGTTGAACTAAAACTAATTAAAACTAACTATGTACATATACACCAACACTTTTGCATAAAAAAATTACAAATAATATATGAATAACTCACACCTCATAAAAATAAATTCAACAAAACATTTTTTCAAACCAATATCATAAAATTCTACAACCCACCCAAACCACACAGAAAACTATTTATTCGACAACACTCACATAGTTCTTCGTCGTCGTGGAAAAAAATTACACCGAGAGGTATCAGTTCCCATACTAGGATAGAATTATTTAAAAAGAAAAAAAAAATTTATTTTATTATCACAAAATATTGTATATTTAATCATCAAATTAAATATGTCAATCACATTTAAAACTAAAACTAATTAACAACCTCTTAAACAAATATTTCAGATAAACAAAATTACAATTTGATTAGGAATATCACATATTAATCACAAAACAAATGAGAGTTAACTAAATGGTAATTCACATTAGTATATGCATGCATGTCAATTAGAGAATTTAAACCGTCAAAATGTAGTTTTCATGTAGTGAGAGAATGGCATTGTTTCCATATGGTGAGAGAATGGTATCTAATGATAAATAGATAGATATGCATAAATCCTGCAATTCATGGAGTCCTCCTCTCGACCGTATGATATTTTTTTTTCCTTACCCGTAGGGAAATTGATACTCTTAATTTTTACCACTTGGCCAAGAGCGGAAAGTAGCAAATGAGCTGGTCCACTTTTTGACTTTGAACGTGAAACCATTTGCAAGAAGTAATAATGTTTCAACGGGAATATGAAAACTTTGGGAAAACAAACACTATCATAATTGTACAACATGGGCATTCCAGTGTTAATAATTTTATAGATTATACAACATGGGCATTCAAATTTCTATTGTCTTCCTATGGTCTGGCCGAACATGCGAATATCAAAATTAAATTGATTGGGCGGAGGGCGTCCAATTAAATAAACAGGAATGCCCATGCTGGTAGTAACTAGCTTTTACAGCTTTAAGATTCCAGAAGGTGACATCACTACACAATTATTTGCTGATTACATTATCACATTCTGCTCCTCTAGTTGAATTGATTATAACTTCATGCAAAAATATGAAAATTGAGTAGTATCAGGTTCGTGATAATCCATGCCGTAACTTTACGTAACTAATGTCGAGTAAAGCATTATTTTGGTTCTCCACTAATAGGTTTAGGAAAATCCATGACCAGTTAATGTCGGGTGTTCAATGTCCGTGACTTAGACTTCACGTAGTTGGTTGTTCAATAAAGGGAGATGGTTTAAAATGTTTTAATTATATTATGGAATCCGTTTTGGACCAAATAAAGCAGTGGGAGGACTCATGAACCACAAAAGAATCAATTGACCACAATAGCAAAGTTGAGATATTTCTTTTTCATTTTTGTCATTGGTTTTCACATAGAAATCAATCGTGTAGGGAGGTAATCACGATTTATCCTCTTTCTATATCTTAATAATAATTAAATTAATGCTAATAATAGTGATATTTTAAATATAAGTTTAGCGTGGATGAGGAGTTACTAGTAGTTTATCTTATGTTTTTATAGCATGATAGCAATTAATAATAAGTATGTTGTGTTAAATTTAGGTTTATTGATATATTGGTATATTAATTTAATGTGATAATTTTTTTTTTGGTAAGTTTAGTAATTCTTTACAATTTTTTATTAATAAAAAATGGGCATAATAGATATAAAAATTATACCTCAATTTGTTCGAAGGATACTAGGTATGTTGGCCAATATTAAAAGTAAATAAAAATATTTTTATATTAAAATAATAAAAGTAAAGGTCTTATGTTAAGTTGGATCTCGAGTAGTGTTGATCTTATTATTTTAGCTGAAACATGGAGCATGATGAAACTACGGTCCCTCACTTTCACAGATTCACTCTTTGGTTAGCTTGGAATAACAAATCCTCTAGGCGAGGTTTTGGTGGTATAGCCTGTTATACTAGGAACTTTGTTTCCTCTCACATCCAACTTCATAAAACCAACCCCTTCAATCAGTACATTTGGATCGAGATCTTTGATTCTACAACCAATAGGATCTTTCTTGCAATCTTCAATTTCGGCCCTATCGACTCTACATCCTATAAGAAAAATAACTTTGATAAGAATTGTCATTTCAATACCTTAGAAAAAGACACCTATCATTTTTCCTGGGGACTTTAATTCTTGAACGACTACTAAGCAAGCTATTATGTTAAGTAACAACAATAACCCCAACCCCTTGTGGCTTTCCACACAAAACTTTATTGTGCTATCTTTACAAATGAGAACATAACTAATCCCTTTAACTACATGAACATTATGATTAGCCACATCCTAGCCAACCTTTATGGGCTCATCTTAGAAAAGAAGCTTAGCATTTCGATTCAGAACGAGGGTAAAAGGGCTAAAGGTAAAGAGGGCTTTAAGAGACAACACTCGAATATCGACCATCTTGTCACTCTCAAGATCTTCGGAAAGGAATGTCGCAATAGTAAAATTGACCTATATTTCTATTTTGTGGACATTAGAAAATATTTCCAAAATTTCCCTCCAAATAAGCTCTGGGAGATACCTAAACATATCATGGTTCCTCTTGAAATGAGGGGTTTTGTGATCCACCTCTACGAGATTGTCATTTCCAAGTTTAAGACCAACATAGGGTGGTCTAAAGATATTAAATTCAATATCAGGGTTAAACAAGGGTGTCCCCTATCCCCTACCCTTTTCGTATTTACATTGATAAGCTAGAGGAGCGTCGAGAAACTGTGGGTTGGAAGGGCACCGAGCTCTGTGGCATAATTGTTACTCTTCTCATTTAGGCTAATGATATTATTCTTCTTGCAAAAATCCATGATGAACTCGACAAGCAGCTTGAGACTCTTCATGTCTACTGCTCTAAGATGGGTATGGATGTTAATACCAAAAATACTAAAGTGATGATCATTAAATCCAAAAAGATCACCCATGGTACTTTCATCTAGGATAACCATTGTATATAGAAGATTTCTTCTTATAAATATTTGGGTATTGACTTTCCTCACCATCTAACCTAAAATTATAGCATCAAGAAAAGCATTATTGGAGGATGGAAAACTTATTATGAGCTTTAAGACAATCGTAAGTCGCTTGATATTTACATTCAGAGTAAAAATAGGTTTCTCTTTTTAGACTCTCATCACCCATGTTTTCTTATACAGATTTGAATTTTGGGGTTACAATATATCTAGAGATTCGTGGAGAAATATTGAGATGATCTAAAAGAAATTCATAACCTATAACCTCAAGATCAAGGGAAACACTCTTTTTCCTATCCTACTGATCGAAGTTGGCATGTCCCCCATTGAAAATATAGCTATGTTTATATATCTGATGTATAAGAAGAAGATTTACAACATGCAATCCAAGAGGTTCCCAAGAATTTATTCTAAATTTAGTCTAAACCCCAACCGACGCCTCAAGCATGGGTGCGATAAGGATGCCCAACCTTGGATAAACCTTTGTGGTATTAAGGAAGAAATCATCATGGGAAACAAGGATAATATCAAAGATACTATTACCTCAAACTTTAAGGGCAAGATGTGGGATGATAAGGAGTTGGACGGTAAAACGAAGCTAAGATACTACAAGGAGGTGACCAACCCCACCCTTCATAACCAGAATTATCTCTCTATATTGACCAGCACTAAGAATAAAATGAACATCGCTAGGATAATAACAAATTCTCATGAGCTTCAGAGTGAGACCAGGTGATAGTCTACACCCAAGATTCCCTCAGACGATAGAATGTGTCACATTTTTTATACTAAGAAGGTTGAATATGAAAAGAACTTCCTTTTAGACTGCCTGACTCTTTCCCACATCCACTCTCAATTACCTATCATCATCCACACCTTCAATATTCTTGAATTATTAATCTAACCCAACTACAGTGATCTTCGAGCATTTCTTTCCCTTCTCCTTGATCACAGAAACAATATTTTGAAGAATGATAATTAGTCTCTTATTTTCTTGAGGTTCGATAAACCACATTGGTCTTAGTAGACATTAGTCATCATCATCACCATCATCATAATTAAAATAATATGAATTAAATTATTAATTTTTTACTAATTAACAATAATATTTAATATAATCTATTATTTAAATTTTGAATGAAATATATTTACTTCGACCATTATATTTTAAAATATAAATTATTATGAATATTAATATAAAATATCATTCAACATTTCAATCATTTAATTATATCTAAATTACTAATAGTATTGTATTTTAATATTTTGAATTTAATATATATCATTTTTATAGACATTATAATAACTATAATGAAAGTTGAATTATTACTTAGTTATTTGAAAACTAATAGAAAAAATTAAAAATAAATTTAGCTAATAAAATAATATGTATAAGCTAATAAGTCATACAAATACCATTTTTAGGAAGTTATAGTTTCTCTTTTTGCAAATTTCTATATATTTTTTATTTTCCAATACTTCTTTTTCTCTTGATGACGACGATGATGATGATGGTGGTGGTGGTGGTGGTGGTGGTGGTGGTTAACGTCCACTGAGACTAATATTTGGTTTATCAAACCTAAAGAGAAGAGTTATTTAGTTTGATAAAATATTTTATTCCTATGCTCAAAAATCTTGAAGGGAAGCCTCCTAAGCTCACTATAATTTTGACATCTTAAAAGTCTAGGAAGGTTAGTATTGAAAAAAATATTATGAAATTGATCTCTAATATGGTTGTACGCAGGGTACTCTAAGAGAAAGTGATTTTCATCTTCGATGTTCATATTCTCATAGAGATGGAAGATCCTTTCCATCCATGGTGTTTTAGGAACTGTCCAATGACCTGTTTCACTATGGAGCTCATAAGAGTTCGTTCTAATCTTGGCTATATTAATTTTCTTCTTTGAGCTAGTTAAAATTGATAGATACTTTTGATCTTCTAGGGTGGGGTTGATGACCTCCTTATAATATCTTAATTTTCTTTTAGCTTCTAGTTCTTTCTCACACCACATTTTTTCTTTGAACTTAGAAGTAATTTTTTTTTTAATGTTATTAATGTTTTGAAATGCAACATTCTCATTGATCTCCAAATGGTTTAACTAGGCCCTGGTTTCTTTATACCAACCTCGTTTAAGCCTTAGGTGGTTTTGGATGGAATTTAAAACTAGCTTAGGAAGTCTATGGTCTCCTATGCTATTGAGGCCTTGTGCTTGTACAACAGAAGTCTAGTCATAGCTAGGCTCTCGATAGGGGAAAGACCCACTTCTATAAGGAGAATAGGATAGGGTGTATTTCTTTCAATTCTAAGGTTATAAGTTATAAAAGGCTTCTAGATTTTCTCAATCTTTCTCTAGGATTCTCTAGAGATGCTGCAACCCCAAACCTCACATCCATATAAGATAACAAGAGTGACTAAAGTTTCAAAGAGGAACTTATTTCTATCCCACATTACGAGGTTTTCCGTTTTACAATTATTTTCAAGACCAAAATAAGCTTTCGACCCCCCATTAATCCTTTTCTTAATGCTATAGTTCTAGTTGAGCTTGTGATGAATATCAATTCCTAGTACCTATCTATAATGGTGTTTATTGAGGGTGTATAAATTCTTTGTGAATATTTATGAGTAAAAATATTTAAAACAAAAACCATACACACAAAAGCATCAAATGTGAAATTTTCTATATATATATATATATATATATATATATATATATATATATATATATTTGGGTATTTGGTTCTTTTCTTTTAAAATGTCTCTACAATGGTGTTTAGAAAGAATACATAAATGATTTATAAATATCCATGAATAAATACTTTTAAAGCATAAAACATACACACAAACTAATCAAATATGGAATATCGGTAAGGAGGTTTGAATTTTTTTCTAGATTGAAAAACAACCTTTGGAGGATTCCCTTCCAAAGATTCAATACACCTAAATGGTCTTCCATATCATTATAAATATCACATTTTGATAAATGTGTCTACCTGATATTTTCCACTATATGTGGACTGACATAACTTAAATTTTCTCCTGGATCTATTAAAACAAAAACAGGTTGTTCAAGAATCTTATCTTTGATTTCTATCATGGTTGATTGATGTTCAGTCTGTCAATCTTCTAATGCAGCACTAATCCTAGGAGTGTTTTGAGCAATATCATTTTCTCTAGTTTCCTCGCGTACTTCATGAATGTTATGGATTGTTCTGTGTGGGAATTCACGTAACAGGTAAGGTTCTCCAAAACCCTAGTGCTTTAATGGTTCTTTCATTTTTACAACACTTACCCTTTTGATGTTTGTATCCATTTTTTTAAACTAGTATGTGATTGTGTTGGTTGGTTTTATCCACTCTTATTAAATTTATTTCTTCGGTGGGTTTCCCAAAAAAAATTTAGATATGCTAGTTTTACTCTTTTTATGCTTGAGTCGCTCTTCCCTTTCTATTTATTTTTTCAAATTTTCAGTTGATAGTTTTTTCCTTTAAACTATTGATAGCATAATATTTGTTTTCGAATAGCTTCATCCATTGTTTTTGGATTATCAAATCCAATCCTTTATTTATATATAGTAGGTAGGTGGTTTAAAAATCATTATACTTTGGCCTTTTCTTCTCTTATATAAGGCACATAGCGGAGCAAGTTCGTAAATTTGGTAACAAGCTCATCAATTGTGAGTTTTCCCAATATTAGCTCATGAAGTTCCTTCGCTTTATCATCATAATACCTCTCATTCAGGAAGCTACAATTTAATTTGGCTTGAAATTTTTCCGAGGTACGAGTTTTTTTATCCATCACATGTACCATTTTTTTTTCTTCCCACTAAAGTGTGGCCTTACATTGCAGTTGTTGAATTGATAATATGGCTTTTAGATTACTTCTGTACTCTTATACCTAGAGTTATTTAACCATGTTCAGGAGCCAAGCTTCTTCATCCTCCTCCTTTCCACCATCAAAAGTTGGAGGTTTGATTTTGTGGAATTCCCCTTACAACTCCTTTTTATTTTTTGTAATTATATATAGATGCTTCCCCACCCTCAGAACCTTCTGATTTGGTTTCATCTTCTCTTTGGTTTCTTCCATGGTCGTCACTTTCATGACTAGACCATGAGGTTAATTCCAAAATCAACCTCTTTTGCTCTTGACTGGCTTGCAACAATCATTCACTGCTAGTCCTTAGCAGAACCATTTCACACTGCATATTTCTTATCATGTTCAACAATTTAGAATTTTAATCTGGTGGGTTTCCTACACCCCCTACATCCATGTACAAATCTCCTTCATCATTCATAACAACAACTGTATTGTTTTTGCACTTCAATCACTTTACACAATATTTAATTAGTACACTAAATTCTAAAAAAGAAATAAATTATTTTCTGATTTTTTTCATAGTATTATAATTTTGAATTTTTTTGTGGGGACACATAGGCCCAATGTTTCAACATGGGCTCTGATACCATTAATTTTTTATTTTTTTTCTTCTTCTGATTATAGTATTTTCATATTTCTATTCTTCCCTTTTCCTCTTTTAATGTCATCATATTTGTAAGATCTTATAGATTTCCATTAGAGGACTTTGGTTCTGTCTTTTGTATTTCTTATACCATAATTGTATTAATATCTATGAACACTTTTAAGGAAATTTGTTCCTTTCGATTTATCAGGGGATTCTCCTTAATTTGTATGTAATACCTTCATTTAGTTCAACATAGATTAAGTATACATCCTTAATATTTTCTCATACTATTATACTATTAGAGATTATATAGTTTATATATACATTTCACCACTTTTATATGTATAAACAGATACTTTGATACATTCATCCTCTAACTAGGATTAAAGTTTCATTCTTAGGATAGATATATCCCTATACCACAACTTTGTTAATGATCCTTAATGTAAGATTTTATATCTTCGATCACATGTACCAAAATTGTTCTATATATAATTTGTAAGTCTTTCGACCTTATATATGTAATACCTCGACTTAGGTCTCATTCATCATTACCTTTTCCACCAACCCTTATACATATATGTTTAAATAATATGATGTATCACTGAGGTCCTAATGTTTACATGTTGATATTATGGGATTTGTCCTTTCATACCGAAACGTTTCTATTAAATTTTCACCTAATCATACTTACCCACTGTAAGATATTTACGTGAACTCCAATATGACAGGCATATTTCTATCAAATATTATCATATGTGAATGTAGATAATCAACTATTATGGTTTTATTTTTTTTTACTTGTACATAACGTATGTTTCGTAATTTTAAATGGATAATATATCAATGCATTTAACTGACTACAGAGAAACATTGTAACCTATTTAATGTTCCCCATTTCAATTTTCTAAATCATTAATTCATAGTACCTCTGGCCTCAGTTTTTCACAAGGGCCTATTAATTTTGAAGACAGTTGTAAGGTCAATTAGATTGTAGTTTGGTGGTGCGAATTGAATTCATATTCCCTTCAAGTCCCAATGACTATGGCTATGGTTATGTTTCATTTCCATCAATTTTCATTTGTGAGAGTTCTTTGTGAAGGTTTTTCTACTCTGGTTTTTCACCATAATGGTTTCTAGCCGAATACGTTTACTCAATTTCATAATACCTTCACCCAATATCAGATCAAGTAAGGATAGCTCTGCATTTCCTTTACTTTTTCAATTATTTTCTATCACTACAATTCACATAAATCATTTGGGAACTTTTCCTCTTCTAATTTTCTCATTATTTTTATTGTGCGTTCCTAAATTCAATAATTAAGTTTATTCTTTCTTCTCACAGTTTTCGACATTGGGAAAACCTTACCCATGAATTTCCATAACAACCACACAGAGGTATTTTTACTCTACTATACCAAGGTAGGATCCGTAATTCGTTCATAAACAAGTTATCCCACGATTTCTGTGTTTGTGCTGTAACTAATGTTTCATTATTTGAAGGATAACTCTCTGTTTAAAAATTTATTATTACGGGTATTACTTCACGTCTGGTTTCTACATTTAACTTTCAAATCCTTTTGTCTATTTTATAGAATTTAAACCCGTAAGGTTAACACCATGTTTTTCCACTTTTAAGGTGAAATATTTTATTCTCGATGAAAAATGTATGTCTAGGGTATTGGATTATTCGAATTTAAGTATTTGGTATGTATTATTTTATATATAAAGCATGTTTATGAATCCCCAAGACTCTTTTCCCATTTCAGGGCTCGTATATGATTTTGGGGTATTTTCTAGATTTGCATCTCACTATTGTTTGAGTCTTTTCATTGCAATCGGAATATATGGAACAAATTGGACATTTTACTTTCCCTCATGGCATATCACTGTAAAAATATAATGGTTGTAAATTATTTTCAATTAACTAAACAATTTCCAGTATCTTCTTACTAAATCCCAACTCCAATTTCTGGTATACAGTATTTGGTTTATTTATAACACGCCTCCACTTCAATGAATCTCGTTGGAAGTTTTCATTTTTCAATTTAAAGTTTTTTTAGTTACAATTTAATTTACAAAAGTTTCATTCTATTTGGGAATTAACTTTATAATTTTTCCCAAGTCCACTATACTTACGAAGTACTCCGATTTTATATTTTTCTAATAATATTAAATTTACAGAATCAACCTCCTTTTCTATTTATAGATCCTTGTTTATAATACAAATATGGTTTAGCTTTGGATTATATTCCCTTTTTTCTTATTATCATCATACTTATATTTATATTGTCTGATACTAGAAAAACCCTCTCTTTCCAGATTTACATTAATTTATAAATTATATTCAGATACCCTATATCTTGTTTCACCTTGTATCTCATATAACTATTTTTATAGTTTTGCATTATAATTAATAACCTAATTTAGTAATTAAATAAAGTTCAGGATTCACCTTTCACCCTTTCTTTTACTTTTCTGAACTGCATGTTTTTATACTATCATGTACAGGAGGAACTCCAATCTCTCATGTTCTTTAAACAGGTATAAATTGTACTATTAATTATTCTAGAATTAGTATATCTTTTTCTTTTCACATTATTATATTTGATATGAATCTAACACATATATATGTGGTTGTTTTACAAGTAATTTATATTTCCCAACTTCCACAATAGTTACTTCATCTTTCCCTTCAAAATATTTGACAAAAATTTTCGTCTATCTACAGGCCGGTCATCCCAATGTACATATCTAAACCATGTATCTCCCATGATATTTATTAATATAACTGTAGCTACTGAAATTAATTTTAGTAAAAGGATGGCTTGCAGTCAATAAGAAATGAACTGTTGTAACTAATATTTTATTTGAATGATAGTATGTTCTTCTATTCACCTCTATTAGAGGAGTTCTCATACATAGAAAATTTGTTTAAATTTTTTATGTTTTCTTTTCAATACACATACACATCTATATGTGTGGATCTTCCTAAAATAGGAATTTATATAGTTTAAATATGAAGTATGTTAATTGTACAAATTTTTACTTTCATAATTTAATTGTAGTTATTCACTCATTATATAGTTTAAATATGAAGTATGTTAATTGTACAAATTTTTAATTTCATAATTTAATTGTAGTTATTCACTATATATGCTGTCAATATTAGTTTACAACAATTAACTATGTATTTTTAATATTACTTTCTATGTTTCTCTCAGTATATTTATAATTATATTGAATGTAAATGGTGTCATTTGTAGCCGAATAAAAGAGTTAACATATACCTCACAGCAGATTTAAACCCTATTCCTTGGGTTTAGAGATTATGTGTGTTGGTCAACTATTTATTCCAATCTATGTATCTATACAGAGTAATTAACTATTCCTGCTATATTTAAAATTATGTTAAATACATATGACAATTTCTTTCCAAGAACACTGCAGACTATAAATTTCTTTTATAATTACAACTTTCTATCTTCAGTTAAACACATTATTTAAACACTTATGATCTACAATAGAATATCATAATTATAGCAGAATCATAAGAAAAATTTTAACAAGTGTGCATATCAATTCTGGTAGAGACTATTTTCCACCCGACCTTGAGCTGTAATCCACAACTCCCCAGAAGTAGAGACCAATTCCTCCAAAGTGTAGACAACCTCTTGTCTACCTAGGAATGGCTTATTTAAGCTTTCTTTGCCTCAGAATGTTTACATAAATGTGTGTAGTTAATTTAGGATGATGTTTTCCTTTATCCTACGCTTTACTTTTATTTTTTCCACAAAATCTCTTTAAAACTAGGTTTTTCCTCTTTCTATTTTTATTTCACCTCTCCTTAGCAACTTTCCACTTTACTGAAGTATATATAGATTCTTATCTCCCATATAATATTTTTATTTTATTTTATTTTTTTCTCCAAGGATTTTTGGAGATTTTGGGAACGTCTTTGTATTTTATTCTATGCTCATGGATTTAAAATCTTGGTCTCCAATTTACTCTAGTCTTTCCACAATTTTAAAATTCCACATTTATTTAATTCAAAAATAATATGTACACATAGTTTTGCTTTAGATCTACTTAACCTCTTAGGATTCTCAACTATATAAATAAAATTATAAAAATAGAGATATTACAGAAGATATCAAATGGACCACTCTGCAAACACAATTGTATCAGCTAAACAAGTTGTTTAACGGTGCATCATTGCACTAAGCCATGAGACTAACTAGTGAAGGAAAATATGGAGTTACATGCACACACACAAACATACAGCTATATATATATATATATATATATATATATATATATATATACAGAGAGAGAGAGAGAGAGAGAGAGAGAGAGAGAATTTTAATATGTACATGATCTAATTTTTATTACATTTCTAATTTTAAACATTATTTATCACAATGATTATCTTTGATGGTATTTTCAATAGCATATTTATATTTTTTTTTGAATTTTCCATATAGGTTTTTTTGGCATATTGGGGTCCAAGATGTAGAAAGATCAATTGGAAATGACATTGAAACAATAAAAGGGAATAAAAAATTGTGTTCAATTAAAACAAAGCAATACCAGAATGTGTTTCTATTTGATAAAAGAAAATATTCTTCTTTTTGTAATGTTTGCATAGACAACACATAATCCAATGATGTTTTCGAAAACAAACTTTATGTAAAATATTTGCAACATACATAACTAAATACAAAGGGGAAAGTGTTTCTTTCAAAATTTGAAATAATGAAATTAGAGGAGACTATAGTATCATCTGAAGGTGATTGAGTTTCTGATCTTGTTAGAGAAGGTAACATTTCAATTGCTTTAAAATGATAGAGATCTAGAAATAGATAATAAAATGAAGTACACATGTTAATTTTAAATTTAATTTTTCATGTTAATTATGATATAAATTAACGTAGGTTTGTTTTATTGTGCAGGAGATGTTTTTTATGTCGCTACACCTACTACCAACGCTAAAAATGTGAAGTATTATTTGATGCGTTGCACTAAACTAAAGATGAAATTATTCGAAAACTATGATGATAAGGGGTTTATATATGATAGAGGGTCTATTTTACTGAAAGGTTATTTTTTCCAACAAAATCATCAGAGTCAAGATTTTTTTTACTTTCAATACTATGAACCTGATGTCATAAGTTGTCAATATAGTCACTTGGTGTGTGCAACATGCATAAAGTTGATAGAAGTTTAATCAAACAAAAAATTGAAAATCAAGAAATGGAAAATGTGAAAAGCTGACCATGACCATATCATTGTAGATGAAATTCCATTAGAATTTCTTTGATTGAACTACCCAACAAGTTTGACTCCTTGGATTCATATTTTAGAACTTACAAAACTCAATTATAAATTGCTAGCCTTTTTTTTTTGTCCATTCTTAAGTTAAATTATATTATTATAATATGTATATTTTATGTTATGTACAAGTTTTTTCACATGTACATTATTTTGGTACATGCACACGAGTAATTTATACACATGTAGACATACATGTAGATTATATGGTCTTAAACGATTTCATACATTTCCTAGTACAATTTATGTCATTATGTCATTTGTGTGTTGAAATTTTAAAGTTAGACATTTGAACTTTAATCCTAAGGGGGTGGACCCCAAGGGATGAATATGGTGTGAATGTATTTGCATATTTTATTTGAGGAAATAAATAAAATGATTGTGCATTTTGACCAAAAAGAGAATTAGAGATCACTTTCCAAATCCATGAGGATGGATAAGGCAACAAATCCCCAAAAATCTTTCAAAAATCCTTGAAAGAAATTTATTTAGATTTGAGGAGGAATCTAAATTTCCCCAATGAAGAGGAGTAGTTGGGAAGAGGTGAGAAAAAGCTGGAAAAGCTGAGGAAAAGCTTAAAACAACTTTAAAGAATCCCAAGATGGGAAGCCTAGGCTAAACAGGAAAGAAAGCATCCTGCTATTCTGGACGCAGAATTAGAAACATGCTTTGGGGAATTATGAGCTTAAATAAGCTACTCCTAGGCTGATCAGAGGTTGATCTGTGCTAGGAGGTGATCTCTGCTCGGGGGTGAATCCTGGGAGATAAAGAGGATTCTAAGGTTGGGAGGTTGGTCATTTGCAGATTTTGGTATGTTCTGAAATTCTTGTTTCTATGTCTTATTACAGTATGAATTGGCTACATATAAAATTTAATTTTATGACAATGAGAAATTTTGGTACTACATTTAACATAATCCATCTTAAGGTAATCACCTTTTAGATTTTGTCTAGTTGTAGACCAGAAAACCATAGAGTAGAAACCCCAGAATCTCTAAACCAAGGTCGGTTTAAATCTGAAGTTTCTTGGCCTCTACAGATGATTAAATTTTGTTATGTTCCTGTAGAAGAAAAAAAAAAAATATATGACATGCTTAGGTGTATACTAGAGAAACATTATAGTATTCTTTAGTATATGCATAGTGTGTGAAAGGAAAGAAACGAATGTGAGTATAGACTGCATATATGAGCATTCAAACAATGATAAGGGTGTGGATTTCATATCTAAAATATATTCTTACTCCTTGAAAAAATTGTGACATAGAAAAATAATTATCATAACAAAGGATGGAATTGAGAATGAAAGTCCTCTAGCCAAGCATTATTGAATACATAAAGGTGTACTTCAAAAGAAACTAGTAATTAAGAGCGAGGACTTTAGAAGATGTATTCTTGTTAAACCAAAGAACAAAGCTGTAATACAGTAGGGTTGACACATTTATAGCCATTATAGAATGTATTGAAAGTTAAAGTTCCCCTCTAATCCTTAAGAGAAATGTTAGGATTATGGAGTAAATCTATGTGTGATAAACTCTATCAATTACACTATTGAACATATGCATAGACATTTTAAAACTAAAACATTTTCATATATATATATCCCATTCGATTCTATATATATATGCTAACCAATGTTGAGGCTTAGAGCCACGAGTTTTACGAGGACTCTACTTTATATAAAAGAAATATACGCTAATCAAATTTTGTTATTGAAGATATATATGCAACCACGCCGAGAGCTAAAGTAATCATATATGTGAACAACATAAAAAACAATGCGCCGAAATCATTATTGAATACATGCAAGCGCGCCGAGAGCTCTAGAAATCATATATATTAGTAACATAAAACAAATGCACCGTGGAGAAGCATATTTTGGAACCGAACTATATAACCGTATGAAATAAGTGAGAGGTCAGCCATACGAAGTCATGATGGTAAATTTCATTTCCTTGACTGGGACTTGCGCTCATAGCGCTTAAATCTCTTTTCAGACTTGGAACGCAAATGACTACTGTAGAATAAACCGAAGATAGGCGTGCATATAAATCTAAAACTATGATGGGTGTATTCATAAATGAAAAAACGAAAATTTAAGAGGCGTCAATATGTTTCAACCCTGCATTATTAAACATACACAGCAAGACGAATTAGGTTGTTTCTATATTGCTACCGTCATTATCGCACACCCATGAATTAGTTGGAGCGCCGAGTCAAGGCCTTACACTCCTGTGCGTATAGCTGGGTCGTAACTACCGAACCCTGTGGTAAATCGAAGCTTTATTTAACACCCCCTCGGACGGTCGAATAAACAAAAACAACAGAAATTACGACTCTGCGAATCTGAATGAGGTACACGGCTATCGCTATGATTGACATGAAATTTGTGGATAAATATCTCTAGTGAGTTAACATAGATATAACCAGAAAATCATCGCTCGAGGAACCATGCGGATACTATTGTAGGTAACAGAGAAAAACACATATACAGAGGGGTGGAATAATGATTCCCTACAGCACCTGAGCACTGAAGTAGGGCAGAGGATAGGCTAAACCGCGTAGATAAACAAGACGTCAAATTTCTAACAGAGGGGGAGAGAAATCCTTAGAGTTATATGCATAAAATGGACGAAATAATGATTCATGATTTCATGAGAATCGACCCAACATAACTAGGAAACAAAGTGAGCCGGTGAGGAAGCGGCCAAGTAATTCAGCGCAAGGTCGTTTCACCTGCACTCGGTAGGAAACCATGCGACCAGCAGAGTAATGAGCTCGGATGATAGAACATCCTATAGCAGACCCTCAGCGAACATCATCGTGACTGCTATGCCAGTCGTTAGTAGACTCAGCGGTGCACCAGAACCCTATACACCAGAACAATCGAAATAAAAAGTTGCAGCTAGCTAATTAAGCCTGAACAAAAAAAAAATGGCTAGAACGAGACCTATACCCAGAAGAGATCTGCAGATAAGAACTACGTCCCAATAAACCCTGAGAGGGTTCTGAGACGGAAAACGCACTCTGTAGCTCAGAAAATCGATCCCTGAAACAAACAAACAATTGGTAGTCTCGCAAAGTTCGAGGAAAGAAACTTAGGGTCTCAGGCGACAAAGAATGGTTAATAATAAGAATAAAACCCTAGAAATCAATCTCCAACCGTACTCACTCTGCAGCCGCATCTTACAAAATCTCAAGAATGATTATGAGATGCAACTCGAGCTGTAGCAAGTATACCCGACTGTAAATTTAATAATATTTAAAAATGGGATCGACGTACCTGACCGCCGAATTTTTCTTGAGAACTCATAAATGCATCACCACCGAAATGAAATTTTCTAGTTCAGATGGCGATGAGTCAAGTTGCGTGCTCCGGAGGGTAGTACCGTTTGAAAGCGAGCCCTCTCGGTCCAGAGTCCGGAAGCCAGTTAAGGTGGAACACGAAAAACTGTGCGAAAAAGGGATGAACGCGTGCACACGGCCCAGCTCAAAAGACTGATCTCAGTTGTACCAATTACTTCTCCTTCCTGCACGTAACCCTGTCACAATAAGAAAACCGTCATTTATCAGTGCGCTAGAATTAAATCAATGTCAGTTTCGGTAACAACACGAAAACCAGTGGTAAAAGTTCGGGCGGGTTAGGGTTTGATAACCGACGCCGTTAAACGAAAAAGAAAATATATAAATAATACACCTCATAGCCGAACATCGCTACGGGTTGGAGACCGCTAGATGGCAACCGCCACGATCGTAGCTGCATGAATGGACTACATAATACCTACCTCCATGGTAAGAAAATGTAAACCGAGCTATTTCTGTGGTAAGTCCGTTTGATATGTATATACATATAATAACCTCCTTTGACCGCGGCTTGGGTTTCGCAATTTTGATATCCATAGCATTATCGTATTCCAACGTCCCAAGTGGAATATTAGAGAGCTACTTATGAGAGTTAGGTAAGATTATATATATAAGTTGTTAAAGTTGTATATATATAAGTTAATGTAGGTATATGGAATATGCATAGTGGTATCATAGTGGTAGCTTCCCCATTACCATATACTAAAAGTTGGACCTATGTATATATTGTATATATACATAAGTATAGGTGCCATATTCATAGGCTTATTAAATTAATAATTTACTTAAGGAATATATATATACATACAAGTAATATATGTGATAAAGAGATATATATATGATATATATATATGTGTAGTAAGGGTATTAACTCCACATAGAGGTGGATACATAGATACATAAGGAATTCAAAAACATACAAATGAAGGTATACAGTTAGAAGAGGTTATTGAAAAAGGTAGAGGAACCACATCTCTTAATAGTATAGATGGTAGTATAAATGGTTACATATATGTAAATATATATATATATATATGATGGGAAGGAATGTATGGGAAGTGTTCAATGATTATGAGAATGGAAATGCGAGATGGTCAAGGGGAGTTAGATTAAACAGGAAGTAAAGTTAAAAACTCTAAACTTCTTATTCCAATAAATTTTTGAATAGTATATTCAAAAAGAGAAAGAAAAAAAAAAAAAAAAAAAATTCCCTAAACTGGAGGTGTTACAAATGGTATCGGAGCACTAGTTACAACAAATTGGGCTGTCGTTTTTTCTCACTGCTTATTACATATTTTGTTTTTTTTCTGAAGTTATAAACTTTGCTAATCTGTGTTGTAAGTGTGTACAGTTATGGCTAAAGGTGAAGGGATTTATGTGGATCTGCGGGATGAGTTTGCTCTTGGCTATGTCTTTTCAGCCTATAAATGTTACCTTTGAATCTGACGAAGTTAGGCACCGATTAAATAAAAATGACATGTTCTCATCAGCCAGTAAGGAGCGGGAAAAGCTCATCAGAGAGCTAACTTCCCGGAACAGCCAGGAAGGCGAAGGTTCTGGAAAAAGAAAGATGGATGAATCTGAGGATGAGGATGCAGCTAGAAATCAACATAAGCAGAAAAGAGAGTTGCAGGGAGAATTTAGAAAGATCAAACCTCCTTCCTATGATGGGGAAAAGGAGGAGGATGCTGAAGCTTGGTTGCTGAACAGGATCAAGTATTTCCAAGTCTATGAATATGAGAGCAATCTGAACGCTAGATTAGCTGTGTATTCAGCTACAAGGAAAAGCTACACTGTGGTGGGAAGGGACAAAAATGGTGCATGCCATTGATGAAAAGACAGTTACTTGGGAATATTTTCATACTAAGTTCAAAAGTCGTTATTTGAATGAACGATATTATGACGATAAAGCGAAAGAGTTCCATGAACTTAGGCTAGGACAACTCACTATTGATGAGTTTGTCACTAAGTTTACTAACGTGGTATTTCACTTACATTGAGAAGAAAAGGCAAAGGTGCAAAGGTTTTTTATTTTCTTGTTTACGGGAGATAGTTGAATTTGACAATCAAAGACGATGGATGAAATTTAGTGAAAAGCAAATTGTACTTTATTATTATCGAGTTTAAGGGTAAAGCGGAACAAGGGAAGAGCTGGCTGAACAAGGGTGAGTTTAAAGGAAAAAGACCAAAACCGGCATATTTAAGGAATTTTGGTAGAGATCATCAAAGGAAAAAGTTCAGCAAACCAAAGGAAAGTCAAACTGCTCAGTCTCAAGTGGTTTCAAAACCAGTAGAAGGGAACAATAGAAAGGAAGGGACAGTCAGAATGAAGGAACCTTTGAAATGCTGGGGCTGTGGAGAACCCCATATGATGAGGGACTGCCCTCATCGAAATATACACATGATCAGCAGAGAGAGAGAGGCAACAACCGTCAATGACATAGCCAGAAACATACCAACCATCAGTGCAGCCCTGGAAAATCGACAGGCAGAACATGAAGCAACCATGGTGGAAATGGAGGGTAAGATTTCTGACTTACCTGTTACTGTTTTGATTGATCCAGGTGCTTCTTTAAGTTACGTTAGTCCTGTAATTGTAGAAAAATGTAAATTTAAACCTGAAAAATTTCAGCAGTCATGGTTGGTACAGTTGGCCACTGGAACTAAGAGAAAAGTTACACATAAATTGCCCAAAACAACACTACAATTAAATGAAAACTTTGTGGAAACAACTTGAAATATTTGATGTGAGTCCTGTCATTTTAATGAGATGGATTAGTGAAAGAAAGCTACGATAGACTGGGGATAAAACCACTGCATTTTGTAGATGAGGAAGAAGCCTTTTACACTAAAAGGAAACCAAAACCTGTAGTAAGACAAACCTTGACCTTACAATTGAAAGAAACTGACTAGAAAAGGATACCAAGTCTATACGTGCATGTAGAAGAAATAGAACGAAGCGAGGAAGAGTTGTTGGATGCTATACCAGTCATCAGAGAGTTTAAGGAAGTTTTTCCCAAGGAAATCCCTCATCTTCCCCCTAAAAGAGAGATTGACTTTTCTATAGATCTGGTGCTGGGAGCTACACCTATTTCTCGAGCTCCTTATCGGATGAGCCCGCCAGAACTGATGGAGCTGAAGATGCAGCTGCAAGAATTATTGGATAAGGGTTACATTAGACCAAGTGTGTCGCCATGGGGAGCACCTGTTTTATTTGTTAAAAAGAAGGATGGAACTTTTAGGATGTGCATTGACTATCGTCAACTGAATAAGTTGACCATTAAGAATAGATATCCACTCCCTAGAATTGATGATATTTTTGACCAAGTGAGAGGAGCTTCAGTGTTCTCCAAGATAGACCTAAGGACTGGGTATCACAAGCTCAGAATTAAAGAAGAAGACATCAGCAAAACATCATTTCGAACCAGGTATGGGCACTAGGAATTTGTAGTCCTACCTTTTGGTTTGACGAATGCCCCTGCCACATTTATGTGTCTGATGAACAGTGTGTTGAATAAGTATTTGGAAAAATTTGTTCTGGTGTTCATAGATGATATCTTAGTCTATTATAAAAATGAAGATGAACATAAGGAACACCTGAGAATAGTGTTGCAAACTTTGAAAGAAAATCAGCTATATGCCAAGTTCAGTAAATGTGAATTTTATAAAGATAAAATTCAATATTTAGGTCATATTATTTCTGAAAAAGGGCTTGCAGTTGACCCTGAAAAGATAAAAGCAATTAAGGAATGGCCAGTCCCAACTGATGTTTCAGCAGTAAGGTCATTCATGGGGATGGCAGGCTACTATCGAAGATTTGTAGAAAAATTTTCTGCCATAGCACATCCCATCACTTCATTGCAAAGAAAGGGTGTCAAGTTTGTATGGACTGAAAAATGTCAAAACAGTTTTGAACAATTGAAACAAAAACTTATTTCAGCCCCTATATTAAAAATTGTTGATCCTGATAAAGAGTTTGTGGTATGTACAGATGCTTGCAGAGAAGGGCTGGGAGGAGTCCTGTTACAGGAAAATTCAGTCATTGCCTATGAATCTAGAAGCGAAAATACATGAACGGAGATTATGGTACATATGATTTGGAATTTGCAGGCATTATTCATGCTTTAAAAATGTGGAGGCACTATCTTTTGGGGAAAAAGTTCACATTGATGACTGATCATATTAGCCTTAAATACTTCTTTTCCCAAACTGACTTGAATGTAAGACAAGCTAGATGGCTGTCTTCTCTAAGTGAATTTGATATGGACATAAAACATATCAAGGGAAAAGAAAATAAAGTTGTTGATGCGTTAAGTAGAAATGCGTGTCAAACTCTACACAGCATGGGAAGTAGTGCCCACATGGATGTAGAGGGATTGGTGGGAAAGGCAGCAACTCAAGATCCTAACTATGAAGCACTCTTGTGAAATTACGAATGAGGATCCAAATAAAACGGATTACACTAAAAACCCACGAGGGCTGCTCTATTATACAAAAACGAGGTTGTATATTCCAAATATAGAGTCATTGAAAAGAGAGATTCTAGATGAATATCATAAACATCCCTATGCGGGGGACATCTAGGATATCAAAAGATGTTAACTGACCTTGAAGAAGTTGATACAGCCGAGAATGAAGAGAGAGGTGGCAGAATATCTAAGTAAATGTATGGAGTGTCAACTAGTCAAAGTTGAGCATCAACACCCAGCAGGGCTTTTAAATCCCCTGCCAATTGCAGAATGGAAATGGGATACCGTTTCCATGGATTTTATAACAGGACTACCCAAAACCAAATACCAACATGATTCGGTGATGGTAGTAGTAGACACTCTCACCAAAGCTACTCACTTTGTACCAGTGAAATCTACTTTCGGAACAGCTCAAGTAGCCAATGTTTTCCTGAAGGAGATAGTAAGACTTCATGGAGTTCCCAAAGTAATTGTCTCAGATCGAGATGCTAAGTTTACAGCAGCATTTTGGAAGGGATTGTTTGGAGGAATGGGTACTAAGCTGAATTTTAGTACTGCCTATCACCCTCAAACAGATGGCCAGACAGAAAGGACGAATCAAATATTAGAGGATATGTTGCGAATGTATGTGATGGATAGACCATCAAAGTGGGAAGAGTATTTGCATCTAGCTGAATTTTCTTACAATAATAGCTACCAATCCTCTATTAAGATGAGTCCGTTTGAGGCACTCTATGGGAGAAAGTGCCGTACTCCCTTGAGTTGGAGTCAACCAGAGAATAAACTGGTGTTGGGACCATATGCACTAGATGCACTACGAGAAATGGAAAGATTGTTAAGAATTGTTAAGCAAATACGGAGAAATATAAAGACGACCTGAGGCAGAAGCGGGAGGGCTCATTTATCGCCCCGACGAAGAAATAGATTCAAAGTGGGGGATCATGTGTTGCGCATCAAACCCAAAAAGAGCACACTTTATGCGGGAAATTGTGCAAAGCGGCTCCTAGATATTGTGGGTCTTTTGAGGTGTTAGAAAGTGGGACAGGTAAACTTCTGTTTGGCCTTACACCCCATGTTAGAGTGCATATATTTCATGTTTCATTATTAAAAAGATATGTGCATGATGCTTCTCACATAGTTGATTGGAATGTTGTACGGAGTGGAACCGAAGGGGAATTTACGGTAAACTTCAAATATTGGAGCGGGAAGAAATTGAATTGAGAAACAGAACAGTGGTCAAAGTAAAGGTGCAGTGGAAGCACTTTACTGCTGAAGAAACCACTTGGGAAAGGGAAGCTGAAATGATGGAAATATATCCATTTTTGTTTAAATGAACTCTAGTAGTTGAATAAGAACACCGAGGACAGTGTTTATTTTCAGAGGGGGAATATGTAATACCCCCAATTTGTGTGTTGAAATTTTAAAGTTAGACATTTGAACTTTAATCCTAAGGGGGTGGACCCCAAGGGATGAATATGGTGTGAATGTAATTTCATATTTTATTTGAGGAAATAAATAAAATGATTGTGCATTTTGACCAAAAAGAGAATTAGAGATCACTTGCCAAATCCATGAGGATGGATAAGGCAACAAATCCCCAAAAATCTTTCGAAATCCTTGAAAGAAATTTGTTAGATTTGAGGAGGAATCTAAATTTCCCAATGAAGAGGAGTAGTTGGGAAGAGAGGTGAAAAGGTATGGGCGAGGAAAAAGCTTAAACGAAGCTTTAAAAGTCTGGGAGATGGAAGCCTAGGCTAAACGAGAAGAGAAAGCATCACCAGAATTTCTGGACGCGAGAATTAGAAACAGGCGTTGTATGCTTTGGGAGATTATGAGCTTAAATATTTGCTCTAGGCTGATCGAGAGGTTGATACGTGGCAGGAGGTGATCTCTGCTCGGGGGTGAGTCCTGGGAGACAAAGAGGACTCTAAGGTTGGGAGGTTGGTCATTTGCAGATTTTGGTATGTTCTGAAATTCTTGTTTCTATGTCTTATTACAGTATGAATTGGCTACATATAAAATTTAATTTTATGACAATGAGAAATTTTGGTACTACATTTAACAGAATCCATCTTAAGGTAATTACCTTTTAGATTCTGTCTAGTTGTAGACCAGCAAATCCATAGAGTAGAAAACCCAGAATCTCTAAACCAAGGTCGGTTTAAATCTGAAGTTTCTTGGCCTCTACAGATGATTAAATTTTGTTATGTTCCTGTAGACACAAAAGGATATGACATGCTTAGGTGTATGCTAGAGAAACATTATAGTATTACTGAAATATATACATGGTATGTAGCAGAAAGGAAGAAAGAAAGATATTAGAGTATAAATTGCATATATGAGCATTCTAACAACTATAAGGGTGTGGATTTCATATCTAAAATATATTCTTACTCCTTGACAAAACTGTGACATAGAAAAATAATTATCATAGCAAAGGATTGAATTGATAATTAAAGTCCTCTAGCCAAGCATTATTGAATACATAAAGGTGTACTTCAAAAGAAATTAGTAATTAAGAGCGAGGACTTTAGAAGATGTATTCTTGTTAAACCAAAGAACAAATCTGTAATACAGTAAGGTTAACTCACTTATAGCCATTATAGAATGTATTGAAATTTAAAGTTCACCTCTAATCCTTAAGAGAAACGTTAGGATTATGGAGTAAATCTATGCGTAATAAACTCTATCAATTACACTATTGAACATATGCATAGACATTTTAAAACAAAAACATTTCATATATATATCCCATTCGATTCTATATATATATGCTAACAAGTGTTGAGGCTTAGAGCCACGAGGTTCACGTGGACTAGACTTTAAATAAAAGAAATATACGCTAATCAAATTTTGTTATTGAAGATATATATGCAAACACGCCGAGAGCTAAAGTAATCATATATGTGAACAACATAAAACCAATGCGCCGAAATCATTATTGAATACATGCAAGCGCGCCGAGAGCTATAGAAATCATATATGCTAGTAATATAAAACAAATGAGTCGTGGAGAGACATAATTTAGAACCGAACTATATAACCGTATGAGATAAGTGAGAGGTCAACCATACGAAGTCATGATGGTAAATTTCATTTCTTTGAATGGGACTTATGCTCATAGCGCTTAAATCTCTTTTCAAACTTGAAACGTAAATGACTGCTGTAGAATAAACCGAAGATAGGTGTGTCTATAAATTTAAAACTATGATGTGTGTATTCATAAACGAAAAACAAAAATTGAAGAGGCGTAAATATGTTTTAACCCTGCATTATTAGATATACACAGAAAGACGAATTATGTTGTTTCTATATTTCTACCGTCATTATAGCACAAACATGAATTAGTTGGGAGCGCCGAGTCAAGGCCTTACACTCCTGTGCGTATAGCTGGGTCGTAACTACCGAACCCCTGTGGTAAATCGAAGTTCTATTTAACACCACCTCGGATGGTCGAATAAACAAAAACAACAGAAAT
The DNA here is from genome assembly GCA_034641835.2 of Pinus albicaulis. Taxonomy (NCBI): domain Eukaryota; kingdom Viridiplantae; phylum Streptophyta; class Pinopsida; order Pinales; family Pinaceae; genus Pinus; species Pinus albicaulis. The sequence continues at coordinate 359,085,657 of CM076582.1, forward strand.
TACGACTCTGCGAATCTGAATGAAGTACACGGCTATCGCTATGATTGACATGAAATTAGTGGATAAATATCTCTACTAAGTTAACATAGATATAACCAGAAAATCATCGCGCCAGGAACCATGCGGATACTATTGTAAGTAACAGAGAAAAACACATATACAGAGGGGTGGAATAATTATTCCCTACAGCATCTGAGCACCGAAGTAGGGCAGAGGATAGGTTAAACCGCGTAGTTAAACAAGACGTCAAATTTCTAACAGAGTGGGAGAGAAATCCTTAGAGTTATATGCATCAAATGGACGAAATAATGTTTCATGATTTAATGAGAATCGACCCAACATAACTAGGAAACGAAGTGAGCCGGTGAGTAAGCGGCCAAGTAATTCAGCGCGAGGTCGTTTCACCTGCACTCGGTAGGAAACCATGCGACCAGCAGAGTAATGAGCTCGGATGATAGAACATCCTATAGCAGACTCTTAGTGAACATCATCGTGGCTGCTATTCCAGTCGCTGGTAGACTAATCCGTGCACCAGAACCCTATACACCAGAAAAATCGAAATAAAAAGTTGTAGCTAGCTATTTAAGCCTGAAAAAAAAAATGGCGAGAAAGAGACCTATACCAATAAGGGATCTGCAAATAAGAACAACATTCCAATAAACCCTGAGAGGGTTCTGAGACGGAAAACGCACTCTGTAGTTCAGAAAACCGATCCCTGAAACAAACAAACAATTGGCAATCTCGCAAAGTTGGAGGAAAGAAACTTAGGGTCTCAGGCGACAAAGAAGGGTTAATAATAAGAATAAAACCCTAGAAATCAAGCTCCAATCGTACTCACTCTGTAGCCGCATCTTACGAAATCTCAAGAATGATTTGGAGATGCAACTCGAGCTGTAGCAAGTATACCCGACTGTAAATTTAATAATATTTAAAAATGGGATCGACGTACCCGACCGCCGAATTTTTCTTGAGAACTCATAAATGGATCACCACTGAAATGACACTTTCTAGTTCAGATGGCGATGAGTCAGGTTGCTTGCTCCGGAGGGTAGTACAGTTTGAAAGCAAGCCGTCTCGGTCCAGAGTCCGAAAGCAAGTTAAGGTGGAACACGAAAAACTGTGGCGAAAAAGGGATGGACGCGTGCAGACGGCCTAGCTCAAAAGACTGATCTCAGTTGTACCAAGTACTTCTCCTTCCTGCACGCAACCCTGTCACAATAAGAAAACCGTCATTTACCAGTGCACTGGAATAAATCAATGTCAGTTTCGGTAACAACACGAAAGCCAGTGGTAAAAGTTCGAGCGGGTTAGGGTTTGATAACCGACGCCGTTAAACGAAAAAAAAACTATATAATAATACACCTCGTAGCCGAACATCGCTACGGGTTGGAAACCGCTAGATGGCAACCGCCGCGATCGTAGCTGCATGAATGGACTACGTAATACCTATCTCTATGGTAAGAAAATGTAAACCGAGCTATTTCTGTGGTATTTCCATTTGATATGTATATACATATAATAACCTACCTTTGACCGCGGCTTGGGATTCGCAATTTTGATATCCATAGCATTATCGTATTCCAACATCCCAAGTGGGATATTAGAGAGCTATTTATGAGAGTTAGGTAAGATTATATATATAAGTTGTTAAAGTTGTATATATATATAAGTTAATGTAGGTATATGGAATATGCATAGTGGCGCTTCCCCATTACCATATACTAAAAGTTGGACCTATGTATATATTGTATATATACATAAGTATAGGTGCCATATTCACATAGGCTTATTAAATTAATAAGTTGCCAAAGGCCATGTACATACAAGTAATATATGTGATAGAGATATATATATTATATATATATAGGTGTAGTAAGGGTATTAAATCCATATAGATGTGGACACATAGATACATAAGGAATTCAAAAATATACAAGTGAAGGTATAAAGTTAGGAGAGGTTATTGAAAAAGGTAGAAGAACCACATCTCTTAATAGTATAAATGGTTAGATATATATATATATATATATATATGATGGGAAGGAATGTATGTGAAGTGTTCAATGATTATGAGGATGGAAATGCGAGATGGTCAAGGGGAGTTAGGTTAAACAGGAAGTAAAGAAAAAAAAAACTCTGAACTTCTTATTCCAATAAAATTTGAATAGTATATTCAAAAAGAGAAAGGAAAAAAAAAAAAAATTTGTTTCAAAAGCTGGAGGTGTTACAATATCACCTTTGATAGATGTATGTCCTAGTTATATAACATTCATACATTTTCGAATGCATTTAAGATGTACCACATGTGTTTTGTAATTTGAAATTTCAATCTAGATTCATTTGAAATAACAAATGACAACACAAATCGAGCTTTAGAAGCAAAACGTTTAATATAAGATTAAATCCAAGTTAACATTATAACAACATCTCATCATTTACATGTGAAAAATGTAACAATTAAATGCAAAAGTAATTCATTTATTGTTACATATATTAATTAACTTCAATATGTAAAACCATAGATACATGATTGTTTAGAATGACAGGTGATCATGCAAAATGTACCTAAATATCACCTTTAATAGACAACCTAATTATATATCATTGACACATGTTCAAATGCATAACATGTACCACATTTGTTTTGTAATTTTCAATTTCAATATAGATTCACTTTAAAAAACAAGTGACAAAACAACTTGAGTTTTAAAAACAAAACATAATTTAAGATCGCCTAAGCTAACATTATATAGCAACATGTGATCATGTATGCAAAATTTAGCAAATAAATGTAAATGTACTTAAATAATTTCTTACATATATTCATGAAATTAAATATGTAAAACCCCATATGATTGTTTTAAATGACACAAGATCATGAAAAATGTACCTAAATATAACCTTTAATAGACATCCTAATTATACAAAATTCACACATGTTCAAATTCATAACATGTACCACATGTGCTTTGTAATATGAAATTTCCATCTAGATTTCAAATAACAAATAACAAAAAAACTTGAGTTTTAAAAACAAAGTTATAATCTAAGATCATCTAAGTTAGTTCATTAGAACAACATGTGATCATGTACAGAAAATGTAACAACTTAATTAAATGCATTTATGTACTTCAATCATTGTTACATATTAATGAGCTTCAATATGTATTTAACTATCTATAATTGTTTTAAATGACACATGATCATGTGCAAAATGTACCTAAATATCACCTTTAATAGACATCCTAATTATATAACATTCATACATGTTCAAATGCATTTAATGTGTACCAGATGTGTTTTGTAATTTTCAATTTCAATCTAGATTAATTTTAAATAACAAGTGACAAAACAACAAGTTTTAAAAGAAAAACATTTAATCTAAGATTATCTTTAACTTAAAATTATATAACAATATGTGATCGCATTCCAAATGTAACAACTATCCAAAATTTAAAATCATTCAATAAAAGTAATGTAGCTCAACTATCCAAAATGTAAAGTACGTCCAAAATTTAAATCATGAACAATATAAGCAAATATAATAATGTATAGTGTTACAAGTATCAGGTTATATAGAAAAGTAAATATGACTCAATAAATAAGACTATTTATATAAAACAAAGTAAATTTAAGAGTATCTATAAAATAGAATGTTGCATGTGCATCATCAATCAAATAGAGATGGATGCAGTGTATTTTCTAGCAATGTCCAGAGCCTCCTTGTGCTATCATCTAAAAAATGGGAACCTACACAACGTGTAAAAACTATAACTTCATAAAAAAAAAAATGAAAATAAAAATACAAATTCATGCAATACCTCATGTTGTTCCCTCTTAATTGACCTATGTTGGCCGTCAATCAATGCATCCTGCACGGTAAATGGTACTATATATATATATATTAAAAAATTTCAAATGAAAATGCATAAACTAATGAAATAAGATTAACAAAAAATTAGACAACTTCTTGTACAATTGTTTGGATGTTGCTATCTCCATCATACACTCCATCGCTAAAGTCCTTGGAGAACAGAAATCATCTCCACAAACCTAAAATTGAAAAATTCTAAAACTATAAAATAACTCAAGATTTAGATCTCATTTTTTAATGAAACTTTCACTTCAATTTATAACTTAAACATAAGTGAAAAATTGAACACTTGTGACAGTGGATTTGGCACATCTCCTAAGAGGAAAGAAGAGGGTGGCTCTGAACAAAAATCATCTACACAAACCTCAAAATTCAAAAAATTTGAAACTGTAAAATAACTCAAGATCTAGATATAATTTTTTAATGAAACTTTCACTTCAATTTATAACTTAAAAACATAAGTGAAAAATTGAATACTTGTGACGGTGGATTTGACACATCTCCTAATAGGGAAGAAGAGGATGGTTGTATTGGAAAAACATCAGATAGAATAAAAATATGTTAACATTTGATTATATACATACATGTGTACACAATTATTTATTTTAAAAATATGTCATCAAGATATCGATATAATAATAGATTAATAATTGTGCATCAACATCGTGAACACCTAAAAAACACTAAGTATCATCTTGATTGTGAGAACCCTTCGACCGTGATATTATCAAAACTTTAGTTCATCAAGCGTTTTAACTACAAATGCTGAACATATGGTACATTTTTGTTAGATTAAAATATACAAACAAACATGTATATGTATTTGTTACAAATTACATTAAAATATTCACCGAAACCATTAACACATACTGATTACTTGCCCTCTTGCTCATGAATAATTAAGTCCTGCCAACCACTATGAAAATTATTTGCATATGTTCTAATCTCTTCAATAATCATGTTGTCTATCTCATCATCTGTATGATACACAAATTAGCACATGCATTCTCTCATGCTCTTTGTCGATTAAGACAAAAATCAATTCCACCTAGTCCATTTTGAACATTTTCTATGATGGCGTCCCTTTCTTCTCGAGTAACTTGAGAAGTGGAATCCATATATGACCGCAAATTTTCCACACGAAGAGGTTGACTTATCAATAGTAGCTCTGGGTGAGGAGACTCAGCATTACACCTAGCGCCCCTATAGTCACCTAATCGAACTTTCCCTGGACCAAAAATTTAGAGGGAAGATCATTATAATTAGCTTTCATTATAAAAAATAAATTTTCAAAATAAAGAGGTACCTCTTCATTCCATGGTAGTCTTCCATAGGCAACAAGGTGCCTATCATACAAATGACAAGCTATATCAAGGTCCTTGAAATATTGCATGTTTAACATGTTTTTGTTAGGCCCTTCTTTGAAATTAAACCTATATTTTGCCATTTATTTTCTAAATATGTGTTTAACATCCTCCCATATATCGATACCCATCACTATTTCCTTTATTTTCCTCATCACTTCTACGAAAGTATCAGTGGTTCGCCCAATATTTTTATAAACATCTACAAGTGTGCTCAAAGGGCACGTAACTATTTCTAAGGTTTCTCGACTCTTGACAGGGAGTTTCAAAGACAAAAGATATTTCTTCAATTTTGAATAAATATGTGTGCACCTTTGTAATGTGCATTGTTGAATGTTTTTTTCCCAAGGTAAATCTGAAATGTTAGAAATATAAGTCGTGGTTGCTGTAAAACCTTCTTCTTGAATAACGTGGTCTGGCCTATGTCTTTTTTGAGCGACATTTTCACCCTCTGCATCAATATATAAAATTACATTTATAAACATGTGAAAAAAATTTCACAAATATTATTTTTAACAATAAAAAATATATATAAATAATTTAGCAAATTAATAATTGAATGAAAATAATATTCATATTGATGGCCACCTCGAGATGGTTGGGAAGCATCATGCCCACCCTTAGATGGATGAGAACTAACATGACAACCCATTGATTGGCCACTAGGGGAATTCATACCACCACCCTCATGCAACGAGAGAGAATCTTCATAAAAAAATATAAATTTATAATCAATTCAAAAATACATACATACATATAAATACATACATATGATTGGTTAGATTGCATGAACCATACCACAATTGCATGAACCATGGCCAGACTCCATTGTTGGAGTAGATAATACTTTCCTCCAAGCACGTAAAAAATTAAAAATGAAATTTATTAAAAACTAATTTAACTCAAAACATTGATAAAAATTCAATTCTATATGTATTCATGGATGTACATGGAGATAAACTTATACATATTCTATAAAAAAATCAATTCCACATGTATACATGTATGTATGGGGATAAGGTTATATATTCAAATGTCATTTAAAAACATGCACAATTATTATAAATACCATGAACATCGCTCGATCCATGATTCCCTCTCTCGTAGAGGAATGGGATTCCATTGATGTTCGCCTCGAAGAATCACGTGCCAAATGATCATCCTCCATGATATATATATATATGGATATCTACATTGGACATTTACAATTATTTTTAAAATTACTGTTTAAAATAAATTCAAAATAATTAAAAAAATTGAAGTAATTTAATACAAAAATGTTGAGCCCCGGATGCGGGTGCTATGGGAAGCGGGAGGACTGACAGGACGCTGGGCGAAAGGACGGGAGGCCACCTGCCTACCCGCTTATAACCCTCAAGCCCACCTGCTATCATTTATTTCCCGGATAGTTTTTCTTTATGACCCGGATATGGAGTCGATCTTCTTCATTGCGCCTGGTCCTCGAGGCCACCTCGAACGCTGTTATCGTGCTATGTATTCGACCGCCATGGTTTGTCATTCAATGCAGTTCTAGTTTGCAGTTTCGATTTGCAGTTTGGGGTGGCTATTTATCATGGAGCCGTCCGCCCCCTCGCCTCTGTCAACGAGCTGCAATCCTGCTCTGGACAAGGCCTCTGTTCGCACCTTCACCGGGTTGCGCTGCTGCAACACCTGCTGTCTGGTGCTTGCAGAGAATTCCCACATTTCCGTCACAGGCTCTTGTGATTCTGCCACTGCAACTCGCGGCCCGTCTTCTGCAAGGTTCTCCACTGAATCTCACTGGTTTTCTAGCTCCCTCTCCGCAGCGAACATGCCCAGAGTCAGACAGAGGATGCGACCCCATCGAGGCTCCTCCTCGCGGGCCTCCAGAAGGCACTCGCCTTCCCCCACTTCCTCTCCGTCCAACTCCTCCGCGACTTCGGACAGCTTGCCCCGTCTCCTTCATGGGAGACTGCTTCGCTCAGGTCGTCGTCTGGATTCGCCCTCTGGGGATGCACTTCCAGCTCAATCTCACACGGCGCTCTTCTCCTTTGACTGCGCCCTTGATAAACCCCGGGTCACCGTCGCCATCTCAGTCGTATTCGTGGAGGAGCCAAAGCTGGAGTCTCCGCCTGTTCCGCCTGCTCAAGATGAGTGCGCAACTAAGGACGAGAAGCAACAGGATCCACCCTCTGAGCACGGGACTTCTTTGCAGGTCGAAGCTGAGGCCATTCTGGGTCAAGACGCTGCGCCTCCACCAACTGATCATGCCCAGGGCATTCAGGACGACTTCGGGTGCGCCATTGAAGAAATCGAGCCGGATGAGTAGATCTCTGCACACTCTGAGTGTTTGCATAAGCGTTTTGCTAGTTCTTCATGTTTCTTTTTCATTTCATGAGATGATGGGGCGCGTTAGTGTTAAAATTTTTGTATCGGTGTTTAGTGTCATGTCATGCATTCTGTGTCAATGTCTGCACGCAGAAGCATTATTATTTTGTTTGGTGACAATGTCTGGACTTATCAGTGTGATCCCCTGCGGGGGATTTCCTCAGTTTCTGCTTCTCTTGGCTGGTTTCCCTCTCGCAGGGCAGCCTCTTTTTCAGTACTGGTCTGTTAATATGCCTCCCCGAAGGCTCTGCTATGGCCACGGCCAATTGTACATTATTTCTCCTTAATTAATAGATTACCCTAACTTAGAAAAAAAAAAAAAATACAAAAATGTTGAGCACAAACAAAAATTATGTAAGACACAAAAATTTCAAAGCACAAATTGATGTGTAAAACTCACTTTAAAGAAATTTTTTTTTAAGTCCTGCACATTTTAATTTTATAAAACATGAAATTCACCAAGTTGTGCTTCATGGCGGGAGCACACTTGGTATATAATTGAAAAAAGAACATGGTCATTAAAAACGACACATTTATAAGTAAAAAGAACAGACATATCAAAGACATGCTACAATTCCCATCAATAAATTTTGAAGGAGAGCATCTCAACATTAATTCATCTTTTAGAGATGAATCTTGAATTGGCATTTCCCTATACAATACTAATTCATGTTTGACCTATGAATCTTGAATTGGCATTTCCCCACATAATAGGTCACCATATATCTTATTAACATTTGCAGAATGTCTTATACTTCAAAATTGGAATTTTTCTAACAATATTGATTATTTTTCCATGCCGTTGTTTTAGCCTTTCATTCTTAACTTGGTACACTCCTTTTATCTGGTTGCACACAAATTCAAAATTGAAGAAAATTAAAATTACATTGATCCATACTCCCTAGTTGTTCCCAAGCCTTCTATGAATGGAATATAACATGCTTCATTGTTTGTTGTGCTTCCCGATATATTCATTTTCCTTTGGAGGAATTTGTTAGTCGCAATATTGCAATGCACATATGTTATCACTGCTTTCCTTGGATTGGATAGGAAGAAAAACCTATGCATAATTTCCATTTTTAAACCACGTTTAGTGGGATTTTTTTATCCCTATAATGAAAAATTCAATAAAATATATTAAATGAGCATATTGAAAATGCCTTAAATTTTATTGCAAATTCCTTAAATTTTATGGGATAAATTACATGTACATGTTTTTCCTTAAGGTTTACAGGAGAAGCTACATGTACAGGGTTCCCAAAAACACTACAAAATACCTTAAATTTTATGGGAGAAATGACATGGACATGGTTTCCAAAAACACTAGCATTTTATTTAAAAATATATTAAATAAACATTTATTGCAAATGCCTTAAATTTTATGGGATAAATGACATTTACATGGTTTGCCTTAAAGTTTATGGGAGAAATGACATGTACATGGTTTGACTTAAATTTTATGGGATAAATGACGAGTACATGGTTCCCAAAAACACTATAAAATGCCTTAAAGATTATGGGATAAATGACGTGTACATGGCTTCAAAAAACACTAGAATTTTCCTTAAAGTTTATGGGAGAAATCACATGTACATGGTTTCCAAAAACACTAGAAAATGCCTTAAATTTTATGGGAGAAATGACATGTACATGGTAATGTTTATGGGAGAAATAGCATGTACATGTTTAAGTTTATGGGAGAAATGACACATCCTCTCATTTAGCTATAAGTTTTATAAAGGTGATAGACATGTGATTTTGAAATAATGCTTGATTTTAGCTATAAGTTTTATAAAGGTGATAGACATGTGATTTTGAAAGCATCCTTGTTGGTAAATTAGTAACAACACATCCTAGCCATTATGGTTGGTTGGTTAAGTGATAGTGGACTCGTATGAGGTGATAGACAAATTTAGCTAAAAGTTTTATAAAGGTGATAAACATGTGATTTTGAAAGCATCCTCTTTTTTAAAAATTTGAGGGGCTAAATGAGTAACAACACATCCTAGCCATTATGGTTGGTTAAGTGATAGTGGACCTATATGAGGTGATAGACACGTTTAGCTAAAAGTTTTATAAAGGTGATAAAAATGTGATTTTGAAAGCATTCTTGCTGTGAAAAAAGACATGTGCTAAATGAGTAACAACACATCCTAGCCATTATGCTTCGTTATGTGATAGTTGAAAACACATATCTAGGTGGTGTTGTTAAAAAGTACAAGGGGAAAAATGAGTAACAACACATCCTAGGAATTATGGTTGGTTAGGTGATATTGGACCCCTATGAGGTGGTAGACACATTTAGCTAGAAAAGTTTTATAAAGGTGATAGACGTGAAATTTTGAAAGAACCATTGTTGTTAAAAAGGTCAGGGGCTAAATGAGTAACAACACATCCTAGCCATTATGCTTGGTTAGGTGATAGTGGACAAAACATATCTAGGTGATGTTGTTAAAAAGGACAGGGGTTAAATGAGTAACAACACATGCTAGCCATTATGGTTGGTAAGGTGATAATGGACCCCTATGAGGTGATAAACACATTTATCTAGAAATTTTTTATAAAGATGATAGAGATGTGATTTTGAAAGAATCCTTGCAGTTAAAAAAGATAGGGGCTAAATCAGTAACAACACATCCTGGTCATTATGCTTGGTTAGGTGATAGTGGACAACACATATCTAGGTGATGTTGTTAAAAAGGGCAGGGGCTAAATGAGTAACAACACATCCTAGCCATTATAGTAGGTTAGGAGATAGTGGACCCTTATGAGGTGATAGACACATTTAACTAGAAAAGTTTTATAAAGGGGATAGACATGTGATTTCGAAAGCATCTGTGCTGTCAAAAATGACAAAGGCTAAATGAGTAACAACACATTGTAGCCGTTATGCTTGGTTAGGTGATAGTGGACACTACAAAGGTGATGATGTTAAAAAGAACAGAGTTAAATGAGTAACAACACATCCTAGACATTATTGTTGGTTAGGTGGTAGAAGACAACACATAGGTTAGAGGTGATATTAACAACACATCCTAGCATAGAGTTACTATAATTAAGAAAACCGATGCTAGAATGTAGATAATAAATAACGTTTACTAAATATAAATTCAATTTTCACATTCTCCTTTAATTAATTTTTTTTCATACTCGAAGAAATTAATATACTCGCATAGAAATTTACTATAATTCAAAAGAAAGATGTTAGAATGTTGATATTAAATAAAGTTTAGAAAATTAATATATCAGCATAGAGTTACTATAATTCAAAAAAGGATGCTAGAATGTTGATATTAAATAAATTTTACATAGATAAATTTGGTTATCAGATTCTCCTTTAATCAATTTTTTTTCATATTCTAACAAATTAATATACCAGGATAGAGTTACTATAATTTAGAAAATAGATGCTAGAATGTTATTATTAAATAAAGTTTATTTAGATAAATTTAGTCTTAAATAAAGTTTTCTTAGATATTAAGAAAGAAAGAAGCAATATTTTCTTCTAGAATGGTTGAATAGTGGGTACAATTGGATATTATTTTTTCGCAGGCTTCTAATGTTTTTGATTTTATATTGGTAGCCTCTAGCTTTGATTTGAGGAAAAGCCGAAATCTTAATCTGAGGACAAGCCCAAAGCTTCAAATAATTAATATATATAGATACATCCAGTTACTATAATTAGGAAAACACATGTCAAAATGATGGATATTGAATATTGAGAAAAAAAGAAAAAATATCTTCTCATGGAATGATCTAATGGTTGATATAGTGTGATATTATCCCCTAATGGTTGATACAATGCGATGTTATCCTCTAATGGTTGATACAGTATGATGTTATCCTCTACCAAACTTCAAATGTTCTTGGTAGGATACCAAAATTCAAATTTTCTTGGTATTATACTAGGTGTCTCTAGATTTAATTTGCAAAATTTTAGAATGATGCTTGGGCTCACAAATTCCCCTTTGGATTAATTGGGCTAGTGTTGGACATAATCCTTTAATACATTTTTCCAGGCTATAAATAAAATTGTAAATAATTAGGAGAATACAAAGATGAAATGGCTCTTTCATAATGAAATGAAGAGTCACATAATTGTATAAATATGATTGAAAATTAATAGAACATATAATGGAGCTATGCATTCTTGCCTGAAAAAATCAAATTCCACTATAAGACCAAAGAAAATTTCTCAAAGAAGATAGAAATATAATATCTAGAGACTTGGTGAAAGAAAAAATTAATCTAAATAAATTGAATATATAGTTTAACAAACTGGAGAATAAATTGAAAACTGAAAGAAATACATATAGTACCCATAAAATATTAATTAGTGATATAAAGTATAAATTCATTGTTAAATCTCTCAATATTGAAAGGAGAAAACTATAATTTAACCTCTGCTTAAAGAAAAGGATAAAGAAATCAAAATGCTTAGATAAAAAATCAAGTTTCCTACCAGAAAAAATTTTAAATTGGACAATTCATTCACATATTCAATGAAGAGATAGAATTTTTTTTGTTAGCAAGATTAGCTTCTAAAAAATTAATTATTTTTTTAGAAATAATCAAAGAAGGATTAGATATACAAAATATTCATAAGTTTAGAGAATAAATAGTAATAATTCAAAAAGAATTTAATTTTTTTGAAATAAATGTCAAATGGAAGACCTCATAGATGGTAAAGCTAGAAGCACAAACTCAAAAAATAAATGCACTACAAGAAAATTCCAATTGAAGCTTGGATTTCAAAGATAAAGTCATAGAAAGAGCTAATCATAATTTAAGCTCGAAGAGATTAAGAAGAAACTTGATTAGAAAACCTTTTCAAAGAAATATTTGGCTAGAGTTGGACACTATATTGGGAAAGAATTACGGTGGCTACAAAAAAAATCAAATTCCATTCAATGTGTATGAGGACGAATATTTACTAAATACAATATGTACCAAAGGTAGCAGTAAACATTTAAAGAAAAATCTAAAAATGATGCATGTATGAGCTTATATTGTTAAATAGTAGAGAAGTGTCCTTTTTTCCACACTAATACGCTCTCACGGTAATTGTAGCAATATATTATAAAGTTGCAGAAATGCAGGGATCATAATAATGTAATATATTTGGTATTCCATTGACCAATCATTTCATCTCATGAAGGGTTCCAACCATGTATGCTTTCCACTTAATTAAAAAGGTTTCACACGATACATCATTTAATTTAAACTTTTGTTATTTTCATTCTTATGTTTTTATTTGTATTGGTTCTAGGCCTATAAATATCCATTGATGGTTCTACCTACAGAACGGAAATGATCCCAGCAAATGGATTATGTCTCTTTAAAAATAGTTAATTTTCGATTAGCATTTTAAAATATCTTTTTCATCTTTGTGGAAGGAATTTGTATTATAGCAAAATTAATTGCATGCAATAGAGAGCCTAAAGAGTGATTCAAGCTACTGACATAATATTTTCAACCGCAAGGTAGGCCATTTTTCATTTTGTTAATGGATGAATCTACAAACCAAAAATACACTGAGATTTTTGATACCACTCGACAAACATCAACATTGAGCGGTAACATTAATTGATTTCATCTTATCTTTCTCACAATTACATTTCTCACAGTTCACAGAGAGGGAGAATTTACCAGGAAAGCCAAACCATTTCTAAGATGTGACTATGTATATAATAAACATAAAATTCATTAAAGAAGACAAAAATCATTAGAATCCAAAATATATGAATGAATAACGAAGAAAGTTTCCCAGGATCTAAGTTGAAGGTTTTTGGTTGTCTATAATAAGGCACTTCAAACGACTAAGCGATGCAAGATTGACTGTGAGTAACTATCCAACGAAAAGAGTAATCCAATTGCAGAGAAAATTAAGAAATTACAAAATACAAATCAATCTATCAATAGTTTGAAAATAATTAAAAATAATCCAAAATATAGCAATCATTTGATCTGATCTCATTAATTATGGTAGTAATGAATGAATAATGAAGGCAGTTTCTTGGAATTTAAGTTGAAGGTTTTTGGCTATCTATAATAAGGAAGTTCAAATGACTAAGTAATACAAGACTAACTGTGAGTAGATTTCCAACAAAAAGAGTAGTCCAATTGCAGAGAAAATAATGAAATTACAAAATATAAATAAATATTTTTAAAATAATTAAACACAATTCAAAATATAGCAATCATCGAATCTAATGTCATCAATTATGGCAGTAATGAACGAATAACAAAGGCAGTTTCCAAGGATCTAAGATGAAAGTTTCTAGCTGTCTATCATAAGGCAGTGCAATGACTAAACAATGCAAGATTGAATGTGAGTAGTTGTCCACGTAAATACTCTATTAATAAATAAAGTGTGGAGCCATGAAAAGGAAAAGGTCTATTCTTTTTTACTACCTTACTGCAGATTGGGCTAAAGGCTACTCCTAAGCACTAGTTCGAGGAGACGCAGATTGGGATATAAAGAGACAAAGATGTAATTCCTCATACACATGATTACTGATACACATATATATTTACTACTAACTCTTTAATATTCCTTCCTACCTGCATACAATGAAATCAAATGCATGCAATATGGAATACAATATATAAAATGAGATACACTTAACTACATATTCCAGCCTTTAGCTTTCATCCTAAGAGTATGATATATTATCTCTGTAAGATACAGACATCCAATCATCTCTACTCTCTTTCCATAATTAATTAGATTTTTTTTACCCCCCATCATTGTCAAAGAAGTTTGGTGGATAATTGTATGTAAAGCTAAGTGAATGAGTTAAATAGCTAGGTAGCCCCCAGGTAGTAAGAACAAGAGAATTAGGTAAATATCTAAGTAGCCCATGGGTAGTAAGAGCAACAACGATATTCTGTCTTCAGATTCTGGCTAAATTGTGAAATTTTCTATCAAACCCAGACTCCATAAACACAAAGGGATGGTGGGAGACAAAGTGGGTGTATCTAGATCAAAAGAACGTAAGGTTGTCATTGAATCATCTTAAATTGTTCCTTATCGGTGCATATGCCTATTCTGTCTCCCACTCACACACTTGAGTAGACACATAAAATTTTCATACAAATTGAAGACATTTTACATAGTCGAACAGGTTTATTGTGTAATATAATTTATGTGGGCTAATAATCAGGGAAATTGAGGGATTTTTATTGGTGGTGCAGGGATTCGTTGGGATTTACAGGTTAATGATTTGTAAGGAAAATGGTTATTGTAAAATTTGTAGCTATTATGTCATTTGATTATCCAGAGGTAATGAAACTTGAACCATTTTCATTCTTAGTGAGCGTAATTGCAGATTATCTTCATCATTCGAGTCCCAAGAAGAGGTTTACTTTGATAATTCGTTCAATTTCTTTTTAACATTTTGCATATTTAATGGTTTTCCAAATTCCAAAAGAAAAACCCATCTTTTTATATTTTTTTCAGATTGTTGACATGAAAATGGGTTTTCTCGAATAAAAAATTCCACTAAATAGCCTCACAAATTCAGGGTCTGACAATAGATAAAACAACATACCGAGAATTAGGTTCTGCTTGGAACAACCACATACATTTATGGACCGCGAATGGAGAAAGAAGTTTACGAATCACTAAAACTAATTTCTTGATTCATTGTTTACAAATATCACTGCAGTGTTTTTTTTTGGATAATTTACCATAGAGAGGGAGAATTTAGAGGCAAACCAAGGAAGTTAGCAAGAAAGCCAAGCGTACTTGCAATTGAGAAAGCAGACGAACAAGTTATGGACAAATAAGATGAAGAAGCACGTCGCTACCACAAGGAGACACGAAGCAGAGCATATCCTAAAACCTGCAAACAAACACTGCAAAAAAATAGAGATTATAAATTATGAAAAATTAAAAAATATAAACGCATCATCAGATAAAGCGAAAAACACACCTCTCGGCGGTCCGAAAGTGAAAAAAAAATCCTTCTAGCACTCTCCAATGATCACTGCCAACAAATTGACAAACACACCACCACATAAAGTGAAAAACTCACCTCCCAGTTGTCCACAAGCACAACACCATACTCCCAGAGCTCTCCAACGGTCACGGCCTACAAGATATAATGAGTCGAAAACTTGTTGCGGCCTACGAGCCGCTATATCTATAAAAAAAATTGTTCGGTCCAACTTTTAATGCTGATTTTTGTGCCTCTGGCCAAAAATCTGCTTATCATTGTCATCAACATAAACGACAGAATAAGTTCGACTAACCACAGAAAATGTTTAGCCGAACTTGTGAAACATTTGGCTGAACTTGTGGGAGATTGAAATTTTCGGGCGTGTTTGTCATCAATGTGTAACCCATCTTCGCATTTTTACCCATTACCATTAATTTAGTGAGGCTACTAGAGTATAATTTTTGCAACAATTTGCTGCAGAGGATCGCTTGGTTGATCATCGTTGTGCACACCATTGGATGTGGATCCTACAAACCAAACACCTCCTTGATGAAACCAACTGTTTTCATTTCGTAAATTACCTCAATCCCATTAAATTGGACACAAATTTCCCACCTTGGAGGCTAAATTCTCCACTTTCAGTCGAAACCTCTCTATGGCATCTTGCAAATCCTCCATTTTCCGAATGACTAGAGAAAAATGAGAATGAGTTTCTTGCACAACCTACTCACCAACGCTTTCTATATTGGAAACACTTTCCTTTAGAGAATTATGATTTGAACGCCTATAGGCATATATCTTATCTTCATGCAAAGAGGATGCCATGAAGTCTAATCGACGAAAGTTGACCTTAATCCTTAACACATTCATCTTCATAAATTCTTATTTATAATGGGGAATGGCACTTATATCCATTCATGCAATCATATTTTCACATTGAATGCTTATAAGGTTTGATTTCCTTTTCATTTCACCTGTATCCTACATAAAATCCGTTTCCCATCGCTCGAGTTTATTGCATTTACACTACAAAGGCAGGATTATGGTACTATCCATAGGCATTTAATTATGACCCAACTTGAAGCCGCATGTAGCGTGATTCCATCGATGCTTGCGAGTAACACATTATCTCTCCACTATCCGTATGGAATAAGACTGAACTTGCTTTTCCTCGTTCATGAATCGACATTTCAAGGACGGTTTCAATGTTAATTAATAATGCGACAAGCCTTGGGAAGGAATTTGTTCAACGTTCCCTTTGATTTATTACATCCTCCATTCTACATAATTACAACATCATCGAATATATTAAATAGGTCAGTTACCTATATCATGGGAGAGTATTCCTAGATCAATACAAGCTCCTACATTGGCGTTCTCAACAGTGATTTGGTTATTTCCTCTGTTGATATGGTAAATGGTTATGATGTCAAAATTTCCAAATGGTTTCCTAATTTGAATTTCCTATCTTGGTGTTCTCATTAATGATTTTTTTATTTCCTCTCTTTTGATATGGTAAAGGTTGATGATTTCAAATTTTCCAATTTGTCTCCTAATTCAAATGTCCATTGGGAATTGATTATTTTTTATAAAAAAATTTGGTTCTATAAAAATTTTGGATGTTTATCACTGGGTTCCTCTTTTGATTTGATAAAGGGGGACGATGTCAAATTTCTAAATTTGTCTGCTAATTCAAATTTCCATTGGGAACTCATATTTTTTTATATAACTTTTGCTTCTATAAAACTTTTGGATGTTACCGCTCCTGGCTCCCCTTTCACGTGGTTTCTTTTCACGTATTTTTATTGAAATGATAACAAAAAAATTACCACTTTATTAAATATTCATTTTTATTTGAAGAAATCTGTAAAAATTATTTTCATTGAAATTTGGTAATGTAAAAAATTAATAAATATTTTGAGTAAGGTGTTTTAAAAAATAAAAAATTAATAGGTCATTTATATAATTAGCTTTTCTAAAATAGCTTTTGGCTTCCCCTTCACCCATTTTGATTGAAATGATAGTAAAAAAAATAATATTTTATTATTATTCACTTTTGTTTAAAGAAAGTGGGAAAATTTATTATCATTGAAATTTGGTAATGTAAAAAAATCATAAATACTTTGACTAAGGTGTTTAAAAAATTCAGAAATTGATAGGCAATTAATTAATTACCTTTTCTAAACTATATTTTGGTTAACATCTCATAGATATGGACTACTTTAGACATATTCATTTATATATATTATTATTCATTTATATATATTTCATACAAATATTTTTATAATACTATTTTTACACAATACCTTTCTTGAATCACTATATTATCCATTAAACTTAATATTTTCTTAGAAAATCTTATTTTCGCATAATGCATATTACTCTACTTATTAACTCTTTAATGCTAAAATTTTAATTATTATATTTTTGATGGTGTAGCCTTTTGTATGCAAAATATGAGTGAATTCATATTTTTTTTTGTAATTTTGTGAAAAATAAATAATGTGAAAAAATAAATAAATTGAAAATATAGATAATAATATTGAGATAAATTATTATAAATTTATTAAATATTTAAAACATTTTATTTTTAAATATAATTTTGTAATTAATATATAAATATAAAATTAAATTATATAAAAAAATACATCTTAAATTTTTTGATTATTTAAAAAATTGATTATTTATTTAAATATTTGATAAAACAAAGTTTAAAATGCTCCATATTCTCTTAATATTTATACATTTATTATTATTAGAAATATTTATAATTGTTGTAAATATATTAATTTAAAATATTTTTAAATTTTATAAATAAATAAATCCTCTTATTTAATTAAGCAATTTTCTTTTTTACCAAAAAAAATTAATAATTCAATAGCCAAAAACATATATACAACCAAGTGAGCATAATAAGTAATTTAAACCATTTATTCAGTTAGAACATCAATCTATAGTTTACAAAGTATTCAATATACAAATATCTCACAACCATCCCCAAATTATTACAAGGTCTCAATTTCATCCATTTTCCCTAAATGATAAGAAAGAAGCATATTCATAATCAAATAATCTCTTCTTAAATTACAAAGTATTCAATATCCAAAAATATCTTTATAACAAAGTCAACATAGTCATTTAAAAAAAACTAATAATAAAATACAAAATTACACTAAAAATATAAATCAAAATTCTTATAATAGCATATTCAAACTCCCAACAAAAAAAATAAATATTTTGAAACATTTTAATAAATATTTTAAACCATTTTATTACCCACTATTGGAAAGTCACTTGCAATTTAAACCATTTTATTACCTAAACTAACTGAAAATAAATTTATGTGGGGAACATTATTATTGAATTACAAAGTAGGTTAAAATTTTGCATCGTTTCTATCTCTATATATTTTATTTAATATCTAGATTCTTATTAGTAATAATATTAGATTCTTATTAATAATATTATCTTAGTTTTACTAATAAAGGCAATTTATGAGAGAAATAAGGTTAAAAATAATATGGTAAAAACGAAGTCATAACAAATTGAATGCCAAATTTTATGCAATATTAAAATTTGGAGCTACAATATATTCTAAAAAAATAATTACTTATTTAAATATTTTATAAAATCATTACAAAGTATCCTAAAATTTCCCATCATGTTTTGCATGAACTTCGATTTTTCGACTCCCATTAAAGTTATAGTGATATAATATAATATACTAAAAGTCCTCAAAGTGCTCTAAGACACGTGATTGCACTTAAAATGAATAAAACTAAAACCACGAATACACCTTATTGCGCTTAAAATGACTAAAACAAAAAGAAGGTTAAAGATTGAGCAGGTAGTAAATACATTGCTGGTTTTATGAAAACCTTTCTATATAACTAGTTTCTCGTACCAAAAAACTCATGAAGAAGCTGGGAAATGATATAAATGCTAAAATAGTTTGTTGATTATCTGTGTAATGTTAGTAACGATCATCGAATGGTGCTAAACAGTCTAGAGTGGCAGTTGGGTAATTATTTAAATAGTTAGCTCTTTATTTAAATAGTTGATCAAATCATTATAAAGTATCTTAAAATTTCACATCATGTTTTGCATTCTTACCACTGAGCGCTCATTGCAAGCTGCATCTTATCTAAGGATATATATTTTATTTAATATTTGTATTCGTATTAATAATAATACCTTAGTGTTGCCAATGAAGTCAACTTATCACAAAATAAAGATAAAAAAACTGTGGTAAAAAGGAAGTTCCTACCAAGTTGAGTGCCAAATTTTATGCAGTATTGAACTGAAAATTTTTAACACCGGAATTTCAGTGATACGAGTTTTAAATAAATAAATAAAAACCCTTCACTATGAATAATTTTAGGAGTTACAGCGATATTAATTTTTATCTCTATAGCATTCACATAAACAAAAATTTAGTTCAACACAACATCTTGCCTTTGATTTGATCTGTTGAGAGAGAAATCCTTTAAGCTTGACTTTTGAATTCAGAAAACTCTCTCTAGTTTCTGCATCAAGTATTTCTGAATTGAATTTAAAAGAAGAAGATTTCAATCGTCAGAATTTAGAGAAGTCCTTCAAATTCTTAGATTAAATATTTAGAATTTTCAGCTACCTTGGAACGAGCTATGAAAATCTGCAGAAAGTTTTATCAACATCCAAATTAATTCAAAAATTACAGACACATTCTAACTTTAACCCCAGAAAATTCCTTTCCTCTATGAACTTCGATTTTTCAACTCCCATAAAATTATAATGATAATAATATAAAATACTAAAAATCATCAAAACCTTGCACATTAAAGAATGTTTTCCAGCATAGGGCTAGCTGACAATTCAGAAGGAGACTCCATATTACTTAGATATTATGCTCGAAACCAGGAATACACCTGATTGCCCTTAAAATGACTTGAAAAAAAACCACGAATACACCTGATTTCCATTAAAATGACTTGAACGAAAGGAAAGTTAAAGATGGAGCATGGGGCGAATACATCACAAACCATTCCATATCTTGTACCAAAATGCTCATCAAAAACCTGGAAATGATATAAATGCGAAATTGGGTTGTTGGTTATCTATATAATGCTCGTTACGATCATTGAACCACTTCCTTCCGTCTGTCCTCCGAGCAGCGTAAATCATGCAGGAAGTTACGAGTTTAAGTGGTGGGATTCAAGGGCTCAAAACTTTACAATAGTCTTACAATTGATCTAGTGGTGCTAAATATTTCATAGTGACAATTCGGGGTGTTATTCTCAAAGAGGAACGCTTTATGGCGTAAAAATAATCTTTAAATTTATCAACTAATACTTCTCCTTTTAATACTCCACTTATACCATAAAGTTTACTACCATTTGATCGAACATTGATAATGAGCCTTTGTACACATCCAAAGGTAACAATATTCCATTTTCATCCCAACAGGAAGGGATTACCATATCCTTTAAACTATTAATTTTAGCATTGAATGAAGCTATTTCCTTTTTCACTAATTTACATTAAAATATTCAATTGAGCATTGAATGAGCCTATTTCATTTTTCATTTATCTACGATCTTTTAGGTTTTTAATATTTATTTCTTGGTTTCGTCAAATCTTTGGATTTATAATATAAAATCTTTGGGTATAATTCTTTGGGTTTTAATATCTTAAAAATATTAAATTTTATGGTTTTTTTAATCTCTTAAGTTTTATTACTTTTTAGGGTTTTTTAACGTCTTAAGGTTTATTAATTCTTAGAGTTTATTAATATATTAATATCTTTTGCTTTCAATATTGATCCTTTGGTCTTATTTATCCCTTAGGTCTTTACTATTTACCCCTTGGGATCACCAATTCTTTTGGTTTGTAATATTAAACTTTTAGGTTTATTAATTATTTTAGTTTATAATATTAATAACCCATTGGGATATTAATTCTTAGTGTTTATTAATGTATCAAGTTTAAAATATTATATTTTAGGGTTTATTAGATTCTTGGTTTAAAATATTAATATTCATCCCTTGGGTTCACCAATTCGGATATTAAACCGTTGGGTTTATTACTTGTTTTGGTTTATAATATTAATAATCTTTTGAGTTTATTAATATCTTGAATTTAAAATAATAATTATTAGGGTTTATTAATTTATTAGGTTTTTTAGTTTAAAATATTTATTCTTAATGTTTATTAATGTCTTGTGTTTTTAATATTGACACCTTGGCCTTACTGATCCCTTAGGTTTTTAATATTAATCCCTTGGGTTTATGGATCCCTTTGGTTTATAACATTAAATCATTGGGTTTATTAGTTTTTTTAGTTTATAATATTAATAATCCCTTGGGTTTATTAATCTGTTGAGTTTAAAATATTGATTTTTATGATTTTTTAATTTCCTAGGTTTTTTAGTGTAAAATATTAATTGTTAGGGTTTTATAATTTCTTGTATTTTTAATATTATTCCTTTGGTCATATTGGTCCATTAAGTTTTGTAATATTTATCCCTTACGTTCACCAATTCCTTTGGTTTATAATATTAAACCCTTTGGTTTATTAGTTCTTTTGGTTTATAATATTAATAATCCTCTGGTTTATTAATATATTGAGTTTAAAATATTAATTCTTATGGTCTATTAATTTCTTATGTTTTTTAGTTTCAAATATTAATTCGTAGGGTTTATTAATCCCTTGAGTTTTATAATTGTGACAACAATTGTCTCCATGCTTAAATCAAACATGGTTTATTTTACAGTTTATGGTATTTATCTAAGGGTTTATCCTTTGTGTTTAAGATATTAATTTGTAGGATTTATTAATCTCTTATGTTTTTAATATTGATCCCACCCTTTATTGATCTCCCAATTTTTTAATATTTATCCTTTGGGTTCACCAATTCTTTGGGTTTATAATATTAAACCTTTGAGTATATTAATTTTTTTGATTTATAATACAAATAATCGCTTGAATTTTTAAATCTCTTCGATTTAAAATATTAATTATTAAAGTTTATTAGTCTCCTAAGATTTTGAGTTTAAAATTATGACTCTTAGAAATTATGATGCTGGTGATTATCTCTTAGAAAAAACTCTTAAGTTCTCTTTTAATTTCTACATGCTGTGGAGTTTTAAGAAAAAATGATCTTGAAGGTTAGCCATCTCCACTGTGCACTTCTGTAAATATCACGGAAGTTTCTTCGCAGACATCCTTGTTAACGAATTTTTTAACTTCAAGCCTTATCACATGCCTGTAGGGGGTTGAACTTTGTTCTACGCTTCAACATGATATAATGTTGTGAAGATCATCGAGCCAAATTTGTCCCCGTGAGAGCTTGACATCCTTGAACATTACTTCGATTTGTTGAGCTGCTTCTCTTGTATTAACCAAAAGTCATGTAGTTGGAGTACGACTTTGTGAAGTGGAAAGACAGACACCGAAGCCCGTACGTGTCAGTTCCTCGATTACTTCGAGTGGATTCGGTGAGACCGCAATTACGTTATTACTGCGCAAGGTTTTTCAAATCCTATTTTTGGGATTGATAACGGTAGTGATCCATTCAGGCTAATGCCACAATAGTTAATGGCGATCATGTGATTTTTGGTGTAGTTAGAAAAGTTTGCAAACTGCAGCTTCGAGTTTAAGGTGATCACTATTTAACATTTTATGCGGACCATGTGATTTTTGGTGTAGATAGAAAAGTTTGCAAACTGCAGCTTCGAGTTTAAGGTGACCACTATTTAATACTTTACGCGGTGATTTTTTTGAATTTTTATAGTTTTGTTTTTTATTTCAGTGGATGGTCAAGTCCTTTTAAGGGAATGTCAATTTCTTTATTGATGG
This sequence comes from Pinus albicaulis, assembly GCA_034641835.2. Classification (NCBI taxonomy): domain Eukaryota; kingdom Viridiplantae; phylum Streptophyta; class Pinopsida; order Pinales; family Pinaceae; genus Pinus; species Pinus albicaulis. The sequence continues at coordinate 359,109,041 of CM076582.1, forward strand.
TTTTGTCAGGTGAAGTAATGATTGTAGTTTTTAACCATAATTGTAACTTTTAATAGGAATTTTAATATTTATTTTTTAAAAGTATTTTTTATTTACTTATGGTTTTATCGTGTGAAGTAATAATTGTACTTTTTGATAGGAGTCTTAATATTTAATCGTTAAAATTAAATAATTGGAAATTTTAATCTTTGTTATCTTTGTAAGATTCACTTATCTATTTGATTTTAAAATTATGGTGGAAAATATTAGGGTTTATTTAAGTTCAAAACCTATGCCATTCAAGAATGTGGTAAAAAATAAAAAGTTTTCCAACTACTTATTAGTCCTTCCCACTACCTGCGGCATAGGGACTATAACAAGTGATTTTGTAGACTTAGCATTAATCTATTTCACAGTAAACTAAAGTGTTTTTGTTGCAATTTAATGAAGTACAGTTAATCCATCAATCAAATAAAACATTGATTTGTACAACCAATAAGAATTTTTTTCATCTTATTGGCCTCTTCCCTTGGTGAAGAGGCTATTAAGGTGCCGAAGAGGCTATTAAAATTATATGATTATATGTTTTACTTAATATATAAAGTAATTCCAGGATTAGTTCGTAGCATTAAATGTTGTTGCTTTGCAAGGGGCTCATTTCATAAGTTACTGACGCGTGAGTGAGTTTGTGAGTTGTTTGACTGAGTTTATCCATTGTTGCCACATGTTAAAGCTTCTTTCGACAACTCCCACCTATCATCAAAACTTTGCACAACTGCCATATATTCTGGAATGCAAATGTACCTCCACCATTCAACAAACTTAATATTTTCCTTCTCTGTTACTCTTTTCCTTCTCTATTCAAGAGGTGCTGGCTTTGTTCTTGGACAAATTCCTTTTCCATTACCTCGACCTGCTAAGGTCAAAGTCTACACCCCGCTAATCCAAGCGTAAGAAGGGTTTGGTTTCTCAGGCGGGCAACGGAGCTCGTCTATTCCTAGTCTGAGCAAGAATTGAAGGGCAATGTCCCCGTTATCTGGGAGAAGGAGCATAGTGTAGAGCTGATCAAGCTACCTTGTGTTCGTTTCGATGTCGATAGTACCACCTGTAACACCCCCAATTTCTGTGTTGAATTTGAAAAATTAGACATGTGAACTTTAAGTCCTAAGGGGAGTGGACCCCAAAGGATAAGTATGGTGTGAATGTATTTGAATATTTAATTTGAGGAAATAAATTGATTGTGCATTTTGACCAAGATGAGAATTAGAGATCACTTGCCAAATCCATGAGGATGGATAAGGCAACAAATCCCCACAATCTTTCAAAAATCCTTGAAAGAAATTAATTTAGATTTTGAGGAGGAATATAAATTTCCCCAATGAAGAGGGAAGCAGTTGGGAAGAGGTGAGAAAAAGCTGGAAAAAGTTGAGGAAAAGCATAAAACAGCTTTAAAGAGTCCCAAAATGCGAAGCCTAGGCTAAACAGGAAAGAAAGCATCCTGCTATTCTAGACGCAGAATTAGAAACATGCTTTGGGGAAATATGAGCTTAAATAAGCTGCTCCTAAGCAGATCAGAGGTTGATCTGCGGTGGAGGTGATCTCAGCTCGGGGGTGAGTTCTGGGAGACAAAGAGGACTCTAAGGTTGGGAGGTTGGTCATTTGCAATAGTGGTATGCTTCTGAAATTCTTGTTTATTTTGATTTGCTATGGTATGAATTGGCTGCATATAAAAACAAAACTTTAGGGAATGATATAATTGATTTAGTACTACATTTAACAGAATCCATCTTAAGTCATTCACCTCTCAGATTCTGTTTAGTTGTAGACCAGTAATCCATAGAGTAGAAACCCACAGAAACTCTAAACCAAAGAAGGTCTAAATCTGAAGGTACTTAGTCCCCATAGATAATTAAATATTAAATGGATTCATATGTATATACAAAGGTAAAATTTTAAGACCATATGTTAGAAAACTATGGTAATAGATTTGATCCTTACATGGTATAATACAAGAGAACCATGGACGTTAGAATATGTAATTCGAAATTTTCTAACGTAAGAATAAATTCTACTCTGTCGAGGTGTTATATCATCTACAGCATTTATAGCAGTTATAGCATTTAGCAGTGTATATATATGACATTCCTACATCTACCTTTAATCCTTGAATTAAGTATCATAGCCAAAAACTCAATCTATCATTAAGGTGCTCTGCCCAAGTGCTATCGAATACATCGATATATGCATCTAGTAAAAATACGAAATAGAATACAAACGCTGTAAGCAAAAATAATAACATTGCAAACATATATGTATAAAAAAAAATAGACTAGGATATAAGCGCCGTGAGCAAGAACCGTGACTAATTGTAAGCAACATTGTAAATGAGTAGTGGGCCGAAAGAAACATATATATGAATCATATAGCCACTAGGATTAGTATGACGTCATAGTTATTTAATCTAATAAGCATTGTACCTATGTCAAACTAGATGGGGGAATGGTCTTCTGCCCAGGATGCTCATACAACATAAGGCGTCAACGTTCTGTGATTTATGATTCACGTTTTAAATATCAGTATTCTACTTATGCTACTACTTAGCAGTACAAAAAAAAAACAAATGTCTACTGGTAGATAAACGCGCATAGTGCTATACCAGCCAGTTATAACAGTTGGGTTTTAAGCGTAAGAAATTTGGAGAAAACACTTGAAACAATTACGATACTCTGCCCATCCCTGCAAATAAATTCCAGTTCTCATATAAACGAAACAAGTAAATCGTCACACATGACCTTTCATTGTCAGTGACGTCTCGCGTTGAAGCGAGCTAGCAGACCCAACAGAGAAATTCACTTAGCATGAGAAGTCATGTCGAATTTCAGTAAGGATTGAAACAGCCAATGAAAAATTGGATAGGTAACTGCATAAGCCGCGAGTTAGAAATTTCAGTGGCTAAAATAATAAACCAGGAAAATGAAACTGACATCGTATTTTCGTACTAATCCGGAAATTAGCATCATTCAACTTAGATGATTTAGAGAGTACACCATGCATCGAAAATTCGAGCCAGAAAAATAAAGGAGCTATTTCACTCTAATCGTATATGATGAAATGAACATTTAGCTTCAAAAAAAAAAACAAGCCCAACATTTAAACACAGAGTTACGAATACTCAATAGATAGATGAGCAAACTCGTAAACAAGAAGAATAGGAAGAGTTACGCTGGATAGTTATCATAAGCCGTGCAGATAGTAGAAAAGCGTGCTTAAAAACCCTTCATAAACCAAAAGGGAAAAATCCACTAGATCCGGAAGGATAGTACAATGGCTGCCGAAGTTATCGCCATTATCACACGAGACAAACCCCAATGTAAATGTATATGCCAGCTACCCACAGGGGTTAACGAAAAAAAAAAACAACAAAATGTTAACGTCATGAGAGAAATGTGACGGGACATCTGTAAGGCTCAGGAACCCTTCAAGGCTGAGTTGAGTTGGCTCACTCATGCCGAAAAATATCAGCATAACGAGTTCTGGTAAGATCGATAAACCCAACTGCAGAATCTCTTTTGTTCCATGTATGAAGAAATGGGACAATTACTAAAAGACAATCGTAACCAGTTAAGAACGAAGCGGGCCAAAGGAGATTGAAACCCTTACCTGGACGCCTTCGAACACGAGCAAATCTGCGCCCAGGAGGCGGGAAACTGAGTGGGTTTCGGCAGACTAAGTGGGGTTACCATAACTGTAGGATTGATTTACCTGGCTCGTAGTGGCTGCGAAATTCAACACAGAAACAAAATAAACCCTATCCTTAAGCGCCAGAACGTAGCAGGGTTCGGAGTGAACTGATCTTATATAAACCACTCCTGAAGAATTCTAAGAACACTCAACGCCATCATCGTCCATCTGTCAACCAGGAAAGTCGAAGGAATCCCTATGAACTCTAAAACCCTCTGCACACAGCGCATCAGTACTCATGAGATGGGTACACAACCAAAACATAAATTCAGCAAAGGGATCGGTGGAGGCGTCTCACTCGAGAGTCGAGTAACTACGGTTGCAGCGCATCCCTGACAGGAGGTACTCGCGTGGAATCTTGTGGACAGTTGAGGTCTGAGCCACTCCGCTACTCTCGAACCAAGTCTGTATCCCATCACCGACGAAAATTAACACGAAAACCCTAGCATTTAACTCTGTACTGGTAAATCGACCTCGTGATTTAGTTGGCAACCATCTACAGTCAATCGAACGATCACCAATAAACTTGTATGCACCCGAGTACGGATGGGACAGATTCACCCGTAGGGCTTTGCGTGGCGTATCAAATTACAAATCTGAGCTTTGAAATATATATGCCAGGAGGGAAAATCGAAAACCATATTGTTATACACGGTAGATTCCGCCACCATAATTCCACCCATGGTTATGCTGTTCGACCTTAGTGAATAAGGAAAAGTAATCATACATATTATTCAATTGGTAACATATATACATATATATGTGTACATTCAACGCATATCATTAAAGGGTTTAAATCGATATATATGAATTCTATATGTATTATATGTATATGTCATATATAGGTGGTATGCATATATATTCAAGAACATGGCAAAAGGATATGTGATATATGTATGGATTATAGATATATGTGGTATGGGAGGTTACGAGAGGTAGGAATGACCATAGAATCTCAGCTTATATTAGGGTTAGGGAGAACTACCCTATGTTAATACAAAGGGTTATGGAAATTATATACATGGTTGAAATGGACAGCTGGAGGAACATTCCATGATACCAATAAGAGATAGTGGGAAAGAACTCGTGAAGTTGGTAAGAGATGATAAACGAGTATATAGAAAAAAAAAAAAAAAATTAGCTAGAGGTGTTACAAATGGTATCGGAGCCCAAGTGCAAAAACTGGGTTGTTGTTGTTGTGCTCACTGAATTCTGAATAACAGTCTTATAAATGAACATTGTAGAAATTGTTGTTATATTTTTTTTTATTTCACTGACCAATATTATGAGTGTGTATAGTGGTGCAAACATGGCTGAAGAGGGAGGAATTTATGTGGATCTGCGTGATGAATTTGCTACTCCAGATCCCAATGCCCCGGTAATGGCTATGTTGCACCGGTTGCAACGAGAACTGGCTGAACTAAGAAGCCAGAATGACATGTTGTCATCAGCCAGTAAGGAGCAGGAAAAGCTCATTAGAGAGCTAACTTCTCGGAACAGCCAGGAAGGCGAAGGTTCTGGAAAAAGAAAGATGGATGAGTCTGATGATGATGATGCTGCTAGACATCAACATAAATAGAAAAGAGAACTACAGGGGGAGTTCCGAAAGATCAAACCTCCCTCCTATGATGGGGAGAAGGAGGAGGATGCTGAAGCTTGGTTGCTGAACATGATCAAGTATTTCCAAGTTTATGAATATGAAAGCAATATGAAGGCTAGACTAGCTGTGTACCAGCTACAAGGAAAAGCTACACTGTGGTGGGAAGAGACAAAAATGGTGCATGCCATTGATGAAAAGACAGTTACTTGGGAAGATTTCCAGGTTAAGTTCAAAAATCGTTATTTGAACGAACTTTATTATGATGATAAAGCTAAAGAATTTCATGAACTTAGACTAGGGCAGCTCACTATTGATGAGTTTGTCACTAAGTTTACAAATTTACTGAGATATGTCCCTTACATTAGGGAAGAAAAGGCAAAGGTACAAAGGTTGTTAAATTGCTTTCCTACTGTGTACAAGGAGAAAATTGAGTTTGACAACCCAAAGACAATGGATGAAGCTGTTAGAAAAGCAAGATTATGCTATCAGCAGTTTAAAGGTAAAGTTGAACAAGGAAAGAGATGGCTGAATAAGGGTGAGTTCAAAGGTAAAAGACCAAAACCAGCATATCTAAGAAATTTTGGTAGAGATCATCAGCGGAAAAAATTAAATAAACCAAAAGAAAGCCAAACTGCTCAGTCCCAAGTGGCTTCAAAAGCGGTAGAAGGGAACAATAAAAAGGAAGGGACAGTCAGAATGAAGGAACCTTTGAAATGTTGGGGCTGTGGAGAACCCCATATGATGAGAGACTGCCCCCATAGAAATATTCATATGATCAGCAGAGAGCGAGAAGCAACCACAGTAAATGACATAGCCAAAAATATACCAACCATCAGTGCAGCATTGGAAAATCGACAAGTAGAACATCAAGCAACCATGGTGGAAATGGAGGGTAAGATTTCTGACCTACATGTTACTGTTTTGATTGATCCAGGTGCTTCTTTAAGTTACATTAGTCCTGGAATTGTAGAAAAATGTAAAATAAAACCTGAAAAGTTTCAGCAGTCATGGTTGGTACAGCTGGCCACTGGAACTAAGAGAAAAGTCACACATAAATTGCCCAAAACAGCAATACAATTAAATGGGTTTCCAACAGAAGTAAATTTGAACATATTGCCATTAGGATCCTATGACTTGCTGATAGGAATGGACTGGCTGGAAAAGAAAAAAGCTCTGATGAACTGCTAGGATAAAACACTGCATTGTGTGGATGAAGAAGGGAAACCTTTTACACTAAAAGGGAAACCAAAATCCATTTCAGTAAGACAAATATCAGCCTTACAATTGAAAAGAACAGCTAGAAAAGGATACCAAGTCTATGCTGTACATGTGGAAGAAGTGGAACAGAGAACTGAAGAAAATCTGCTGAGTGAATTACCTGTGGTAAGAGAATTTAAAGAAGTTTTTCCAGATGAGATTCCTCATCTTCCCCCCAAAAGAGAAATTGATTTTTCCATAGATCTGGTGCCAGGAGCCACGCCTGTTTCCCGAGCCCCCTATCGAATGAGTCCACCAGAACTTATGGAGCTGAAGATGCAGCTGCAAGAATTATTGGATAAAGGTTACATTAGACCAAGTGTGTCTCCATGGGGAGCACCTGTTTTATTTGTTAAAAAGAAGGATGGAACTTGTAGGATGTGCATTGATTATCGTCAATTGAACAAGTTGACCATTAAGAATAGATATCCACTTCCTAGAATTGATGATCTTTTTTATCAAGTGAGAGGGGCCTCAGTCTTTTCAAAGATTGACTTAAGGACTGGGTATCACCAGCTTAGAATCAAAGAAGAAGACATTAGCAAAACAGCTTTCCGAACCCGGTATGGACACTACGAATTTGTAGTCCTACCTTTTGGTCTGACAAATTCCCCTGCCACCTTTATGTGCTTGATGAACAGTGTGTTAAATAAGTATTTGGATAAGTTTGTTCTAGTGTTCATAGATGATATTTTAGTCTACTCCAAAAACAAAGAGGAACACAAGGAACATCTGCAGATAGTGTTGCAAACTCTGAAAGAAAATCAGCTATATGCCAAGTTCAGTAAATGTGAATTTTACAAGGATAAGATTCAATATTTGGGTCATATTATTTCTGAAAAAGGGCTTGCAGTTGACCCTGAAAAGATAAAAGCAATTAAGGAATGGCTAGTTCCAACTGATGTTTCAGCAGTAAGGTCATTCATGGGGATGGCAGGCTACTATCGTAGATTTGTGGAAAGATTTTCTGCCATAGCACATCCCATCACTTCATTGCAAAGAAAGGGTGTCAAGTTTGTGTGGACTGAAAAATTTAAACATCATGGGGAGTAGTGCCCATATGGAGGTAGAGGAATTGGTGGGAAAAGCAACAACTCAAGATCCCAACTATGAAGAACTCTTGGTGAAACTACAGACAAGGGATAAAACTGATTTCACTAAAAACCAAAAAGGGCTGCTCTATTACAAAAACAGGTTGTATATTCCAAATATAGAGTCATTGAAAAGAGAAATTTTAGATGAATACCACAAACAGCCCTATGCAGGACATCCAGGATACCAAAAGATGTTAACAGCCTTGAAGAAGAAGTTGTTCTGGCCAGGAATGAAGAAAGATGTGGCAGAATATTTAAGTAGATGTATGGAGTGTCAACTAGTCAAAGTTGAGAATCAACACCCAACAGGGCTTTTAAATCCCTTGCCAATTGCAGAATGGAAATGGGACACAGTTTCCATGGATTTTATAACAGGACTACCTAAAACCAAATACCAACATGATTCAGTAATGGTGGTAGTAGACACTTTAACCAAGGCTGCTCACTTTATACCAGTTAAATCTACTTTCGGAACAGCTCAAGTAGCAAATGCTTTTCTGAAGGAGATAGTAAGGCTTCATGGAGTTCCCAAAGTAATTTTTTCAGATCGAGATGCTAAGTTTACAGCAGCATTTTGGAAAGGATTGTTTGGAGGAATGGGTACTAAGTTGAATTTCAGTACTGCCTACCACCCTCAAACTGACGGGCAAACAGAAAGGAGGAATCAAATTCTAGAGGATATGTTGAGAATGTATGTGATGGATAGGCCATCAAAGTGGGAAGAGTATCTACATCTAGCTGAGTTTGCCTATAATAATAGCTACCAATCCTCTATTAAGATGAGTCCGTTTGAGGCACTCTATGGGAGAAAGTGCCGTACTCCCTTGAGCTGGAGTCAACCAGAGGATAAACTGGTGTTGGGACCAGATGCACTACAAGAGATGGAAAGAATTGTTAAACAAATACAGAGAAATATCAAGACAGCACAAGATCGCCAAAAAATCTATGCTGATAAGAAAAGAGTGCACCGAGAATTCAAAGTGGGGGATCATGTGTATTTGCGCATCAAACCAAAAAAGAGCACCCTTTATGCGGGAAGTTGTGCAAAACTTGCTCCTAGATATTGTGGGCCTTTTGAAATTTTAGAAAGGGTGGGACCAGTGGCTTACAAGCTGGCCTTACCCCCCCATGTTAAAATGCATGATGTGTTTCATATTTCATTACTAAAAAGATATGTGCATGATGCTTCTCACATAGTTGATTGGAATGTTGTACAGGTGGAACCAGAAGGGGAGTTTCTGCCAGAACCGCTTCAAATATTGGAGCAGGAAGAAATTGAATTGAAAAACAGAACAGTGGCCAGAGTAAAAGTGCAGTGGAAGCACTTTACTGCTGAAGAAGCTACCTGGGAAAGAGAAGCTGAAATGATGGAGAAATATCCATTTTTGTTTAAATGAACTCTAGTAGTTGAATAACAACACCGAGGACGGTGTTTATTTTCAGAGGGGGAATATGTAAAACCCCCAATTTCTGTGTTGAATTTGAAAAATTAGACATGTGAACTTTAAGTCCTAAGGGGAGTGGACCCCAAAGGATAAGTATGGTGTGAATGTATTTGAATATTTAATTTGAGGAAATAAATTGATTGTGCATTTTGACCAAGATGAGAATTAGAGATCACTTGCCAAATCCATGAGGATCGATAAGGCAAAAAATCCCCACAATCTTTCAAAAATCCTTGAAAGAAATTAATTTAGATTTTGAGGAGGAATCTAAATTTCCTTAATGAAGAGGAAAGTAGTTGGGAAGAGGTGAGAAAAAGCTGGAAAAAGCTGAGGAAAAGCATAAAACAACTTTAAAGAGTCCCAAAATGGGAAGCCTAGGCTAAACAGGAAAGAAAGCATCCTGCTATTCTGGACGCAGAATTAGAAACATGCTTTGTGGAAATATGAGCTTAAATAAGCTGCTCCTAAGCAGATCAGAGGTTGATCTGTGGTGGAGGTGATCTCAGCTCGGGGGTGAGTTCTGGGAGACAAAGAGGACTCTAAGGTTGGGAGGTTGGTCATTTGCAAAAGTGGTATGCTTCTGAAATTCTTGTTTATTTTGATTTGATATGGTATGAATTGGCTGCCTATAAAAACAAAACTTTAGGGAATGATATAATTGATTTAGTACTACATTTAACAGAATCCATCTTAAGGCATTCACCTCTCATATTCTGTTTAGTTGTATACCAGTAATCCATAGAGTAGAAACCCACAGAAACTCTAAACCCAAGAAGGTCTAAATCTGAAGGTACTTAGTCCCCATAGATAATTAAACATTAAATGGATTCATATGTATATACAAAGGTAAAATTTTAAGACCATATGTTAGAAAACTATGGTAATAGATTTGATCCTTACATGGTACAATACAAGAGAAGCATGGACGTTAGAATATGTAATTCGAAATTTTCTAACGTAAGAATAACTTCTACTCTGTCGAGGTGTTATATCATCTACAACATTTATAGCAGTTATAGCATTTAGCAGTGTATATATATGACATTCCTACATCTATCTTTAATCCTTGAATTAAGTATCATAGCCAAAAACTCAATCTATCATTAAGGTGCTCTGCCCAAGCGCTATCAAATACATCGATATATGCATCCAATAAAAATCCGAAATAGAATACAAACACTGTAAGCAAAAATAATAACATTGCAAACATATATGTATAAAAAAAATAGACTAGGATATAAGCGCCGTGAGCAAAAACCATGACTAATTGTAAGCACCATTGTAAATGAGTAGTGGGCCGAAAGAAACATATATATGAATCATATAGCCACTAGGATTAGTACGACGTCATAGTTATTTAATCTAATAAGCATTGTACCTATGTCAAACCAGATGGGGGAATGGTCTTCTGCCCAGGATGCTCATACAACATAAGGCGTCAACGTTCTGTGATTTATGATTCACGTTTTAAATATCAGTATTCTACTTATGCTACTACTTAGCAGTACAAAAAAAAAAACAAATGTCTACTGGTAGATAAATGCGCATAGCGCTATACCAGCCAGTTATAACAGTTGGGTTTTAAGCTAAAGAAATTTGGAGAAAACACTTGAAACAATTAGGATACTCTGCCCATCCCTGCAAATAAATTCCGGTTCTCATATAAACGAAACAAGTAAATCGTCACACATGACCTTTCATTGTCAGTGACGTCTCGCGTTGAAGCGAGCTAGCAGACCCAACAGAGAAATTCACTTAGCATGAGAAGTCATGTCGAATTTCAGTAAGGATTGAAACAACCAATGAAAAATTGGATAGGTAACTGCATAAGCCGCGAGTTATAAATTTCAGTGGCTAAAATAATAAACCAGGAAAACGAAACTGACATCGTATTTTCCTACTAATCCGGAAATTAGCATCATTCAACTTAGATGATTTAGAGAGTACACCATGCATCGAAAATTTGAGCCAGAGAAATAAAGGAGCTATTTCACTCTAATCGTATATGATGAAATGAACATTTAGCTTCAAAAAAAAAACGAGCCCAACATTTAAACACAGAGTTACGAATACTCAATAGATAGATGAACAAACTTGTAAACAAGAAGAATAGGAAGGGTTATGCTGGATAGTTATCATAAGCCGTGCAGATAGTAGAAAAGCGTGCTTAAAAACCCTTCGTAAACCAAAAGGGAAAAATCCACTAGATCCGGAAGGATAGTACAATGGCTGCCGAAGTTATCGGCATTATCACACGAGACAAACCCCAATGTAAATGTATATGCCAGCTACCCACAGGGGTTAACGAAAAAAAAACAACAACAAAATGTTAACGTCATGAGAGAAATGTGACGGGACATCTGTAAGGCTCAGGAACCCTTCAAGGCTGAGTTGAGTTGGCTCACTCATGCCGAAAAATATCAGCATAACGAGTTCTGGTAAGATCGATAAACCCAACTGCAGAATCTCTTTTGTTCCCTGTATGAAGAAATGGGACAATTACTAAAAGACAATCGTAACCAGTTAAGAACGAAGCGGGCCAAAGGAGATTGAAACCCTTACGTGGACGCCTTCGAACACGAGCAAATCTGCACCCAGGAGGCGGGAAACTGAGTGGGTTTCGGCAGACTAAGTGGGGTTACCATAATTGTAGGATTGATTTACCTGGCCGGTAGTGGCTGTGAAATTCAACACAGAAACAAAATAAACCCTATCCTTAAGCGCCAGAACGTAGCAGGGTTCGGAGTGAACCGATCTTATATAAACCACTCCTAAAGAATTCTAAGAACACTCAACGCCATCATCGTCCATCTGTCAACCAGGAAAGTCGAAGGAATCCCTATGAACTCTGAAACCCTCTGCATACAGTGCATCAGTACTCATGAGATGGGTACACAACCAAAACATAAATTCAGCAAAGGGATCGGTGGAGGCGTCTCACCCGAGAGTCGAGTAACTACGGTTGCAGCGCATCCCTGACAGGAGGTACTCACATGGCATCTTGTGGACAGTTGAGGTCTGAGCCACTCGGCTACTCTCGAACCAAGTCTGTATCCCATCCCCGACGAAAATTAACACGAAAACCCTAGCATTTAACTATATACTGGTAAATCGACCTCGTGATTTACTTGGCAACCATCTACAGTCAATCGAACGATCACCAATAAACTTGTATGCACCCGAGTACGGATGGGACAGATTCACCCGTAGGGCTTTGCGTGGCGTATCAAATTACAAATCTGAGCTTTGAAATATATATGCCAAGAGGGAAAATCGAAAACCATATTGTTATACAAGGTAGATTCCGCCACCATAATTCCACCCATGGTTATGCCGTTCGACCTTAGTGAATAAGGAAAACTAATCATACATATTATTCAATTGGTAACATATATACATATATATGTGTACATTCAACGCATATCATTAAAGGGTTTAAATCGATATATATGAATTCGATATATATGAATTCTATATGTATTATATGTATATGTCATATATAGGTGGTATGCATATATATTCAAGAACATGGCCAAAGGATATGTGATATATGTATGGATTACAGATATATGTGGTATGGGAGGTTACCGAGAGGTAGGAATGACCATAGAATCTCAGCTTATATTAGGGTTAGGGAGAACTACCCTATGTTAATATAAAGGGTTATGGAAATTATATACATGGTTGAAATGGGCAGCAGGAGGAACATTCCATGATACCAGTAAGAGATAGTGGGAAAGAACTCGTGAAGTTGGTAAGAGATGATAAACGAGTATATAGAAAAAAAAAAAAAAATTAGCTAGAGGTGTTACAAAACCACAGACTATAACTACCACAATCAGTCAGCTACGGGCTGGTACCATACAGTGTCTGTCGGTTGATATGCTTCTAGACCCAGGCTGATATGCACCAAACTACCACCTAAGAGAGTCACGATCGGATCCATGCCCGAATCTTGGAGACCTTGAACCCGAAAGATGAAGATAGGGGAATATGAATTAGGATCTTTCCAACCTCTTGAAACTTTCATTATTGTATCCAAATCGCCCACTAAAAAGGTAACAGACTTCCTAATTCGCTTAAAGGGAAGGTAGTGAATTGAATTCTAGATTTGAAAGGCGCCCGTTCATTTCAGGAGTGCGAATTTTCCTGTTGATGCCAACTTTTGGAGGATATTAGGAACAACTGATTTTCGATATTGAAGAATGTTATGAGAGTGATCCATTCATAGTGAGCTAAGTTGCATGGTTCCATCCCCTCTTGTAATTGTTGTCTTTTACTCTTTTCTTGGTTTTCTTTTCATTCAGGGATTGAAACTCCGGTCCTTCTTACACCACATTGCTATGCACCATTGCCCTTGCAACATAATTTTCTACTTCCGCTTCTTTATCGATTTCTCTTGCAACATGATTTTCTATTTCGGCTCTTTTATCTAGTGGTTGTCTCAACATTGGCATATTAAATGAAGCATAGTGGCAATCTCAACATTGGCATATTACAATGAAGCATAGTGGCAGTCCGAGGACTAGTGCGTTATTGACCAGGAAGCTAACAAGTGGAAACTTAGACGTATTATACGAGATGTAATTGGCTCTCACACAAACATTATTGACGAGCCAGCTAACAAGTGATAACTTAGAGGTATACGACCAGATGTACTTGGCTCTCACACAAACATTATTGACCAGCCAGCTAATAAGTGGCAGCTTAGAGAGTGCAGGGAGATCCATGCAAGTCGACATGCCTATCTCATGTTTTAGTAATTTGGTTTATAATATTTTTTTTGTTTATAATTATTTTTTCATATTAATTATTTTTTATTATTTAATTTTTTTTATTTAATTTTAAGAATTGAGGGAACATGTTATCGTCTTCTTTGAATAGAGGTCTCATAGGTGGGAACTAAGCGTCTCATCGATGGGAACTAGTTTAAAAAATATCTCATGAAAAGATTAAGACATTATTTCTGGAAAGAAAGAACAATATAATCATTTCTGCCTTGCGGATTCCATTCAGAAATTTACACAAAGATTAGAACAATCTAAGAATTAACATTAGAAGAAGCTGGACATGAATTGTGTTGTTGAAATTTCTGAAAAATTCCAAAACAATAATGGAGAGTAATACTCTCCTCTTCTAACACAGAGAAATTAAAATTTCACTCACAGGACAAAGTCTCAACACTCAAGAAAATTTCTATTCCCTTAAAAAAAAACTCTTACAATGCTTCCTCAACATAGAGGGATTACAACTGCTGGACTTCTTCTAAGCACATTGCCAAATTAACACACTCTGTCTCTCGAACAATGCACTAATGTGTTTTTCAATTCTATTCTATGTAAAATAACAAGAAATATTCTATGTAACTATAGCCTCTCGGGCTTTTACAATATATATATATGCCGCACATATTAAAATTAAAAAAAATCTATAATGCATCAGGTCCAGGCTTATCAAAACAAACTTGGTTCAAATGAAAACTCTAATCGTGGATTACAAAGTGGATGCGATGACCAAAATTAAATCTGCTTCATTGAAGGATCAGGTTCGGTCCTAAACAAAACTCACGACCATCCAAAAGTTTCGATGGCCAATTTGGAACCTACGTGATGAGACAATTAACTCCACTGCAGTAAAGTCTATCGGGTCCGTGGTTTAAAAAAAAAACAAACGTTCACTCATTGGACTTCCAATTTCGATTGAGAATCGGACCCGCGATGAGTTATTAACTCCATCGCACAAACAAATGTCAGGTCCGCCATATCTCATAACACGGACCAAAAACAAATGAGTCCCAATTCAATACTTATGATTCTATAATAACATGCCGCGTGGTCTGTGGGACCAGCAGACCTCGGCTTTGGTGGAGGGCGATTGAAATACGATTGTGATTGTGATTAACTCATTTCATCGCAATGTTTCAATACTGCAAAACACATTGCGGTGGTAACATATGAAACTGTCGATTGCGATGATCGCATCGGACCTTCATCATCAACAAGACACTTGAACTTTAAAACATATCTGCTGTGATTTGCGATTGTGATTGTGACCGCATCGCATCGTGATTCTTCACCTCAACAAGACACTGCAAGTAAAAACTTGCGATTATCGCCTCATTCATTAACTCTGCCAAATTTATTGGTAAGGCTTTAAAGCCTGATTCAACCTGTAATCAAAGTTCTGTGCTGCTGGCGAGACTTTGAGTCTGAGCACTTACTCTGCTCTTTAAGAAATCGACTACCGCCTTAGATAAATATCCAAGGGGTCGATTCTTATCTGCTCTGTACTTCACCTGTGTGGGCTTTCCAATCCTTTTTCAATTGCTTCAGGAAAGAGGTAACTGCCTTTGCTAAGGCTTCAATGTGCTGCAGTTCCATCACTCTGCAATTACTGCTGATTGACATCAGTAGTTGGAATTAATTTCCAACACTCCCCCTTAATTTCAACTGCTGGGTTTTTCTGCATACCCAGGAATTTCCTGAAATGATCAAAGCTTTTCTGTGCAAGTGGCTTTGTGAGGATATTTGAAAATTGATCCTCTGTTCTGCAATGTTGCAAAACTATCTCACCATTGTTAACCAATTCACGTATGAAGTGAAACTTGGTGTCAATGTGCTTTGTCCTTTTATGAAAAACTAAATTTTTAGACAATGCAATAGCTGAGCTATTGTCATAGTAAATCACTGTCCCTCTTATCTATTCTTGGCATAAAATTCTTAACATTCTTCTCATCCAAACTGCTTGACAAGCTGCTGCTGTAGCTGCCCCATATTTTTCCTCTGTTGTAGACAATGCTACAATGGGTTGTTTCTTAGAAGAGCATGAAATGGCTCCTAAACCCATGTGAAAAACATAACCGGAAGTACTCTTCTGATCATCTACACTTCCAGCCTAATCACCGTCAGTGTACCCAACTAAATCTGAACTTTCTGAAGCAGTATATAAAATACCAAACCTTTTTGTACCTTTAACATACCTCAGAATTCTCTTCGCTGCCTACCAATGTGCATCCCTTGGATTTTCCATGAATCTGGAAATCAAAATAACGGCATGCATTACGTCGGGCCTAGTTGCAGTCAAATACATGAGGCTGCCAACTATGCTCTCGTACAAGCTAGGATCAAAATTATTGTTGATGTCCTCTCTGTTGAGTTTTAATCCCATCACTTTGGGAGTGATCGCTGCTTTGCTCTCCTGCATATTAAATCTTTCAAGCACTTAATTAACATATTTTTCCTGTGAGGTAAAAATCTCATTTTCATCTTGTTCTACTTCTGTTCCTAAAAAGTATTTCAACAAACCCATGCCAGTCATCTCAAATTCTTCTTTCATTACTGTTTTAAAATTTTCAATAAGGTAATCATAATTGCCTGTGAAAGTAACATCATCAACATATAAAACTACAATCAATATTTTACCATCTTTTTCTTTGATGTAGAGGGTGGGTTCTCCCTCACACTTTTCAAATCCATTTTCCAGTATATAGTACTCTATCCTACTGTACCACACTCTTGGCGCTTGCTTCAGCCCATACAGAGATTTCTTCAACTTGCATACTTTGTGCTCTTGGCCTTTCTTTTTATAGCCGAGAGGTTGTTCAATGTAAGCCTCCTCCATTAACACTCCATTTAGGAATGCTGACTTTACGTCCATTTGGTAAACTTTCCACTTATTTTGTGCTGCTATGGACAACACTGCTCTCACGGTTTCCATTCTAGCAATCGGTGTGAAATTTTCCTCATAATCTATCCCATGCTTCTGCTTATAACCTTTGACAACAAGTCTGGCCTTGTGTCTCTCTATTTTTCCATCAGCATTACTCTTGGTCTTGTAGACCCATTTAACTCCAATGACATATTTACATTTTGGGAGTTCAACCAAATCCCAAGTATTTTTTCCTCTCTATGGAATTAATCTCCTCATCCATAGCTTCTATCCATTTCCTATCCTTGATAGCTTCTTCGAAATGAACAGGATCATGAACATGACAATATAAAGCAAATAAAGAATTGATACCTTCATTTGCTACATCTTGTTCATAAATGTCTTTCAAATTTCTAAACTTCTTACCTCTTTCATTAGGTGTACAAATGCTTGAAGAAGCACTTGAATTTGCTCCTTGTGGTGTTCTTAGAGAAGCACTATCATTTCTCCTCAAGGGTGTGCATTTCTTCCCTTGTGTTGGTGTTGTAGTTTGGGGATGTATTTCAGCCAACTCATCATTATTTTCATCATGAGATAAATAGTGTTTAACATTCACTATTTTCTCTATGCTTCCATCCCAAGCTTCCTCTTCAATGAGCTAAACATCTCTGCTAACAATAAACTTCTTGGTGGATGGGTTATACAACCTATAAGCCTTAGATTCCTCAGTGTATCCAATGAAAATACATTTCTCCCCCTTTCTATCCAACTTCTTCCTTAGCTGATCCGGAATGTGTGCATAAGCCACACATTCGAAAACCTTCATATGTGTGACACCTTGCTTTGTGCCACTCCATGCCTCTTCCGGGAATTTGTTCATAACTGCTTTTGTAGGGCATCTATTAAAAATGTATGTTGCACCATGTACAGCTTCAGCCCAATAATCATTAGGCAAATGCTTTGCCTTTAACATACTCCTTGCCATGTCCATTATTGTTCTATTCTTCCTTTCGGCTACTCCATTTTGCTGCAGAGTATATCTAGTTGTAAACTGCTTGTGTATCCCATTTTCTCCACAAAAACATAGAAAATATTTAGAGATATACTCACCTCCTCTATCAGTCCTTAGAACTTTGATATGTAGCCCACTTCGGTTTTCAACAAGTTCTTTGAAATTGCAAAATCTTTCAAACACTTCACTTTTTTTTTTCAAAAAGTAAACCCAAGTTTTGCTAGTAAAATCATCAATGAATGTTAGTATATAGTGGTTTCTAGCAAGTGATGGAGTTTGCATCGGTCCACACAAATATGAGTGGACAATCTGTAAGGGTGCTTTCATCCTTATGCTTTTCCCGGAAGGAAAACTTTCTCTGTGTTGTTTCCCCAAGATCAAACCTTCACAAAGGCTGTCCGACTTCTCTATCAATGGTAAACCTCTTACCATTCCTTTTTTGTTCAAAAAATTAAGACCTCCAAAGTTGAGATATCCAAATCTCAAGTGCCACAACCAATTATCATCTTTTGGTTCGCTTTGGAAAGCCTCTTGCGCCACTGTTGCTATTTTTTCTTCATTTTTCAGATATGCTCTCATTCTGAGAGGGAACATCCTACTCCTTGTCATTTTCACCTTAGCAATACATTTTTTTCTTGGTGGTTTGTCCATGATGGTACAAACATCATCCTCAAAGAAAAAATTATACCCCTTGTGGACAAGTTGTCCAATACTTAAGAGGTTACACTTCATTCTTGGAACATAATAAACATCTGCTATGGACTTCTTTGCACCTTTCCTTCTTAAGACATTTACATTTCATTTTCCCATCACAGAAACTTTGCTATCAGTTCCTAGTGTGACTTTTGACTTCACACTCTCATCTAACATAGAAAACATTGCTATGTTTCCTGTCATATGGTTACTGCAACCAAAGTCTAGAAACCATAAATCCTCACTTTTTCCTTCAACCATATTACAAGCTAAAAAGAAATTATCTTGGCTGATATTTTCTCTAGTGAAATTTGCACTAGTTCTATTTCCCATATCATGTCGCTTATTTCTACATTCATTAGCATAATGACCATATTTTTTACGATAGTGACATTGGACATTGGATTTATCATACCTTTGTCCTTGAGCATTCTGCTGACCACTTTGCTGGCTACTGCCTTGGCCTCGATGCTGATTTGGATTGCTGCCCCTTCCTTGAGAATTTGATGGACTATTCCTTCCACCTCTGTTTTGGCTTCTGCCTCTTCCTCTCTTGTTTCCTCTACCTTGCCCTCTTCCTCTTCCGAAATAAATATGGGTATTAAAGGCATGTTCCAGAGATGATTTTTCACTCCTACCCAATCTCTTCTCATGATTCATCAGTGATGCATGTAGCTCATCCACTGAAAACTTTGTGAGATCCTTAGTCTCATCTATGGTGGTGACAATCACATCGAATCTTAAGGGTAGACTCCTCAAGATTTTTTCCAAAATCATCTTATCTTCAAGAGTCTCTCCATGAGATCTTATTTGTGTGACCATTCCAATCACATGAGTGAAAAATGAGTCAATAGTATCTGACTCCTTCATACAGAGAGTCTCAAAGTCTCTCCTCAACAACTGAAGTTTTGTTGTCTTCACTCTTTCCATGCCTTCATAGGTTGTCTTGAGAGTTTCCCATGCTTCTCTGGATCTCTTGGCTACTACTATCCTTGGAAACACACTCTCATGCACTGCTTGATACAATAAGAAGAGAGCTTTGGAGTCTTTCTTCCTATTGCTCTTCAACACCTCTTTCTTTTCCTGAGTTAAATCATCAAACTCTTCTTCATTTGTTGTGTCTTGAAAGCCATCCTCAACAAATTCCCATAAGTCTTGAGAAGTAAATAAAGCTCTCATATTTATTGACCAGTAGTCATAATTTTTCCCATTAAATAGTGTGAGGTGGATATTTCCCATACCCATACCAGTGCTGGCTCCAGCCATTCTGCACTCTTAACTATGATTCAAAAACACTTGAATGTGTATTTAAAATAGCTGACTGTTCTGCAACAGTAACACAATAAAATGTATAGAGAAATACTTTGAATTCTTTTTGGCTGAGTCTTCACACTGCTGGAGAAGCTGCTGCAACAAAGAACTCCTTCCTTGAGCTTCTTTGATCTTCAAAGAGCCTGGACTAGCTCTCATTCCATGTTGAAATTTCTGAAAATTCCAGAACAATAATGGAGAGAGTAATACTCTCCTCTTCTAACATAGAGAAATTAAAATTTCACTCAGAGGATAGAGTTTCAACACTCAAGAAAATTTATATTCCCTTTAAAAAAAATGGTTGCAATTCTTCCTCAACACAGAGGGATTACAACTGCTCGACTACTTCTAAGCATAGTGCAAAATTAACACACTCTGTCTCTCGAAAAATGCACTACTGTGCTTTTCAATTCTGTTCTATGTAAAATAACAAGAACTATTCTATGTAACTATAGCCTCTCGGGCTTTTACGATATATATATGCCATGCATATTAAAATTAAAACAAATCTATAATCCATTGGGTCCAGGATTATCAAAACAAAGTTGGTTCAACTGAAAACTCCGATCGCCGATTACAAACCAGATGCGATGACCAAACTTAAATCAACTTCATTGAAGGATCGGGTTCAGTCCTCAACAAAACACATGACCATCTGAAAGTTCCGATGGCTGATTTGGAAGCTACACAATGAGACAATTAACTCCGCTACAGTAAATTCTATCGGGTCCATGGTTTCAAACAAAACAAACGTTCACTCATCAGACTTCCGATTCCGATTCAGGATCAGACCCGCGATGAGTTATTAAATCCATCGCACAAACAAACATCGGGTCCGCCATATCTCATAACACTCAAGCCAAAAACAAATGAGTTTCGATTCAATACTTGCGATTGTATAATAACATGCCGCGTGGTCTGTTGGACTAGCGGACCTTGGCTTTGGTGGAGGGCGATTAAAATACGATTTTGATTGCGATTAACTCATCACATCGCAATGTTTCAATGCTGCAAAACACATTGCAGTGGTAACATATGAAACTACTGATTGTGATGATCGCATCAGACCTTCAACATCAACAAGACACTTGAACTTTAAAGCATATCTGCTGCGATTTGCGATTGCGATTGTGATCGCATCGCATTGCGATTCTTCACCTCAACAAGACACTGCAAGTAAAAACTTGTGATTACTGCCTCATTCACTAACTCCGCCAATTTTATTGGTAAGGCTTTAAAGCCTAATTCAACCAGTAATCAAAGTTCTGCGCTACTGGCGAGACTTTGAGTCTGAGCATTTACTCTGCTCTTTAAGAAATCGGCTACTGCCTTAGATAAATATCAAAGGGATTGATTCTTATCTACTCTGTACTTCACCTGTGCGAGCTTTCCAATCCTTTTGCAATTGCTTCAAGAAAGCGGCAACCGCCTTTGCTAAGGCTTCAATGTGCCGCAGTTCCATCACTCTGCAATTACTGCTGATTGAAATCAGTAGTTCGAATTAATTTCCAACATGTGTCTCGTGGCCCTCCTTGAATCATCAACTTACAATGAGCCCTCTTGACAATTTAGGGCTTCCTTTGGTAAATTATCAACACATTAATTGAGCTCTCTCAGGATGTGAGAGAGATATATTTGTTCTATTGAGAGAATGTATTATCTTATTTCAGTCATCAGTTGAAGATTTAAGCATTCTAGATTGTTCAAGCCTTTTTTCCAATCAATAAATTTTGATTCACATAAAACCCGTAACTTGCAATACCCCAATAGGAGGCAAATGCATCAGACAACACTTATGATACTTGGGCAATTCCATTAATAAATGATAGTTAATCTAGTTATCATGGGAGTGGAAATGAAACCATACATCCCTTAATGTTTATACTATGATTTCATTACCCTAGATCCACTCTTTCATTTTCTCCAACATTAGCTTTTTGAGTTATTCCTTTGAAGAACCTAAAATAATTCAATTGCTACAAAGTCTAAAGTAGAGCTTCAACTATGTTAATAACCCTTGGTAATTGTGCATCTTGTGGTGATGAGTGGAAATTTAAAATGTCAAATGACAATGGTAGAATGTCCTATTGCTGGGACACGACTTTTCTTTTTTGTCCTTGTGCGGGACTAGTCCTTTGTAGATCATGAGTGCATTTTTTTCTTTGTTTCTTTCTATTCCTAACTCCCAAACAAGGATGAGTTCTATATTTCCACCAGAATTTAGAATGACTCCTCTACACCTGCTGCCTCTGTTATCTTATTAGAATTTAACTCTTTCATATATACCCAAATGTGTTTTTAAATATTATATATTATATAGGTGTGTGATCATCTTTTTTTTTCCTCTTTTTCTAATGAAAAACCTCTGCATGGATGAGGGGTAATAAAATATGCAATCTATTTGATAGTCAGAAAATATGTTTTAATTTGTGTATTTCAAACACAAAAAGAATCCTTTCGTTGGTATAAGGAAATTTGTTTTTGAAAAACCATTATAGCTATTGTTGGTTTAAAAATCTAATAAGTCAGTATAATTATTTTTTTCAACCATGACAAGGTCACTACTTGATCGCCTTGTTGCAAATGTCAACTTATTGCTTCCATTCTACTAATATTATATGGCAGAGCATCTTACATAACAATGTTTTGAAGTAACGTGCTCCCTGAACTGAGGGATAAGAACCACCTTCATTATTATATTGAATGCGAGGACTAATTCATTGTTCTTAATCAAGGTACTAATTTCTTTCAAACATAATTCTATCGAACAACCTTCAGTTTTGGTCTCCACAGAATTGGATCAATGGAACTAAAAAATATATGTAGAGTGTGAGTAGAACGTGGGAGTGCAAAAACCCCTATAAATGGTGAGGGAAAATGTAGGAAATAAAAAACAAAAACTTACATCACAAGTAAGCATCTAAGTGATTCTCTGTAAAATAAGCCTTCAGCCCAGCACTGCCCTAACCCCGGTAGCTATAGAGTCTTCTACTTGGATGATCATGTTGCTAATTTTTGTGTGATTTTACTTGCATCACAAAAATTATGGATTTTTAGAACTTGGGTATTTCTTCTTGTGAAAAATGGAACTATGATAATTATGTCTAGTATTTTATTGTTAGACCAGTTTTAAGTTATATGTTGTAACTTTTAATGCCATCAAAGCTAATTTTGGTGATGTGCTGCCCCTGCAGACCTCAAAATTCATAGTTTAAGCAGGCATTTCCTACACATAAATAGATAAATAATTAAATTGCGAACTATGCAAACTATCGAGATAATTATATAAAGACTGCACTTCACTTATGCTACTAAACAACTGAACATAAGCTTATTTCAAGTATTTTCCACCTAGCAACCAAAATACGGTGGCTTGAAGCTAATAAAAGCTGCATAATTGGCTTGAGGCTAATAAATACTCATGGAGAGGTTGATGCATTCCCTAGCTGTTTTTTGAGGGACCAGGTTCAGTGTTATAGAAATGTCTACATTTGTGACCATATTTTGACTCATGTTGCCATTATTAAGGAAGTAGATGCAATGTTTATTGCTGCTTTGTCAATTATGCAAAGCCCTCGACATAATTATGGAACATAATGTACACATTTTCTAAATATTTCATGGACATATATAGTGGATACATGAAATAATTGTTCCCTAAATACTCATGGAGAGGTTGCTATATTAGCTCACTGTTAGCTGTGGGACAAGGTTCAATGTTACAGAAATGGCTACATTTGTGACCAGATTTTGACTCTTGCTTCCATTATTGAGGAAGCAAATCCAATTTTTATTAATGCTTTTTCAATTCTGCAAACCCCTTGACATAATTCTAGGGTACTTGTCTGATAAGTTCAAAGTTTGGGGCTTCGAGACTTTGGTGATCTCATTCAGTGGTTGTGACTCTTTACGAGTTTATTATTATCCAAGGTTGTAACAAGTTGCTCTCACAAATGACAAGTATAATATCTCGTTCACATCATACTTATGGCTGAAGGAAGGGACTCGCTGCCTTGGAGCCATCCTTGTTTCGATTCTAATATTATAACAATATTGTCATGGAAGATAAACCATTGATATAGATCATTCAATTTTAACAAAATATGAATCCATTATCTATGAATTCACTCAATAACCGTGTTCATCAAATTTTTATCTATAAATTCACTTATATATAAAAACAAAAAATTTGAGATATATCTCTTTGTTTATAATTCAATTTTTTTTAATCGTAGTCTTAATAAAAGGGCTTTGTTTTTGGAGAAATGTCGAGATATTAATAACTCCTCATTTCGTAGCATTAAATGCAAGCTCTATTTCCACTACTCAAATTCCAATTAGACTTCTAGACCTTAGTTGTCGAGGATATTTGTGATTTGGTCGATAGTTATAAAATAATAGATTTTGAAGAGATATTGGTAGAATATACACATGTTTTCTTTGATATTTACCAACGGTATTGTGAATAAATCAATTCTTAGATGGACAAAGTTTAAATGAAATCAAGTTTCGGAAAATTAAAATGCAACATCTTGGTTTCGAATTGTCAACTTTCAAGACATTTACAATATTTTCATTATCATACACAATTATCTCTATAAAATGGAACTAAATCTGAATAAAAGTATTGGACATTTTTAATTAAATGAAAAAAAAATATTAAAAAATGTAAGATTATAGAAAGACTAATCCTACACGTCCATAAGTGCTTCTTGGAAACTCTATCTTATCTCAAGTATAAAGAAGAAACCAAGGAGGGTGGAATTTCCCCTCAAGGACGGAAGTTGTACTTGGGGCCAATCCTCTCATAACGATATTGTTTCATGACATTAACACCTTTGATTTTGATCCAGAATTGGCTACCTCTTAATTTCATGATTTTTCAATATAGAAATACTCGGTAGAAAATTTGGATTTTTTTCATAAATATTATTTTTGATGAAAAAATTAAAAAATGATTTATTATTTATATATTTATATATATAAATTTATATTTGCATTATAGCTTACATATTTAAAATATTTATTTTCATTTTAAATTACAAGTAAAAAAATTGTATACATTAGTATAGATTTATCTTAACCATATTTCTAGCATATGTTTAGAGTAGTCAAATATTTTGGCGTACAAGAGATTTGATCTGGTGCTTGGATCTATAATTAATATGGATTATATTGGTTCATATATATAACAATATCAAATTTTTCATTGTTTAGATTTCATTTTAGAATGTATAAATGGATTTAGTGCCTTGAAAGTCTTTTTAAGCAATTGGATTGTATAATCTATATAGAATAAACTTGCAATTCCAACAAATTTTTACTAGATTTCAGACACAAATATTTTTAAAAAAAGAAATGTGAAATAATCAAATAATTTAAAATGTTTTAAACATAAGATTTGTTTTCTCAATTCCTTTATGTAATATATAAATAGATGTTTTAACTATATATATATATATATATATATATATATATATATATATATATTTGACATTGAAATTTTTTACTTAATATATGTTTTGTAAATATATTTTAGAAAGTAAATAATTTTTTTCCTATTCTTGATATATTTTTAAATAGATGTTAATGTAAATTAACTTTGCATAGTAAAATATTTTATTTGTGACTTACATTGATTTTTTTTATTATTATTAAATTTGAAAAATAATATAATAATTTTAAGTCTACTAGACATAGAATAGCTGGTGATGAGGTGTACTAAATATATGGACAAAATTCTACCCATGTTAATGATTAGCCCGACCCAACTCTAGAGAATTGAAACAACTTAACAAAAAAAAAAAATATAATAATTTTATATTAAAAATTAGATACAAATGTACATTCCTTTTACTATTTCTATCAAAAAAAAATTAAGTCTATATAAATAATTTATATTTCTATTAAAAAATCAATATAAATATAAATTAATTAAAATTAATATTAACAATAATATTAATATTAACTCTTAATATATCTTATTTTAAATTTTTACTATTAGAATAGTAAACTTGATTTTCATTTTAAAAATGAAAAAAATACGAAGAGACTATAACTCAGGTTTAGGACTAGATTTCATGTAAGATATCTGACATAAAATACCGTGTCCAAGACAGTTCTTATATGTTAACCAAATAAAGAATAGAGAAATTAAAAGAAAGTGAGAAAAACCTATTATAATCGCAATAACGTTATTGCCGATTATCATAGTTTTTGATATTTTTTAACATAACTAAAATGGTGTATGAGAATTGAAATATTAAACCGTTCCAATATTTATGAGAATTGAAATATTAAACCGTTCCAATATAGCTTTATTTTCTCGTAGATTACTGACATGAAAAACACAAGTTTCACTAGCTGCAGACTGTAGTCATGAATGCCCACTGGCTTATTGTAACATACACCATTAATTTCACAGGGAAAAGTAAGGAGTTAAATTTTTTTTTATAAGTTAATCATCATTATATAGAATGTTTACAAATAAGAATAGTAACTCCTTAACCCTTAACAACCTCCATTACAGTATATTAACTTAATACTTTATGATGCAAACATCCATTTATCTCATTACTCATATAGTCATCACATAATTGCCATTCTGAACATCATAACAAGAAAGAAAATGAACCTCATCATCTGGACACAATAATCAATCACACCATTGGACACCAATATACCCTGGAAACCCCGTAGGGTGAAAACCAGCAAACGTCTAATTTTATTATTAAAAGCTCGTGAGGGTGTTCAGCCCATCACTCAATGGCTTATAAGAGAGTCCATCCCTTAACCATCGTTTATATATTTACAAGGAAATGTACAATATCTAGCTTTAAGCCATTCAATAATAAGATACCAATTACCCCCTGGTCTTCATTACATCTTGGTGGCATGGATGTATCTACAACGGACCATCGTACATTGGACCTTCCTGCAAATCACACTCATCTGCACGAACATTAATCATTTACCTGCCACCATGACAAGCATCATTTTTCCTTTGTACATGACGAGCATAATATACTTTTGTACTTGTCACCAT
Source organism: Pinus albicaulis (assembly GCA_034641835.2). Taxonomy (NCBI): domain Eukaryota; kingdom Viridiplantae; phylum Streptophyta; class Pinopsida; order Pinales; family Pinaceae; genus Pinus; species Pinus albicaulis. The sequence continues at coordinate 359,135,865 of CM076582.1, forward strand.
CATTCCCTGCTATGATGCCTTCAACACAAAATAATGTCAAGATTCGTAAAGTATTAATCAATCACTATAGTAGTTTCTCCATCTACTCATGTGTAATCATGACAAGCAAGTAAAGTGCCTTGTCATTCTCTCTTAAATAATACATACCCCATATGTGCTAGTTATAGGTCATCACAATAACTAATGCTTACGTCGCCTAAGCATACATTCCTGCAAGACAATGGCTACATCTCCCAAGATTTCTTTTTAAAATAAACTGATACATCAGCTAAGATATTTATGCACGTGATTTACATACATTTAATAAAAATAGCTACTCTTAAGCTATTATCTTTAGTGCATGGAATGCAAGTTAACATAACAATTGTCTCTTCCATGCATGCGAATGCATACTGATTTCAAAAGAATCTCCCTAAAGAAGTGCTTACACAATGAAGCACATAACCTTCTTCAAGAGTCTTCCCAAAGAAAATCTCAATGCTAGTAAGCATGTAATCATATGTAAAAATACACAATTGATAATATAAATACATGTCTCACTTTCAAGATTATACTAACATTCATATTCATTGTAGTTTTAATACTACAAGCTATCTTTATACATACAAAAATGTATATTATTTTTCAATAAAGGCTAATACTTATGTTGCATGTATATGCAAGATCTTCCTACATAAGGAAATTAACATCATAATGATTATAATATAAAATAATCACTTAGTTTATTTATCTAAGGAATAAACTGATTAGTTCCTTTAACCATGTATGTATTAAATAACCTAACTTACCAACACTATGGTGATTTATTCATGGATTTATTAAATAACTAATGTTTGCAAACACCATGGTAATCTACCCATGGTTTTATGAAACAATCAATCTCCATCAACCCCATGGAAAACTACCCATGGATTTATGAATACTATCCATGGATTTATTAATTCATTAACCTCTACCACTATCATGGTACCTTATTCACGGATTTATTAAATAATTTACTATTTACAACACGGTTAATGAATAGAATATTAATGTGAAAAACTTCTCTTTTCTTCTTCATTATGAAAATAACTCAAAAGTAACTCTCTTAAATCTATTAAAGAAAAGACTTGTTATCACTTCATAATTTAATGGACTTATCTTCTACTCCCAAGATAAATCCACTCTTATGAAAATAGTCGACAATAAATTTGTTTATCGAATTCCAATAAACTAATGAAAATGCCATTTTCTTGGCATATGTAATTTATATCCAGAAATATAAGAAATATCATTAATATTTCTATTCTCTAATAATCTTTTTGCAGAAAACTATATGATTTATAATTTTTATTTATATCTTTCTGCTCACAACAAAAGATTATTTAATGAAAATTAGCCAAATACTTATCTTGGCAATCATGATATATATAATCTTCTTCTATACCTTTCAACTCAAGGAGAAAGACTATATCATAAATAAAATAAACCAGAGTCACTTACCTTAGCAGTCGACTCTCATTGAAAGGCATACTTGAATCCTTTCTCGAGTCCATTAATGCACAACATCATAAAAAAAACATCCAAAGCACCCCACGATGTAGATCCAGGGGTAAACAACAGAATCAAGACCAGCGTGATCAATGAGCTGCGCCTGGGGAATTCTAAGAGCATCCGACATCCAACTGAGAAAACGCATGTATGCTCTATAGTCCAAGTTCACAAATTTGCCCACTGTTGATCTTGAGGAGTGCCTGGGGCTTTTCCTTGAGCCATTGAGATACCATTTGGAAAAGTATACTCTGTCGTTTATGGGTTGCAACCTCAGAAACGCAAATGCCAGCAGAAACGCGACGGAAATCAATAGATTTATGACTCCCGCGTCTGTGATATCTTGCAGAGTCACCATCTTCCCTCTCCTCTTCCATAAAATTTCCAAAAAAATCCCCATCCCCCCAAATTGACAGCGAATATCATGACAATCTCCAGAGAGGAACCCACGAAGAAACTATTAACCTTCATAGATGCATAACGATTTGGATAGTTATCAAGAATTGGTTTGACATTAACCGAATCTTGATTTTCTTGATGCTACTGTCTCAGTAAAACATCGTAAAAAATATAAATTACAATGGTTTACGTTTACGTGGGTGTTACACTTATGAGTATAAATACGGCCGACATTCAACGTACCCGTCGTCAAACTGCTTGCAAATACGTAAATGTTTAATAATTTGATTTTAAACGTCAAATTTTAAGGGGAAAATTTATTTGAATTTCTTATCAACCATATGTAAGAGGAGTACAGTCTCGTCCATAAAAGAAAATGATCAGAGGTTTTGTTCTAAAGAGCCTGCAGTCTTGGAAGCTGGTGGTAAAGTAGATGAAGTAAAGAAAGCTCTATTGCAGCATCAATATTTTTAGTTTTTAGGGTGTTTAAAAAAAATAATAATATCCATTTTTTTTTAAATATTGAAAATTTACTTTTTAAAAAAATTGTAAGTTTAGTATCAAAATATTTTTTTAGAATGGTTTCATGTTTTTTTTTGAATTTTACAAAAAAAAATTGATAAAAAAAAAAATATAGTCATGACAAATCTACAGATATCGAAATTTTTTATTTTAACATATTTTTTATAAATATATTGTATAAAGTAAAATGTCTTTTTTTTTTCCTCATATATTTTTAAATAGATAATAATGTTACAAAATTCTATGTGGTGAAATATTTTATATAAGATTTACTTTAAATTTTTTATTATTATTAAATTTCTAGTGTATTATAATAATTTGAAGTTCTTAGAATAGATAGTAATAGGTGTTAAAGATTATTGGTTTGAAAGTCTGTGGAGAAAAAATCAGGCATATTAAAGGCCAGATAGATGCTATACCTAAATGATTTTGACCCTAATTTCTATATCCACTTATCAAACTGATATAATCTTTGGAAAATTCAAAAAACTAGCAAAGAAAAAATAAATCCGATATAAATTTTTAAAAAATGGAATGAATTATATATATAAAATTAATTTTATTTGAAATTATTTTCAACCGTCTCTAAAATTAAAGTAGAGAAGAACATTGTCGTCCATGAAGGAAAATGATCGGAGGGGCTGTTCAGAAGAGTCTGCAGGCTTGGAAGCCTGTCGTATTCTCCACATGTCTTCTCTGTACAGGGAGACCGCAAAAGGGCTTCTTAGGGTATAAATTGTCACGCAGGTTGAAAGGGATACGGCCTTTCTATTCCCAAGATCGGGGGAAGTATGTATGGGCGAGATACCCTGTTAATTTTGAAAATAATAAGATAATCTGTTCATATGGTTAATTACTATTATAATTATAATTTTTTTTTAAATGGATATTTTCAGAATTATTTCATAATTTTAAATTTAAAGTTAATTGTAACACTTATCATAACATTTTAAAACTTACCATTAAAAAAATTAAAATTACTTTCTACCAAATGATTAGTATAATTATACAATTTTAATTATATGTTATATTTAATAATATAACCTTACACTATGGATGAAAACCTTATTTATGCTTTCAGATTTACTTTTAACATTTGAAACATTGACCCTCATTAATGTAGATACGTTGGCATTTATATATAGTGAGAATTCTTAAACCGTGGTACAAATCCCAGAGCTGTCATCACATGATTATTCATTGTAGAATTTAACTTTTGTACTATCTAGACCTTGTTAAGAATTGGAAACTAAATATTTGGGTAGTTTAAATTTTTATGAGTTCCGTGTTGTAATTTTCGATCACCACTTGCCACACTTATTTCCGTCCGATCTCTTTGTGACTGACGATGGAGATTTTGGGCGAGAAAGGGTCTAGGTATAACCCAGAACCCTAACCATTTCTCCCATTATTCTCCTCCGGCCGCATGGTGTTCTTCTTTACAACCTCCGAGGTCTAGAACTAGACTTTGTCACCTACTTTACAGTCACAACAATTATCATCCATGGGTTTCTTTTTAGGTTTATCTCATTCTCATTGAAGTCTTGTGGTTGGAAGCTTATCACGGTGCCATTTGTATTAACTAAGTTTGGGAAGAAACCCTATGTGCGGTATTCATGTTTGGTTATGGAGTTTTTGTTTGTACTAGCATGAAAGTCTGGGATAGTTCCTCCAGACACAGTGCTTGTTCAGATGTTCTGGGCTATTTCCAGTCCCATAGACAGGTAAAAACTCTTGTTTTATACACATTTAGGGTTCCTTATTTCCATCCACTGTGTTTTCGACATTATTTTGTATCAATTCTGCATTTATAGTTTATGAACGTTAAACCTCATCTTTTTTGTTGGGCTCCCAACAGTTTGGTAGTCGGCAACATTCATTGGATCCTTCCATTATCTCCAGGTAATTGTGCGTTACAATTATTGCTATTTTGGTTTCACTTAAGTTTAATTTCAGTTCAATTTTCTAATTTTCTCCCGCTTACGGTTCATACCTCTTCGAAAATGCAGGTATCCTCTCACCATCGTGAACTTGGACTGTCTGTCAGTTCAGTTGCAGTGTATGGCTAACAGCTCCACTCTGTCTCCCCCAGGTACACCTACATCTAATTTGCTGGTCCATAAGCTTCACCATGAAGTTTTGGTTTAGTAACACATAGGTTATTTAGTTTTAAAACTTCTATAACCTTACCACACTAATGGTAGTTCTCGATTAGTTCAAAAGAGCTATAGCTAGTGTTTTTCCTTATAATTTTTATGTAATTATACATAGTTGTAAATTTTAAATCCAACTTTAGCTCTGAATCCAAATGGGTTCTCCCGAACCATTCTCTTTCGTCTCGGTTGAAGTTTTCCCAACATCTTTTATGGACATTTATGTATGAGAACTTGGATTATTTATGATTGTTAACTATTCGGTTTTACTAGTTTTTCATGCGTAATATGATGTATATTACTCTACACAATCTTGTTTAAGTTTGCACAACCTTCTCATGGTTATCTTATTATATGCTTATGTCTGGTATTTCGTCGAGCTTCCGACTACTAAACTCTTTGATACTTCTTCTAAAATAAATGTCTATATTCAAATAAAATTTGCAAGCACAATAATTGATTATTTCGCATATTGTAGTTTATAAATAAGATAGTTCTTTTATTTTTCCAAACTTGTTATGTTTTAAGAAAATATATCATTACAGAGTTTTATTTTTCTTTTTATTTTTGGTTTGGTGACTGAACCACTTAGTATTTTTTCTGTGTATAGTTTAAGCAAGAGCAACGATATGTTCCATATTCTGAGGATTCTTCCTCAAGTCTAGAATCGACAATTCTCTCCAAATAGTTTTCATATCATTACAGAATTTGATTTCTAGACTTGAGCTCTTCAAGCAGTCTTTGTTCTTTTTTTTTTTAAATAACACCATTGTATTAAATAACCCAGTTTTTTAATGTTTTCTTTTACACATATTTCATAGTAGCTTGCTTCTTTTACCCTAAGGTTGAATATATATTGTTCTTCCTTTAAAAAAAAAAAATTTCTTTTATTTTCACAGTAAGCCAACTCAGATACACAGTAACTATTTTACAAATAATTCACTGAATCTATAAATAACTTGTTTTAATAATAGAATTACACAAAACTCAATCTCCTTCAACATATGCTGTTATAAAATAATGTATTGTCCTTTCTTCTAATGAAGCACATTTCCTGTGTACATATTTAATAATATCAGTCCCTGTTTAAGTTTACTGAAAACACAGTTAGTTATTTGGATTTGCAGTTCACCGCTGATGTCCACACAATCTTCAAGAGAGACAATTACGTCCTTCTCTTTCCCACATGCTCCACACCTGAAAGGTACATCTTGACACTATTTTCTATTGTGACCTCAGGACCCCAAGTCCAGTCAGTACCAGAAAATTTGAGGAAATTTGAGTGTTGTCCACTGGTCTCTACTAGCTTAGGAAAATTTCTCACTCTATTCCTCAGTCTTTGAACAAAACCCCTATTCCTCACTTAGATCAGTCTCTTATCCTCAGAGGAACAAGTAACTTTTCAAACTGTCTAACGAGCTTTAAGTTCTTCGAATACTTTTACCATCGGCCTTTTTACTCTTTCCATGGAACTACTTTCCATAGTCAATTTTATTTCCAACTAATAAAAGAAATAAAATTTTCCAGAAATAATAATTGTTTTAGCATTTTCTTTTAAAAATAATAACTAAAATTTCATATTACTAGTTAACAACAACTTAATGCTAAATTCAACTGTTACAACTTCCCCACTAGAAGTAACACCATCCTTGGTGTTTCACTCCAGCTCAGGAAATAGTTGTTGGTAAGCCTTTCGTACAAATCCATCATCTTCCCAAGTAGCCTCATCCAGGCTGAAGTGCTTCCACTGCACTTTAACCTGGGTGATGACTCACTTCCAGAGCATCATTTCTCTCCTGTCGAGTATACATTGAGGCTCAACCAAAAACTCATCGTCCAGCTCTACCTGCAAACAAAAAAGTTTTCTGTGAAATCCACATAAAATAATTCTTGCTTCAAGTTAGGATTTTCTAGTTCTATCTTAACTCAATATTCTGCGAATTGATTACATGTTTCAAATCATGTAAATATCGCTTTAGTGGGGAAACATGAAACATATTATGCACCCGAATGTGGCTGGGTAAGGGAAACAGATATGCCACAGGTCCCACCCTTTCCAATATCTGGAAGGGTCCACAAAACCTAGGGGCTAACTTGGCACAACAGGCCCATCTCAAGGTGCTCTTCTTTGGTTTGATCATCACATACACATGGTCACCCACCTCTAATTCTTGATAAGTCCTTTTCTTATCTGTGCATATATTCTACCAATCTTGTGCAGATTTCAGGTTTTTCTTGATCTTCTTTATCTATGATTGCATTTTAGATAGCATTTCTGGTCTAGGAATTAATTTCATTTCGAGGCTGCCCCAATTTATGGGAATGTGGAATTACCTCCCATATAGAGCTTCAAAAGGGCTCATCTTAAGGGATTCCTGATAACCATTGTTGCAGGCAAATTCAACTAGGTGTAAATACTCTTCCCCTTTAGTTGGTTGTTGCATCACGTATATGCATAACATGTCTTCCAAAAATTGATTAACCCTTCTGGTTTGACCATCCGTCTGGGGATGATAAGCAGTACTGAAATTTATTGGTGTCCCTAGACCTGTAAAAAAAAATTTCCAAAATTTTGAAGTAAACTTCACATCTCTATTTGAAATAATAGTCTTTGGAATGTCGTGCAGTTTGAATATTTCTCTCATAAAAATATTTGCTATCTGTACAGTCTGGTAAGTAGACTGTACAAGTATAAAATGTTCAGACTTACTCAATCTATCAATCACCACCATAATCGTTCATTGTGCCTCTTTGACCGTGGTAAACCCGTAATGACGTATAGGGATATGACCTCCCACTTCCATTTAGGTATGGGTAGGGGTTGCAACCATCCTACGGAATGTTGATGCTCCACCTTAACCTGTTGACACTCCAGACATTTGTTTAAGTATTCAGCAATGTTTCTTCACATATGAGGCAAGAAATATATTTTTCTAATTGCAGTTAACATCTTCTAGTATCCTGGGTGAGCTACATAATTACTTCGATGATACTCATTCATGATATCCACACAGTTTGGTATATAAATATTTCCTCTAGAGGTTAGAATTTGTTCTTTGTTAACTCCATATTCAAAAATGTTTCCTTTCTTTTTGACCTCTTCCATTTGCTGCCATAGGAACTGGTATTTAGGATCCTTCTGTGCTTTCTCTTTCACTTGATCCAAGAATTTGCATTCAAGTTGACTGTAGTAAAGCTCATAAATAAAATGCAAATTCCTACTTAAGGCATCTGCCACCTGGTTTTCCTTACCCTTCACCTGTTGAATGTCCATATCAAACTCACTTAGGAATACATTCCACCTTGCCTGTCGGGAGTTTAAATCATCTTGTTTGAAGTAACTGGTTAGGCTACTATGATCATTATTTAGTACAAACTTCTTTCCTAGCAGGTATCCTCTCCATACCCAGATTGCATGTACTACCGTTGTTAACTCTAGACCATAGGCTGAATATCTTTTCTCATGCTCTTTTAACTTTCTTGACTCATAGGCCACTACCTTTCCTTCCTAAGATAAAACTAACCCAACTCTCTCTTTAAAAGAGTCTGTACAAACTTCAAATTCTTTGTTGGGGTCAGCCACTGTCAATACTGGTGTAGTCTTCAATAGCTGCTTCAAACTCTCAAAACTATTATGGCACTCATTAGTCCACTTAAATACTTTTCCTTTTCTCTGCAAAGAGGTGATTGGAAAAGAAATTATGTAGAATCCTTCAATGAATCTTCAATAGTACCTAGCCAATCCCATAAAGGATCCGATATCCGCCACATTTTAGGGAGCTTGCCATTCCATGATTGTCTTGATTTTATCTCGATCAAAAACAATCCTTTCAGCTAAAATGACATGGCGTAAGTACTGGATTTTTATTTTGAAGAAATCACATTTGCTTAACTTAGCATACAACTGATGTTTTCTTAACATTTCTAGCACAATCCTTATATTTTCTCTATGATCTTCTTGGTTCTTAGAACATATTAAAATATCATCAATAAATATGAGTACACAGTTATCTAGAAAAAGGTGAAATATACCATGCATTAACCTCATAAATGTTGACGACGCATTTGTTAACCCAAAAGCAAACACCACAAACTCATAATGCACGTAGCTTGTACGGAAATAAATCTTATAAATATCTTCATCCTTGATTCGAATCTAGTGATATCTACACCTTAAATCTATTTTTGAGAATATTGTGGCCACCTTTACCAGATCGAACAATTCATCACTCCTTGGCAAAGGATATTTAATTTTGACTGTTAACTTATTGAGTTGTCTATAGTCCATGCAAATTTGCATGGTGATGTCCTTATTCTTTACGAACAACACTGGTGCTTCCTAAGGGGACACGTTTGGATGAATGTATCCTTTGTCCAGCAGTTCTTGTAACTGCATTTTTAATTCAGCTGATTCTGGAACACTCATTCTGTAAGGAGCCCTTGAAACACGTGATGCTCCTGGCACTAATTCAATGGTGAAATTGATATCTCTTCTTGGTTGTTTGGGTAGATAATCTAGAAATACATCCATGAAGTCTTGTATCACTGGTGTGTTTTTCCATCATAGGAGACTTCTCCTTGGAATTAGCATATCCCACCTGGATATCATAAATCTGACATCCCTTCCTCATACACTTATTCATTTTAGATGCTGTAATAGGATGTAGCTGTAGCAGTTTCTTGATTCCCTGAATCTTTTTCCGTGTTCCGTCTTTCATCTTGTAATAAATAATCTTTTCCTTAGAGTCCACCAAGGTCCAATGTTTTTCTAGCCAATCCATACCCAGCAAAACATCATAGGATCCTAATGGAAATATGTTCAGATCCATGTTTAACTACTCGTCTACAATTTCCAAAGTGGAGTTTGGAATTTTGGCAGTTACTTTTCTTTTTTCTCCTGTGCTTGGCTATAGCAGCCAAGGATTTTTAAATTTTTGACCTTTTAATTTACATAATTCCACTATTTTGGGATTAACATAACTTAGACTTGCACCTGCGTCAACCAAAATAGAAGTAGATTGAGAGAGTAACTTACCTTCCAACTCTATCATTGTTGGTTTATAATATGCCTATAGATCCTCCAACATTGCATTGATTCGAGGTAATTTTAGAGCCACATCACCTACTATAGAATCCTCCTGCAAATTTACAATGATTTCACTTCTCCCTCATTGTGGGAAATTTTTATAATAATGTGCGTCACGACACCCCCAACACTGCAAATGTGGCTTGGACACTTTTCCTTGTTTAGGTATGCTAGAAGCCTCTTTAGGCCTCTCTTCTACTGGCCATCGGGTTCTTTGATGATTTCTGCTGAACTTCTTGCTTACAACACTTCGTGCAAAATAATTAAAATTACTACTTCTAGCACCCTTGAAGTTTGAGTTGTTTTTCTTTCCCTTCTTTGGCTGCCAAATTTTTCCCACTTCCCCTTTTGCCATGGAATTCTCGTAGCACATTCGTGCCTTACGAATGGCTTTATCCATGGTTCTAGGATTTACGAACTCAATTCATTCCTTCATATGCGTTGGCAGACTACTCACAAATCTTTTCACCTTAGCCTTTTCATCTCTGAGGTATGGAACATATCTTAATAGGGAGGTGAATTTGGTAATAAACTTGTCCATAGTCATCTCACACAGTTTAAATTGATGGAATTCTCTATATTTTTAATCATAAAAACGTTCTATCAAATACTTATCTTTAAAGCATTGCTGGAATGATTCCCATGTAGCCTGTTTATTTTCAATGTTGTAAACATTCTTTACTTCCTCCCACCACAAGGTGGCTTTTTCTCTCAAGTAATATATGGCCAATCTGTCTTTTAGGTTGTTGTTGTTGTACTTTTACACCTCAAAATATTTATTAATATTTATCAACCAAGCCTCTGCCACTTCCTAAGGTTCTCCATCAAATGTAGGTGGTTTTATTTTTCTAAACTCACCTTGATGCTTCACTTTTTGCTTCTTAAATTCTTGTTGATCTGACACATTAACAAACTCTGCTTCATTATAGTTTATGTTTTTGTTGCTTCGTTGTGAAGAACTCCTGCCCATTTTGTCTATGGTTTGATCATTAGTTTGTCGTTAGTTCTCTTATTGCATTTCGCGATCAGGAGTGGGTTGTAACACCCCTTGATTCTGCTTTTCAGAAAGGCTCTTAAGTATCCTTTCATGTTCTTGCATCAAACGTTCATTATCACTTCTCAGACGAACCATTTCCTCTTGCAACTTCTGCATCGTACTTAACAGTATGCTCGTCTGGTGTTGTTTCTCCTCCAGCAGTCTAATAGTCTACTGGTGTTGATTTACACTCAATCGAATCCACATCTTGGGGCTCATTTGTGGTTGTTCTTGAGGTTTAGGTTCCCCAGTATTCTGAGGTGTTTACTGTTTGGATCCCCCTCTCATGTTTTCCCTTATGGTACTACTTCTTTTGTGTGAATCAGTATACACAGAGCCTAAATCGTTAAATGACCCCTAGGGTCAGAGCATACGAACGCTTCTCTGATACCACTTGTAATGGCTATCATAACATTTTAAAATTACCATAAAAAGAAATTACTTTCTACCAAATTATTAGTATAATTATAAACTTTTCATTATATGTTATATTTAATAATATAACCTTACAGTACACATGAAAACCTTATTTATGTTTTCACATTTAATTTTAATATTTGAAACACTAACCCTCATTAATGTAGATATGTTGGCATTTATATATAGTCGGAATGCCTAAACCATCTTACTAATCCCACAGCTATCATCACATGAATATTCATTGTCGAATTTAACTTTTTTAAAAACTAGACCTTGTTAAGTAATGGCAATTAAATTCTCGGGTCAGAGTTTAGATTTTTATGAGTTCCGTGTTGTAATTTCCGATCCCCACGTGCCACACTTCTCTCTGTATTATCCCTTTGTGATTGACAATGGAGATTTTGGGCAGGAAAGGGTGTAGATATAACCAAAAACCCTAACTGTTTCTCCCATTATTCTCCTTCGACCACATGGTGTTCCGCTCTGCAACCTTCGAGGTCAGGAACCAGACTTCGTCACCTCCTTTACAGTAACAACAGTTATCATCCATGTGTTTCTTTTCAATTTTATCTCATCCTCATCAAAGTATTGTGGTTGGAAGCATATCACAGTGCCATTTGTATTAACTGATTTTTGGAAGAAACCCTCTGTGCGGTATTCATGTTTGGTTATGGAGTTTTTGTTTATGCTAGCATGGAGTTTTGGGATAGTTCCTCCAGATGCAGTGCTCGTTCAGATCTTCTTGGCTATTTCTAGTCCCATACACAGGTAAAAAATATCATTTTATACACATTTATTGTTCCCTATTTCCATTCACTGTGTTTTTTACTTTCTTCTGTATTAGTTCCACATTTATGGTTTATGAACACTAACCCTCATCCTCTGTGTCGAGTTCCCAACAGTTCGGCGGTCGAAAACATTCATTGGAGCCTTTCATTATCTCCAGGTAGCGATGCGCTACGATTATTCCTATTTTGGTTTTGCGTAAGTTTAATTCCAATTCAATTTTCTCATTTTTCCTCACTTACGGTTCATACATATTTGGAAACGCATGTAACCTCTCAGCATGGTGAACTTGGAATCGCTCTTATTTTGGCTGTAGCGTTTGGCTAACAGCTCCACTTTAGCTCCTCTAGGTACATATAAATCTAATTTTATGGTGTAGAAGCTTCGCCGACAAGTTTTGGTTTAGTTACAAATAGGTTATTTAGTTTTCAAACTTCCATAACCTTACCACATTAATGGTAGTTATCGGTTAGCTCAAAAGAGCTAGAGTTGGTGTTTTTCCTTATAATTTTTATGTAATTATATGCAGTTGCAAATTTTAAATCCAAATTTAGCTCTAAATCCAAATGGGTTCTCCTGATCCATTCTCTTTGGTCTTGGTTAAATTTTTCCCAAATTCTTTTATGGACATTTATGTATAAGAACTCAGATTAATTAAGATTGTTCACTGTTCGGTTTTACTAGTTTTCCATGTGTAATATTATGTATATTACTCTACGCAATCTTGTCTACCTTATTATATTCTTATGTTTGGTATTTCGTCAAGATTCCAGCTACCAAACTCTTTGATACTTCTACTAAAAGAAATATCTATATTAAAATAGAATCTGCAAGCACAATAGTTTTTTATTTAGCATACTGTAGCTTCTGAATAAGACAATTCTTTTATTTTTGCAAATCTATTATGTTTTAAGAAAATATATCATTGCCTAATTTTATTTTTATTTTTATTTTTGGTTTGGTGACTATACCACTCAGTATTTTTCTGCATATAGTTTAAGCAAGAGGAACGACATGTTCCATATTTTGGGATTCTTACTCAAGTCCAGAATTGACAGTTCTCTCCAAATAGTTTTCATATCGTTCTAGAATTTGATTTATAGACTTGAGATCTTCAAGCACTCTTTATTCTTTAAAAAAAAAAATTAACACCACTGTATTAATAATTACAGTAGCCCCCAACTTTTCTATGTTTTATTTTACACATATTTCACATTGTATTAATAATTACAGTAGCCCCCAGTTTTTCTATGTTTTATTTTACACATATTTCACAGTAGCTTGCTCCTTTTACCCTAAGTTTATATTGTTATTATTTTAATATAATTTCTTTCTTCTTTTATTTTCATAGTAAACCAACTCATATACACAGTAAATATTTCACAAATAATTCAACGAATCTGTAAATAACTTGTTTTAATCATAGAAGTCCACATAACTCAATCTCCTTCAACATATCCTCTTATGAAATAATGTATTTTCCTTGCTTCTAATGAAGCACATTTCCTCTGTACATATTTAATAATATCAGCTCCTATTTAAGTTTACTAAATACACATATACTTATTTGGATATGTAGTTCGCTGCTGATGTCTACCCAACTTTCAAGAGAGGAAATTACATCATTCTCTTTCCCATGTGCTCCACACCTAAAAGGTACAGGTTGGCAGTATTTTTTGCTATGACCTCAGGACCCCAAGTCCAGTTTGTACCAGAAAATTTCAGGAAAACTGAGTGTTTTCCACTAATCTCTACTAGCTTAGGAAAGTTTCTCACTCTATTCCTCAGTCTGTGAATAGAACCCCTATTCCTCACTGTGATCAGTCTCTTATCCTCAGAGGAATAGGTAACTGTTCAAACTGTTGAACCACCTTTCAGTTCTTGGAATACTTTTACCATCAACCTTTTTACTTTTTCCATGGAACTACTTTCCATAATAAATTTGATTTCCAAATAACAAAACAAATAAAATTTTCCAGAAATAATAATTGTTTTAGCCTTTTCTTTTAAAAATAATAACTAAAATGTCAGATTACTAGTTAACAACTAGTTAATGCTAAATTCAGCTGTTACATTTATAAATTTTAAAATTAAAAAAAAAACAATAAATCTTGAATTTAATAGAAGAAAAAAGATTTAAAATGGATAAGTAAGGTAAAATAACTAAATTTATATTTTTAATGTTAAATAATTATGGAATTTAAATTTTTTTAATATTATTATTGTATTTGTGTGAGATAACTTTTAATGATTTTATCCATTTAATGAAATTATAAGTAGAAAACAAAAAAAATGATAATTTTTATTAATTTTTTTTTCCTGAATCTTTTAATTTACAAATAATCAGAAACTATAAACAAATTCATTTTTTTTATCGAGGCATGTAAAATCTTTATATCCTAAATAATTTTAAAAATAACAATATTTTGTGTTTACCTATAACTTAATTTTTTTTTCTGAAATATTTTAATATTTGTTTGTTATCTTATTTTGGACTGATAAGTAATAATATTATTCAATAATGTTGAAACAAAATGTATTTACAAATTAAAAATATTTATAATAAAATAGATATGAATGTCCATAATAACTTATCGAATGTTTTTTTAAATGCGTTATTTATTTTATAATTAAAAATAAAATTATAATTTTTTTTAGCTTTTATAAGATGTATCTCTTTGATATATATTCCATTTATCTATAATGTAGATAAGCATTTACCTACAATTACTAAATTAATACAATTCATTTGTGCATTATAATAAGAATCCAAATAGGCCATAAACATTTATGTTAGATTACCTTCGATCAGAATGATTATTTTATATCGAAGTGAAGAAAACGGTGGTGAACGTCAAAAGTTTCTGTACGACATCAAAGATGGGTAGTGATGGTGTAAAATCATGTAATCTATAGGAAGCGGCCAAGTGGTGAGTATTTTTCTGATTATGGGTCAATGTGGCAGTTAACTCACTCGTTACCTTTAGACTCGTAATATTTTGAAATCGTTCAATTGGCTTTATCTTCCACCATTTCATGTAGCATTCCATTGGTTTTATTAATTGTTTATTTATGTTTTTTCACCCTATGGAAAAATTAGAGACACTTTGCTTAATGTTAATGTGATATAGACTTATGAATGAATGTAATAAAATATAGAAATAGACATAAACATAGAGATATAGTTTAAATAAGACTTGATTTCATTAATATCACATAATTGAAATATGCTTACAAACGGAATGGAAACAAACTAGCTAGGGCACTAGTAGTTTAATCTGAGAAGAGATGTGGTGGCTACATGCCCATGAATTGTGTTACAATAAGGCTCGAAAGTCTATTTATTATTGAGAGACAATTAAAAACCCTAAACATCCAAAAACCTAACCCTAGAAGATGAAGTTCCAAAATTATGTGCCCCGTTTGGGTAAATTGGCACATCAACCTTGGAGGGAAGTAACTTTGACATAAATTATTTGTTTTCCACGCACAATACCTTGTTAGAAAGATCGATCTGAGGACTACAACTTTTGAGTGAGAAACATCGGTCAAAAACCGTTGATGCTTCCAATTTTTTCAGAAAATGTCGTTTAGGGCCTCAAAACGGCTCCAAAAGTTCATAACCAGAAAAACTACTAAAAAATAGTAAATAGTGCTACAATTGAGGAAATTGAAAAAATAAAAGAAACAATGGTGAGCTCCAAGTGGAATAGGTTGGTGGCCAACAATATCTACCTGGATCATTCCTCCCCCCTTAGGAACAAATGGTCACCATTACATTGAGTTCCTCCATGAGTTGAGGAAACTTCTACTGAACTTGATCCTTGGTGAGCCACTTGCCTTGGTGAGGGATTTTACCTACTTTGAGAACTCAATATAGCTAGATCCTTTGTTTTTGGGTGTTTTTTCCTTACATTCAGTAAGCAGGCAGGGAGACTACATCTATCCAATAAGCAAGAAAGCACGCTACCTTTATATGATTTTTTCTGGGTAGCTACACCTCTCTTGGGTTTCATGCATGAGAGGGGTGCTTCCATTTCCCGTTGTACCTATATGTCTAGGAACAAAAGGTAAAATCACCTGGTAGGATGGGTGTGCCTACCATATCATGCTTAGAGCCTTACTTGATGCAGATTTCGGGTATTATAGGTGGCTCAGTTGGGCCCAATCCGGATATAGGGGGTATGGGACACACAATTATAAATATATAATTCTTTAAAGGTCATGCATAGCCCAAATACATTTTTTTGTTTGGGGCACAAGACAACCTTTCCTAATATCCCTTCTAGCTTTCACCATTTGATTTTCACTACCTTGTTTTTATTTCCTGTGCCTGATCTATTGTTCGCATTGGAAGGCATGGTGGAAATTAAATATGTCGAGTTCCAATAGAACCGGTACATAGAGCACCTCACATAGTTGAACATAGAGAGATATCATACGCCACATAGCCAGTCATATCTAGGAGTCTAGCCAAAGAACATAGTGGTGAAGGGACATCAATGACATCATAAGGAAAAATATGGACATAATTGTGTGTGGATGTTGAAGCCCCAAATGACTGGGTGAATCTCTCATATGCATATCCATGATCTGACCAGATGGTGGATTGTTCCATGCAGTATGGGTTTAACTCTATTGGTGTGAGTTTTTCTACCATGTTGGATGTGTCCAGTAGAGGTGGAAAGTAGGGCTGAAGGTGGTCCACATTGAATAGTGGATGCAGACCAAGGAATGGTCAAACATTGAGATCAAAGGCATTGTCCCCTATAGCCTTGGTGATAATGTATGGCCCATATCAGAGCGGGCGAAGTTTGTAGTGGGGTCCAGTGAGATGCTCCTACAAATGTAGCCATAGTTTTTCACCCACCTAGAATTTGTGTGGCATCTGATTTTGATCATGTCATTGCTTGTACTTAGCATTGGCTCTGTCCAACATGTCATGAAATTGTTGGCAGATGCGATGAATGTGCTCAATGAAGTTGTTCACCTTGTCATATTTAGATTCGACATGAGTCGAATCTGCCTGAGTGGTCGCAAATATCATGGCTATGTCAATGGGACATAGTGGATGTAATCCCAAACCCACCTGCAAGTTTTTGTGGCTAGTTGAGTTGTTGAGAGGCTACTTATAGTTTTGTTTTACATAGGAGAGGCTCTCATCCCATGTTCATGGGTTCTTTGAGTTGTACATAGGCAGAATGTGTATGATCATCCTGTTGACGACCTCTGTCTGGCCACCAATTTGGGGATAGAAATTTGTGGACCTGATGAGCTTGATGTCGAAAATCGACCCGAGGCTGGACCAAAACGTACTAAATAACATATTGTATTAATTGGAGATAATATAATATGGGATCCCAAAGTGTACCCACACTATTTCAAAGAATATTTTAGCAGTGGATTCTATTGTAATATTATTCTTGCAGGTCATCATAATGGCCATATTTGAGAATATATCGACAACAAAAAAACATATTCGTTGCCATGCTTAGTAGAAGGAAGGCCCTACATTTAATCCATGGATATTGATTCCCAAGGTTGACTAGGGGTAGGAAAAATATTATAGGGGCCTTTCTTCTTGATATTCGATTCAATAATGGTGTAGGGGTTGTAGGACCTAATGTACTTCCTAACATCATGTCGAAGGTTTGACCAATAGAAATACTTCTGGAGTACTACCACTATTTTCTTAACCCTGAAATTGCTAGCGACCCGACTGTAGTGTGCTTCGCGAATAATCTTGGCATTCTCGCTTGAAGGAACACAAATGTGTCCCACGTGACATAACAGTGCATCCTCCAAGTCAAAATTTGGAACTTACTTACGCTCCAAGATAATCTTGTATCTGTGGCCAAATTCTAGATCACTCTTGTAGAGAAGCATATGATCAGAAGTCTCGTACCAACAAGAGTTGAGCACAGTGTTTAATGCCATTATTGATGGGCAGCTGAGGTAGTCTGCAACATTATCGATGCTTCCCTTCTTGTACTTGATATTCAAATGAAACTATTGCAGATATATGGACCACTTCTGATGGTGATCGTTCTTCAACTTCCCTTGTGTCTGTATGAACGGCAGGGGTTGGCAGTCTATGTGTATGATTGTTTCCATGCCCAAAATGTAATGCTTCCATTTTCGGCAAGACTGTGTAATGGAATGCATCTCTTTGTTATAAGGGGGATACTTCTGGATTATGTCGGACAATTTATCATTGTGATATGCCACTAGATTCCCATGCTGAGTAAGAAATGCCCCAATAGAATAGTCTGAGGCATTATTATCAATTTCAAATGGTTGTTGCAAGTCTAGTAATGTGAGCACTGGAGCAAAGTAGAGGCGATGTTTCAACTCTACGAATTCCTTATGTTGAGATTCACACCAAAATAATTTTTCTTTTTCTCCTCCCTTGGTGACTTGGCTCAAGGGCCAAGTGTATGATAGAATCCCAACACGAACCTGCGGTGGAAATTGGTAAGACCCAGAAAGCTGCAGAGCTTTGTTAGAGTGGTTGAGGCTGGCCAATTCCAAATGAGTTGGATCTTGTCTGGATCCACATACACGTCCCACTCATCAATAATGTATCCCAGACACTAAACATGGGTCATGCAAAAAGTGCACTTCTCCAAATTCGCACACAAATTGTGTTGCCACAGTGTTTGGAGGACCTGTCGGATGTGGTGGAGGTGTTCTTCTCAAGTCTGGTTGAAGATCAGGATATAATCCAATTACACTACTACAAATGAGTTATTGAATGGCCACAATATCTTGTCCGTCAACCTCATGAAGGTTGTTGAAGCATTCATCAAGCTGAAAGGCATGAGGAGCCATTTGAAAAGGCCCTCCTTATACTTGAAGGAAATCTTACAAACATACGAGGGTTTGATTGGGGCATTGTGATACTCAGACTTCAAGTGGATCTTGTTAAAATATTTTTCTCCCTTGAATTGGTCCAAAAGGTCATCAATCTGTGGGATTCGGTACCTATTCCAGATAATGATCTTATTCAGTGCCTGATAATCAACACAGACTCTGCAAGTTTCATCATTCTTATGCACCAACAAGATCGAGCTCCCACATGGTGATGAAGTTGGCCGAATGCAACCTTTCTACAATGACTCCTAAATCTCCCTCTTCATTTCATTGTTCTATAGAAGAGAGCATTGGTAGATTGGTCTATCGGGCAGCGACGCACCTCGGATCAGATCGATGGGGTGATTGACATGACAGTGGAAAAACACCCCTGCTAGTGAGGTGAAGATGTCCCCGTACTCCTCCATGACCTTTTCCATTTTTTGTTGTCATGTGGAGGAGCTTTGTCTGGAATTCGTGGCCACAATATTCTTCTTGCCATGAGGGAGGATTATGAGAAAAAGAATCCTAGTTTTGGAAATGAGCTTATTACACATTTTGGAGTAACTAAAGAGATGGCGGTAGGCAGTCCTACCTCTGGTATCCTATACAACTTATTTCCCAAAGCAACAATAACAACATGAGGTCAGGAATCTTACACAACATGTCGCTTCCACAAGTATGGTTGGCCTAATAACACATCAGAAACATCAAGAGGTGCAATGTCACATAATACCACATTCGTGAAGGGCTTAATGTTGTAGGGAACGTGACACTACTGGCTTACGTGGAGATCTTGTCCTTGGTCAAGCCACTCGATGGTGTACGGTTATGGGTGTGTTGTGGTCAGCAAGCCTAACTGCTTCACGACCTCTACTGAAATGAGGTTTTTTTAGCTCCCCCTGTCAATAGTGAACTATAATAGGGAACCCTTTACCCACATATTGGAATTGAAGAGGCGCTCTCCCTCCTATAGATCTTGTGATTCCACCTTCTAGATCATCGTGGTGGAAATAGTGGCATTAGGCTGCACATCAATAATCTACTTTCCTTTATCATTCCCTTTATTCGGTTCTGATTCACAGTCAGAGCATGCATCCAATTCAGAAGCCTTCAGCTTGGCCACCAATTACTTCTTGGTGCGGCACTCACTTGTGTTGGGAGTGGAGCCCTAATCGAACTCCCACCATTTTACCCTATCCTTCTTTGGCTTTCCAGTGTTGTTATTTTATTGAATCTTTGGCGAGTTATCTTGGGTCACCCTGCTTTGGCTTGATCCTTTGTCTTGCGGTTTGGTGGCACCTTTCCCTTGCTTATGATTGAAAGATCCAAAGTCTAACTTCTTCCGTTTCAATTTCTTCTCAATCTCGATAGCATATCGAGATGTTGTGCCAAGTGAGGAGATGTCGAGGAACTCGATTTCCTCTTGAATGTGTATATGTAGACAACTATGGTACATCAACACCAAATGTTTCTCTGAATCTTTGATACCAATTTTTGTGCATAAGTTATGGAACAAATTCGTGAGCTCATGCACATCTTGTTCCCTTTGCTGGTGTAGCATCATCCATTGTATTTACTTTTCCTCATAACAACCCACACGATAATATTCTTCCTTGATGGCATCTCAAAAATAATTCCAAGTGCGTGCGATAGAAAACAAAGAGGGTTCCCTCTCGTGCTTTTACTTACAGTAGGTTTCCCACCATTCCTTGACATAGGGGGCGGCTTTGAGGAGTGAAAAAGTAATCTTTTCCTGGCTGGAAAATTCATGAGCTGAGAAATAACATTCTAATAGATTCAACCATATATTTATGACATTTGCATCTATTTGGCCCTCAAGTATGCGAATGTCAAAGTTTACGTGTACCTTAAAAGGAGTTTCAGCTCCAGAGTGGATGTTGGATGTAGATGCGCCGTCGTATGGCAGTTTTTGAAGAATCTGGGAAAAGTTATCCATCATTGCGTTCCTTTGTTTCTCGAGGGCCTCCTCGAGCAATAGTTTGATAGGATCTCCTTCTCCCTCCTATTTCTTTTCATCCCCCATGGGTGTTCATCAATGTTTGTGACGTTGATCTTGAAAAGTTTCAACTAGATCAAACCTTATGTCCTTATACCCTGACCACGTTGGGGACATGCAAAGAAGGATCAAGAAAGAGCAGACCACTCTGATACCAATAATCCAGACTTCTAAAGGAACACAATAAAGTACAAAAATACACATAAAAACAGAGATTTAGTGGAAATAATACTTCATTTCATTAATTTCACATAACTGATATATGCTTATGAATAAAATGGAAATAAACTAGCTAGGGCACTGATAGCTTATCTTTGAGAAGAGATGTGGAAACTACAAGCCTCTGAACTATGTC
This sequence comes from Pinus albicaulis, assembly GCA_034641835.2. Taxonomy (NCBI): domain Eukaryota; kingdom Viridiplantae; phylum Streptophyta; class Pinopsida; order Pinales; family Pinaceae; genus Pinus; species Pinus albicaulis. Next base: position 359,157,024 of record CM076582.1, read on the forward strand.
ACAATGAAGCTTGAAGGCCTATTTATTATTGAGAATCAATGGAAAATCCTAAACATTCAAACACCTAGCCCTAGGAGATGAAGTTCCAAAACTATGGGCTCCATTTGGGTAGATTGGTATATCAACTTCTGAGGGATGTAACTTTGGCATATGATCTCCGTTTGACGCACACAATACCTCGTTAGAAATATATATGCGAGGACTACAATTTTTGAGTGAGTGAGATTGGTTGAAGTCCCATGTTGCTCCTATTTTTCTAAAAAAATGTCACATAGGGCCTTAAAACGGATCTGGAAGTTTAGGACCCGAAAAACAGCTAAAAATAGTAAATGGTGCTACAATTAAGGAAACCGAAAAACTGAAAGAAACAATGGTGGGGGTCCAAGTGGAATAGCCAGGTGGCCACCAATATCCACGTGGATCATGACGAGTATAACGCATAAAGTGAAGCACGCGAAAATTCTACCTTATAATTTGAACTTATACGAACACAAAAATTACAATAATATGAAAATCATGACATAAATAACATTAGAATAATGAAAGGGCTAGTAAAAAATTCATACACAATAATACAAAAGAGTTGTATAATTTTTATAACTAGCACAATCACATTAGTAAATGTGATAATCTTTCGAAGATATATAATTATGCTTGTTATGATTAATTATGATTAATATTGTGATTATGATGATTAATTCTTATGATTAATATTATAATTAGTTATTATGATCAACATTATGAGTATTATAATATCATGGGAGAGACTTGAAGAAATCATGGTTCCTCCCACACTGTGGATTATTGTGATCCACCTCTACAAGACTTCCATTTCCAAGATTAGGACCAACGAAGGGTGGTCTAAAGATATTAAATGCAATATCGAGCTTAAGCAACATTGTCCCCTATCTACTACCATTTTTGGAATTTACATAGATAAGCTTGAGTGTGTGGAAATTGTAGGCTACAAGGGCACCGAGATTGATGGTATCATCATTACTCTTCTTCTTTATGTTTATTATATTATTCTTCTTACATAGAACCATGATGACATATACAAGCAACTTATGAGTCTTCATGTCAACAGCTCGAAGATTGGTATGACAGTTAATACCGAAAAGACTAAATTCATGATCATTAAATCAAAAGAGATCACCCATGGTAATTTTTTCTATGATGACCATTGTTTAGAGGAGGTTTGTTCTTACAAATATTTGGTTATTGACTTTCCTCATCAACTCAACTAGAATTATAACATTGAGAAAAGGATTATTCGAGTCTTGAAAACCTATTATGAGATTGAATACAATTGTAAGTCAGTTGATATTTTCGTTTGCAGTAGAAAAAGGTTCCTCTTTTCGACTCTAATCACCCCTGTTGTCCTATATGGATGTGAAGTTTTGGGTTATAATATATCCAGACAGTCGTGGAGAAATATTTAGATGATTCAAAATCAATTCATAACCTACAATGTAAAGATCAAGGGAAATACTCCCTATCCTTTCCTCTTGATTGAATATGGCCTACCCCCAATTGAGAATATGTCTATGTTTAGATATCTAATGTATAAGAATAATATTTACAACATGGAATCCAAGATGCTCCCAAAAATTTCTTCTAACTTTAGTCAAAACCCTCACCTTTGTGTCAAGCGTGGGTGGAATACAGATGCCCATTTTTGGCTCAACGATTGGGGGATTAAGAAGGAGATCATCATGGGAATCAAAGAGAGTTTCAAAGATACTATTACCTATAATTTTAAGGACAATTTGTGGATGATAAGGACCTGTAGGGTAAAATTAAGCTCAGATACTAGATGGAGGTGATCAATCCCACCCTTGATAAGAAAAACTATCTCTCTTTGTTGACCAACACTAACAAAAAAATGAACATTTCTAGTATAATAACTAATTATCATAGCTTAAAAGTGAAACGGGGCAATGGTCTACTCCCAAGACTCCCTCATATGATAGAATTTGTCAGATTTACGACACTAAGAAGGTTGAAGAAGAAAACAACTTTCTCTTAGACTTACCAGCTCTTACTCATATTTGCTCTCATTTCCTTAATATCTGCCACACTTCCAATATTATTGACTTATTAAGTGAACCCAACTATAGTGATCTTGAGGCGCTTATTTCTCTATTTCTTCTTATCACAAAAACAATATTTTGAAGAATCACAATTAGATTCCTTTTCTTTTCTCAAGGTGCAATAGACCGCATTGGTCTTAGTGGACGTTAATCATCATGTGCATCATCATCATCATCATCACTATAATATTAATATTATGATTATTATGATTACTACTATTATTAACTAATATTACTATTTTTATTGTAAATTAAATTTAATAGAATTACTAATCAATAGGTTATAATAATAATTGATCTGTTCATTTTTATTTAATTCTTTATTCAATAATTCATAAAATAATTATTTACTAAACAGTAAATTAAATAATTTTGAAATTTGACTTGTGTGATCCATAATTTGTATACAAAGACTTTCGGTGGTAATCACATATGAAAATTTTTTGTCTACACATTTCCAACCAACCTCTGTGGTTCATCATCAGGATACGATGATATATAAGATCATGGCATCATATTTAAATTGATGAAGGGAATAGCTAACTAGGTGTTATAATATAACGAGTAGTTTGACTTAAAACGTGAAAAAATATATAAAATTTTATTCATTTCTATAAAATTATCTAATAATTTATTTATTATTATTATTGTTTTTAAGATATAATATAATATTATTATATTTTATTTTAAATTTATTAAATACATAACCATTGTCATAGGAGAATGGAATAATCAATGGTAAAAATAATGAATAATAAGAATTATGGTTTGAGTATATGTTTTATTTATCTTCATTTATAAGATTAATAATAAATCTATTGTAATAGATTAAATGATTAATTCATTCTTATTTTATTAATTAATAATTAATTCATTAAATAATTAATTAAATAATTAGTAAGATTATAATTAATTAATGAATAATGATAACAAACAACTAATTTTTAATATTCACACACACACACACACACACACACACACACACACATATATTTAATTAAATATTAATTAATATAGATAGTTTTAATTAAGATAAATCTTGTTAATAAATAATAATAATGATTAGCTAATATTATTATTATTCATTGATATTGTTTTATTAATACAAATATGGTTTTTATAAATATTTTTAATATAAATATTTATTGATACAAATATTGTTTATCATTTATATTAAAAACGCAAGGATTTACATTTAACTCAAGGACTAATATTAAAAACCCTGTGAATATCATAATATCCTACGAATATGAACCTTATATTAATAAACTCAAGGGATTAATATTATAAGCCCAAGAAAATAACAAACCCGAAGGATTTATACTAAAAATCTGAAGGTATTATAAATAAAAGGATAAAATTAAACCAAAGGGATTCATATTATAAACCCAAGGTATATAAACCCTGAGATAAATGTTATAAATCCAAGGGAATAATAAACTAAAGGGATTAGTACTAAAAACCCAAGTGATTTTCATAAACCCTAGGATTATATTCATAAACCTTATGAATAATATTATATCCAAGCGATATGACCCTTAAATTGATAAACCTAAAGGATTGATATTATAAACCCAAGGGATTAATTCTAAATCCCCATGGTATTATAAAAACAATGGAATAATATTAAACTGAAGGGACTAATATTATAAACCCAACGTATATAAAACCTAAGATAAATATTATAAACCCATGGGAATAATAAATCCAATGGATTATAAACCAAAGGGAATAATACTAAGCCCAAGCGACAAATATTATAAACCCAAGGTATATAAAACGTATGGTAAATATTTTAAACCCTAAATAAAAATGGTTTACTATGGTTGACCATATTTGATTTTCATATTGGCACATTCTTTTTCCTAATGTGACATTGGACTGTGGTTGACCATGCCTGATTTTCATATTGAGACAAACTTTGACATAATGCGACATTGGAAAATGGTTGAAAATGGTTGATTTTTATATAAAGACAATATTTTCCACAATGCAACAGTGGACCATCGTTGACCATGGATGACCATGGTTGTCACAATGGGACATTCAACGAAGAGAAAATATTTGTCACAATGTAGCGTTGGGCGATGGTTGTCACAATTTGACAATGGTTATTGACCATGGTTGATTTACATATTGATATAATCTTCCACACAATGTGATGTTGAAACATAGTTGACCATGGTTGATTTTCATATTGAGACAATCCTTGTCACAATGTGACAATGGTTGATTTTCATGTTGAGAAAATCTTTGTCACAATGTGATGTTGGATCATGGTTGACCATTATTATAAATCCAATGGATTTATATTAAGCCCAAATATTAATATTATAAACTCTATGAATAATATCATACCCCAGGAATATGAACCCTTAGATTAATAAACCCAACAGATTAATAATAAAAACCAAAGGGATTATAAACCGAAGGGATAAATATTATAAACCCAAGGTATATAAACCCTAAGATAAATATTATAAAACCTAAAATAAGAATGGTTGAACATGGTTGAGTACGGTTGATTTTCATATCGACACAATCTTTTTCACAATGCAATGTTGGCCTACGGTTGACCATGATTGATTTTCATATTGAGAAAAGCTTTGGCATAATGTGACATTGGATAATGCTTAGCCATGGTTAGCCATGCATATTTTCATATTGATATAATATCTGTCACAATGAGATGTTGGACCATGGTGGACCGTGGATGACAATGGTTGTCACAATGTGACGTTAGACCAAGAGACGATCTTTGTCACAATGTGACCATAGTTATTGGCCATGGTTAAAAATATTTTATTTACATATTGAGACAATATTTGATATAATGTGACATTGGAACATGGTTTACCATGGTTGATTTTGATATTGAGAAAATTCTTGTCATAATCCGACATTGATTGATTTTCATATTGAGAAAATCGTTGTCACAATGTGACATTAAACCATGGTTTACCATGATTATAAATCCGAGGGATTTATATTAAATCATAGGATTAATATTTTCAACTCTATGAAAACTATTATATCCTATGTTAGGGTCTTACATTTCATAGCATCTCAAGGTGATTGAGCTTATTCTATCCGTCAAATTTATTTTGTAAAATTATTTCCAATCTGCAAATAATTTTCAAAATAAAATAAAATGAGATAACATAAAAAATCAAATTGGGGTGTATGTTAAATAATAAAAAATAGAATATAAACTCCATCAAAAAGAAAAACAATAAATTCTAAAAGTGTTGCACCTCCAAATGCCACTACTCTTAGTTTAGCTTATTTCTAAAAATAAATTGTGTGCAACTTGTTTAAAATGCCACAATAGTTAAATAAATCCAGTCATACAGTTTAAGCATGATTGAATTAGGTTTAAATTACTTGTTAATAGGCAGTGAAAAAAGATTTTTCAAACTATTTGATCTTGATAGATCAATACTTAAGTATAAAATAAAAATTGGTTCAATAATTTAATCTAAACCAAGGAAGGAATAGGTCATAGAAGTAGATTAGTTGTTAAAAAAGGAAAATGTTGAGTTTCTAGTCTAAATGCACTTGGATGTAAGAGAAAATTGTTAAAATGTTAGGGTAGAAAAAGAAATGAAAATTCAATGGTAGGTAGAGAATAAAAAAGAAAATTGGAGATGAAAAAAGGATTTTATCTTAAGTTTACAACATTAGACATATGAAATATGTGATAAAAGAAATTAACCAAAGTTTAAATGGTGAAATAGTCATGCCAATTCACTTGTGGACCACACTTTACTTTTTTCGCCTGAATCCATTAAAAAACCCTCCATTTTTCAACTGATCCCTCCAACTCACATTACATCCGATGGCTTATATTACCCCTCGACCCCCCTTTTCCATCCTAAGTTTACTAGCCAGGGGGGTTCCGAAGTGAGAGGTTTTAAAAACCACTAGTTAAACCACTACGTTCAACTAGAAGGAAAAGACCCTCTAGTGGATTTTTTTGAGGAACCCCTTATAAAAATACCCCATACATCCGTTTCTAGCAGAGGTTACTAGAGGAGGTTGGTAGGTGGAGGGTTTTGCGGATGTTTTCTACTCAGTGTGCTTATCATCCAACATGGCCCCAGTGCTCACTAGAAGAGAAAGCACAGGTGCGCACAAATCATTGGCACACTAGAAATCGTGCACTCCATACACACCTGCCCGATGCATCACATTACTATAGAGCATTGGTGCTTCACAACTCTTCCACACCGGTGCATCATAAAACACTGCGCCAAAACAGAAACCACCCGATGCGGTATTAAGAAACCACACTGGTGCATCATAAAACAATGCACCAAAATAGAAACCTACTGGTACAATCGTAAGAAAAAACACCGCTGTGCCTATAAACCATGCGCACCAGCAAAGGGTTAAATAAAAACAAATTACGGCAAAAAACCCAGCTTTTTCACTTTTTTCAGTGCTCCAGAGCTCTCAATCACTGTTGCGCTCTACAAGAGAAAGCACTGGTGTGCACAAAACATTGGCACACTGGACACCATGCGCTCTGTACACACCCTCCCGGTGCGTCTGATTACTGTAAATCACTGGTGCTTAAAAACTCTCCCACGTTGGTGCACCATAAAACACCACGCCAAAACAAAAACCACCTGGTGCGGTGTTAAGAAACTGCACATGTGCATCATAAAACACCGCACCAAAACTAAACTGAATTAGTGCATTAATATGAAATAGAACTGGTGCACCTATAAAACCCGTGCACCAGAAGAGGGTTAAAAAAAAAAATTACGGCCAAAAAAGCACATTTTTCACTGTTCTTAGTGCTCCAAAGTTCTCAATCACCGGTGTGCTCTACAAGAGAAAGCACTGGTCACACAAAACATTGGCACACCGGACACCGTGCGCTCTAAACACACCCACCCGGTGAATCCTATGACTGTAAAGCACCGATGCTTTACAACTATTCTACCCCGTTGCATCATAAAACACCGCTCCAAAACAGAAACAACCCAGTGCAGTGTTAAGGAACCACACCGGTGATCATAAAAAATTGTGCCAAAATTTAAACCACCTGGTGTGGTCTTAGGAAACTACCCAGTGCAGTCTTAGGAAACCGCATGCACCAATGTGCCTATAAAACCTCGCGTACCAAAATAGGGTTAAATAGAAAAAATAAAAAATAGACCAAAAAACTACATTTTCCACTTTTCTCAGTGCTCTAAAGCTCTCAATCACTGGTGCGATCTACAATAGAAAGCACCAGTCACATAAAAAATTGACACACTGGAAACCGTACACTCTGTACACACTCTCTTGGTGAGTCCTATGACTTTAGAGCGCTGGTTCTTTACAACTATTCCACCTCGGTGCATCATAAAACACTGCGCCAAAACAGAAACAACCCGGTGCGGTGTTAAGGAACTGCACTGGTGCATCATAAAACACTACGCCAAAATTGAAACCGCCCGGTTTTGTCTTAGGAAACCGCACCGGTGTGCCTATAAAACTCCGCGTACTAGAACAGGGTTAAATAAAAAAAATTACGGCCAAAAACGCACATTTTTCACTTTCCTCCATGCTCGAGAGCTCTGAAGCACTAGTGCAATTTCTGCTTCTCTGAGTCGCCGTGACATTGATGCTCCCATTGCACCCATTGCACACATTTATGTTGTGCATTTCCCACCAATATCTAGCTTTAATTTTTCAAAATGGTGGTAAATTTTATTTTCTAAATTCTACAGACAATATGCCTCCTCAACGACGAAACGTACATGTATTTTTCTTGTTTTTCCATAATTAAGATTTTTAGCAAATTAGAATTTGAAGTAACCTTAAAATTAACAATTTAAAAGGAATTTTTTTTTTGCACAATGCCCATGAGCTATTTGGCTGGCACCGATAAGAGGTGCTACCTATAAAATTTACACGCCACATCGCAACTAGTGCTAATGGTATCCACACCATGTCTGGGGAGGTACCGAAAGGCGCCCAGCTTTATTTTAAAATTTAAAAAAAGGGGCGGTGCTGTCATTTAGCCAGTCGCACCATTGACCATGTGAATAGCAACGCGGTGCATTAACATAAATATTCACCCCAGTGTCTGTCAGTGCACCGCATTCTTTATTCCGACAATGTCAATGGTGCGGCCTGGTAAAAGACCACACCATTGGCTATGTAATTTGTTAGGAAGTGAGTGCCCTGACATAACTATACGCGCTGGGGCATATAGTTGCTAGATTAGATCAACGAGGGTGCGCCAACATCCTCTTCACAAATGATGAGTTGCCAGATGATAGAGGTAATATTACTATTTTATTTATATTTATTCTAACATGTTCTTTAACATGTTTTTATAAAATTGTGTAATGAAATTGTCTAATTATTTTTATGTACTTGTATATATTTTGCCGAAATTGGCTCTTTTGATGATGAGGAGATGTAGGCACCACCACATGATCTAGGTGTGGATCCTGATGAGGATGAGGACATGCCAGATGCCGAGGGTCATCAGGAGGCCAGTGCAGAGAGACGTGTTCCTGGTGGTGTGTCGATACTGCCTTTTACTAGGAGTGGTTGAATAAATATTATATACAGGATGGAGTTGGGCAACCAACTCATTGCATTGATTGTTGAGGTAGGCCGATGATAGGTTACTATATATGTGGAGAGGCATGGCGCGTGACATGTAGATATTGATGCAGCATGTCGTAGGAGCTATGTCTGCTGTTACGTGACTAGGGAGGACTGTTGCACGTTATAGGCATGGTCAAGCTGCAGAACATGACGGACAGTCCACGAGCGGCGACTCATCATCTCATGATCATTCACCTCAAGTTGTGCCAGATGAGAATGAGCTTCCACTAGCATCTAGCATCATTCATCAAGGATATGAGGCTGGACAATCGGCCCCGTCCAGTTAGTAGCCTACAACATCAATCAGTACTCATGATCATGAGCAGGCTGGACCATCAACCATTGAGGCTACACCATTGACTGAGCAGGGCTCCCCTATTACTGATATTGATGTTGTACTACCACCAGCTGATCCATGACATTAATATTACAGTTGTATATTTTTAACATTATTTAGTTATATATATATATATATATATATATCTATGGTCCATGTATTTTATGTTGATGTTGCAATTGTACTTAATTTACATGTTGGTGATCATCATGATGTGTATATTGCTAGGTCATGTTAGATATGTTCATTTAATGTGCAACAGCTTTCAGATAGATGTGTATCTGATAGCATAAGTTATTTTACATGAGATGTATATTTGATGTTTGTGTTATGATGATGTTAATATATAATGTTAATTATGTTTTGTTAGATGATCATGATCATGATGATCTTAGAAATTTTGAATGTGTTTTTTAGTCGAATATGATGCTTGTACGATGGTTATCATGATCGTGATATTTATTAATTAATTTAATATTAAATGACTGTAACACCGCTAGTTTCTATGATTTTTAAGTTAGACATTTGAACAAAAATCCAAAGGGGAGTGGATCCCAATGGATAATTACTGTGTGGATTTTTATTTAAATATTTATTAATGAAAATAAATGGAATAATATGTGTGCACTATGACCATATGATATTAGAGATCATAAGCTTGATCCATGATGATATGGATAAGGCTAAGAATTTCCCAAAACCTTTCAAAAGGCCTTGAAAGGAATTATTTCCAATTTAGATTTAAGAGGAAAAATCTAAATTCCCCAATGATGAGGAAAGTAGTTGGGAAGAGGTAAAAATCTCGAAAAGAAGAAAGCAGCTTTAAATTCCCTCATTAAGGGAAGCCTAGGCAAACAGGAATAAAAGAATCCTAGAATTCTGGACACGAAATTAGAAACAAGCTTTGGGGAAAGCATAGCTTAAGTAAGCTACTCCAAAACAGATTGAGGTTGGTATGTTCTGAGAGAGGATCTCAGCTTGGGGGTGAATTCTGGAGATAGAGGAATTCTATGGTTGGGAGGATTGGTCATAGGAAAGTGGTATGCACACTAGTTTTATAAATTTTTACTATAGATGGTGTTATGAAATGTTGAACAATTTTATAGCTGCAAGTGGAAATTAATGTTATTAAAATTTTATTTTTCCTTCCATTTAACAGATTTCATTTGGAGAAATGAATCTCTAAAATATGTATAGTTGTAGGAATATAAATTATGGGAAATTATCAACCAGAATCTCTAAACCATAGAATGGTCTAAATCTGGAGATATATATATTACTCCCATAATTCATATTGAATTTTGTAACTTAAATCTTCTTCTAGAATGTACCATTACATGAACAAAAACATGCATAGAAATTCTAATATTTCAGTTAAGACTAGAACTTAATGGATCTGAATTATTAAGCTTTGTGTAGTCATGCCAAGAGAATCTTAGTTCAATTATAAATGAAAATATTTAGTAAATCATAAATCAGATTCTATAATTTGTGAACTTAGTATAATTGTACAAGGAAAATAAACTGTATTGTATCACAATGACATAATTATTGAACAGTTTAAATTCTAATATAAACAAAATAAACTTCTATGCTATCATGAACAATTTAAATGTCATAGTAGAAATATAGATGTCATTGATGTATCTATAGTGGATTAATTGATGCTCTACACTTAAAAAATTAATGGATAATCAAAACGAAATGCTTTGTATTTAAATTATTATATTGAATCGTAGATGGTCCTGTCAGAAATAAACGAAGATTTCAGTCTACATAAACATTATCAGAATGTACAGTATGAAAATCCTCTATCTTCTGGGCAAAATGTACATTTAAAGTAATATTGAGTTTTAAATTAAATATCCTTAGGCATGATGCAGACCTGAATAAGAGAAAATCTCTAAATTATAAATTAAAAAAAACTCTATGCTCTATACAATTGACAAAAGAGATACATAATACAATTAATTTTCAACTTTATGGTATGACAGATACACATAGTGAAATAAAATTTACGTTATTGATCATCTATGGGAATGTAAAAAAATTATACATTTCAGTACATATTAGAAAAATTATCGATGTCCTTTTCATATGTATATAGATAACAACTGGAACTGAAAATTATACGATTAGAAAGAATTTTAAAATCTGTGGATGACGAAGAGAATATTAAGATATGGGAAACAGAAATAGAAGAATAAAAATATACTTATATGTTGGAAAATTTTATCCAAATATCAGTGTTCACTATAATATTTATAAAACCCAAATCTACAGTTAGAATTTGAATTTATGTTGCAGACTTAGATCATAACATGATTGAAAGCTATCATAGAAATGTCAGTGAGAACAAAATGAATATATCCCAACAACAAAAAATCCGAGAAGCTAAACCGAAATAGTTATATAATACTATAAACATCCATTTGCAAATTTGAAAAAATTTATAATTAGTCGAATAAAATCGACAACATAGTTCTCAGTATTACGAATGCAAGTATAAAATGAAAAGAAAGAGAAACAACTAGCATAAAACCATTTAGGGATGGTTTTCCCAAGTACCCAAGTTAAATTATACAAACAGTAGCCACGAAAACTCTGTGTGGTAAATAGAAATTTCCATGAGTTACATAGATAGGACACGGTAGCTAAGTGCCATCGTAGAGGTACACCGAATCACTGTATAGAAATGAAAACCGTTGAGCGTTACCAACCTGGAGACAACGCCTCTATTAATATCATTTTAATTGAAGAAAATTTGACCTTGTAAAATACAAATCTATCAAATAGACTCTTACCTGTAGAAAAAAAGGGAATATAGGATTAAATCCCAAGTTGACAATAAAAACAAAAAAAACATTGAATCCATTTGAATATGTAGAGGAACACTAAAAAAAAAGTATTGACCTTCTTAAGAAACAAATTATGAGAGTTCATTTAAACTAGGTTGAACTCCACTAACTAGGAGCAAAAAAAATAGTCAAAATAAATGATTTGGAAGGGGAGAAAGTCGAAATTTCTTCTGAATACCTGTGAGGAACGAAACCACTGCCATGATAAAGTACCATCATTCATAAATGATTCCAGAAGCCGAAAGCTGAAACCATTGGCATAAAATGTATTAGAGTCGAAGTAGTATATATCTAAATCGACTTTGAAATCTCCAGATTTAATAATCTATAGGCTTATAAATCGAAATTGATAACTAGATAAACAAAATGGATATTTACTAAAATAAATTGTTGAAAACTTCTCAGATCCGAACGCCTTGAAATGATAAGATCAAGTTCCTTGTGGTTAAACTGAGGCGTGAGGAAAAAATCCTTCCGGCTCCATGAGAGTTGCAGAAGAGGATAGACGTCGAATTGGAAAGAAGAGGAAGAGGGGAATGATACTGTTCCAGAATTTACGCAGTTAAAAACCAAGAAACCTCAAAACCCTAATAAATTTTAACCCTACACTTGTCCAAATCTCGTGCAATTGCTAGGGATCGATGAGGAAGGCAGAGTTTGAGATATTACGGTAAACCTAAAAATAGTTGTAAACGTACTGGGTGTCATAATCATATAATCGTTCTTTAATCAGTTCAGTACAGAAATTTAATTAAACTGGATTCCATAAAATTGACATCTCACTTCAACAGACCTAACAAAATGAAATCACATGGATGTAGAACTTCAATGCAACGCTTTAAATGTCCTGGTACACAAAGCTGCGAGTCGATCAAGATTCATTAATGAAGAATTTTTTTGGAACTACGTGAGGATTTAAGTGGTGGAAAACGTGCCCAAGTTGGTAAACTTGGTGTACTAGAGAGGAATTCGAATCATTATAGTCATTATATTAAAATTCAACTATCATGAAATTATAAGATGAAGTGGTTTGTTGAGATTCATGCGTAATATGACATGGTATTGTAATATAGTGTTATAAAGGTTATCAAATTAATATAATTGTATTAGAATTGTATTCAAAAGTAATTAACAAAATACTTGATTATAAGGTAAGGATTTCCAAAGTAATAAACATGAGTCATATTGAGCAAAGGCATGTAGAAATACAATAATGGAAATTGATGTTGGGAAGTTACAAAGTATAAAAAAATACAAAAAGTATATTATAAAAAGGAAAAAGAAATATATTAAATTAAATTGAATAATTAGTATTGGTATATAACGTTCTAGATGAACATATAAAAAATAAATAAAAATTGGTATAAGCGACAGACATTACAAATGGTATCAGAGCCCAATTTGGAAAATTGGGTTGTTTATTTGTGCTTACTATTATGAAATTATTATTATTATTAATTTTTTTTTTTTTTGAAAAAAAAAATGTTACTGATGTTATTTTGTTTTAGTGTAAAAAGGTACTAAAACTAAAAAGTCAATTATTGAAGAAGATGAACTCTATGTCGATTTGGGTGGTAGAGATAATACACCAGATCCAAATGCTCCTTTAATGGCTATGTTGCATAGGTTGCAACGGGATATGGCCGAGATAAGAAGCCAAAATGACAGGCTATCTTTAGCCAATGAGGAGCAGGAAAAACTGATAAGAGAACTGACTTCGCGGAACAGCCAAGAAGGTGAAGGTTCCGGACGGAGGAGGAAAGGAATATTCCCAGATGGTTCTAAGGAATATGACACTACTAGACACTAGCCTAAACAGAAGAAGGAATTACAGGGTGAATTCCAAAAAATTAAACCTCCCTCCTATGATGCAGAGAAGGATGAAGATGCTGAGGCATGGTTGCTGAATATGATTAAGTATTTTTAGGTCTATGAATATGAAAGAAATATGAAGGCTATATTAGCTATCTACTTGCTGCAAGGTAAGGATACCTTGTGGTGGGAAGAGACAAAATTGGTTCATGACATTGATGAAAAAACCGTGACTTGGGAAGATTTCCAAGTCAAGTTTAAAAACCAGTATTTGAATGAACTCTATTATGATGATAAAGCAAAAGAGTTTCATGAACTCAGATTGAGACAACTCACCATAGATGAGTTTTTCACCAGGTTCACAAATCTGTTAAGATATGTTCCTTATATTTGAGAAGAGAAAGAAAAGGTGCAAAGGTTTTTGAACTATTTGCCTACTGTGTACAAGGAGAAAATAGAGTTCGATAATCCAAAAACCATGGACGAAGTGGTGAGAAAAGCTAGATTATGCTACCAGCAGTTTAAAGGAAAGAGTGAACAAGGGAAAAGCTGGATAAACAAGGGTGAATTCAAAGGAAAGAAACAGAAACCAGCTTATTTGAAGAACTTTGGTAGGGATCATCAGTGGAAGAAATTTAACAAACCTAAGGAAATTCAAACTAATCAATCCCATGTTGGTTCAAAGAAAATAGATGTGCATAATAAGAAAGAAGGAACTGTTAAAATGCAAGAGCCTTTGAAATGCTAGGCTTGCAGAGGACCTCATTTGTTGAGGGACTGTCCACATCGAAATATTCAGATGGTTCTAAGAGATAGAGAGGCTACCACAGTTAATGACATAGCAAGGAATATCCCCACTATCAATGCAGCTTTGGAGAACCGACAAGCAGAACATCAGTCTACTATGGTTGATATGGAAGTTAATATTTCTGATCAATCTGTTACTATCTTAATTGATATGGGTGCTTCTTTGAGTTATATTAGTCCACAAGTTGTAGAAAAATCTAAACTCAGAACATAAAAGTTTCAACAGCCTTGGTTGGTACAGCTAGCTACTGGAACTAAACGCAAATTAACTCATAAGCTACCTAAAACAACTATTAAATTGAATGAATATTAGACAGAAGTACATTTAAACATTCTTCCATTAGGTTCTTATGATTTATTGATAGGAATGGATTGGCTAGAAAAGAAAAAGACCATGCTGAATTGTTGGGACAAAACTCTGCACTTCATAGATGACGAAGGAAATACATTCATACTAAAAGGGAAACCGAAACCTATTTCCGTAAGGCAAATCTCAGCCCTTCAACTAAAAAGAACAGCTAGGAAAGGATATCATGTATATGCTCTACATGTTGAAGAATTAGGATAGAAACCTGAAGAAAACATGTTAGACACTTTACCAGTGATAAGAGAATTTAAGGAAGTTTTTCGAGATGACATTCCTCATCTTCCCCCGAAAAGAGAGATTGATTTTTCAATCAATTTGGTGCTAGGAGCAACACTAGTTTCTAGAGCCCCTTACCAGATGAGCCCCCCTGAACTCATGGAGTTAAAAATGCAATTACAAGAATTGTTGGATAAAGGTTACATCCGACTGAGTGTATATCCTTGGGGAGCACCGGTGTTTTTTGTGAAAAATAAGGATGGAACCTTCAGAATGTGCATTGATTATCGTCAACTGAATAATTTGACAATCAGAAACAGGTATCCATTTCCCAGAATAGATAACCTTTTTGATCAGGTGAGAGGAGCTTCAGTATTCCTTAAGATTGACTTAAGGACTGGTTATCACCAACTCAGAATTAAGGAGGAAGTTAACAATAAAACAACATTTCGAACTAGGTATGGTCACTACGAATTTGTAGTCCTACCTTTTGGTTTGAGAAATGCCCCTGCCACTTTTATGTACTTAATGAAAAGTGTTCTGAACAAGTACTTAGATAAATTTGTACTAGTGTTCATAGAAGATATTATACTCTATTCAAAAATTGAGGCATAACATAAAGAACACCTTAGAATTTTGTTGCAGAATCTTAAGGAAAATTAGTAATATGCCAAGTTTAGAAAATGTGAATTTTATAAGGATAAAATTCAATATTTGGGGCATATCATTACTGAACAAGGACTAGCCATTGATCCTGAGAAAATAAAGGCTATTAGACAGTGGTCGGTGCTGACTGATGTTTCAGTGGTAAGATCATTTATGGGGATTGTTGGATATTATCGATGATTTGTAGAAAGATTTTCTGTAATAGAATATCCCATAACTTCACTACAGAGGAAAGGCACCAAATTTGAGTGGACTGAAAAATGCCAAAATAGCTTTGAACAACTGAAATTAAAACTTACTACAACACCTATACTGAAGATTGCAGATCCTGACAAAGAGTTTGTCGTGTGTATGAATGCATGTAGAGAGGGATTGGGAGGAGTTTTTTTGCAAGATAATTTTTTTATTGCATATGAATCTAGAAAACTTAATAAACATGAACAGAATTACAATGTATATGATCTTGAGTTGGCTTATGTAATTCATGCCTTGAAGATGTGGCGACACTATCTTCTTGGAAAAAAATTTACATTGATGACAGATCATATCAGTCTCAAGTATCTCTTCACTCAAACATATTTGAATGCTCGGCAAGCCATATGGCTATCTTTTCTGAGTGAATTTGATATGGACATAAAACATGTAAAAGGGAAAGAAAACAAAATTGCTGATGCTCTAAGAAGAAATGCTTGCAAAAACGTAAGCAGCATTGGGAGTAGTGCCAATTTTGACTTAGAAGAATTAGTTAAAAAGGTAGCAGATCAAGATCCCAATTGTGAGAACCTACAAGTGAAAATGCTGAAAAAGGAAATGGCTGGATACACCCAAAATCAGAAAGGGCTGATCTGTTATAAAAATAGATTGAATACCCCCAATGTAGACTCCTTGAAAAAAGAGATCCTAGATGAACATCATAAATAACCATATTCAGGACATCCTGGATATCAGAAAATTCTTATAGCCTTGAAAAAGAGATTATTTTGGCCAGGAATGAAAAAATACATGGCCAAATACTTAGCCAGATGCATGGAATGTTAACTAGTCAAAGTTGAACATCAGAATCCAATTGGTCTTCTAAATCCCTTACCAATTGCAGAATGGAAATGGGACACTATTTCTATGGATTTTATAACTAGGTTACCCAGAACAGAGTACCAGCATGACTCAGTGATGGCAGTGGTAGATACCTTAACAAAGGCTGCACATTTCATAACTTTAAAATCTACTTTTGGGACAGCCCAAGTAGAAAATGTGTTCCTAAAAGAAATTGTAAGGCTACACAGGGTTCCAAAGATGATTATTTCAGATAGAGATGCTAAGTTCATAGAAGCCTTATGGAAAGTCCTGTTTTGGGGCATGGGCACTAAATTAGATTTTAGCACTACTTAACACCCTTAGAAGGATGGTCAAACGGAGAGAACAAATCAAATTTTAGAGGATATGCTCAAAATGTATGTGATGAGTAGGCCAACTAAATGGGAAGACTATTTACATTTAGTCGAATTTGCTTATAATAATAGCTACCAATCATCCATCAAAATGAGTCCATTTGAGGCACTTTATGGGAGAAACATCAAGACTAGCCTGAAGATAAGCTACTACTTGGGCTAGATACTCTACAAGAAATGGAAAGGATTGTCAAGAAAATACAGAGAAACATCAAGACAGCCCAAGATCGATAGAAACGTTATGCTGACAAGAAGAGAGTGCAGTGAGATTAAAAAGTGGGAGACCATGTGTATCTGTGAATTAAACCCAAAAAGAGCACTCTTTATGCTGGGAGCTGTGCAAAACTGGCTCCTAGATACTGTGGGCCTTTTGAGGTCTTAGAAAGGGTGGGACCGGTGGCTTATAAACTGGCCTTACCCCGCATGTTAAAGTTCATGATTTGTTGCATGTTTCGTTATTAAAAAGATATGTAAATGATGCTTCTCATATTGTTGATTGGAATGTGATACATGGGGAACCAGAAGGGGAGTTCCTTCTAGAGCTGCTTCAAATATTGGAGCAGGAAGAAATTGAATTGAGAAATAGAACAGTAGCCAGAGTAAAAGTGCAGTGGAAACACTTTACTATTGAAGAGGCTACATGGGAAAGAGAAGCTGAGATAATGGACAAAATATCCATATTTATTTTCAAAATAAACTATAGTAGATATTCTGTAACACCGAGGACAGTGTTTGTTTTCAGAGGGGGAATGTGTAACAACCCTATTTTCTATGATTTTTAAGTTAGACATTTGAACGAAAATCCAAAGTGGAGTGGACCCCAATGGATAATTATTTTGTGGATTTCTATTTAAATATTTATTAATTAAAATAAATGGAATATTATGTGTGCACTATGACCAGATGAGATTGGAGATCATAAGCCTGATCCATGAGGATATGGATAAGGCTAAGACTTTCCCAAAACCTTTCAAAAAGCGTTTAAAGGAATTATTTCCAATTTAGATTTAAGAGGAAAAATATAAATTCCCCAATGATGAGGAAAGTAGCTGGGAAGAGGTAAAAAGCTAGAAAAACAGAAAGCAGCTTTAAAGTCCCTCATTAAAGGAAGCCTAGGAAAACATGAATAAAAGCATGCTGGAATTCTGGATGCAGAATTAGAAACAGGCTTTGGCGAAAGCATAGCTTAAGTAAGCTACTCCAGAACAGATTGAGGTTGGTCCGTTCTGAGAGAGGATCTCAGCTCAGGGCTGAATTTTGGAGATAGAGGAATTCTATGGTTGGGAGGATTGGTCATAGGAAAGTGGTATGCACTCTAGTTTTATAAATTTTTAATATAGATGGTGTTATGAAATGATGAACAATTTTATAGCTGCAAGAAGAAATTAATGTTGTTAAAATTTTATTTTTCCTTCCATTTAATAGATTTCATTTGGAGAAATGAATCTCTAAAATATGTATAGTTGTAGGAATAGAAATTATGGGAAATTATCAACCAGAACCTCTAAACTATAGAATGGTCTAAATCTGGAGATATGTATATTACTCCCATAATTCAGATTGAATTTTGTAACTTAAATCTGCTTCTAGAATGTACCATTACATGAACAGAAACAGGCATAGAAATTCTAATATTTCAGTTAAGACTAGAAATTAATGGATCTGAATTATTAAGCTTTGTATAGTCATGCAAAGAGAATCTTAGTTCAATTATAAATGAAAATATTTAGTAAATCAGAAATCAGATTCTATAGTTCTGTGAACTTAGTATAATTGTACAAGGAAAATAAGTTGTACTGTATCACAATGACATAATTATTGAACAATTTAAATTCTAATATAAACAAAATAAATTTCTATGCTATCATGAATAATTTAAATGTCATAGTAGAAATATAGATGTCATTGATATATCTATAGTGGATTAATTTATGCTCTACACTTAACAAATTAATGGACAATCAAAACGAAATCCTTTGTATTTAAATTATTATATTAAATCGTAGATGGTCCTTTCAGAAATAAACGAAGATTTCAGCGTAAATAAACATTATAAGAATGTCCAGTATGAAAATCCTCTATCTTCTGGGCAAAATACACATTTAAAGTACTATTGAGTTTTAAATTAACTATCCTTAGGCTAAATGATGCAAACTTGAATAAGAGAAAAGCTATAAATTATAAATTAAAAAAAACTGTATGCTCTATATAATTGACAAAAGAGATACATAATACAATTAAGTTTCAACTTTATGGTATTACAGATACACATAATGAAATAAAATTTACATTATTGATCATATGTGAGAATGTAACAGAATTATACATTTCAATACATATTAGAAAATTTATCAATGTCCTTTTCATATGTATATATATAAGAACTGGAACTGAAATTTATATGAGTAGAAAGTATTTTAAAATCTGTGGATAACAGAGAGAATATTAAGATATGTGAAACAAAAATAGAAGAATAAAAATATACTTATATGTTGAAAAATTTTATCCAAATATCAGTCTTCACTATAATATTTATAAAACCCAAATCTAGAGTTAGAATTCAAATTTATGTTGCAGACAAAGATCATAACATGATCGAAAGCTATCATAGAGATATAAATGAGAAACAAAATGAATGTGCCAAGACTACAGAAAATCCAGGAAGCTAAACTGAAATAGTTATATAATATTGTAAGCGTCCATTTGCAAATTTGAAAAAAAATTATAATTAGTTGAATAAAATCGAGAATATAGTTCTCAGTATTATGAATGCAAGTATAAAATGAAAAGAAACAAAAACAACTAGCATAAAACCATTTAGGGATGGTTATCCCAAGTACCCAAGTTAAATTATACAAACATTAGACACGAAAACTCAGTGTGGTAAATAGAAATTTCCATGAGTTACATAGACAGGACACGATAGCTAAGAGCCATCGTAGAGCTACACTGAATCACTGTATAGAAATGAAAATCATTGAGCATTGCCAACCTAGAGACAACACCTATATTAATATCATTTTAATTGAAGAAAATTCGACCTCGTAAAAGAAAAATCTATTGAATAGACTCTTACCTGTAGAAAATAAGGGAATATAGGATTAAATCCCAAGTTGACAATAAAAACAAAAAAAAAATTGAATCCATTCGAATATGTAGAGGAACACTGGAAAAAAAGGTATTGACCTTATTAAGAAACAAATTATGAGAGTTCAGTTAAACTAGGTTGAACTCGAGTAACAAGGAGCGAAACAAATAGTCAAAATAAATGATTTGGAAGGGGAAATTTTCGGAATTTCTTATGAATACCTGTGAGGAACGAAACCACCGCCATGATAAATTACCATTTCTCATAAATGATTCTAGAAGCAAAAAGCTGAAACCACTGACAGAAAATGTATTAGAGTCAAAATAGTATATATATAAATCGACTTCTAAATCTCCAGATTTATTAACCTACAGGCTTATAAATCGAAATCGATAATTAGATAAACAAAATTGATATTTACCGAGATAACTTGTTGAAAACTCCTTAGATCCGAATGCCTTGAAATGCTAAGATCAATTTCCTTGTGGTTAAACTGAGGCATGAGGAAAAAAGCCTTCCCACGCCATGAGAGTTGCAGAAGAGAATAGACATTGAATTGGAAATACAAGGAAGAGGGAAATGATACTGTTCCAAAATTTACGAGGTTAGAAACCAAGAAACTTCAAAACACTAATAAATTTTAACCCTACACTTGTCCAAATCTCATGCAATTGACGGGGATTGATGAGTAAGGCAGAGTCTGAGATATTATGGTAAACCTAAAAATAGTTGTAAATGTACCGGGTGTCATAATTGTATAATCGTTCTTTAATCGGTTCAGTACGAAAATTCAATTGAACCAGATTCCATAAAATCGACATCTCACTTCAACAGACCTAACAAAATGAAATCACACAGATGTAGAACTTCAACGCAAGGCTTTAAATGTCCTAGTATGTAAAGCTACGAGTCGATCGAGATTCATTAATGAAGAATTTTGTTTGAACTATATGAAGCTTTAAGCGGTGGAAAATGTGCCCAAGTTGGTATACTTGGTGTACTAGAGAGGAAGTCGAATCATTATAGTCATTATATTAAAATTCAATTATCATGAAATTATAACATGAAGTGGTTCATTGAGACTCATGCCTAATATAACATGGTATTTTAATATAGTGTTATAAAGGTTATCAAATTAATATAATGGTATTAGAATGGCATTCAAAAGTAATTAATAAAATACTTGATTATAAGGTAAGGATTTCCAAAGTAATAAACATGAGTCATATTGAGGAAAGGCATGTAGAAATACAATAGTGGAAACTGATGTTGGAAAGTTACAAAGTATAAAAAAATACAAAAAGTATATTATAAAAAGGGAAAAAAAATATATTAAATTAAATTGAATAATTAGTATTGGTATATAATGTTCTAGTTGAACATCTAAAAAAAAAAATGGTATAAGCGATAGACATTACAATGACCATGATATTTATTAAATAGTATGTCACGATTGTAATTGAAATTTTAATTTTAATTGTATGTAAAGTTGTATTTGTATTTGTAATTGTAATTTTAACTGTAATTGTATCTAAAATTTTAATTGTAATTGTAATATTTTTTCTTTTGTGAGATAATTGTAATTGAAGTTGTATATATGACAAATTGTAAAATTGTAGTTGTAATTCTAATTGTATGTAAAATTCTAAAATTGTAATTGTAATTGTAAATGTAATTTTATGTAAATTAAAATTGTAATTGTAATTATAATCGTAATTGTATGTGAAATTGTAAAATTGTAATTGTAATTGGAATTGTAACTTTAATTGTAATTGTATGTAAAATATTCGTAAAATTTTAATTGTATTGATGTGAGATGATTTTATTAAAATATTTAAATTTGTAAATTTGTAAATAATTGTAAAATAATAAATATACAATAATATGAATTTTTGTAACATAATAAAGCTTAGAAAGTAATGCATATAAATTCATGTACTTTAGAATTATCATTATTTTATTATGATGTTACATACAAAAAAAAAAACTTTATACAGTTCAGTGTGCTTATCATCATAACACACACCGGTGTGGTGCCATTAAGTAATGCACCGCTAATAAATAAATGCAAATAAAACAAGTGCAACTCTATTTTCTTTAAGTGAAAAAAAAAAGCGGCAAAAATGGGCAGAAAAATATTTTTGAAATTATAATTTTATAAAATAATTCTTAAAATACTAAACACTTTTCATTATTTCACTATTTTTGCTAAAATGTTCTGCCAGATATTTGCAGGAGACATACGTGGAGTAAGAGAGCACAAGAGCGCTGTAGAGCAGCGAAATAACTTCGAACAAAAGTATTCAGAAAATTAGAAACCAAACCTCTCATGATTCAAACCCTGTATCATAGAATTTCAAACCATTTGAATGATTAAATATGAATATTTTTTTACTTTTTTCTACATTTTTATCAATTTTTACCCTAAACCCTTTTTTTTTTTTTTCTGCCCTTTCTTCTCCTTGTTTCAGTGATTTCAGAATTAGGGGTTTTCATTTTCGATTGACATCCAACCCACATGATGACTTGCATAGTCGGATCCCAATCCATTCGGCCTTGCATGAATTTTTGGAACAAATGGATTTTTTTTTATCGATGATCCCTACGTAACCTAGTGCACTGGTGCACTGTATTATACAACGGACTGTGCAAGTACTGTGTACTAAAAAATTTGAAAACAATTTTTTTTTAAATTAGTGTGTCATATCTAGAATATGGCATCGATGCTCCATGTTACGAGAATAGCACCGTATGGTCAATTACACTGTTTGTGTGGTGCATTTATAATACTTCAATGCACCATATAGTCTATTATACTGTGTTTGTAGTGTGTTTCTAATACCCCCATGCACCAACGTCGGTGCGTAAAGCATGAAAGGCACATCGGTTTCTTGAGATTTATTTTTTACCTGAAAATTTGACAATTTATTTATAAATATATTAACGAATGAAATGGTACAAGTTTCAAATTGATAAAGAAATGACTAACAAGATATCAAGTAACAAAAGTACTGATAACACATCAAGAAAAGAAAAAAAGGCAAGTTCTTTGTAAATTCTTTATAAAAAATATTATTTTTGAACTATATGTAAGTTTAATTAATATGTATTGTTTACTGTGTATCATGCATAGCCACAAAATGGCGAACCTCGATAAGGTTATTTCTAATCTAGGACCAGAAGAGCATAAAAGCTTGATGGAAAATTTGGAAAATGATGAATCAGGTGAATGGAAAAATATTGTCAATCCAATATGAGTTTATTTTTAAATTATCATTAATAATATACTAAAAATTATTAGATACATGTGTCAAACAGTCTATTAATTCACATCTGTTTAATGTTCTAGAGAGACCAACAACTTAGAAAAGGAATGTTGTTCTAAGAAATGAAAAAAATTGAACATGAAAATGAAAATGAATTGCTTCTTAGCTCATCTGGAGTGGTGTTGGAGGTTAACGAAAGGGGGAAAATTTTTTACAAAAGTTTTGGGGATCTAGTGGAACAAATTTATAGATGTTCTTTCCACTTAAAATACAAAAACCAATCCAATTATTCCAAGAACAAAATTTTATCTAAGCTACCGGAAGAGTTTCTAGAGAATTGGTCAATGAGACATGTCATAATTTTAATAGCAAAAACATACAAAAACAAAAAATAAGGAATGAAAAGTAATATTCCATTAAGTGTTTGTCTAGAATTATTTATAAATATCACTTTTGTTATATTTAATTTTCATATATCAATATACAAATTAAATATTTTATTTCATGTTACATTTTTCAGGAAGATTATGAAAATCTCAAAATATGAATGAGCTGATATCATAAATATGCTAGTAGGAATGTCAGAAAATTTCTACAAGGAGATGGTCAAAGAAATGGACAAAATTGAGTCGCTGGAGGAGCCATATAAAAAAGAACGTGCTTCAAAGGTAATATGTAATATTTGAATTTTTCAATAATTAGTTACAATAAATAAACAATTTAGCATTAAGTATTAATTTTCAAGAATTTTCTTGTAGAAAAGGAAAGAAAATGGAACCCATTCAGCACATAAAACATGATGACAAGGAAGAAAAAGGTTGATATCTAAGTTTGTGAGTAATTGTTACTTCGTTATAACAACTTAACTAGATTTCATTTTTGTATTTCTTAAGTTGTTTTACAAAAATCATCATTGAATGTCTTCAAACAGGTGCTAACATACAATGAAGAACCATCATACAAATTGATTGAAATTGGGTTAAGTATGGGTTGTGAGTATATGTTGGAATATCAGAAATTCATTGTGGAATTTGTAAGAATCTATCGATCTTGTTTTACTTAGATCTGTCTATAATTAATAGAATAAAAAAATATTTTATATTAAATGTATGATTTGTTATGGGGTATAAAACTTGCAGGAAACAAAGTATGGAACTGTGCCAACAGATGAAATTTTGAAAGATGTCATGGTACATGGTTTTGAAAGAATGTGTATAGTTTATGAGTCAATTTTTGCTATGGTACGTCATTTTTTTTCAATTTACATTGATGCATATTATGTGATATTGCAATTTTCATTATTCTCACCAATGTATATACACTCATTACAATTTATTTTTATGTTTGTATATGGAAGGTGAAGAAGAAGAAAAAAATCAACACCGTGAACAAAACATTCCTTAAAATAACCCAAGTCATGGAAGTAGCTCTAGCTGTGACGTCTGTTCAAGCGAATAATGATGATCACTATTTTTGGATATCAAAGCAAGGTGTTGTATTTTTTGAAATATGTCTATGAAATCAGACATTTTGTTTAATGTAATGGACATAGTGTCGCAATTGAAAGACAAAGAGACACCAATAACTGTCACATTTTGTATGACAAAGACTGTCTTATTCATATATATATATATATATATAATCAAATATGTTTTAATTTATTCTATTGCATTCTCCATTGTCGTTCTCAAATGCACTAATAAAAATTTAATTCATATCAATATTGTTATAAGATATATATGTGTCAACTTTTGATGAATAATGAATTTAAAACAATCATAATAATTGCACTATTAGAGTTTGATGTTTCTAAAAAATACAAAATGAAAACTGGTGCATGTCAGTTACTGTACACTAGTGCGCTTGTATTCTGAAACGCACTGGTGAATTTTTGCAACCTATGGGCACCGCACAAATACCAAGACCAATTAAAAATATATGTGTGTTTGTGTGTTTATGTGTCTATACACACCGGTGTTGTTGTATGACCTATGGGTACCGCAGAAATACCGATACCAATTATAAATCATGGTGCATTTGTGTGATACTGCGCACCGGGGCATTTATGTGTCTATAAGCACCAACGCATTTGTACGACCTATGGGCACTACATGAATACCGATACCAATTATAAATCTCGGTGCATTTGTGTGATATTGCACACCGGTTTGTTTCTATAATTCTATGCATCGGTGCGGTGATACTACCTATGGGCACCGCACAAATCCCAAAACCAATTAGAACGGCCACGTGTGTTGTATCACCAACACCACTCCCGATGCAGTTTTATACCTTAACAACCCAGTGCATTCTCCTTCAACCACCTCGGGGCACCTTCTACATGTACACATCGGTGCATTAAAGCTAGAGTAGTGCACCGATGAAAAAAACATCCTTAAAAACCTCTGGCTACCCATTTCTTTTAGTTGTGTTAAATTTCCGTTAAAAGTTCCTCCAAATCCTCCATAACCATAAACCGATGTTGTAGTAAATTTTATTTGGAAATTTTGGTAAATTTTATAACACTAAAAACCTCCTTTATAACCTCCTCTAGAGGGTCTTCTCCTTATTTTTTTCGCTCTTTGGTTATTGGGGACCCCTCCACCCGAAACCACCTACTAGCTAAGCTCACCCTTGAACGCAGTTTCACTTTTGTCAAAAAACCTTCTCCTCCACATCATGCTCCCCCTATCCTATCACGCCTACATAAGATTTTTATCTATTTGATATTTAATCCCCCCCCCCCCCCCCACACCCATTGATAATTAATCCCAATAAGGAGTTAATGATGTTAGACCCATTGATCAATGACCCTGCTCCATATTTTTCTTAATAAAACCCATAATTCCTCAATAACCTATCAATAAAACCATTTTTTGTAATACTTTTCTTTTCTCTACAGGTTGCACGTACTATTGAAAACAAATACTACAACACTATCTCATTTCCCTGTCCTGATCACAGTGATCCGATCAATATTTTTCCATCGAAATTTTTCTTAGCCAAGAATTCACCACCTTTTCTTCCACTTCTGTCTGACAACAAATCACGAGGATGCCTCCCAAGGGCAAGGAGCTTGAATAATTTCCACAACCTCTCGTCCACCCATCAATTGATCTTTACCATATCCCATTGGCAAACATGGACTTAAAAATCCATGAATCCCTATATGAATTTGACTTATTTGAATCCCTATATGTCTTGCAAACTCTTAGGAAAAATAAATTGTATGCTAAGTTTAAAAAATGTGAATTTTTCAAATATAAAATTCAATACTTAGGGCATATAATTTTAGAACAAGGGTTGGGGGTAGACCCAGAAAATATAAAAACAATCAGAGAGTGGCCTGTACCTACTGATGTGTCTGCTATAAGATATTTTATGGGAATTGTAGGATACTATCAAAGATGTGTAGAGATATTTTCATCCTCAGACTACCTCATCACTTCGTTACAAAGAAAAGGAGTTGAATTTGAATGGACTGAAAAATGTCAAAATAGATTTGAGCAGCTAAAACTGAAACTTACTACAGCACCTATTTTAAAGATTGCTGACCCAGATCAGGAATTTGTACTATGAAAATATGCTTGTGGAGAAGGATTAGGGGGAGTACTACTACAAGAAAAATCTGTTATAGCTTATGAATCCAAAAAAATTAAGAAACATAAACAAAATTATAGTGTTTATGATATTGAATTAGTTGTTGTAACACATGCTCTCAAGATGTGAAGACATTACCTTCTAGGAAAAAATTTTGTGTTAATGACAGATCATATCAGCCTAAAGTATTTCTTCACTCAAACATATATAAATACTAGGCAAGCTAGGTGGTTGTCTTTCCTTAGTGAGTTTGACATGGAGATCAAACATATTAAGGGTAAGGAAAACAATATTGCACATGCATTAAGAAGAAATTCTTGGCAAAGTGTGAATAATATTGGAAGTAGTGTCAACTTTGACTTGGAGGGACTAATACAAGGGGTAGTGAACCAAGACCAAAACAATGAAAAGCTCCAGGCACGAATGCTGAAAAAGGAAATGAAAGGGTATACAAAAAATCAAAAAGGGCTAATTTGTTACAGAGGTATATTGTAAATTCTTGATGTAGACTCCTTAAAGAACGAAATATTAGATGAATATCATAAAGGACCCTATGCTGGACATCCTATATACCAGAAATTACTCACAGCTTTATGAAAGCACCTATTTTTTCCTGGAATGAAAAAGGATGTGGCAATCTACTTGGCTATATGTATTGAATGTTAACAGGTAAAGGTTGAACATAAGCATCCAGCTAGATTGCTAAATCCTTTACCCATTTTGGAATGGATGTGGGGGATTGTTTCCATGGATTTTATTACTAGTTTACCAAGAACCAAATATCAACATGACTCTATCATGGTTGTAGTGTATAGTTTGACTAAATCTTCTCATTTCATACTTGTACAGTCTACCTTTGGTACAACTCAAGTAGAAAATGTGTTTATGAAGGAGATTTTGAGATTACATGGTGTTCCTAAAATTATCATTTCAAATAGATACACAAAATTTATTGGAGCCTTTTGGAGGAGTTTTTTTGGAGGAATGGGTACCAAATTAAATTTTAGTACTGCCTACCATCCCCAAACTGATGGTCAAACTAAAAGAATAAACCAGATTCTAGAGGATATGTTAATAATGTATGTTATGGATAGGCCAACCATGTGGGAAGACTATTTACTCTTAGCAGAATTAGCCTACAACAATAGTTACCAAGCTTCCTTAAATATGAGCCCTTTTGAAGCACTTCATGGTAGAAAGTGCCATACCGCCCCAAGTTGGAGTTAAACTGAAGATAAACTGATACTTGGACCATACGTTTTACAAGAAATGGAAAAAGTTATCAAATAGATTCAGCGAAATATCAAAACAACTTAGTACAGACAAAAAATTTATGCAGACAAAAGGAGAATTCACAGGGAATTCAGTGTGGGTGATCATGTATATCTAAGGATTAAGCCTAAGAAGAGTACTTTTCACACCAAGTGTAATGGCTCTCACTGCACACAATTTTTTTTTTTTTCCTACTTTATATCATTCGATAACTTTCACCCCTATAATTTTCTGTTTCAATTCGACGAGATTCTATTACAATCTCTATATTATCATCTTTTTCGTTTCGTCTCAAAGCGACGAGATTCTGTCACCAATACTAACATTATCATTTTCTCTCCTAGAATTCTAGTATTTTGTTTAATACTGTTAATAATACTCTTTGCATAACCTTGTGCATTGAAATAAGGCTAAGGTAACCACTTATGGTCTTTCTATGACAACTCATTAAAATAAATATCTTTAGCCTATATCTTCACCTCATTTTTATTGTTACTCCTTTTGATGATATTTATATATTTATATATATGAGGCCACCTCACCAAATATATATATATATATATATATATATATATATATATATATATCATGTTTTATTTATATTAGGGAACCTATTTAATTGTTAGCTTCCTTATTCATTTATGTGTTAAATAACATGAACTCGTGTATTCAAAGGAAACTATATAGTATTCCATAGATTAAAATTATATCAATATATTATATACTTATATCCTATACTCGAGGCAATACTTTCATTACTTCCTACCTCTGTTGATTTCACATTCCATTGATTTAGTATTTTGGGTCAACCTCGTTTCTCCCTTAATCGATTTCTATCTAACTATCACTTACTAATATTCATTAGTTAGATTATCACGGCTTACTATGATAAGCTTACATTATGTTTGGATTTAAACTTCAACATGACAGTTCCCACCAACCTGTCATTTGGTTCGAGAACATTAACGGTGGTATTAAATATCAATGTACATCATCTTATACCCATTCCCACTCCAATAAATTCGTGAAGAGACAGGTAGTACCAAATCTTAACTTCTCTCCATCGCATCCCGTGTGACCTGGTACTACTTATTAAATGGGGAGATCTCTATAGTTTACCTCGCGGGATTTTCTATAGGTTTGACATGAACAGACATCGTTTTACGAGACCATCTCATCAATCTGGATTTTACCTCACATATGTTGCCACATGGACAGTGGAGATATTATGAAACTTAGGGTTTGCTGAGGGGTATATTACTAGGATTTTATAGTGTTTATGTTTCAGTTGTCATTCTCATTTTCGTCATTCACTAGAGAGGTTTTTCAGAGGTGTTTATTGTGCCTCCTCTAGCGCTCATCTGGAATTAACCCACAAGAAGTCCAACCTTCTCTCCGCACGATGTCATTGCTTTTGTCAGGTAATTGCCTTCATCTCTTTCCAGAAATTGATCTCAGTTTGGTGAAGGATATATTTTTTCTTCGACTTGTTTCCATTTCACTGTGATTGACAGGATAGGGAAATCATGATAGTTTTATGGATTCTTAGTTTCATTAGTTATTACTTTACCTTTTTGAAGGAATACTTATTGTTATGGTGTTGGACATTCTCACTTATCCTGCTCACTGAGACTCTTCCTTTGTTTTTAGGATGCCATATTTGTATGCGTTACTTCTATGATTGTGAGCTGTGGGTTCGATTCTCAGCAGTGAATTTATTCTGTGGGTAACTAAACTTGATTTTCTGAGTTCATTCGATTTTTTGAATATAAAAAATCTTTAATCATTTTGATTTTTATTAATTCACCACTGATATAATAGGAGGGTTCACTGTTAGTTTAATTTCAGAAATGAACGCACCTCCTATGGCTGTTGTAGGTTTTTAAATTGTCTCGTAAGATCCCAAGTAGTTTAACTGTATCACTCAAATTTTGTCTTTATCTTACTATTTTCCTCAGGTTTTTTCTGATACAAATTAAATCACTCAGAAATGTATTACAGAAAACATAAATACAAAACTAAAGAAAAACATTGGCGGAAAAGGCAGAAGCCTCATGGCTTCTTCATGTAATCTCACTTATTAAAAGAATTTTAATTTACAATTTAAATAGATGAGAGAATATAGTCCGTGCTATCTTAGTCTATTTTGGTTGAGTTAATTACTCACCAAAAACCCACAAAGATAGGAGTTCCTAAACAAAATCCATCTTTTGAGGAACAACCCAACAACCAAGAGTTAGGAATATTTAATTAATCATTTTATTATTTTGGATTTATTATTGTTATTTTAGAGAGGCTAACATTCCCCCCTTCAATGAAAAATCCAAAATAAGAACGAGGAACCATCTTCCAGGTTCTCATGTTGATCCTCAAAAAACATTGCCTGAAAAACCGCCAAAGCTGGATGCTGAAAAACTGCAATCTGAAGAAACCATGAGTCAACTGTATGTCTGATTCATGTCTAAATTTCACTTGAAAACTTCAGAAAGTGCCAAGTTGCAAAAGGATCCATCTGTCCTTTGCATGAAAGCAGCATCCTTTGTCCACTGATAAAATTTGTTCAAAACCCACTAGCTGATGATGACAAAAACAACTCACTGTTGCTTTTGTTGTGCTGAAAAATGTCCACTGTTTCTATTCTGTCGACTGCCCACTGGAAAATTTGTTGATTCCCACTAGAAATTTTGTTGACTGCCCACTGGCAAAGTTGTTGATGCCCACTGGCAATTTTGTTGACTGCCCACTGGCAAAGTTGTTGATGCCCACTAGCAATTTTGTTGATTGCCCACTGGCAAAGTTGTTGATGTCCATTGGCAATTTTGTTGATGCCCACTGGCAAATTGGTTGATGCCCACTGGCTGTTGAAGATGCCCACTCGCTGTTTTTGCTGGTTGTGTCGAGACTTTCAGTCTGACAACCACTGTTAATCTCATTGACATTTCCCCCCTTTGTCAGCTGAAAGGAGAGACACTTCTCTGTAAGATATTCCTGAACTCCCCCCCTTCAGGTGTAGGAGTTTTACACTGTTGTACTCCCCCATTTAACTGCATGAGAGCACCATCATCTATTCACTGTTGGTTGCACAATGTATAATTGGATTCGATTGTAGAACTGAAGCAATATTTTAACTATGGATGACCATTCCCAAGAGTCAATCCATTCATAATGTATCTTCAATCTCTCTGATTTGTGTCGATTGTGACATTTTTCTGAGGAATGATTGGACTTGCCACAATGGCGACAGGGATGGAGATCAAAACACTGATCTTCCATATGACCAATTCTCTGACAATGAGAACATTTCGATTGGACTTCAACCTCAGATTATGTGGAATTCTCTTTTTCGGCAATTTTGGGTTGCATGCACTGCTGGTTGTATGCAACTGTCTCTGAATGTGCTGAGGGGATCTGTTCAAGAAATCCCGCACTGACGAACTGAATGGGCTTGGAATAATGGAGAATATGTAAGTTTGCGTCATCTTGGACATATCCTAAGCCTCGTCGATTCTTGTTATTCTGAATTTCTTCCCAGGGCCTGATGATGGGCTTGGAAGAAATTGGATCTGGAACAGCTGCGACACTTGAAGCTGGCTGAATGAATGACTTATCATATGGATTGTGCAAAGACTTATCATCTAGATGGTTCAAAGACTGGAAAGTATCATTCTTTTCTTGCAATTCAATCCTTTGAAGTTGCGACTCGAGCTGAAGAAACTCAATGGTGTCATGTGTTTGTTGTAGATGCCGTGAAAGATCAACAAGAGTGTCTTTGCTGACGTGCACCATGTCGTCATCACTGGAGATGATCAAACTGTGAAGAATGTTTAATAGTTGAATATGTTGCGCCATCTGAACTTGCGTACTTGAAAACGGGCTCTCTCGTTGTAGATGTCGTACTATGAACTGTTTCACTTGAATGTCAGGCTCGCTTGATTTGTTGCTGATTGCACTTGCTTGGAATACTTGCTAGAATATTCTCGCTTAAACTCTGGAATTCACGCTCGCTTGATGACGATCGTGTTTGTTTAAGCGCTCACTTGACTGACTTGATGACTTCACGCTCACTTGAAATGAATAACCACGCTCGCTTGATGTTGACGTCAACTTGGTTGATTGATGTCAGAGTTGAACTTGTTTGGTTGCTTTTGATGGTCGCTGCAATAAACTTCACTCTGGCTCGCTTGATATGTTGTTTTTTGCACTGAATTGATGCAAATTGGTTGAATGAATAATCACGCTTGCTTGCAGGAGATGTAAACTTGTCGCTTGTTTGAAAAAACTCATGCACTCAATTGATTTTGTGTAAAACAAGGGTGTCGAACACTGTCGACAATGCACCCAAGAAAGCTTACAATGATTCACTTTAAAAATAATGAATTCACTTGTTCTTTTAAAAATTCATTAACAACGAATTTTTAATGATTAACATAACATAGTGAATTTGATTACAAGTTCTGAAAATAATGTATAACAACTCTGATGTAGACTTTTGAGTGTGCAGGTACATGAACTTGATTAAGTGAATTGGCTTGTTGATTTAAAATGCTGATGTAGACAATCTTCAATTTGTGTGGATGCATGTGTTGATCTTGCAGCTATTTCGTTATGTGTTGTGCTTGATGATATTGAATTTCATGTATGTGATGAAATTATTGATGTGTCACAACCAGACACAGATCAAAAACGACAACATGAAGCCATAAAATATTATGCGCCATCAAACACACATAGTGTACCTTAGATCCCCTTATTCAATTTCGGGCAGATCTAGGACACATGAACACCAAAAAATAATGTCTTTATTGAGTATTAAGGTCATCGACCTTTCATCTTTTACAACATTTCCACTGAAGCTTTCTCAAACAATGAGAATCGGACGCTTGCAAATTTTGGAAACAAAAGCCTTCAAAAAAACATGTGCACTGATCAGTCACACCTTATTGCTCCAAAGTACACTTATTTCTTCAAAGATTTCAAAACATCACCCTTATTACTCAAAAATAATACAAAAATAATTTCATTCCATCACTTCAAAAACCCTCACTCCATAAAAAATGCACACTTATCTCTCCATAAAAATTACAAATACTCATCACCTTATCTCTCCATTATTATAATGATGACATTAAAAATAATCTTCTCATAAAAAAATATTCTATTCACTCCTTATATCTCCCAAAACTCACTCATTAAAAAAAATATTAAAACACACTCTCCACTTATTCTCTCTCATGAGCTTTACACTCATACTATCTCTCCTCGCACTTATTATAAACGCTTCTCAAAAAATAAATTTCCTTTTTAAAAAATGAAATTATGCTTTTGCGTGCCAAATATAAAGCTCCACTCGTGATCGATCATGCCACTTATAATGTTAAGCTCCACTACATTAAAGGTATTCTCATGAAATACACAAGGTTTACCAGTAAATGGAATACCTTCATCACAAATGATTATTTCTTTATCTTATGAAATAACTCGAGAGGAACTTTTCAAAATACTTTGCAAAATGGAGAATTTCAATGCACGTGACTACCTGAGAGTGCCGTTCACGTATCTACATATGGTGAGTGGGAGTGCGGTTTCAAGTCATTTAAAAAATGCTGCTGCAATTGAAACGTTGTTTTTTTTAACGCTGAATTGAACACCTTTCAAACGCTCTTTAAAATGCTGTTGCAGAGGTGGATGTTTGAAACGCTGTTGATGCTGGAATGCATAATCCAGTTCAGAAAATGCAGAACGCTGGTTATCCGTTCAAAACGTTGCGGATTTTAGAACACAGGTTTCAATACCACTTCAAATGCAGAAACGCTATTATTAATCAACACAGATATCAACGCAATCCAAATTTCCACCAGCATTACATCAATGTCGTGATAATTCAGGACTAATGGCAATTAAAACACTGTTGAATGTTGCTGGCTCA
This sequence comes from Pinus albicaulis, assembly GCA_034641835.2. NCBI lineage: Eukaryota > Viridiplantae > Streptophyta > Pinopsida > Pinales > Pinaceae > Pinus > Pinus albicaulis. The sequence goes on from CM076582.1 coordinate 359,191,395, forward strand.
ATTCAAACGCTGGCTCAATTTGTGCATAACGTTGGCTCAATTTGCACATGCAAAATCCACTTCAGAAAACACAGAGTTCTGGGCAAAACTCTGGTTTGATTATTTGCAAAATCAATTTATATTTTGTGAACAATAGATAATTTTCCATTTTATTTTTATTAATTAAAATCAAATAAATCCATATACTAGTTCTCCATTGGGGTCCACTTCCCCTTTGGACTTATTCAATTGTCAATTAAAAAGCATAGGAACTTGGGGTATTACATATTCCCCCTCTAAAAACAAACACTGTCCTTGGTGTTGACAAAATCATTAACTAATTCACTCTGTAAATAGTGATGGATATTTTTCCATCATCTCAGCTTCTCGTTCCCAAGTAGCCTCTTCAAGTTTAAAGTTCCTTCACTGCACCTTTACCCTGGCTATGGTGTGGTTCTAAAGTTCAATTTATTCCCACTCCAAGATTTGAAGCAGCTATGGAAGGAATTCCCTTTCTAGTTCCACCTTAATTACATTCCAATAAATAACGTGAGCAGAATCATGTACATATTTTTAATAAAGAAACATGAAAGAAATCATGAACCTAAATATGAATGGGTAAGGCCAATTTATAGGCCACTGGTCCCACTCTTTCCATCACTTCAAACAGTCCATAGTATCGTGGAACTAATTTTGCACAACTTTCGATGTGCAAGGTACTCTTCATAGGCTTAATCCTTAGATATACATGATCACCCACACTGAATTCCCGGTCAACTCTCTTTTTTTATGCATAACTTTTCTGTCTCTCGTGAGTTGTTTTGATATTTGTCTGAATTTGTTTCACAACTTTTTCAATTTCTTGTAAAGTTTCTGGTCCAAGTATCATTTTATCTTCAGGTTGACTCCAACTTAAGTGTGTATGGCACTTAGTGCCATAAATTTTTTCAAACAGACTCATATTTATGGAATTTTGGTAGCTGTTGTTGTAGGAAAATTCTACTAAGTGTAAATAGTCTTCCTAATTGGTTGGCCTATCCATAACATACATCCTTAACATATCCTCCAGAATTTGGTTTTTCCTTTCTATTTGGCCATCAGATTTGGGGTGGTGGCCGGTACTAAAATTTAATTTAGTACCCATGCCTCCAAACAAGCTCCTCTAAAAGGCTCCAGTAAACTTTGTGTCTCTATCTGAAATGATCATTTTAGGAACACCATGTAGTCTTACAACCTCTTTCATAAACACATTTTCTACTTTAGTTGTCCCAAAGGTAGACTGTACATGTATAAAATGAACAGTTTTAGTCAAAATATCCACCACAACCATGATTGAATCATGCTGATATTTGGTTCTTGGTAAAACAATAATAAAATCCATAGAAATAGTTTCCCACTTCCATTCAGAAATAGGTAAAGGATTTATCAACCCATCTGGATGCTCATGTTCAAATTTTACATGTTGACATTCAATGCATCTAGCCTAATAACTTGTTACATCATTTTTGATTTCAGGCCAAAATAGATTCTTTCTCAAAGCTGTGATTAATTTCTGGTATCCAAGATGTCTATAATAGGGCGTTTTATGATGTTCGTCCAAAATTTATTTCCTTAAGGAGTCTACATTAGGAATGTACAATCTATTTCTGTAACAAATTAGCCCCTTTTCATTTTTTGTATACCCTTTCATCTCTTTTTTAAGAATCTGAGTCTGAAGCTTTTCATAGTCTTCGTCTTCGTCCACTACCCCTTGAATCAGTCCCTCTAAGTCAAAGTTGACACTACTTCCAATATTATTCATACTTTGTCAATCATTTCTACTTAATGCATTTGCAATCTTGCTTTCTTTACCTTTCATGTGCTTTATTTCCATGTCAAATTCACTCAGGAAATACAACCACCTAGCTTGCCTAGCATTTATATCTGTTTGAGTGAATAAATACTTTAGGCTGATGTGATCTGGCATCAGTACAAATTTCCTTCCTAGAAGGTAATGTCTCCACATCTTGAGAGCACGTATTATAGCAGCTAACTCAAGATCATAAACACTATAATTATTCTCATGGTTATTAAGTTTCCTGGATTCATAAGCTATAACAGTAATTTCTTGTAATAATACTCCCCCTAATCATTCTCCACAAGTATATGTGCATACTAAAAACTCTTGATATGGGTCCGCAATATTTAGAATAGGTGTTGTAGTAAGTTTCAGTTTTAAGTGCTCAAAGCTATTTTGACATTATTCAGTCCATTAAAATTTTACTCCTTTCCTTTGCAAGGAAGTAATGGGGTAGGCTAAGGTAGAAAATATATCTACAAACCTCTGGTAGTATCCTACAATCCACATAAAGGATCTTAAAGTTGATACATCAGTAGGTACAGGCCATTCTCTGACTTCTCTTATCCTTTTTGGGTCTACAGCCAACCCTTGTTCTGAAATCATATCACCTAAGTATTGAATTTTATCTTTGAAAAATTCACATTTGCTAAACTTAGCATACAATGTGCTTTCCATGAGAGTTTGCAAAACAATTCTAAGATGTTCCTTTTGCTTTGCCTCACTTTTTGAATAAATTAAAATGTCGTTAATAAATACTAGTACAAAATCGTTCAAGTATTTATTTAAGACACTATTCGTTATACACATAAAAGTTGCGGGTGCATTGGTCAACCAAAATTCTAAGACCACAAATTCATAGTGTCCATACCAAGTTCGAAATTATGTTTTACTGATATCTTCATCTTTAATCCTTAACTGATGGTAACCAGTCCTTAAATCGATTTTTGAAAACACTGTTTCCCCTCTAACTTGGTTAAAGAGGTCATCTATCCTAGGAAATGGATATCTGTTTTGATTTTCATCTTGTTTAATTGACAGTAATCGATACAGATACGGAAAGTACCATCTTCATTTTCCACAAACAACACCGGTGCTCCCCATGGGGATACACTCGGTCTAATATAACCTCTATCTAGCAACTCTTGTAGTTGCATTTTTAACTCCATTAATTTTGGAGTGCTCATTCTGTATGGGGCTCTAGAAATTGGAGTTTCTCACGGCACTAAATCAATTGAAAAATCAATCTCTCTTTTAGGGGACAAATGAGAAATTTCATCTGGAAAAACATTTTTAAATACTCTTAGCACTGGTAATGTTTCTAACAGATTTTCTTCTGTGTGTTGTACCAACTCCTCTACATGAACAGAATACACCTCATACCCTTTTCTACCAGTTCTCTTTAACTGAAGGGCTGAAATTTGTCTCGCAGATATGGGTTTGGGCTTTCCTTTGATTAGCAGGTTGTCCTTCCTTGTTAATACAGTGTAAGGTTTCCTCTAAACAATTCATCATAGCCTTTGGTTTTTCTAACCAGTCCATCCATATCACTACATCATAAGACCCTAATGGTAGAATATTTAGATTTAATTATGTTTGGTATCCATTCAGATTTATGGCTGTTTGGGGTAACTTATGAGTTACTTTCCGTTTTGTGCCAGTGTCTAACTAGTCTAACCAAGATTACCGAAAATTATATGACTTTAATTTATATTTTTTTACCATTTGAGGACTGATATAACTTAAATATGCACCTGGATCTATTAAAACTGTAAGATATTGGTCAGCAATCATACCTTCCATTTTGACCATAGTGGATTGGTTCTTTTCTTAACAATATTCTAAGGTAGCACTGATTTTTGGGATGTTCCTTGCTACATAGTTAACCGTAGTTTCCTCTCTCAGTACTTGTATTGTCTGGATATTCCGATGTGGACAGTCCCTCAATAAATGAGCTTCTCCACAACCCCAACACTTCAAAGGTTCTCTCATTTTAACAGTCCCCTCTCTTTTATTATTTCCATTCACTTGTTTGGACCCAGTTTGTGATTGAGTAGTTTGATTGTCACCTATTTTGCTGAACTTATTTCTTTGGTGGTTTTTCCCAAAGTTTTTCAGATATGCCGGTTTGGCTTTCTTCTCACTGGAGTCACCTTTATTTGAACAATTCTTTCCTTGTTCACTCTTACCCTTGAAATCCCGATAACACAATCTGGCGTTTCGCACCACCTCATCCATTGTCTTAGGGTTATCAAACTCTATATTTTCTTTATATATAGTGGGAAGACAGTTTAAGAACGTCTGTACCATTTCCTTATCCTCTCTAATATAAGGTACATATCATAATAGATTTGTGAATCTGGTTACAAAATTATCAATTGTGAGTTGTCCCAATCTGAGTTCATGAAACTCTTTTTCTTTGTCATTATAATAGCATTAATTCAAGTATCATTTTTTAAACCTGACTTGAAAATCCTCCCAAGTCACCATTTTCTCATCAATGGCATGAACCATCCTTGTTTATTCCCACTAAAAGGTAGCCTTACTTTTCAGTTGATAAATAGCTAGCCTGGCTCTCAAGTTACTTTCATATTCGTAAACCTGAAAGTAGTTTATCATATTCAGAAGCCATGCTTCAGCATATTCCTCTTTCTCTCCATTATAGGAGGGAGGTTTAATTTTTTGGAATTCACCCTGTAATTCCTTCTTTCGTCTAGACTGTTCTCTAGAGGCATTATCTTCATTAGAATATTCTGCAAAATTGACTCTTCCCTTTCTCTTCCTTCTAGAATCTTCACCTTCTTAACTATTTTGAGAAGTCAATTCTCTTATTATTCATTCCTGTTCCTCACTGGCTAAAGATAGCCTTTCATTGTGGCTTTTAAGCTATTCCATGTCTCGTTGTATTCTATGCAACATAGCCATGAACGAAGCATTTGGATCTAGTGTGTTTTCTCGATCACCCAAATCTACATACAACTCGTCCCCTTCAGTCATGGTTCATAGCTATATACTTCATTACTGTTCACTGTACATGAAAATAACATTAGAAAAATTGAAATTTCATAAAATTTTACAGCAGCATACATATTTGGTGTGAGCACATAATTTGCCCAGGGTTTTAGCTAATTCTCTGATACCATTTGTAATGACTCTCACTGCACACAATTTGTATTTTTATTTTTCCTACTTTATAATATTCGATAACTTTCACCCCTATAAATTTATGTTGGAGTTCGACGAGATTCTATTACAATCTCTATGTTATGGTCTTTTTCATTTCATCGCAAAGTGACGAGATTCTCTCACCAATACTAACATTATAATTTTCTCTCCTCGAATTCTAGTATTTTGTTTAGTACTGTTAACAACACTCTTTGCATAACCTTGTGCGTTGAAATAAGGCTATGGTAACAACTTATTGTATTTCTATGACAACTCATTAAATTAACTATATTTAGCCTATATCTTCACCTCATTTTTATTGTTACTCCTTTTGATGATATTTATATATCTATATATATGAGGCCTCCTCACCAAATATATATATATTTATATATTTCATTTTATTTATATTAGGGAACCTATTTAATTGTTAACTCCCTTATTCATTTATGTGTTAAATAACATGAACTCATGTATTTAGAGGAAATTATATAGTATTCCATAGATTAACATTATACTTATATGCTATACTCGAGGCAATACTTTCATTACTTCCTACCTCTATTGATTTCACATTACATTGGTTTACTATTTCGGTTCAACCCTATTGCCCCCTTAATCAATTTCTATCTAACTATCACTTACTAATATGCATTAGTTAGATTATCACGGCTTACCAGGATAAGCTTACCTTACGTTTGGAGTTAGGCTTCAACATGAAGGTGCCCACCAACTTGTCATTTGGTTTGAGAACATTAATGGTGGTATTAAATATCAAAGTACATCATTTTATACCCATTCCCACTCAAATAAATTTGTGAAGAGACAGGTAGTAACAACTCTTAATTTCTCTCTATCACATCTCATGTGACCTGGTACTACTTATTAAATGGGAAGATCTATATAGTTTACCTCGCAGAAATTTCTGCAGGTTTGACATGAACACACATCATTTTACGAGACCATTTTATCAATCCGGATTTTACCTCACATCTGCTGCCACGTGCATGGGGGAGATATTATGAAACATGGGGTTTGATGAGGGGTATATTACTCAGTTTTTACAGTGTTTGCGTTTCATTTTTCATTCTCATTTTCTTCATTCACCAGAGAGGTTTTTCAAATATGTTTACTGCGCCTCCTCTAGCGCTCATCAGGAATGAACCCACAAGAATTTCAGCCTTCTCTCCTACCAAAGTCGTTGCTTTTCTTAGGTAATTTCCTCCGTCTCTTTCCAGAAATTGATCTCAGTTTGGTGAAGGATAGATTGTTTCTTTGACTTGTTTACATTTCACTGTGATTGATAGGATAGGGAAATCGTGGTACTTTTCATGGATTCTTAGTTTCGTTAGTTATTACTTTACCTCTTGGAAGGAATACTTATTATTAGGGGAAATTCTCGCTTATCCTGCTCACTGAGGCTCTTCCTTTGTTTTTAGGATGTCGTCTCTGTATGCGTTACCTATATGATTGTGAACTGTGGGTTCAATTCTTGTTAGTGAATTTACTTGGTGGGTAACTAAATTCGATTTTCTTAGTTCATTCCCTTTTGTGAATATAATCCATCTTTAATAATTTCAATTTTTATTAATTCACTATTGTTAAAATAGGGTTCGTTGTTAGTTTAATTTCAGAAATGAATGCACCTCCTATGGGGGTTGTAGGGTTTTAACTCGTCTTGTAAGGTCCCAAGTAATTTAACCGTGTCACTCAAATTTTTTCTTGGTCTTACTATTTTACCCAGGGTTTTTCCCTTACCATACCCTACTTGGAACATCGATTGACTCAATGCAAATTGATTAGATCCATTCGAAATGTCTCGAATGGCTACTTATTTCACATGGAATTTCCAGAATTACACTTCAAATTTTGTACTATTGTCTCAAAGTTTTCGTTTCTTCTCTGGAGTGTTACACAGATAGACTCATGATTTTATTTTTTAAGTTTTTTTTTCCTTCAACTTATATCTTCATTTTGGTAAATGTTTTTAAGCTCTAATAAACCCTCTCACTTCTTCATGTCATTTTTGGAATTTCAGGTATATTCCAACGTGAAGACCGAACCTCATAAAGGTATAGCCTTACCTCTGGCTGTTTGTCTTCTTCTAACTATCGTTACTAAACTTTTTGTTTGTATTTAACATTATTACTTCGATTTCTTGGTGTATACAGGTATTTCCCTACTCCAGTTCTTTTGTTTCGTTGATATAATTCGTACTATGCAGACAAGATCTTTTCTTAATACTAAAATTGGTTTTGTACAGGTCAATATTGACATGCTTATGTTTCTCGGCTACTTTAGTCCTCATGCCGAACTGCCAGTGACCTATAGTTCTGATTTACAGTGACTTTAGATAGTAATAGATCATTTTTATTATATTTATTTAATTTTTTAATATATTTAAACCGGGATGGGATTAAAAACCACCCTCTGGATTGTATTACATTTTCTCAGAAGCATTGCGACTGTCTTTTTCTATTATTCATTTACTCTGATATTAAAATGAAGAATTTAATCTTCTGATTACCATAATATATATTGTATATGTATCTGTAATATCTCGTTTCGGGGATATCTCTAAAACACAGCAAAACTCTAACCAGAGATAGACTGGGAGGGAATTTACCAGATATGTCGCCTCTAAAAGAGTATGAGATCTGGAGGCTACCTCGCCCTTTCCAGACTCTGTCTAAGATTCAGAGAAAAAAACACCAAGTGGTATAGAACTATAGTGCTCAAACACAATAATTGAAATAGAAAGAGAATACAACAGCTACAAAAACCACGAAAAATATGGCAACTCAACCAGAAAACATATAAAGGAAATGCGGAGCCATTTTATTAATCTGAGAAATGAAATGAAGTACAAGAGGTGATCTTGTGCAAGGCAAGTGAGAAAACACTCTTAGAAAAGACAAGAAATGGCTGCTCTGAGAACTACGTCCCAGCTGCTGGAAAAATGCCGTGTAGCTGCTACTGCTGGAAGTGAATGAAGATTAGGGGCTGATCCCCTTGCCAGAATGAGATGAAAATCAGAAAGCCTCCTCTCCTCATCAACCCCGACAAGATCCACAAACCATTCTAGGCATGGATGACCCTAGAAATAACCAGAAACTACCTCCCTAGTGAATTACACCACCCTCCAACAGACAACGCAGTGGCTGGATAGAAATAGCTAAAATACTGCCAGAAACTCTGCCAAAAACCTCTGATAGGCAAAGGCTGAACCTCTGCTCGAAATCCTGGCGAAATCACCTATAGAAACCCCAATCCGATGCTCCACCACAAGGGACTATGTCCTCTCTCCCAGTGACTAGGCAATATCTCTAAGCTCTAGCTCCGCAACAAACCCAAACAATGAAACAACTCAGAAAACACTGAAAAAAAAAACCTTGCCCGAGCAGGCACTCGAAGTCCCCTGGGGCTAAGGGTGAGATCTCCGCATGGAGACACTCTGTGCACTAAACAGTGCTGCAGATAGGCTAAACAGCTAGCATGCAAAAGAAGTACAAAGTCTCACTCCAAAATCAACAAATCCAGAATGATCCAAGTGAGGAGGATCCTCCATATTTTATAGCATTGTTTCCCATTCAAAACCCATCGTAGCCTCTCTCTCATCCACATCCTCATCCTTATCTGTGTAGAAGCTTCTAGAGTGCACGTAGACTCCCCTCCTCTACGTGGTGTTTGGCCCCCTTAACCCCCCTTGCGTCACAACGTTGTGCTACTAGGCGGATGTCTTATTCTACTAAAGTGAGTTAGACCCTCTTTACTCACTTTTTATTTATTTACAAACCATAGATGGAAAAACGATACAAATTCGAATATTCCAATTAGCTGTCACTAATTAGGAATATTACAGTCCCCCCCGGCAAAATGTTGCTTTCCCTCAAGCAACTGAAGTTATGGATGCTGCAAAATCTTCTCGCTCTCCCAAGTGGCATCCTCATCCAGCAAAAAATGCTTGTCCTCAAGCAATGCCTGAACAAGCCTTCTCTCTAGCTGATGCTCCCCACTAACACTGCAAAATGTGACTGGGTCCCAGACGCGGCACTGAAACCTCTCTAACCTCTCCATCACCCTAATATGAAGTGATATCTCAATGCCAGGATCCGAAACTGATCCCTCACCAGCCAACAGTCCTCCCGAATCCCATCGCCATCATGGCGAATAATCGCCCAAGTCCCACGGCTCATACTAGGCACTACCTCTAGCTATGATTGATGCTTTAAGAGGTGAAGACCATGAACCCTCTTGCACTGTATCTGTGACTGTGTAAGCTATCCCATCAACTGTGTACCAACTCATCACCTCTCTCCAATCCAAGTCCTGACTCAATCCCACGTTGATCCTACTCTGCTGAAATCGGGATGGAGTCCTGAAGTAATGACAACCGGTGCCCTCCTGCCAACTGGAATCATCTACTATGTCTAAGGGCCCCTGCTCCACTGTGCTCCTCACAAAAAATATCGTACCATTAAGAGGGTACCAACTCATGATCTCCCACCAATCCATCCTGGAATAAAATTCCAATGTAGCAACAACCACACATGGAACATGCCCAGGGTGTTACCGCCAACCCATAATCAACTCCCACTGATCTGCCCTGCCTACTAATGGAAGCTTCCTGTAGAAGGAAGCCCCTCTCTCTATAGTGGGCCAAAGTGGGCAAGACATGCCGCAAGCCCCATCGATGTACTCCTAGAGAGTAATACTCACCGAAAGTACTACAGCTCAGCCAACTGTATGTACATCTGTTTTTATCTCATCAATGTGTCGGCCCAAAGATGGATGCTCCACCATCTCCAACAACTCATCCGTCTCATCAGGAATGTAAAACTCCTGCTGTCCCCTAGCTCCCTGCAAAACTATCCCATCGACCTTCAACATCTCTAGAGGATATGGATCTGTAGCTACTGTCACTGTACTCAGTGTCTGTGCATCTGACTGCTCCTCCTCAAAAGTTGACCCCAATGCCAGCAGCATATCCATCCTAGGCTCAATGTGGGTGCTCATCTGGATCTCACCCAAGGAAAGGTTATGCTTGATGTGCATAGTATCCTCCTTTGCTGACTCAGGCTCCATCATATGCTGCTCTGGTTGAATCGTCACAAGTGACTCATCACACAGAGTATCTCTCATAGAGTCCCATGACTGCTCACCCTAGACACTAGAATATAGCTCCGGTCTACTATCACCACCTCTGTATGAATGCTCTCGCTCCCCAGAAGCATCCTCAACTGATCCTATGGATTCATATGAAAATGAGTCGTCACCCTAGCATACAGAAGGAATGCCCTCCTGTTCTACCTCCGCCACTTAATCTGCATTGAATATGCCATCCACCCTCTCGATAAAGTGTCAATACAATTTCTGGAGTCCAAACGCATGTTGGGATGCTACCTCTGCTAAACCCAGCATCCTCTTCTCATGCACGATCACGGCGTGATTTGAGAGAGAAGTGTCACATGTCTCCCTCATGACCCGCTCCTTGGGTGTAGGCTCAGTGATGACCAATGTGCCACCCCTACAAATGATCATCTCATCCCCTAACCTATGGTCGTCAACTAGCATACCGATCCAGTGCCACTGCTGATAATTCTCTCCCCTAGTGTGCTGAGTGCCATCCAAATATCTTGGGTGAGCCTCGCATACCCCATTGCTCATGTGCAAAGTGCCAAAGGACAACAACAAAATTCGTTGTGTCCATGAGTGATGTAGAAGAGGGTCGGGTGCGTGAGTCCCCACAGATACCATCAAGTATCGCTCATCTGTCTCCCCATTGATCCTGGGTGAACTCCCAAAGTTAAGATTGGTATCCCTATCCGTGAGTCTCCCTGGAGGCAATTCGCTAAGACCCTGCTGTGCAGCACCATATGCCCTCGCATACCACTGATCATCCATGTACTCCTCGACATGCCACTGCACACTGAAGCATACCCCTCTACACTGCTGGGTACCCCATGCTACTGTTGTACCACCCTGTAGTGTCTCATGCCTGATTGTTTCCTGGCATCTGTCACTCCCCATGTGCTCTCAATGTGATGTAGGACACTCCTACTCCATAATACAGTCCCACACACTATGGTACACCACCATGCAACTCCATGTCCACCGGTAGTCCACTGCTCAATGCTAGAGGCTCCCACATATCCCTGAATGTGATGACCTAGAGTTGTGCCTCTACATGTCGAACTACCCCCAATCGGTATCATCATCTCCACCATCACATCATTATACCCGTCGACGAATGGATCATCTCTCGAAACCCTCCTCGAGGGGTCCGAGAAGTGAATCTCCCTATGTGACAGTAGTGTTACCACCACTACTTAGCTCCGTGGCATCCTCTGTGCCCCACAAAAAGGTAAAGAACCCTTTGCCCCATACAAGGTGCCATCTAGTGGCCTGCCAATGCCACCTCCTCAGACATGCTCCTGCCAAGGTATGTTGACCACCCCATGATCCCGTGTATAAGTGTCATACTAAGACAACCTAGGGGGTATGCCCATAAACTGGTTGGCCACTGGAGCTGACTGAAACTCCCCTGCAGGATGTACATGCTCTCCTGCTAGGCCAAATGTACCCTCCAAGACATAGTCAACAGTCTTGCCTGGGAAATGATAGGTGATCCTGCCTAGATCCCAATGCCAATCTGAGGTTCCTGTGTTCTCCATATCTGCAAACACTTGTTGAACTACACTCGGATCCACCACTATCTCCATAACCCACTCGACCGGGTACCAACTCGAAATCTCTCGCCATCCAACCTCGAAATGTGGATGCTATACCCTGTGCAACTCTGGTCATCTCATACTGCTATCCAAGTCAACGTATTAGATCTGACTAGGTGACTCCGTCTCTCTCTATCCAATGGTAAGAGGTGTCCCAACAACGCTGCTAGTCCCATCCATACATGCCTGAAGGGGAATGATTTGATGCTCCAACGTGCCCTCTGGTTGTACCATTAGGGAATCCAGTCATTCCCCAATGCGGCCCAACTTGGCCACTGACTCGGCACAAGCCACTCTCATGCCCTCCAACTCCTTGTCCTATAATAAAATGGCCTCCCGTAATATCGTGGCCTTCCCTTTCAAAACTAGAAGGTCTGCCTGAAGCCAATGATACTGCTATCTGCGACCATCATTCAATACCTTTGTATCTCATAGTGCCTCATCGAAGGTGGATAATTCTCCTGACTCCTCACCCATCTGTCGTGGGCTGCTACCACCCGAAGACTTGGACACGACTCCAGTTATCACCTCAATGGATGGCTCTACTGGGGTAAGCTCTACCTTCTCCACTATGACATCAACTGACATGGTCAAGGAGGTCTCCAATGAGGGTGAGTCCTATATCACACCAGGTGTATCCTCGAACTCCCTGCAATCTTGTGTGCCCTCATCCTCCAAGTGTGAGGTAACCATCTTGATGGTTTCCCCCTTCGATACTCGGTCAAGCTGGAAAGAGGCATCCAACTTCTCCACCCAAGCTTTTTCCAAATGCTTGGATGACCCGTCAAATGTCAGTAAATGGAATCTTCCCACTGTGCACTACAAGCCCCCGTCATGTGAGTGCTTGTTCCCTCTGTGAAAGTTGCGAGGTCTGCTATCCTGCTGGAGCTAAAAAAAATCTCTGAATGGAAGGGCATCCCTGAACTCCTGCCCATATGCCTGATGCTCGGTGAAATAATCACCCATGTGGCCAGGCTCTCGCTCCCGCTGTGCTCCTGCCCCTGTGTCTATGCCCACAAAAGTGGGCATAATGGAATGTGTGGGTGTATGTGATGTCGTATACTGAGTGGCATCATGCTCCAGAAAATGGTGGGATGTGCCTAATCCCTCGCCAATCTGGAAACCCCTTAGGGTTTCACACTGTCTAGCCTCCACAGTGGTGAATCTCTGCCCCATCACCTCAATCTGCCTCGACAGATCCTGTACTAATTAGAGTAGCATCTCCCCAAATCTCTTTGCATTATTATCACCTACCATCAGCTCCTCTTGCTCTGTGTCTACAAGCTCCTCATGTTCTGTGTCTACCAAAGGCTCCTCAGAAACTGCACTGGTGTTTCAAAAATACAGTGCCACTTGACTTTGGCCTCTGATTTACCCACTGAAAACTACTCAGAAAATTATAGGAATTTGGGAGGGTGATCCTTGCCCAAAACTTAGAAAAATCCAGAAATGGTTTCTTCTAATTCCAACCTTCAAAATTTAACCCTTTGTAATTTGGCCCTCTTCCAATTTCATTTTTTTGCACTGCAGCTGCTATTGTCAATTGTTTCTCTCCAAAATGTAAGGTCTCTTTCCCGATGTCATAGAACACAGACTGAGCCAGAACTATGCTCTGACACCACTGTAATATCTCGTTTCGGGGATATCTCTAAAACACAGCAAAACTCTAACCAGAGATAAACAGGGAGGGCATTTACCAGATATGTCGCCTCTAAAAGAGTATGAGATCCGGAGGCTACCTGGCCCTTTCCATACTCTATCTAAGAGTGAGAGAAAAACACACCAAGTGGTATAGAACTATAGCGCTCAGACACAATAATAGAAATAGAAAGAGAATACGGCAGCTACTGCAACCACGAAAACTACGACAACTCAACCAGAAAAAATATAAAGGAAATGATGAGCCATTTTATTAATATGATAAATGAAATGAAGTAGAATACATGATCTTGCACAAGGAAAGTGAGAAAACACTCTCAGAAAAGACAAGAATTGGCTACTCTAAGAACTGCATCCCACCTGCTGGAAAAATGCCGTGTAGCTGCTACTGCTGGAAGCTGATCCCCTTGCTGGAATGAGATGAAAATAAGAAAACCTCCTCTCCTCAACAACCCCAACAAGATCCACAAACCATTCCAGGAATGGTCGACCCCAGAAACAACCAGAAACTGCCTCCCCAGTGAATTACGCTGACCTCCAATGGATAGCGCAGTGGCTGGATAGAAACAGCTAAAATACTTCCAGAAACTCTGCCAAAAATCTTTGACAAGAAAAGGCTGACCCTCTGCTTGAAATCTCGGCCAAATCACCTGCAGAAACCCCAATCTGAAGCTCCAACACAAGGGACTGCGTCCTCTCTCCCAGTGACTGTGCAGTCTCTCTAAGCTCCAGCTCCGCAACAAACCCAAAAAATGAAACAACTCACAAAACACTGAAAAGAAAACCTTGCTCAAGCTGGCACTAGAAGTCCCCTAGGGCTAAGGGTGAGATCTCTGCACGGAGACACTCGGTGCACTAAACAGTGCTGCAGATAGGCTAAATAGCCAGCGTGAAAAAGAAGACCAAAGTCTTACTCCAAAATCAACAAATCCATAATGATCCAAATGAGGAGGCTTCTCTATCTTTTATAGCATTGGTTTCCCTCCAAAACCCATCGTAGCCTCTCTCTCCTCCACATCCTCATCCTTATCTATGTAGAAGCTTCTAGAGTGCACGTAGGCTCCCCTCCTCTACATGTTGTTTGGCACCCTTGACCCCCCTTGAGTCACAATGTTGTGCTACTAGGTGGATGTCTTATTCTACTAAAGTGAGTTATACCCTCTTTACTCACTTTTTATTTATTTACAAACCATAGACGGAAAAACTATACAAAGTCGAATATTCCAATTAGTCGTCGCTAATTAGTAATATTACAGTATGATTTCAGTATCATTATATCAAATATTTCGTTCCTCAGAATTGTTTTATGTTTTTGATGGATAGCCTTGATAATATAATATCATTTATTTTTGGGTGATAGTTATTTTATATTCATCTTTAGTACAACAATAGTTTCATTTATATTCATTTACTAAATCACAGAATTGTGTAATTTTTACCGTCTCATGTTACTCACATATCTTAATTCTTCAATTTTTCTAATATGTAACTTAGTATACTGTATCAACCACCATGTTATATATTTCTGTGCAGGTACATAATGCAGAAGTGTCATTTGAATTCACTTTTAATCGTATTTATTTTTCTTATAGTTACTTCTGTATAATTTTAGATATATTAGGACAAAAGTAATTCGTACATATATATTATATGTATCTACCTCAGTAACTTAGATTATCACACTATTATAAGCTTTGATTTATTTCATACCAGAATTTAAGAGTTCTAGAATTGTAATTAACTCAGGTACATGTATTCATGAAATTGGATTTCACTATTTAGAATGTTATTCATACCTGAACTTGAAATATATGTGTAATGATATTTATTTTTCTAGAATAATAGCCATTTTATTTCTTACAAAGACTAGTAGAGTTCTCGGTTAGACTTCCTAACTCCAGATTTAAATCTGTAACTAGATTTAGACATTCTTGTTGTTGGAACTAACTCAAATTTAACCATACAACTATACATATTCCCATGTTACTCATTTAATAGAATCTGTTAAATGTATGGCCTCTTATAACTCATGATACTAACTGACACTTAAACTAATAAATTCCATTAGTCTTAACTTCAAAAATTTCACATACATACATATATATATATATATATATATATATATATATATATATATATATATATATACATCTTAACAATTTCCAAATCAGATACCATTTAACACATATGTGAAAATTCATATCAAGCAGAAATATACTAGTTAGGTGTGCATACCAACTGCTATGAATAGTTCCACCCAACCATAAAGTTCTCTATATGTAATATTTAGACCAGTTGCCTATAAGTTGGCCTTACCCATTCACATTAAGGTTCATGATGTATTTCACGTTTCGTTATTAAAAAAATATGTCCATGGTTCTGCTCATGTTATTGATTGGAATGTGATTCAAGTGGAACTAGAAGGGAAATTCCTTCCAGAGCCACTTCAAATCTTGGAGCGGGAAGAAATTGTACTTCGGAACTGGATAGTGGCTACGGTAACAGTGTAGTATGGACACTTTACACCTAGAGAGGCTACTTGGGAGTGAGAGGCTGCTATGACGGGAAAATATCCATCACTGTTTACAAAGTGATTTAGATAATTATTTTGTCAACACCGAGGATGATGTTTTTTTTTAGAGGGGGAATATGAAATACCAAAAGTTTCTAAGCTTTTAATTTGACAATTGAACAAGTCCAATGGGGAAAGTGGACCGCAGTGGAGAACTATTATGTGGATTTATTTTATTAATAAAATGAAATTAAAAATTATGTGTGCAATGACTAGATTGAGAATTGAGATCTGAAAACCTAAATCCATGAGGATGGATAAGGTGATAAGATTTTTCCACACCTTCCAGAAATCCTTGGAAGGAATAAAACAAGTTAAAAAAAAAGTTATATTTGGAGATAAATCTCCAATTTCCCCAATAAAGTGGAAATTATTAGGAAGAGGTGGAAAAAGCTGGAAAAGTAGAAAAGACAACTTTTAAAGTACCTATGTGGAAGAAACAGAGGGAAAGCCTAGGCAAAACAAGAAGAAAGCATCTTGAATTTACTAGACACAGTAAATGGAAACAAGATATGGAAATCAAAGCTCAAATAAGTTGCTCCATGATAGACAAAGGGTTGTCTATCCTAGAGATTAGTTCTCTGCTCCGGGGTGAGTTGCGAAGATATAAAACTATGGTTGGGAGGAAACTAGTCAGAACTAATTGGTATGAACACTAAATCAGAAATAAACCATTTCATGTTAAATTTTCATCTGTGATGCTTAGCACCTGATTAGGGAATTGTTAAGATTAAGGTGAATTTTCTTAAGTTAAAATGGTAGATTTCACACTTATGTTTAATTAGAATTGAGTATAATGGATTAAAATAGGCCCATACATTTAACAGATTTTGGGCTACAATAGTAATACTGAAATTAGTATGGTTGTATGGAAAAAGTACGATTAGATCCAACTCCCAGAGTGTCTAAACCTGGTGACAGGTTTAAATCTGGGGTTAGGATTCTAACAGATAATCTCTCTATTCTAGTAAAATAAATAAACTGTTATGATTATTTGAATAGAATCTCAAAAAAGAAAATATCATTAAATATATTTTAAGTTTCAGATCTGAGGTATAACACTCTACACAGTTAAAAGTAGAGGCTTTGATAAAACTACATAAATGCATGCATAAGAATTAGTATGCTGCAAGAAAACTTTAAGTGCTGATAGAAAATAAATGAATTAATTACAGTGTGATTCTAACTTAATTTATTGGTATGAATTTATGCTCTAAACAATTTAGAACTTATTCATGATTCCAAATTTAAGGAATGTATATATGCTCTTCAGAATTTCAGATTAAAGAAATATATATATGCTAGAAGATTAATCTAGAGTAGAACATCAGGAAACTGATCGCTCTATAGCACAACACTATATTTGATCGAAATAGCATATTAAAATCAAAATAGGTAAATCTGAACATACTATATATATGTGGAAAGAGGAAAACATTATTATGTTCTATACTACAGTAAGTAATGATAGCAGAAGAACCTATGATGAACCGTTGGATACATGTAGATATATATATTATGACATGAGGAATACAAAAGGAGTGATACCATTACCAGAAAAATTTATAAGGAATTAAACAGTATTCTATTATCATAATTTCTTGAATAAGACGAGTCTGTGGAAGCATAAATGTAACATTTAATTTAACACTATGAAATATATATATATATATATATATATATATATGTTATGCATATAATTACACCATAATTCTCCTTCTTCAAATAGTAAGGATGGATGCCAGTAAACAATGATAGAAACTGTCACAATAGAAACTGAACTGGGAAAATTTATATAAAAATTTAATACAGTCCAAACTTGGGTTATAAACCTAGAAATGTTTATATGTATATTACAATAAAATATAAAACTCAGTACAGTAATGTAGTAGAGGAATGGTCATTGTAAAACAATATTCTACAGCTTTGGAAAATCGAGAGTGATGATCAGTGCAGAAGAAACATCCAATAATAACGTTACCAACCTATGTAAGCAAGGTATTACAATTGACAAGTTAAACCAGTGGTTGGGTAAACCAATACATCTTAAGACAAGAAGATGAAAGCTTGGACGTACCTGCATAAACAAAAGCAATCGATTAGAAATATTAACATGAATATAAAATTTTAATTGAGAATAGTAATATAGATATGAGTTACACAAGGTAAAACAACCTACCTCAGAAATTTTTTGCCTTCATGAGGACCATGCCTGCAATCACATTGAATAAGATAGAGATGAGAGGGTGTTGAGGTTTGGGATAAATAAAATGCAGAGTCATATTATGTAAGAAAGCCCTAAAAAATGAATTAATACAAAAATATACCTAGGAAGACCTCATGGGAGCATCGTAACCCTTGAACTTGTTGCACGAAACTATAATGATTGATTGGAATATGAAGAAACTGCTGAGCACTTTCAGAGGTGAACATATCCATAGATGGTGATGTATCCCTCACGAAAGTAAAACGTGACAAGGATTAAACCCTGAGGGAAGTGAAGAGGCAACAAAATGCCTCTTACAAACAGTGTAAACATTTCACTGAAGATTCTTTGAGGCAATGAAACCATATTGTAATGTCCCTCTTTAACCAAAACAATTTTTTTTTTGGTTATAATTCTTCGTCATTATTTAAGATCCCTTTTTGTTAAGGTTTCATGGTTTAATCTTAGCCACAATTCATGTACCATTCTCTTTTTATTATTTCCATAGGAAATAGTAGTTTTCATTTATAACTAATTCTTTTATATTATGAAACCTTTAACGTGATATGGTTCAAACTTAACCCACTCTATTACCAATAAGTCAATGCATTTTTTTTTCAACCCACATTGGTTATAATTTAAAATCATATCACTAATAATAAAATCAAACCGTATTAACTTAATTTTCCCTTCTACTACGTCACTTCACTTGGAAGGTATAATGTTTATTTTGAAACTACAACCATAATTATATATAAAATGGGAACTATGACGTGGCATGTCATTTACCAACTTGTTCTAATATTGTTCAAGGGCTTCGACTTTTCTTCAACTATTTGATTTAACAGATAAACAAGTCTATTTTTAACATTTTTAACCTGAATTTGAAAAACCTAATTATCGCATTTCGTTAAAATTCTCAAAGGGGTTTTCGACCCTATTCTTTTCCTATGATTCGTTTCAACAACACTTAGGGTAAATCCATTGATCTGAAGTTTTGTACTATCTAAATTGGTTAGATTTTCAATGATTTCTGAGATCTTTCCATATGGTACTGATACGTATACGTGTTAAACCCATTGTGGTTTTTCGTCTCGTTCCTCCATGCTTATTAAATTATAACAATACTGTCTTACGGAATATGTCCATTACTCAGTTGTATTTTACCCCATGCCAATCTCGAGAAGTAATAAGTACTGTTGGGTTGGTTCGAAATTTATTTGATTGACGAGTCACTTGATTTGTTTCATTCAGCAATTAAATGGTGTAGGTTTCTTAGGGTTTATAGTATACTTGCATTCATACCAGAGTCGTTGGCCTGATGAAGTTAAAATTCCGAGAACCGTCGGTTTTTATGAGTCCAGAATTATACATCATCTTCCAAGTGTGCGGTGATCTCATTCTAGATTTTAGGGTTTCATGGAGGTATATGTATCTCAAAAATTTTATATACATTGTCAATTATCATTTCACTATGGAGACTCTTTCTCTTAGAGCCAAATTCTACACTTGGTATTATCCCATGGCGTCGGACTTTTGTGAAGTCTTCCTAGCATTTTCCACGGCGCCTTGGTCTCCAACACAGTTTCTCGCTAACCGAACTGTCTATATGGAAGGTGAATGCTCTGTAGTTTTTAAATCAACCCTACTTCCTATTTATTCTTCGGGTATATTTATAATTATCTTGAGTTTGATTGTGAAAGGGATTTTAGTTTTTTTTTTTTTTCTATTTGAACTCTGAATAAAATCCCAATTCTAACTTTTACAATTCTCTAATTATATTACTCTATTGTCATTATCTTTTCGTTAAGAGAACAAGCTACGGGCAATGTTGAGTATCACTTCTTTGCCTCTTCGTGGAAGCATGCTACACTATTGTGAGCTCTGTTTGGTAATCCATAACTCTGAACATTAAATCGATTTATTTTTTAAGCTTTTTGTCTTTCTACAATATTTAACAGGAACTTGATTTGATTTCAGTGAGGTTCCTCAACTTGCCATCCCGAAGGTATAGTTTTCTTCGTTTGTATTTCAACTTAAATTTTCCAACTCATTTCTTCATATATATGTTAGTTTCCCTCATATCCTTAACTTATATCTCTCTGATGACTACAAGTATCTTCACGAGTTCGAGGTTTTATGAAGTATACATTCTTTGTTTTTCTTTTCCAATTTTCCCATCATCGGCTCTCATTGACTTTAACATTTATTGTCTTCCTCTCCACAGGTTGGTAACCGAATTTTTGAATATTCTCATAAATTTACCATGACATGTATTTGGAATACCCTGGAACACTTTCTGCGTCCACTGAAATTTTTTTCAATGTAGAGAACTAGGGCTTTGATCTTTTATTAGCAAGGCTGAAATTTTTAAATGATGGACTGTATAATTTGTCTTATCCTCATACGAGACGCAAGCGATATTTTGGCTTGGTGAATTCGCAGAATAGTGACTCGTTATTTTCTAATCAAGTTTATTTGATTTCATACACGTTTGGAATGATGACTATTAACATAAAATTTCAGTTGGTTTACCCATATAAGTTCTGTGTATGTCAACATAGAAAATTCTATGATTGTCAAGCGTTAACAGGTCTAACCAATGACACAGTTTATGCTTAGCAGTTAACAGTATGCCTGTTAAATTAGTTATTTCATTTTTCTTGAGCTCATAATAATGTGGATGATTTTGTCAATTTCAATCGACGATATATATATATTTTTTTTTAGATTTGTAAATGGCAGTTTACAGTGCTAGTAACTGCTTCGATTTATGGTAGCTTTGTTTTGTTTTCCACTGATATTTTTATGGTAGCTTTCGACCATATTATGTCCTAAGTCTGCAATATAAATTTCTAACTCTAATTGTAGGTTGAGGACTTTTTAAATACTATGGTAACTGATGATAGCTAGAATTTTTTTTCTTTTATCCACAGATTATTTCAAGCTCCAATTGTTATATACATACATATAAAAGGGACATTGATAATCTTTAAATATGTCCTAAAATTTAAAATTATATCCCATTCTTACAAATATTCAATACTATTAATTCTATACCTTTTTCTGGTTTAAACCATTTATATAAATATAAATTTTAAGAACAAAAATTCTTATTTCTTTCGATGCTATGCACGGGATAGCTACAAATATATTTTATTTTACTCAGTGTATATGTAATATCTGAAATTTAATTTATAGTAACGATTCTGTATGATGTATCTATTTTGCCTAATATATATAACATACACTTTGAGTTAATTTATAATTTATAACTTTCTCTTGTTCAAGTACACCTCATTTAAACTAGGTAGAGTTAATTAAAAAGTTAACAGTATTTTCAAGTGTATGCTGCCCAGAGTATAGAGGATTTTCCTATTAGCCATTCAGATAATATTTATGTAAACTGCATTCTTCATTTATTTCTAACATTACCATCCCATTTCATTGTAACTTTCCATTTAAATTATAAGTATCTAACATAGACTAAATCTACTATAGTTATATCAATGACATCTATCTTTCTACTAAGAAGTTCAATCGTTAATGAAATCCTAGTATTGTGTTCTATTTATGTTAGAATTTGAATTGTTCAATAATTATATCATTGATGTACAGTATAATTTACTTACCTTGTATAGTTATAATGCATTCACAAAGTTCTAGAATATGAGTTCTGATTTATGAAATATTGCTTCTACCTTAATATTTGAAATCATATTTTCTTTGCATGATTATATAGAGTTTAGTAAATTAGATCCATTAAATTCAAATCTTACCTGGAATATTAGAATTTCTATGTATATTTCTGTTCATGTAATTTTACATTCTAGAAGTAAATTTAGTTTAATATTCAATCTAAATTATGGGAATACTATATATCTCCAGATTTAGACCATATTCTAGTTTAGAGACTTTGGTTGATAATTTCCCATAAATTCTATTCCTACAACTATACAGATTTTAGATATTTACTTCTCCTAATGAAATATGTTATATGTAAGGAATAATAAATTTTCAGTAAAATTAATTCTGACTTGCAGTTATAACTTTTTTTAACATTTCATAACATCATCTATAGTAAAAAATTATAAGACTAGTGTGCATACCACTTTTTACTATGACCAATCCTCCCAACCATAGAATTCATCTTCTCCATAATTCACCCCCGAGATGAGATCCTCTCTCAGAATAGACCAACCCCCAATCTGTTCTAGAGCACCTTACTTAAGCTATGTTTTTCCCAAAGCCTATTTCTAATTCTGCGTCTAGAATTTCGGGATGCTTTTATTCCTGTTTGCCTAGGCTTCCCTTAATGAGGGACTTTAAAGCTACTTTCTGCTTTTCCAACCTTTTACCTCTTCCCAACTACTTTCCTCAACATTTGGGAATTTAGATTTTTCCTCTTAAATCTAAATTACAAATAATTCCTTTCAATTATTTTTGAAAGGTTTTGGTAAATTCTTAGCCTTATCCATAACCTCATGGATTAGGCTTATGATATCCAATCTCATTTGGTGATAATGCACACATTAATACTCCATTTATTTTCATTAATAATTATTTAAATAAAATCCACACAACAATTATCCATTGGGGTCCACTTCCCTTTGGATTTTTGTTCAAATGTCTAACATAAAAAGAATAGAAACTAGGGGTGTTACACATTCCCCCTCTGAAAATAAGCACCGTCCTTGGTGTTATAGAATATCTACTCTAGTTCATTTTGAAGATATATATGGATATTTTTCCATCATCTCAGCTTCTCTTTCCCATGTAGCCTCTTCAACAGTAAATGTTTTCCACTGCACTTTTACTCTGGTTACTGTTTTATTTCTCAATTCAATTTCTTCCCACTCCAATATTTGAAGTGACTCTGGAAGGAACTCCCCTTCTGGTTCCACTTGTATCACATTCCAATCAACAATATGAGAAGCATAATGTACATATATTTTTAATAAAGAAACATGAAACAAATCATGAACTCTAACATGGGGGGCTAAGGCTAGTTTATAAGCCATTGGTCCCACCCTTTCTAGGACCTCAAAAGGCCCATAGTATCTAGGAGCCAATTTTGCACAGCTCCCTACATAAAGAGTGCTCTTTTTGGGTTTTATCTGTAGATACACATGGTACCCCACTTTTTACTCTCGGTGCACTCTCTTCTTTTCGACATAACTTTTATGTCGATCTTGGGCTGTCTTGATGTTTCTCTATATTTTTTTGACAATCTTTTCCATTTCTTGTAGGGCATCTAGCCCAAGTACTAGCTTATATTCAGGCTGGCTCCAACTTAAAGGAGTATGACACTTTCTTCCATAAAGTGCCTCAAATGGACTCATTTTTATGGAAGATTGGTAGCTATTGTTATAGGAAAATTTGACTAAATGTAAGTAGTCTTTCCATTTAGATGGTTTATCCATAACATAAATTCTGAGCATATCATCCAAAGTTTGATTTGTTCTCTTAGTTTGACTATCTGTCTGAGGGTGATAAGAAGTGCTAAAATTTAACTTAGTGACCATGCCCCCAAACAGACCCTTCCATAAGGTTGCTTTAAAATTAGCATCTCTAACTAAAATAATCATCTTTGGAACCCCTTGTAACCTTATAATTTCTTTTAGGAACACATTTGCCACTTGGGCTGTCCCAAAAGTAGATTTTACAGGTATAAAATGTGCAGCCTTTGTTAAGGTATCTACCAGTACCATCACTGAGTCATGATAGTACTTTGTTCTGGGTAATCCGGTTATAAATTCCATAGAAACAGTGTCCCATTTCCATTCAGCAATTGGCAATGGATTTAGAAGGCCAGCTGGATGCTGATGTTTAGCTTTGACTAGTTGGCATTCCATGCATCTAGCTAATTAACTGGCCACGTCCTTTTTCATTCCTGGCCAAAATAATTTCTTTTTCAAGGCTGTAAGCATTTTCTAATATCTAGGATGTCCTGAATATGGATGTTTATGATATTCATCTAAGATTTATTTTTTCAAAGAGTCTAAATTGGGGATATACAATCTGTTTCTATAACAAATCAGCCCTTTCTGATTTTGGGTGTATCCAGCCATTTCCTTTTTCGTCATTTTCACTTTTAGGTTCTCATATTTGGGATCTTGATCTGCTACCCTTTTTACTAGTCCTTCTAAGTCAAAACTGGCACTACTCCCAATGTGACTTATGTTTTGGCAAGAATTTCTGCTTAGGGCATTAGTAATTTTGTTTTCTTTCCCTTTTATATGTTTTATGTCCATATCAAATTCACTCAAAGAAGACAACCATATGGATTTTCAAGCATTCAAATCTTTTTAATAGAATAAATACTTGAGACTGATATGATTTGTCATCAGTGTAAATTTTTTTCTGCGAAGATAGTGTCGCCACATCTTCAAGGCATGAATTACAACAGACAATTCAAGATCATATACACTGTAATTCTACTCATGTTTCTTAAGTTTTCTAGATTCATATGCAATGAAAGAATTCTCTTGCAATAGAGCTCCTCCCAACCCCTCTCTACATGCATCTGTACACATGACAAACTCTTTATCAGGATCTGCAATCTTCAGTATAGGTGATGTAGAAAGTTTTAATTTTAGTTGTTCAAAGCTATTTTGGCATTTTTCAGTCCATTCAAATTTGGTGCCTTTCCTCTGTAGTGAAGTTATGTGATATGCTATTGCAGAAAATCTTTCTACAAATCATCGATAATATGCCGCAATCCCCATAAATGATCTCACCGCTGAAACATCGGTCGACACTGGCCACTCTCTAATAGCCTTTATTTTCTCAGGGTCAATAGCCAATCCTTGTTCAAAAATGATATGCCCCAAATATTGAATTTTATCCTTATAAAATTCACATTTTCTAAACTTGGCATACAACTGATTTTCCTTAAGAGTCTGCAACACAATTCAAAGGTGTTCTTTATGTTATACCTCAGTTTTTGAATAGATTAGAATATCATCTATAAATACTAGTACGAATTTGTCTAAGTATTTATTTAGAACATTATTTGTTAAACACATAAAGGTGGTAGGAGCATTGTTCAAACCAAAATGTAGGACTACAAATTCGTAGTGACCATACCTGGTTTGAAAAGCTATTTTTCTGATATCTTCCTCCTTAATTCTGTGTTGGTGATAACCAGCCCTTAAATCAATCTTAGAGAATACTGAAGCTCCTCTCACCTAATCAAAAAGGTCATCTATTTTGGGCAATAGATATCTGTTTTTGATTTTCAACTTATTCAATTGACGATAATCAATGGACATTCTGAAGGTTCCATCCTTCTTTTTCACGAATAGAACCAATGCTCCCCAAGGAGATACACTCGGTCTGATGTAACCTTTATCCAGCAATTCTTGTAATTGAATTTTTAACTCCATGAGTTCTAGGGGGCTAATCCGGTAAGGGGCTCTATAAACTGGTGTTGCTCCGGGCACCAAATCAATGGAAAAATCAATCTCTCTCTTGGGGGGAAGATGAGGAATCTCATCTGGGAAAACTTCCTTGAATTCTCTTATCACTGGTAAAGTGTCTAACAGGTTTTCTTCGGGTTGCTGTCCTAATTCTTCAACATGTATAGCATATACTTGATATCCCCTCCTAGCTGTTATTTTTAGCTGAAGGGCTGAGATCTGCCTCACAAAAATAGGTTTTGGTTTCCCTTTTAGTATGAATGGTTTTCCTTCATCATCTATGCAATGCAAAGTTTTATCCCAACAATTTAGCATGGTATTTTTATTTTCTAACCAGTCCGTTCCTATCAGTAAATCATAGGAACCTAATGGAAAAATGTTTAAATCTACCTCTGCCTAATATTCATTCAATTTAATAGTTTTTTTAGGTAGCTTGTGAGTTACCTTGCGTTTAGTTCTCGTAGCTAACTGTACCAATCAAGGCAGTTGAAACTTATCTGTTCTGAGGTTACATTTTTCTACAACTTGTGGACTAATATAAATCAGAGAAGCACCTGGATCAATTAAGATAGTAACGGATTGATCAGAAATTTTACCTTCCATCTCGACCATAGTAGACTGATGTTCTGCTTCTTAGTTCTCCAACGATGCACTGATAGTGGGGATATTCCTTGCTATGTCATTCACTGTGGTAGCTTCTCTATCTCTCAGAACCATCTGAATATTTTGGTGTGGACAATCCCTCAACAAATGAGGTTCTCCGCAACCCCAGCACTTCAAAGGCTCCCGCATTTTAACAGTTCCTTCTTTCTTATTATCCCCATTTATTTTCTTTGAACCAACTTGGGATTGACCAATTTGACTTTCCTTTCGTTTGTTAAATTTCTTTTGCTAATGATTCCTATCAAAATTATTCAAATAAGCTGGTTTCTATTTCTTTCCTTTGAATTCACCCTTATTTGTCCAGCTCTTGACTTGTTCACTCTTTCCTTTAAACTGTTGGAAGCATAATCCGGCTTTCCTCACCACTTCGTCCATGGTTTTTGGATTATCAAACTCTATTTTCTCTTTATACATAGTAGGCAAACAATTCAAAAACCTTTGCACCTTTGCTTTCTCTTCACGAATATAAGGAACATATCTTAACAAATTTGTGAACTTGGTGACAAACTCATCTATGGTGAGTTGTCCCAACCTGAGTTCGTGAAACTCCTTTTCTTTGTCATCATAATAATTTCATTCAAATACTGGTTTTTAAACTTGACTTGGAAATCTTCCCAAGTCACAGTTTTTTCATCAATGGAATGAACCATTTTTGTCTCCTCCCACCACAAGGTAGCCTTACCTTGCAGCTGGTAGATAGTTAATCTGGCCTTCAGATTGCTTTCATATTAGTAGACTTGAAAATACTTAATTATATTCAATAGCCATGCCTCAGCCTATTCCTCCTTCTCTCCATCATAGGAGGGAGGTTTGATTTTTCGGAATTCACCCTGTAATTCCTTCTTCTGTTTAGACTGATGTCTAGTAGTGTCATCTTCCTTAGAATCATCTGAGAACTTTCCTTTCCTCCTTCTTCAGGAACTTTCACCTTCCTGACTATTCTGCAAAGTCAGTTCTCTTATCAGTTTTTTCTGCTCTTCAATGGCTAAAGATAGCCTCTCATTTTGGCTTCTTAGCTTGGCCATATCACGCTGCAACCTATGCAACATAGCCATTAAAGGAGCATTGGGATCTGGTGTATTATCTCTACCATCCAGATCGACATAGAGTTCATCTTATTTAGCCATTTATTTTTTAGTTTTAGTACCTTTTTTCACTAAAACAAAATAACATTAGTAACATTTTTTTTTCCAAAAAAAATAATAATAATAATTTCATAACAGTGAGCACAGAAAAACAACCTAGTTTCCAACTTGGACTCTGATACCATTTGTAATGTCCCTCTTTAACCAATTTTTTTTTTTGGTTATAATTCTTCGTCATTATTTAAGATCCTTTTTTTTTAAGGTTTCATGGTTTAATCTCAGCCACAATTCACGTACCATTCTCTTTTTATTATTTTCATAGGAAATAGTAGTTTTCATTTATAACTAATTCTCTTATATTATGAAACCTTTAACGTGATATGGTTCAAACATAACCCACTCTATTACAAATAAGTCAATACATTTTTATTTCAACCCACATTGGTTATAATTTAAAATCATATCCCTAATAATAAAATCAAACCATATTAACTTAATTCGCCCTTCTACTACGTCACTTCACTTGGAAGGTATAGTGTTTATTTTGAAACTGCAACCATAATTATATACAAAATGGGAACTATGACGTGGCATGTCATTTGCCAACTTGTTCTCATATCGTTCAAGGGCTTCAATTTTTCTTCAACTATTTGATTTAAAAGATAAACAAGTTTATTTTTAACATTTATAACCCCAATTTCAAAACCTTAATTATCTCATTTCGTTAAAAGTATCAAAGCGGTTTTCGACCCTTTTCTTTTCCTATGATTCTTTTCAACAACACTTAGGGTAAATCCATTGATCTGAAGTTTTGTACTATCTGTATTGGTTATTTTTTCAACGATTTCCGAGATCTTTCGATATGGTACTGACACGTATATGTGTTAAGCCCATTGGGGTTTTTCGTCTTGTTTCTCCACGCTTATTAAATTATAACAATACTATCCTACGGCATATGTCTATTACTCAGCTGTATTTTACCCCATGTTAATCTAGAGAAGTAATAAGTATTGTTGCGTTGGCTCGAAATTTATTTGATTGATGGGTCACTTGATTTATTTCAGTCACCGATTAAATGGTGTAGGTTTCTTAGGGTTTATAGTACGCTTGCATTCATACTAGAGTATATGGCCTAACGAAGTTAAAATTCTAAGAACCGTCGATTTTTATGAGTCCAGAATTATGCATCGTCTACCAATTGTGCGGTGATCTCGTTTTGGAGTTTAGGGTTTCATGGAGGTATATGTATCTCAAAAATTTTACAGGCATTGTCAATTATCATTTCACTATCGAGACTCTTTCTCCCAGAGCCAAACGCTACACTTGGTATTATCCCATGGCATAAGACTTTTGTGAAGTCTTAACAGTGTTTTCCATGGTGCCTTGGTCTCCAACACAGTTTCCCGCTAACCGAACTATCTAGACGGAAGGTGAATGCTCTATAGTTTTTAAATCAACCCTAATTCCTATTTATTCTTCGGGTATATTTATAATTATATTTGGTTTGATTTTGAAAGGGATTTTTGTTTTGTTTTTCTTCTATTCAAACTGCGAATAAAATCCCAATTCTGACTTTTATATTTCTCTAATTATATTACTCTATTGTCATTCTATTTTCGTTAAGAGAACGAGCTACAGGCCGCGTTGAGTATCACTTCTTTGCCTCTTCGTGGAAGCATGTTACACTATTGTGAGATTTTTTTGGTAATCCATAACTCTGAACATTAAATCAATTTTTTTTCAATATTTTTGTCTTTCTACGATATTTAACAGGAACTTCTTGATTTGATTTCACTGATGTTCCTTAACTCACCCCCCCGAAGGTATAGTTTTCTTCATTTCTAATTCAAATTAAATTTTCCAACTCATTTCTTCATATATATGTCAACTTCCCTCACATCCTTAACTTATAGCTCTCTGATGACTACACGTATCTTCACGAGTTCGAGGTTTTATGAAGTAAATGTTCTTCATTTTTCTTTTCCAGTTTGCCCATCATCGGCTCTCGTTGACTTATAACATTTACTATATTCCTCTCCACAGGTTGCTAACCGAATTTTTGAATATTATCATAAATTTACCATGAAATGTATTTGGAATAGCCTGGAATGCTTTCTGCCTCCACTGAAATTTGTTTTCAATGTAGAAAAATAGGGTTTTGAACTTTTATTAGCAAGGCCAAAATTTTTAAATGATGGACTGTATAATTTGTTTTCTCCTCGTACAGGACGCAAGTGATATTTTGGTTTGGTGAATTCCCGGAATAGTGACTCGCTATTTTATAATCCTGTTTATTTGATTTCATACACGTTTGGAATGATGACTATTAACATAAAATTTCAATTTGTTTACCCATATAAGTTCCATGTATGTCAACACAAAAAATTCTACAATTATCAGGCATTAATAGGTCTAACCAATGACATAGTATATGCTTATCAGTTAAAAATATGCCTGTTAAATTAGTTATTTCATTTTTCTTGAGTTCATAATACTGTGGACGATTTTTTCAATTTCAATCGACGATATAATATTTTATTTTATTTTCGGATTCAAAAATGCGAGTTTACAATGCTAGTAACTGCTTCGATTTATGTTAGCTTCGTTTTGTTTTCCACTAATATTTTTATGGTATCTTTCGACCATATTATGTCCTAAGTCTGCAATATAAATTTCTAACTCTAATTGGAGGTTGAGGACTTTTTAAATACTATGGTAACTGATGATGGGTAGAAATTTTTTTCTTTTATCCACAAATTATTTCAGGTTCCAATTGTTATATACATACATATAAAAGGGACATTGATAATGTTTCAATATGTCCTGAAATGTAAAATTATATCGCATTCTTACAAATGTTCAATACTATACCTTTTTCTGGCTTAAACCATTTATATAAATATAAATTTTAAGAACATAAATTATTATTTCTTTCGATGCTATGCACAGGATAGCTACAGATATATTTTATTTTACTCAGTGTATATGTAATATCTGAAATTTAATTTATAGTAAGGCTTCTTTATGATGTATCTATTTTTCCTAATATATATAACATACAGTTTGAATTAATTTATAATTTATAGCTTTCTCTTGTTCAATTATACCTCATTTAAACTAGGTAGAGTTAATTAAAAACTTCAACATTATTTTCAAGTGTATGTTGCACAGAGTATAGACGATTTTCCTATTAGCCATTCCGATAATATTTATGTAAACTGGAATCTTCCTTTATTTCTGACAGTGCCATCTATGGTTCAGTATAGTATTTTCATACTACCCATTTCATTGTAAATTTCCATTTAATTGATAAGTATCTAACATAGACTAAATCCACTATAGTTATATCAATGACATCTATCTTTCTACTAAGAATTTCAATCATTAATGAAATCCTAGTATTTTGTTCTATTTATGTTAGAATTTGAATTGTTCAATAATCATATCATTGTTGTACAATATACTTTACTTACCTTGTATAGTTATAATGTGTTCACAGAGTTCTAGAATATGAGTTCTAATTTACGAAATATTGCTTGTCCCTTAATATTTGAACTCATATTTCTGTGCATGATTATACAGAGTTTAGTAAATTAGATCCATTAAATTCAAATCTTACCTGAAATATTATAATTTCTATGTATATTTCTGTTCATGTAATTGTACATTATAGAATTAAATTTAGTTTAATATTCAATCTAAATTATGGGAATACTTTATATCTCCAAATTTGGACCATCTTTTGGTTTAGAGACTCTGGTTGATAATTTCCTATAAATTCTATTCCTACAAATATACAGATTTTAGAGATTTACTTCTCCTAATGAAAATTTTTAAATGTAAGGAATAATGATTTTTTAGTAAAATTAATTTCGACTTGCAACTATAACTTTTTTTAACATTTCATAACATCATCTATAGTAAAAAATTATAATACTAGTGTGCATACCACTTTTTCCTATGACCAGTCCTCCCAACCATAGAATTATTCTTCTCCAGAATTCACCCCCGAGCTGAGATCCTCTCTCAGAACAGACCAACCCCCAATCTGTTCTAGAGCAGCTTACTTAAGCTATGTCTTTACCAAATACTGTTTCTAATTCCGTGTCCAGAATTTAGAATGCTTTTATTCCTATTTTCCTAGGCTTCCCTTAATGAGGGACTTTAAAGTTTTTTTCTTCTTCTCCAGCTTTCTACCTCTTCCCAACTACTTTCCTCAGCATTGGGGAATTTAGATCTTTCCTTTTAAATCTAAATTAGAAAAAATTCCTTTCAACGCTTTTTGAATGGTTTTGGGAAATTCTTAGCCTTATCCATATCCTCATGGATTAGGCTTATGATCTCCAATCTCATCTAGTCATAGTGCACACATTAATACTCCATTTATTTTCATTAATAATTATTTAAATAAAATACACACAACAATTATCCATTGGTGTCCACTCTCCTTTGGATTTTTGTTCAAATGTCTAACTTAAAAAGCATATAAACTAGGGGTGTTACACATATGAAATGAAAAACAAAGAAGCATTCAAAACAGAGACCGAGGTAAAAATCCATTCTATTTCCATAAATACAGTGTGAAGAAATCATACTGTTTCAGATTAGGAAGAGACATAACATATTCAAGACACAGTAAATTACAATGTGATGGAAGTATGAAAGGAACGCTGGAAGGCTGAACTCTTTCACAAGAGGAGCACATTTCCCTTTCTCATGAACGGAATAAAAAAAAAAGATAATCTAAGTTCCATTCTTGAATTTCCATGAGCATAAAAAGAAGAAGTATAATTGTAAACTCCAATAACAGAACCTAAGTAATCCATCGAAAATGCATATGCTCACTTTCACATTAATCCACACAATTATAGAAATGGAAGAGAGTGACGAAACTAGTAGATAATAAAACAAGGGTTCCAGAGATGGAATTTGATATAGTAGTAACAAAAATGAATTACCTGGGAATGAAATCATGCTAAGGCACAATAGAGTGTAACTATGTGGGATTCCTCTCGTTTTCCTTTCAAAAAGTAAGGATGGAGATGTAGTAAGCCATACCCAATGATAACCAAAACTGAAAGATCAAAATTCCGCTTAAAAAACCGAATCATCAAAATAAATACACGATGGAAAAAATCTAAGTGTGGAAGAAATCTACACTATCCACGTGTCATTGGATATGAGGATGAACATTGGTTTCGATGAGATGGAGATCATAATTTGAATGGATTTCACGGCAACAACTATAGGAAATCGCAAAGTATAGACCTAAATCCTCAATTTTAATAAGTGTGGTACTACATCACATGCATCACACCGTAAATATTTATAAATATGGTAGTACATCTCTCTTGCAATTATCGAGAAGGAAACACTAAATAACCTCGTACACTGGGAAGATAAGAATTTAACATTGTAGGATAAGTTAGCAATTAAAATCTCAAACCCCGATAACAATTACATGGTGTGTCGTTATGTTGAAAAAAAAATATCAAGCCATACGTAAGGTTTTTATTACTCATCGGGAATAGCATTGACTTACTGAGTATATTAATGAGATACTCCTTCGTTAGGCTAAATTCAAATAATCCCTAATAGGATCAGTTTCGAACCAATGAGACTAAACTGAATGTAACGTAATAAGTCGGGAGAAGGTTAAATTATGTGGGAGAAGTAATATATACTGTATAATATATATATATATATATATATATATATATATATATATATATTATACAGTATATATTACTTCTCCCACATATATATATATGGTGATTAAAAAATCTATTAAGTAGACCGCTTTAATATATGAATTCGATGCAATTGATAAAATAATGAGAAAAGATGTAGGTGTAATATCCCTCGCATAAGCCACCATAAAAACTCTCATAAAATGAGGGTTATTAAATAATTAAATATTATTAATTATTATATTGATATTAAATGAAGAATATTCTTGTAATTGTTGATTATAAGAATATTGGAAGAATTATTTCTTAATTATTATATTTATAATAATTTATATTCTTCCATGGAAATAAATTATATTTCCAAGTTGGTATATTTTATGAGTTTTAGAAATAATGAGTAATAGATTTGGAAAAAGTATGGATAAGTGATATTTTTCTCATAAGGAAAAATAAAATCTACCTTTAAAAATAAAAGCATGAGGGATTTATGGAATGATTTTCTGATTTAGGAAAAATCAGATTTATGGAGGCTTTATGGATTGCTTTTGTGATTTAGAAAAGTTGGAATGCTTTTATGATTTAGAAAATATGGAATTATTTTATGATTTAGAAAAAGCTGGAATACTTTTAGGATTTAGAAAAGCTTGAATGCTTTTATGAATTAGAAAAGATGGAATTCTTTTATGATTTAGAAAAAAATTGGAATACTTTTATGATTTATAAATCCTATTCCATTTTAATTAATTCTATTTTTAATATAATCCCATGAGAGAAATAGAAGAGGGAAATGGGAGAATACATGGAGAATGGAGCCAAGGAAGAGGAAGAGAGTATTTCAAGCATGCATCAAGAGATGAGTAACCATATCCTTTGAACATATCTTTGTTTTCATATGGACCATGATTATATAATGATTGAATTTATTTGCAATAAAAATTTCAGTGTATTAAAAGCTAGATCTACACTTATTTATGCATTATTTTGATAAAACCTCAGGGGGATCTTGTTTAGAAGGCTGAGTAGTTCCAGATCTGGTATGGATCTGATGTTTCAGCCATATATCAGTTGTAGATCTGAATATTAACCTACATCAACTGAAGCTCCTCATATAAAATGTTGTCAAGTCTTTCTGCAACTTTTCCAATTGTTTCTGCTATTATTTTTGAAGGATTCTTGCTCTTGCTTCAAGTAAATCCAATAATTCTACAAAGGAACTTGATTATAGATATAATTTCTTGATGCCATACTATAACATGAGTCTAATGTCTGATTTCTAGTGTCTTCCAGTAGAAACTGCGCAATTTCTAAAGGACGGTTTCTCTATTTACCAACTCTCTCCTTTAGCTGATTTTCAGCTAGTGTTGATTGTGGGAGATCTGTTAAAACCTCTAAACTCATTTATTTTTGCCGAAACTTTTCTTGAGGTCTGACACAGCCTAAAATAAGGGAACCCAACCCTGTTCTACATTATTTTCACACTGGCTTGCTTATACAATGTCCTCCTTGAGCCTATTGCAGATTTTCCTTAGAGTGGAATTTAGCGCTTCTTCCTTGGTTGGTTTCTACTTCTCTTTTGGATCCATTGTTTAGATCTATGGATCTAAGGTTCCTAAGAGAAGAAAACTCTAATATGAGTGTGTCATTCCCACACTTGCTGTGTTCCACCATTCTTCTATAGACAGAGTCTGGAATGGGCCAGGAAGCCTCTGGATTTCACCCTTCCTTGTGAAGGTGATGCATCTAGTAAATGCCCTGCCAGTCTATCTCTGGTTTATATCTATTGGTGTAATTCCATATTGCTGTGATTCCATAGTGGAATATCTTAAGATATTCCCTACTGAGCCTATATTTTCCCATTTGGAACATGGCATAATTGTATGCAAGGAAATCATTATTGTGTTAAAACTCTTCAAAATGAATAGAAGATAAAAATATATCCTTGTATGCATTATTGGATTAGATTCTTAGAGAGGAAAAAGAGTAATCACATGCTTTATTATGTAATATTATTTAGAGAAACATATATGCTTGCATGCATGGGAAAAATATATTTTTGAGTATTAGATTTCTAGAGAAAAGGAAGATGCAATCACATAATATTTATTGTGTTAGCCTTCTTTTGGCAAAAATAATATGTATTTGTCCAACCTAAAGGGATTAGTTATGGTATTAGCTTTATCTTGGGAGAATATTATGCATAGTTATTGGTTATATCTTTTGGATGAGAGGGAAATGTCACTTTGCATGCATGAAATGATAAGTGGTATGTGTTTGACCCTTGGAAAAGAAATGTGTTTATTTTTCCATGAAATATTTATTCGGTTTCTTTTGGAAAGAAATATATGTTTTACATGCAGGAAGAACAAGATATGTTATTGCATGCACAAAACTATAACTTGTATGTTAACTTTGTTTGAAATAGTGTTGGCATTGTTATACATAGTAACCATTATGAATAGATCTTGGGTGGAAAATATGTTTTTGGAAAAGAACATGTATTCACATGCATAAGTATAACATCTATTGCATTAATCCATATTGAAAAGAAAACATACGAGTAGGCAAAAAGAGAAATTGCTTGTTGGGATAGTTATCTTGAAAATATTGTTATGAATTTGCATGCACAGTATTATTATATAGTATGTTAGCTTTCTTTTGGAAATAATAGGAAAGTGCATGCAAGATTTTATTAGTGTTTGGTGGAAAGAGGATGCTTGATATTGATTTATTTGTTACTAATGCATGTGAAATGATGTTAAATAAGGAAACTAATGTCAATGTGGTAATGTTTTATAAATGCATACAAATATTTATTGAAGTGTCAAAAATAGAGATTGATTATTGGTTTATTAATATTTTATCTAATCATGATATCAAGTGTGCTAACGACAGAAATGGCAGGAAAGAAGGATGACTTGAGAAAAGGAAATTTCAAGTTTAACATTGTGGAAGATAAAGAGTTGTTATTCCATGCAGGTTTAGTAGTTCCAATTGCACAATGATCCCCTGAAGGAAACAGTCTGAATACAAAGACAGAGATTGATGATTCGTGGGTAAATGGTATCATGATGATTGTAATAGCTTATAGCTAGTTATTTTTCATTTAAGATTATTTTTATATGTAAATTTTATGACAATGGTCAAGGGATGGACTCCCTTATAACCATTGACCCTCACGAGCGTTTAATAATAAAATTAAACGTTTGCTGGTTTTCACCCTACGGGGTTTCCAGGGTATATCGGTGTCTATTTATGTGATTGTTAATTGTGTCGTTTTGATGATGTTAATTTCTTTCATGATATGACGTTGATATTATCAATTAGGTGATCTACTAATTGAATTAAAATGATCATGGGATCGATGCATAGTTATAGCAGGAAATTTAAGTTAATATGCTACAACAAGAACAATTAATGGCTGTGTAACTCACTATGATTTTGCTAAATATTTCTCTAAGTGATGATAATGGGTATTTAAATGGTTAATGCAGAAATATATAAAGAAATTTATAAGGTTACACATTCGTAAATGTTGAAAAAAAGTCCTAACTCCATGCATTTTTCCTGCGAGGTTATCGGGGTAGGTTACAAATGGTATCAGAGCAAAAGGTTGCAACACTGGCGCCTTTTGGGAATCGTTATGAAAAAAGGAAGTAGAGGTATGATGCTAGTGGGCATCATCTCAAGTATGATTATAATTAAACTTGTAGTGTACTACAATTAACATGAGATGCATGTTGCATGATTAATGACTGCATGAAAGAGTAGACATTTATAATGTTTCTTTAAAAGTTGTGCTCATGAAATTTTAATATGGATGTGGATAAAAGACAATAAAACTTCTATTGTACATATGAACCATCTTGAGCACTCACTGTTTATATTTTAGATTAATTACCAACCTTTGCATGCATAATGTGAGAAAAATTATTATGGTGCATAAGAAAAAAAAATGGAAAAACATTGCTAAAGTTATCATGCACTACCTATAAATAATGAATACATGTATGGTTGGTGTGATAACTAAATAATATAGAAGTTGGGTTTGACCCTGAAGAGGACAATGGAATGTTGAAAACAAAATATATATATACTTGAACGAAACTCTTTAGTTGTTAAAAATAAGCAACGAGTGAAATAGAACTCACATAGTGAACTTAAATTCAATGAAAAAATCATAGTGGCATAATTGTGGGTTCTCTTTCTTCATTTAGAGTTGTAGAGGAAAGTTTTCATTCAATGTGTTCGACAAAAAGTGGTAATTAAGATCCACGGTTTTGTATTTTAAATAATTTCATCCGTGGAAGTTTTGGATTTGATTAATCTTTAATATCAAGGGGTTTTCATACCTTGAGATCATGTAACCCCCATGGTGATTCCAAGAAAAAGTTATGTTTAGAAATGGATCCATAATTTGGTCAAATTTTCTGATTAGACGCTGTTGTAGGGATTGTTGGTTCTCTTATTAGCAGAAATTTTACCATTGATGATATTAATATGATTCATGATGTTCTAGAAATTCTAGTTTTACTATCTCTATGAGAGTATAAACATATTTATGGAAATTTAATTCATCTTTGCTAACTAGTCCCTCAATGGTAGTAGATTGTATGCTTGCCAACTATTTGGAAGAATTCCTTATCCACCATAGATTGCATGCTTGCAAATTGTTGTTAAAATTCTTCGATGGATGTAGATTGCATGCTTGAAAATTGTTTGATGGAATGTCGAATTGGTTGTAGATTGCATGCTTGCATACTATTTGAAAAAAAAGTCTACAGTGATTGTAGATTTCATGATTGCAAAT
Source organism: Pinus albicaulis (assembly GCA_034641835.2). Lineage (NCBI taxonomy): Eukaryota > Viridiplantae > Streptophyta > Pinopsida > Pinales > Pinaceae > Pinus > Pinus albicaulis. Next base: position 359,229,210 of record CM076582.1, read on the forward strand.
TATTTTCACAAAATTCCTCAATGGTTGTCGCTTATATGGTTGCAAGCTAATGGTAAGCGAAAAAAAAAAAAATCTCACATTTTGTGTCCTAGTGTTCAATGGGACTGTTAGTTCTCTACAATATTGATGGTTACTAAGGTGAGACCTTAAATAAAGTATCATGCTATGATATGCAACATATGTTAATGTCTTTTTTCTAAGCTACATTATTATTATTATTATGTGGAAATTTTGAATGTATACCACCTATATTCCATGCGATAAATTGTTGTCAATATGATTTGACAAATGTTGTACCCCATGTTGTAGGTTAAGTATAGATGCATGGTGTACATAAATGTTCCTTTGCCTTAATGATAATATGCAATGGAAAATTATGTAAATTACAGTGGATTTGTAGACATTGACTATTTTTAGACATTGAATTTTTATTGGATTCAATGGCTATGGAAGCTATGATGGGATTGATGTAATGAGGTAATATTTTATTTTATTGTTGAGTTAATGAATACTTTAGTTGGGGTATTCGGGAAATAACTCTAGAGTTTTTGTAACACCCCCAAGTTCTATGCTTTTCAAATTAGACATTTGAACATAAATCCAAAGGGGAGTGGACCCCAATGGATAATTATTGTGTGGATGTGGTTAATTATTTATTTATGAAAAATAAATAAAATATTGTGTATGCACTATGACCAAATGAGAAATTGATATCACATGCCTAATCCATGAGGTTATGGAAAAGGTAAAGACTTTCCCCAAAATCTTTCAAAAATCCTTGAAAGAAGTTATTTCTAATTTAGATTTTTGAGGAAAAATCTAAATTCCCCAATGATGAGGAAAGCAGTTGGGAAGAGGTAAAAAACTGGAAAAGCTGGAAAAGCAGAAAGCGGCTTTAAAGTCCCTAAATAAGGGAAGCCTAGGCAAACAGGAATAAAAGCATCCTGAAATTCTGGACGCAGAATTGGAAACAGGCTTTGGGGAGAGCATAGCTTAAATAAGCTACTCCGGAACAGATTGAGGTTAGTCTGTTCTTGGAGGATCTCAGCTCGGGGGTGAGTTCTGGAGATAGACGAACTCTAAGGTTGGGAGGACTGGTCATAGTATCGGTATGCATACATAAATTTGGAGATTTATCTATGAATTTTTATATAAGGTTAGATGAAATTTTGTCTATGTTATGTTAAAAATTTTCAAATTATCTAAATATGTTGGATGTTACAATAGACTGTAAATTTCATGTCTCAAAGTTGTTGCATGTGCTATATTTTTGCATGCATGATATATTAAATTATCTTAGCAACAATTTCGATGAAATAGGTTGTGTTTTTATGAGCAAATGAACATGTCATAAATGACTGATCTATATGCATGCATAGAGGAAATTAATTGAAATATATAGGCGACTGAAATAACTCATGTTAGATAAAATAATGATTTATTGAACTTTAAATTCCTGACATATTAGAGGAACATGGTTGGAGATTAATGACATGAGTTTGAATTTGAATGAAATTACTGTGGGAGAGAAAGAAGGTAATTTGAAAAGGAAATGGTTGGAGATAAATACCATGAGTTTGAATTGGATTGAAATTATTGTGGGAGAGAAAGACAATAATTTGCAAAAACACTAGTGGGAGAGAAAGACTAGTGTAACTCCTAAATAAAATGCAATGTGCACTTGCTAGAGTTTTCTTATCATTTTGATGATTAAAGGGCTAAGTGCTCCCTGAGTTTTTATGAAAGTATTAGGATTTAGGTATTATTTTACATTTCCTAAATAATTGGAAATGAAAATTAAAGGTTAATGTTCCAACAAGAGAAGAACATCGAGGACGTTGTTCTCTTTAAGGGGGGGAGTTTGTAATATCCCTCGCATAAGCCACCATAAAAACTCTCATAAAATGAGGGTTATTAAATAATTAAATATTATTAATTATTATATTGATATTAAATGAAGAATATTCTTGTAATTTTTGATTATAAGAATATTGGAAGAATTATTTCTTAATTATTTTATTTATAATAATTTATATTCTTCCATGGAAATAAATTATATTTCCAAGTTGGTATATTTTATGAGTTTTAGAAATAATGAGTAATAGATTTGGAAAAAGTATGGATAAGTGATATTTTCTCATAAGGAAAAAGAAAATCTACCTTTAAAAATAAAAGCATGATGGATTTATGGAATGCTTTTCTGATTTAGGAAAAATCAGATTTATGGAGGCTTTATGGATTGCTTTTGTGATTTAGAAAAGCTGGAATGCTTTTATGATTTAGAAAATATGGAATTATTTTATGATTTAGAAAAAAGCTGGAATACTTTTAGGATTTAGAAAAGCTTGAATGCTTTTATGAATTAGAAAAGATGGAATTTTTTTATGATTTAGAAAAAAGTTGGAATACTTTTATGATTTATAAAATCTATTCCATTTTAATTAATTCTATTTTTTATTATAATCCCATGAGAGAAATAGAAGAGGGAAATGGGAGAATACATGGAGAATGGAGCCAAGGAAGAGGAAGAGAGTATTTCAAGCATGCATCAAGAGATGAGTAACCATATCCTTTGAAAATATCTTTGTTTTCACATGGACCATGATTATATAATGATTGAATTTATTTGCAATAAAAATTTCAGTGTATTAAAAGCTAGATCTACACTTATTTATGCATTATTTTGATAAAACCCCAGGGGGATCTTGTTTAGAAGGCTGAGTAGTTCCAGATCTTGTATGGATCTGATGTTTCAGCCATATATCAGTTGTAGATCTGAATATTAACCTACATCAGCTGAAGCTCCTCATATAAAATGTGTGTCAATTCTTTCTGCAGCTTTTCCAATTGTTTCTGCTATTATTTTTGAAGGATTCTTGCTCTTGCTTCAAGTAAATCCAATGCTTCTACAAAGGAACTTGATTATAGATCTGATTTCTTGATGCCATACTATAACATGAGTCTAATGGCTGATTTCTAGTGTCTTCCAGCAAAAACTGCGCAATTTCTAAAGCACGGTTTCTCTATTTACCAACTCTCTCCTTTAGCTGATTTTCAGCTAGTGTTGATTGTGGGAGATCTGTTAAAACCTCTAAACTCATTTATTTTTGCTGAAACTTTTCTTGAGGTCTGACACAGCCTCAAATAAGGGAACCCAACCCTGTTCTACATTATTTTCACACTGGCTTGCTTATACAATGTCCTCCTTGAGCCTATTGCAGATTTTCCTGAGAGTGGAATTTAGCGCTTCTTCTTTGGTTGGTTTTTACTTCTCTTTTGGATCCATTGTTTAGATCTATGGATCTAAGGTTCCTAAGAGCAGAAAAAACTAAGATGAGTGTGTCATTCCCACACTTGCTGTGTTCCACCATTCTTCTATAGACAGAGTCTGGAATGGGCCAGGAAGCCTCTGGATTTCACCCTTCCTTGTGAAGGTGATGCATCTAGTAAATGCCCTGCCAGTCTATCTCTGGTTTAGATCTATTGGTGTAATTCCATATTGTTGTGATTCCATAGTGGAATATCTTAAGATATTCCCTATTGAGCCTATTTTTTCCCATTTGAAACATTACATACTTGTTTGCAAGGAAATAATTATTCTGTTAAAACTCTTCAAAAGGAATAGAAGATAAAAATATATCCTTGTATGCATTATTGGATTAGATTCTTAGAGAGGAAAAAGAGTAATCACATGCTTTATTATGTAAGATTATTTAGAGAAACATATATGCTTGCATGCATGGGAAAAAATATATTTTTGAGTATTAGATTTATAGAGAAAAGGAAGATGCAATCACATAATATTTATTGTGTTAGTCTTCTTTTGGGAAAAATAATATGTATTTTTCCAACCTAAAGGGATTATCTATGGTATTAGCTTTATCTTGGGAGAATATTATGCATAGTTATTGGCTATATCTTTGGATGAGAGGGAAATGTCACTTTGCATGCCCGAAATGATAAGTGGTATGCGTTTGACCCTTGGAAAAGAAATGTGTTTGTCTTTCCATGAAATATTTATTTGGTTTCTTTTGGAAAGAAATATATGTTTTACATGCAGGAAGAACAAGATATGTTATTGCATGCACAAAACTATAACTTGTATGTTAACTTTGTTTGAAATAGAGTTGGCATTGTTATACATAGTAACCATTATGAATAGATCTTGGGTGGAAAATATGTTTTTGCAAAAGAACATGTATTCACATGCGTAAGTATAACATCTATTGCATTAATCCATATTGAAAAGAAAACATACGAGTAGGAAAAAATAGAAATTGCTTGTTGGGATAGTTCTCTTGAAAATATTGTTATGCATTTGCATGCACAGTATTATTATATAGTATGTTAGCTTTCTTTTGGAAATAATAGGAAAGTGCATGCAAGATTTTATTAGTGTTTGGTGGAAAGAGGATGCTTGATATTGATTTATTTGCTACTAATGCATGTGAAATGATGTTAAATAAGGAAACTAATGTCAATGTGGTTATGTTTTATAAATGCATACAAATATTTATTGAAGTGTCACAAATAGAGATTGATTATTGGTTTATTAATATTTTATCTAATCATGATATCAAGTGTGCTGACGACAGAAATGGCAGGAAAGAAGGATGACTTGAGAAAAGGAAATTTCAAGTTTAACGTTGTGGAAGATAAAGAGTTGTTAGTCCATGCAGGTTTAGTAGTTCCAATTTCACAATGATCCCCTGAAGGAAACAGTCTGAATACAAAGACAGTGATTGATGATTCGTGGGTAAATGGTATCATGATGATTGTAATAGCTTATAGCTAGTTATGTTTCATTTAAGATTATTTTTATATGTAAATTTTATGACAATGGTCAAGGGATGGACTCCCTTATAACCATTGAGTGAGGGGTGACAACCCTCACGAGCGTTTAATAATAAAATTAAACGTTTTCTGGTTTTCACCCTACGGGGTTTCCAGGGTATATCGGTGTCTATTTATGTGATTGTTAATTGTGTCGTTTTGATGATGTTAATTTCTTTCATGATATGACGTTGATATTATCAATTAGGTGATCTACTAATTGAATTAAAATGATCATGGGATCGATGCATAGTTATAGCAGGAAATTTAAGTTAATATGCTACAAAAAGAACAATTAATGGTTGTGTAACTCACTATGATTTTTGCTAAATATTTCTCTAAGTGATGATAATGGGTATTTAAATGGTTAATGCAGAAATATATAAAGAAATTTATAAGGTTACACATTCGTAAATGTTGAAAAAAAGTCCTAACTCCATGCATTTTTCCTGCGAGGTTATCGGGGTATGTTACAGTAGGGGTAAGCAATGATAAATAATGAGGTATATATACTAAGTGAAAAGGTCTCATATAAATATATATATACATTATAAAAATTATTGTAAAGAATGATAGGGAAATAAAATATATCATTTTATAATATATGTGTTAAAAACCTTATAAAGGTGCAATCATCACATTTTCTTCAGTTTTAAGTGGGCCTAAGACAAAATATTAGATTTAAATAAATTCAAAAAATATTTCTTGAAAGGAAGAGTTAAGTACGAGACTATGATGTACATAAATTATACAAGCATCTTAACCGTTAGTTAATAATGCAATACTGAAGAATGTCAATGACATAATTAAAATGTAATTCATATATCGTCAAGGTGTGACAAAAAAAAATGTGGAGTGAGAGACATTATATCCTTCCCACTGTTTAGACCTTTGGTATTTTTTATAATATTTATTGTTCTGACACTTGGGGAAATATTTTATTACATGATCCATTTCATAACACACTCTACACCATAATGAAACATTTCCGTAGTCAATATTTTGGACCCAGACATAATTTGGGGCCGTCAAATTGATCTCAGCGGGAAATTTACCCTTATTTAAGTCCATCTCCACACAAATTCGACCATAAGTAGTTTTATAATAATTTATTGTATTTGGGTTGTGACAAAAAAAATCTCCAACAATATTTCCAATAGAGGATAATTATTGAGGATTCCAAAGATGCAGGGTAATTTCGGAAGCCTTACCTGAATCAGTGTTGTATAGATTTATGTTTTTACGAGATCAAAGGTGGGAGACCAAGGCTGCATGAAAAGAATGATACTACCCCAAAACCACAGGTTAGATTCACAAATAGGCTTCTGTGTCCTCAACACTATAATAAACAACAAAAATACCTCGAGCCATGGGATAAATATTTATATCATCCATTAAATGAATTTTCCATTTTTGAAAGTGTTGGGTCTCCAAAATGTCATCATTTTTTACTCTCATTTCTTTCACTTTCCTTCAATATTTACCATATTTCGTAGCTCTATCACCTTACACTAAACTCATTTTGATGATCATATATGGGTTTAAGCTTATTATTTTCCAAAGAATTTATTTTCATATTTTGAGTGAATTTATCGTTAAATATTCAAAAAGTAATATGTATTCACTTTTACATAAAAGTTAGATGACGTTTGTGAATTTTGTAGGCATATTTGAAGATTCGAGGAAATTCATATTTGACCTCTAAGTTTCAAATTCAAATTGCCTCTTCAAATTATTAAAGTTTTGAGGAAAGATTGAGATCATTGATCAATCAAATTTGATGCAGAAGAATTATAGAGGTTTTCATAATTGTTTCCTACCAAATATTTTAGATATTTTTCAGAAGATATTAAAATATGTTACTTGTTAGATGTTAACACATGGTTATAAAAACATGTGTAATTTTTTGATCTAGGAGAGATATGTGGATCTACATTTATTAATTAGTAATATTAGATTTTGTACAAATAGAAATTATTTCTCCACTGAAAGCGGTGTTAAGTTTTGAATGCCAAATATTGGTTATGCTTATGCTTGATGTTATGAATATATTGAAGTTCATGCATTGTTCGGTTAATACAATCCTTTGATATGGTTAAGCCTTCATGATGAGATATGATGTTCGATCAATAAATTATTGAACTTTCCACCTGTAATGCACTTCAAGAGGGCCCCATGATGAGTATGAGTGTATTTTAATGTTTCATTATGCAAGATAGACTAGTTTCTTTCAAGCTCATTTTTTGCAAGGTTTATTTCAAGTCTTTTAATTATTTGAATTGCCTTTACATTACTTTATTCTCATTTCATTTTTAGTGTTTTTCAAATCAAATGCTTGTATTACATCTAAAATACCTAAATATTTAATTCTTTAGATTTTTCTTTGTGCATTCATTTCATTTGCATTATTAGGCATATCATAGATTGTTTCATCGCATAGTTTCCTAGACAATCATTAATAGGCATATGATGGTTTTGATTTACGAATGAACTTTAAGCTAGTAGAAATTCTTTCGGTAATAATCACATGCAAAAGAACGTGGTCAACGCGTTTCAAACCAACCAGTGTGGTTCATCATCAGGACTATGTGAGAGATCAGATCCAGACATTGAGTATAGATAGATGTAGAAATGGCTCAACTAGCCGTAAGGATAACAGCTAGTTTGACTTACAAAAAGTAAATATTCCATTATTTATTTATTTAATTAATTTTTTATTTATTTATTTATTATTATTATTTTAATTTATTTATAAAACCTTTAATATATTTATACAACTAATTGACCAATAAATTAATATAATGGTAAGTAATTTAACAAATCTTGGTGTAATAGAATAACTATTACTTTACAGTCTTTAATGCTTTCATAGTTAATTATAGCATTTTCATAGATTAAATTTACAACATTTCATAAATTATATTTACTACCTTCCTAGATTAAATATTTTCAAGCTTTCATACAACAAATTTCAAATGTTTTCATAGATTATGGTTTCATGTTTTGATAGATTAAGTTCACATAATTTTATTAAATTATATTTACTTCTTTAATTAGCATATACTATCCTTGCTTTCACTAGCATATATTGTCTTTGCTTTCGCTAGATTAGAATAGTTGTCTTTATTTTTAATTCTTTCCATTTCATTGCTTTCATCAAAATAAAGTATGTGTGTGATTTTACTAGATTTCATCTTGTTGTATTCTTTAAAATTCAATTGATTTTTATATTAAGATTTCATTTTCACTCCATTACATTCTTTTAATTCACTTGCGTAGGTTCACCATTAGTTTATTTCTATTGAAAAATTAGAATTGTTCTTTTAGAATTAACATTTAAAGTTGATTTCCTAGCACATATAATGTAGTGTACTTCACAAGTATATGAAGTTGGACTGATAATTTAATGCTAAGTAATTTAACTGAGAATTAAATTTCCCAACACAACATCCATTGATGCAAATTCTTCATTTGCAGCGAAAACCCATTAAACATGCAAACCAAACCTCGATCAAAAAAGAAAAAAGGAACTTCTTACATCCAAATTTCAGAATGGAACTATATCAAACCAAAGAAAATCTTGCTTCTTTGACAACCATTCCAGCAAAAGAAAATGTCTTCATCACTGAATCACTAATGTTTTCCATTAATTAGATTTATGAGGAGATATGCAAAGAAATCGATGTGATATAAGCATATATCGACTGATTAGGGAAGAACCTTAGCTGCCACAAGGGTTTTTAGAGCTCACAGTTCTTAATTTTTGATGTTTCATTGTTACACTTTGGAAAATTTCAACTAGCTTAAGAGAGTAATTTATCCCAAATAAAAGTCACATTTCCATTAAGAAGAAAATGACATACGACATTACTAATGCAAAAAAACAATTATGCACAAATTTCTTCTTTCACTTGATGTCTATCATTTATTCTTCCAAACTAGCATAAATCCACATATTTGCAACTAATCATGCTAATATGTTTCTAACCCCATCAAAATTATCATATAGCTCATGACTAAGTGTTTTGTATTTCTCGAAGAAAAACAAAATGAAAACAAAATAAAAAATAAAATAATATTATAAAAAATAATGGAATTCATATAAAATTTTAGAAAAATAAGTTTCTAATAAATAAAAGTCAATAAAATAAAAGCAAATAAAAAAAAAATTAATATTCTCAAAAAAATAATGGAATTCAAATAAGATTTTAAAAATTTTAATTTCTAATAAATAAAAGTTAATAGAATTAAAATTTATTTTAAACTAAACCTTTATTTAATTTTGATCCATTAACATTAAATCTTTAACTAATATTGAAATCTATCTTATATTAAAATTATAATGATCATTCAACATTAAAATAATCAAAATTTTAAATAAAATGAGTAATTGAAATATACCCAATTTGAAATTAATAATATTCTTATACTTAATAAATAATATAAATAATATATATAAGAAGGTTCTCGCGTTCATCACCCATTGCGAATAAAACTAAAAATTAGAACAATATTCAAACTCAACCCCTCCTACCCACCGCTATCAAACACTTCTTAAAACATATCACTTCGTCAGAAAAGCAAAAAAACACGCAACTTAAAAAGCAACGCTCGATTTCAATGTACTCAAAAAGCAACGGTCCATTTCAACTTACAAGAAATCAAAAAGCAGCCTCTCTATCCTCCAAAGGTCGTGCACCTAGATGAATTTAAAACCGATCATGCATTGTTCTCCTTGTTTTCATGCGCTTCCCTCTCTGCAGAAATTTTTATTTTATTTTTAATTTCCTTCCATGAATATTCTGTTAATTTCATCTTTTCTCTATGTTTTTTTCTTGTATTTTTCTTATAAGATGCGATCTCTTGGTTTTGATTTGTAGAAATATCGTTGCATTTTGGCTATTTTTATGTTCTTGGGTGCACCGAATTTTCTTTTTCAATTTTATTGGGATATATTGTTGAATTTCAATTGCATGATCATTTGATGACTAGAAAAAAATCAATGGGAGTGCACGAAATAGATATTATGCCACGGTAAGATAAATCATTCCCTTGCTATATGTAGCTTGAGAAAACTTATTTTATTACTTTCAAGTCATTGGAATTCTAAGGTTTGTTTGATGATTGACTGATGTGTGTGGTACTATGTAGGATTAACATATCATTAGCACAGCTTTGAGAAAAGATTCTTATGAGTTAGGAGGCAGGATTATACATATCATTGGCACGGCTTTGAAAAAATTTCCTGAGTTAAGAGGCACTGGGATCGAGGGTGTTTTTCTAGTCCATGTGTCAACATTTATGCTTACCCGGATCTGCAAACTCGTCTCACAGTCACAGTTGTAACTTATGGAAGTGAGTTTCTTGAAATACTGCTAATTTAATCTTAAATACTGAAAACAAAAAATGAAAATTCATATCAGAACAAGAACATGATTCATGGAAGTTTTATTTCTTCTCACTTTCTATTTTATCATAAATATAACCTACTTTTTGTTTATTATAAAGATAACCTAATTTATTTTGCATCTCTTTTGAGAATTCTTTTTTTGAACTCTGTAATTTTAGATGTAAAGGTCAGGGCGATCTGTTCTATTTATAGACAAATCTTTGCAATGTTTTATTTTTCTAATTTGGTGATAAAAATTGATACCTAAAAATTTCACTCTAAATAATATGTTAATCTGCTATATAGAATCGATAAGATGATTTATATTGATTTCATAAATCGATTTTGAAATTTTAGTTTAAGAGAATCTGTCAATATTAAATTGGAAGGCATGTTAATGTTGTTTTTTTGTTTTTTTGTTTTTTTGTTTAAAAGTTTGGTAGTACCTTTCATTTTTCTCTTTTTTTCAAATTTTTTTTTTATTTACTCCATCTTCATCAACATGTCCACATACATCACCCCGATCGGGGAAGGGAATTGAACTTGTGACAAGTGCACAGCCCGTCTCATCACCGTTTAATCAAGACCCCACAGACTCAAATCTCATCGTTTACTTATTAAATCATGACACAACCAAGCCAATTGAGATGTCTCCAATGGGCTCTTAACTGCAGATTTCTGATGGGATCCAATGCATTAACGCTGGTATGATCGCACCGACATGTTAATGTTTTTAAATTAATGTGTGGTTTAATATTAATTATCCTCGTAACTCATATACTGTAACTTCTGGTTTAATTATTAACTATTGGTTAAGATCTGTTTTCATTAAGACTATGAAACATTTTCTTATTTATTAAATTTTTGAAATTAATAATATCATGAATAGAAATTAAATTTGGTAAATTAAATTGGTGATGGAAATGGTTTCATAATGTGAAAGACCGATGTTAAAATAATTCAAGATTATGAGTTAGTTGAACAGAATCAGTTCAGACAGTTGCCTCGGCTCTATGGATAAAAGGGTGATCCCAGTGGTAGGGGGGTTCTGTTGGGTAACTGGAGAAAGGAAGAAATTGTGAAGAAGATTCCTGGACTAGCGTTAACTAGTGGAATGCTTCAAATATTCCTAATTCCTGGAATTGGAGACTGGATCGCATTGTCCCGAAGTCTCTTCGAGAGCATTCTGTCAACCATTGAGGCTCAGACTTGGAGCACGCGGGAGAGTGAGGACGTAATCGCCACACTTGTGGTAGGGATGAACCACATCAACCCAGATATCGAACTACATATAAGTATAACACTGCTCTGTTATTTAAATGATGAAACGGAACAGAGGAAATTAATATCTGTAGGATGAAGAAAGTAAAATCGATGCATAATTATATTTTCTTTGAAGTTTTATCATTTTCTGTTAGTAAAAGAGTTATATTTTCTATAAGGAAGAATTTGTCATTTATGGGAGGATTTATAATTCTGTTGAAGGAAATATTTACAATTTATTTGACTGAAGAAGATTTACATTTATCTTGATTTTCCGTTTTCTGATTAGGAAGAAAATAAGCTATGAGGAAAATTAAATGCCATGGGAAATTAAGTACATAGAGAGCTGTTACCATAGATTTCTCGAAATAAAACTCCGTGATGGTCGCTCACTTTTTTCTATGATATTCCATGGATAGAAATGGTCCACTAATAAGAATAATAAAATAATATGAAAACCTTTGTAAGCAAAGAACCTGTTTTGTGCAAATGGAAAGTAAAGAAATTACATAGACACAAAACATGTATGCTACTATAAGACTAATGAAAGAAAAATATGGATATCAGTTTCGATGGAAAATACAACTTTCTAATTAAGTATAACATGAGATAATGCAGTGGCATTGATAAATCTATACATTCATACCCGGATATGGGATAAGCAGATAAATGCTCAATATAAAATTTTCCTCTGTCGAAAAATTGTATTTCACCTTACACAGCTATGAATAGAAAGACAACATAGTAACATCGATAATTCTCATATAGATAAGATAAAACCCATATAATTTTACAAGTGCCTGAAAAAGTCGATGGAAGAGTATTGACAAAGAAATCGACTGTATATATAAAATATGGGATAGAAAACTCTAAACCCAAAACTTTTGATAGTATGGAGATAATATTCATTACAAAAGACTACATCTACAGTTATCATAGCTTCAAATATCAAATTCCAAAGCCTTCCTAACAACATCAACTGAGTGAAATCCTCCTTTTCCCTCAAATTAAAGTATCTACAACATCTCGGACTTGAACAAGCCTGGTGCAAAAACAGGAGTTGGAGCCATTAGATGTTCACTTGCAATGACAACATAAAATAGGGAATTGGAAAGCCAGTCACAGTACCTGTGATAGAAGCTTACTGTAAATTACGGAAGTGTAGATAAGAAACCACTGAAGCCTAGAAGTGATTCACCCAAAACAAAAATGAGTAAGGATATATATATATATACCTGCAGGAGAATAATATAAAAATTATTATTTCAGAGATTTATATAATAAATATAAGCATGGTAAACGAAATATACTAGGTGTAATAGTATAAATACCTGTAGATAACCATCATCTTTGAATGTTAACCCTGTAAGGAATTTACAGAAGATGAGTTAAACTCAGAGTCTCGACCTCTCTTTAGGTTTGCAAAATGTAAAAAGAAAGACAAGGATTGAACCCTGATAATAGACCTTATGTCAAATGAAGTGGGTGGAAAGCTGAATAAATTCTTTTATGCAAGGGTAAGAGCATAAGGACTACTTGGTGGAGGCGAAACCCTTGGTTTCTTCAGGCAGTTCCGAAGGATATTGGGCATATTCATACCTTCGGATGGAAATGTGAGCCCAGCAAACCAGCAAATCGCAAGAGGTATACCCTCCTTGTCTAGAAGCGGTGGAGCACCATTGCATTACCAGTCACCTATCTACTCTGGTGAAAATAAGAAAATCAGTTATGGTTCTTTGGGTTTTGATTAAATGAAAACCTTGGAAGGAAGCACTGTAGCTATTGATTAACAAGCCATCTAACGGACACAATTCATCCAAGTGTCTCAGCTTGAACCTTGATGCAGTTTGGGAGGTACCTAACTATCTGCCGAGATTTAAGACTTATTTAATACCAAGGACCATAGCTATTAACATTCTTTCAACTTTATCTAAGGTGTAATGCCTCGATGAACTGAGCCATTAATGAGCTAGTTAAAGGTGTATCGAAAGGTTAAGTGTTGTTCCAATCATTTTCATGGGTTAAGTCTTGGTCCTACCGAAAAAAAAAGAATGAAGTTAACCCTCTTAACTCTTGTTGAAGTTTAATTTTTTTTTTAAATCAAAGTAAGCAAATACATACGGAGTCATAAAGATAGCTATTGGTTATGTAATTCCGGAACAGTACAATGTATAAGGTAGTAATATAAGGATGTGAAATATGGTAAGTAATTTTTTTTTGTATATTATTTAGATTAATTACTTTTATAATTGAAATGTTAAGTTATGATGAATTTGACAAGTGGTATCAGAACGACGTTGTAACGCTGAGACCCTATTGGGTCTACTAACGTTTGAAATTGATGCACATGGAAAGAGTTAGCCAGACATAATGATAAGGAAACCATTACAACAACCACCTCAAAATGTCGAGGAATCACAATCTCGATAGGAGATGAACCCAGAAATGTGGATACAGCTGGGAGTAAAACAACATCAACAAACCAATAGGCTATTAGAAGAGCAGTAACACCAAACTAGTCTTCTTTTAACCACTGTGTAGAATTTACAAGAGGAAATGGTAAGGGTGTGAGATGATAAAGAAAGATTGATGCAAGAGCAAGAAAGGATATTGAAAAGTCTCTCTGACAAGAAGAATCAAGGAAATCAAAAGCCAAGTACCAATAGAGAATTCCAAGAAGGAAATTAAGAGCAAACTAAAAATCATGATACAGACAGAATAGAAAGATGTCAGTCTCAGCGAAGCAACCAGAATAATATTTATAATGAAGCTGAACCTGACAATGTGGGTGATCAGAAAGAAATGAGAAGACAGGAAGTAGAGCTCCAAGGTGAATTTAGAAAAATAAAACCTCCCACATTTGATGGATTACAGGAGGAGGCGGATGAGCCATGACCGATTAACATGAATAAATACTTCCAATTATATGAATACAACAGTAATCTTAAGGCCAGATTGGTTATTTACCAGTTAAGGGAGAAAGCCACTTTATGGTGGGAAGAAGTGAAGAACGTCCGTAGTCTAGAGGACCAACATGTAACTTGGGATGCATTTCAACAGTATTTTAAGGATAAGTACTTAAAATAGCACTTCTATGATGAAAAATCTCGAGAATTTCATGATTTGAAGTTGGAAAAAATGACTATGGATGAATATATTAGTAAATTTACTTCTTTACTGCACTACGTGCCTTATTTAAGAGATGAAAAAGCTAAAGTAGAGATATTCTTAAGTAGTTTTCCAACTCATATGAAAGAAATTATTGAATTTGTAAACCCTACGACTACAGATGAGGCTATCAGGAAAGCCAGAATGTGTTACCAAAAAGCGAAGATTAAAATGGAGCAAGGTAAAAACTAGCAGACAAAGAAAGAACATAAAGATAGTTCTGTTTTTAAAAGAAGCAAAACTAGTAATTTCAAAGGTACAACTAGAAGTGCAGTTAGTAAACAGTTCGGTAAGAATAACCAAAGAACGAGGTGGCATGTAGAAGATAAAACTGCCAAAGATTCCAGTAAACCAGAACAAACACAGAACCAGAAGCCACCTTTGCAGTGCTGGGGTTGTGCGGAAGCACACTATTACCGTAACTGTCCACAATGGGGTAGAAGTGAAGAAGTAACTAGTTTACAGAAGGCCTCAACAGTGGGTGATGTTGCCAGAAACATACCCAGAATTAATGTAGCATTGGAGGACTAAAAATCTGAATACTAGCCTACAATGATTGAACTGGAAGGTAAACTACTATCTCAACCTATTTCTATATTGGTAGATCCAGGAGCAAGTTTAAGCTACAGAAGTCCTAAAGTAGTAGAGAACTGTAAATTAGAAAGTCAAAAATTTAGGAAATCATGGCTAGTACAGCTAGCTAACGGAGCTAAAAGGAAAGTTAGTGCCAAAATATCAGATTGTGCACTAAAAATTAATGAACAACAACTAACTGTGAATTTAAATATTTTACCTTTGGGATCTTATGATGTGTTGCTCGGCATGGACTAGCTAGAAAATAATTGGACACTAGTAGATTGCAAAGAGAAGGTTATCTACTACAGAACAACATGGAACTCACCAGGAAATTCAAGGGATAAAGAAACCTGTACAGCTGCGTTCGATCACAACATCCCAAATGTGTATATGCATGAGGAAAGGATGTCAACTATATGCCATTCAAGTGGGTTTTTCTAACTCTAAAGAAAAGGCCCCTACGTTGGAAAATATACCAATAGTGTAGGAGTTCAAGGATTTTTTTCTAGAGGAAATACCAAGATTTCCACCTAAAAGGGATATAGATTTTACAATTGAACTGATGCCGGGAGTGTCGCCAATTTCAAGAGCACCCTATCGGATGAGTGTACCTAAATTAACTCAGTTAAAAATGCAGCTACAGGAATTACTAGACAAGGGATATATACGACCAAGTGTATATCCTTGGGGAGAACCTGTATTATTTGTGAAAAAAGAAGAATGGAACCATGTGGATGTGCATGGATTACCATCAGCTAAATTAGCTAACTATTAAGAACAAATATTCATTACTGCGAATTTTTTATCTGTTTGACCAAGGGAGCCATCGTATTTTCGAAGATAGATCTACGATCGAGATATCATCAAATTTGGATAAAGGACGAAGACATACATAAAACTACCTTTTGTACCAGGTACGGACACTACGAATTTGTGGTGTTACCTTTTGAATTGACCAATGCACCAGCAACATTCATGAGGTTGATGCATGGTATATTTCACCCCTATCTAGATAATTTTTTGTTAATTTTCATTGATGACATTTTAATCTACTCTAAGAATGCAGAAGAACACAAAGAACACTTACGGATAGTGATGGAAATGTTAAGGAAGCATCATCTGTATGCAAAATTTAGCAAGTGTGATTTCTTCAATGAAGAAATCCAATACCTTGGACATGTAATTACTGCTGAAGGTATTGCAGTGGATCCTGAAAAAATAAAAACAATTATGGAATGGAGGGTACCACAAAATGTAGCAGACATATGATCATTTATGGGGCAGGTCAGTTACTATCGGCGATTTATCGAAGGTTTTTCAAAAATTTCTTTTCCTATTATCTCCTTACAAAGGAAGAGAAAAATATTCAAGTGGGAAAAGCAATGTCAAGGTAGCTTTGAAAAGCTAAAAAGGTTATTAACTACACCTCCGATGTTAAGAGTAGATGATCCTGCTAAAGAGTTTGAAGTCTTCACAGATGCATGTAAGGAGGACGTGGGAGCAATTTTGTCGCAAGAAGTTAAAGTGGTCGCATATGAGTCTCAGAAATTAAAGGAACATGAGCTGTGATACTCGGCTGATTATTTGGAGCTGACCGTAGTAGTCCATGCACTCCGAGTGTGGAGGCACTACTTACTTGGAAAAAGATTTGTGCTCAAAACAGATCACAATAGTTTAACCAAATATTTTAAACAGATTGATCTTAATTCTTTCCAAGCAAGGTGGAATGCTTTCTTGAGCGAATTTGATATTGACATGTAGCATGTACAAGGTAAGGAGAACAAAGTAGCTAATGCATTAAGCAAGAAACTGCATAATATCTATGAATTATATGTTAACTAGGTTGAGTGCAGATTTCTAGAACAAAATAAACCTGAAGCACGAAAAGACCCTGAATATGAGTTTATATGGCAGCAAGTAAAGGAGTGCAGAGACGAAGGAAAGCAGGAAGATTATGAATTCAATAAGGATGGCTTACTGACTTTCAAAAAGAGAATTCTCATTCCAAACAGAATGGAATTGAAAACTCTAGTTTTGAATCAATATCATCGATGTAATTACACAGGGCATCCTGGATATCAAAAGATTTTGACAGTAATAATAAAGGATTACTATTGGCCTAGTATGAGTAAATATATTGAAAGTGGAACACCAGCATCTAGCTGGCTTGATGCAGCCTATATCAGTGCGAAAGTGGAAATGGGAGGTGATATCATTAGATTTGATTACTAGACTGCCAAGGTCAAAAAGAAATAATGACTCTATAATGGTAGTTGTAGATATATTAAGCAAATAAACACACTTTATACCAGTTCAGTGCACATTCAAGACGGTGAAAATATCATATTTGTTTATGAGAGAGATCTTTAGATTCCATGGCATTCCAAGGACTGTCATTTCTGATAGGGATGTAAAATTTACATGAGTCTTCTCGAAAACACTGTTTATCGGTCTGCACACTCAAATTAACTTTAGTACTACTTATCATCCGCAAACTGACGGACAAGCAGAGTGGGTAAATCAAGTCTTGGAGGACATGTTATGTATGTATGTAATACAGTAGCCGAATAGGTGGGAAGAATAGTTACACGTAGTAGAATTTTCATACAATAACGATTATCAAGAGTCACTAAAAATGAGTCCGTTTGAAGCCCTATATGGGTGACGGTGCATAACTCCTATTAAATGGAGTATTCCGGAGACCAATTTGATGCTTGGACCAGACATGCTATCCGAGATGGAGGTAGAAGTGAAAAAAATCCGACGAAATTTAAAAGTAGCTGAAGATAGGAAAAAGGTGTATGCAGATAAAAAAAGAATGTATCATGAATTTGAAGTGGGGGATCATTTGTATGTGTGAATCAAGCCTAAGAAAAGTACTTTGAGATGGGCATCTTGTGCCAAGTTAGCTCCCCAGTTTTGTGGTCCTTTCCAAATATTGGAAAGGATAGATGTTGTAGCTTATCGATTGGCTTTTCCCAATCATATTCGAGTGCATAATGTCTTCCACGTGTCTCTATTAAAATGATACATTCACAATCCAAAGAATATCATCCACTGGCAAAATATTCAAGTCGAACCGGACGAAGAATTTCTAGTTGAACCTCACAGTATAATCGATCGGAGGGAAATCATGCTCCGGAAATGAGCCATTGCCCAAGTTAAAGTGCAATGGAAGCACTTTGGTCGGGAGGAAGCTACCTAGGAGGATGAAGGATTTTTTCGGGAAGCTTACCCTAAATTTTTTTCTAGAGCAAGTTGAGAACACCGAGGATGGTGTTCACTTCTAGGGGGGAGTTGTAACTGTTGGTTTAATTCTTAACTATTGGTTAAGCTCTGTTTTCATTAAGAATATGAAAATTTTTCTTATTTATTATATTTTTGAAATTAATAATATAATGAACAGAAATTAAATTTGGTAAATTAAATTGGTTATGGAAATGGTTCCATAAAGTGAAATACTGATGTTAAAATAATTCAAGATTATGAGTTAGTTGAATAGAATCAGTTCAAATAGCTGCCTCACCTCTAGGGATAAAAGGGTGATCCCAGTTAGGTAGGGGGGTTCTATTGGGTAACTGGAGAAAGGAAGAAATTGTGAAGAATATTCCTGAACTAGTGTTAACTAGTGGAATACTTCAAATTTTCCTGATTTATAGAATTGGAGACTGGATTGAATTGTCCCAAAGTCTCTTCCAGAGAATTCTACCAACCATTGAAGCTCATACTTGGAGCACGGGGGAGAGTGAGGACATAATCACCACACTCGTGGTAGGGAGGAACCACATCAGTCTAGATGTCAAACTACAGATAAGTATAACATTGCTCTGTTATTTAAATGATGAAAGGGAACAGAGAAAATTAATATCTGTAGGATGAAGAAAGTAAAGTTGGTGCATAATTATATTTTCTGTGAAGGCTTATCATTTTCTGTTAGTAAAAGACTTGTATTTTCTATAAGGAATAATTTACCATTTCTAGGAGGATTTATAATTCTGTTGAAGGAAAGATTTACAATTTCTTTGACCGAAGAAGATTTACATTTCTCTTCATTTTCCATTTTCTGATTAGGAAGAAAATAAGCTATGAGGAAAATTAAATGATATGGGAAATTAAGAACACAGTGAGCTGTTACCACAAAGTTCTCGGAAGAAAACTCTATGAGGGTTGCTCACTATTTTCTATGATATTCCATGGATAGAAATGGTCCGCTCATAAGAATAATGAAATAATACGAAAACCTTTGTAAGGAAAGAACCTGTTTTGTGAAAACGGAAAGTAAATAAATTACATAGACACAAAACATGTATGCTAGTATTAGACTAATGAAAGAAAAATATAGATATCAGTTTCGATGGAAAATACAACTTTATAATTAAGTATAACATGAGATAATGCAGTGGCATTGATAAATCAATAAATTCATACCTGGATATGGGATAAGCAGACAAATTTTGAATAAAAAATTTTCCTCTGTTGAAAAACTGTATTTCACCTTACACAGCCATGAATGGAAAGACAACATAGTAATATCGATAATTCTCAGATAGATAAATTAAAACCCATATAATTTTACAAGTGCCTGAAAAAGTCGATGGAAGAGTATTGGCAAAAAAATCGACTGTATATATAAATTATGGGGTAGAAAACTGTAAGCCCAGAAATTTTAACACTATGGAAATAGTATTCATTACAAAAGAGTACATATACAATTATCATAGCTTCAAATAGTCAAATTCTGAAGCATTCCTAACAACATCAACTGAGGGAAATCCTCTTTTTCCCTTAAATTAAACTATCTACAACATCACGGACTTGAATAAGCCTGGTGTGCAAATAGGAGTTGGAGCCGTTAGACGTTCACTTGCAACAACAACAGTAAATAGGGAATTGGAAAGCCAGTCACAATACCTATGATAGAAGCTTACTGTAAATTGCGGAAGTGTAGATAAGAAACCACTGAAGCCTAGAAGTGATTCACCGAGAACAAAAATGAGTAACGATATATATATATATACCTGCAGGAGAATAATACAACAATTATTATTTCAGATATTTATATAATAAATATAGGCATGGTAAAGGAAATATACTAGATGTAATAGTATAAATAACTGTAGATAACCATCATATTTGAATGGTAACCCTGTAAGAAATTTACAGAAGATGAGTTAAACTTAGAGTCTCGACCTCTCTTGTGGGTTGCAAAATGTAAAAAGAGAAACGAGGATTGAACCCCGAGAATAGACCTTTACCTCAAATGATGCGAGTGGCAAGATGAATGAATTCTTCTATGCAAGGGTAAGAGCATAAGGATTTCCAGGTGGAGGCCAAACCCTTGGTTTCTTCAGGTGGGTTCGAAGGAGATTGGGCATATTCATACCTTCGAAAGGGAATGCGAGCCCAGCACACCAGCAAACATTGAGAGGCAGACCCTTCTTGTCCAGAAGTGCCGGAGCACCGTTGCAGAACTAATCACCTATCTGCTGCGGCGCAAATAAGAAAATTAGTTAGGGTTTTTTGGGTTTTTATTAAATTAAAACCTTGGAAGGAAGCATCGTATTCGTTGATTAACAAGCCATCCAATAGACATAATTCATCCAGGTGTCTCAGCTCAAATCTTGATGCAGTTACCAAGGACCATAGCTATTAACATTCTGTCAGCTCAATCTAAGGTGTAACGTCTGCATGAACTGAGCCATTAATGAGCTATTTAAAGGAGTATCAAAAAATTAAGTGTTGTTCCAATCATTTTCATGGGTTAAGTCTTGGTCCTACCGAAAACAAAAGAATGAAGTTAACCATCTTAACTCCCGTTGAAGTTTAAATGTGTTTTAAATGAAAGTAAAAAAATACATATAGAGTCATAAAGATAGCTATGGGTTATGTAAGTCCGGAAAATTACAATGTATAAGGTAGTAATATAAGGCTGTGAGATATGGTAAGTAAATTTTTTTTTGTATATTATTTGGATTAATTACTATTATAATTGAAATGTTAAGTTATGATGAATGTGAAATATACTCATGGAAATAAAATTTTAAATTACTGTGCCTAAATGCTCAATCATAACTTGATTAGTGAGCCTAAATAGTAAGTCATTCAATTAAGATTATGAAAAGTAGCATTTAATGGAAGAAGTCTTTGGAAATTTTTACTACCATTAAATACTAAGTTATAGGTTAGAGTAAGAAAGTGTTTACAGAAATTTAATTAATAATTATTACACTTATTATTTCTTAATATTTTTAAGTTTGTTTTTTTTTTTATATGGTTTTTTAATGAAAGAGGGAAAATTTATCATTTTTATTGTTATTTAAGGAAAACCACACTATCCATAATTACTAACTAGTGTTTCTGAAAGTGAACAATTTTCACTCTTGCTAAATACCTTTAAGTCTTAGACTATTAACTTTCCCTACTTCCTATGAAAATGAGCTTTTAGCCACATAATCTTTTTCGAAAAAAATATGTTTTTTTTTTTTAAATTATAATTTGTTTAATATAAATTATTCAAGTAATGTAAATAGAGTTAGTTAAATATCTCAAATTTTTAGTGTTTTATAAAAATATTATATAATTAAATTATTTTAATATTAATTATAAAAAAAATTATTGTGAAAGTTATCATATAAATTTTATAAATTCAAATTATTTTTTTTATCCTAAATTAAATTAGATCTACTTCTAAAAGTGAATAGTTTAGTTTAGTAATACATAAAAGTAGATAGGAATAGATGAAAGATTCATATCCTAGTGCTTATTATAGGTAGTTGTTTAAATTTTAATATATTAATTTTAATTTATATAATTTATTTTTTATAATTTTTATATTTTAATTATAATTTAAATAGAATGTTTTTGTAATTTTTAATACTAAGATTATAAATAAATATAATTTAATTTATATGTCAAAATAAATTATTATTATTATTTTGAAAATTAATTAAAATTAGTTAAATATAATAATACTAAGATTATAAATAAATATAATTTAATTTATATGTCAAAATAAATTATTATTATTATTTTGAAAATTAATTAAACTTGGTTAAATATAATAATTATGACACTTATTTAAAATAAAAATTTACATTATTTTTTAACATTCATATTATAAATGAATATAATGTATATGTGAAAACAAATCGTAATGAATTAAGATTGGTTATGCATAAATAACTTAGTGCTTTCACATTATGTCTTTCAAAGTGTATCATACTTATAAATTAATCTTTAACCATCTATGACATAGGTAGAAAATAGTACATTTTTTAGGTTTTCTGAAAAGAAACTGGGAAGTTATTTCTTAATTATTTCACTTTGTTATCTATATTAATAGATATCTCAGTGAAATTATATATATTCAAATTATAGCTATGAATGAATCAAATATTTAACCACGTATTATATATGTAAAATATGTGATAGGCAGTAATGTTTGATTTTTTTTTTTAAATGGACTATTGAGTACGCATAAACAACACACATTCTCAGAAATCGAAGCTTTGGCCCCCTCGATAGTCTTCGTACATGATGGTGAAAAACATGTTCTGAGCAGAGGATTTTCCAAAATACTCAGTATGCATTCTCTACTGGTAGGAGAAACAACACCCAAACCTAGAAATATGGGTTTGGGTTGCCTATATGAACTCCGCGCCTGATGGTGAAAAGCATGCTCTGAATGTGGGCTTTACCAAAATACTTTGATTCAGCGATAACTCAGTGAAGCCGAGGTGACGCTAGGTGACCTCTCCATTGAAATTTACCTTTAAACCCTTTAAACTATAATAATTTACCATTTTCACAAAAAAATTTCAGTATTGTCCCGCCTTTGTTCAATAAGCTCTTAGAACATCTCCCTTGTGTGTTCCAAATCAAAGAGCCATTCAAGCGATGCTATCCTAAAATTAGGACCAACTCAACCCTACTTTTGTGTTTTTTTTTTTTTTTGTTTTTTGTTGTTTTACAGTAGAGCAGGAATTACAAATTTTAAGTACCCATTAAATTTGAAGGTTTGAACAATTTTAATACAAGTTTAAATAATTTTAATATAAAATTTCAAGGGTTGTAAAATTTTTTGACTGTATTTGACGTGCGAATCACCCTATGATGGGAAATTTTCCCATGCAATTCCATCCTTTTATAGCATCACCCTCAAAACTGTATATCCTAACACTGAAAACATCCCACGCTTCCTGTATATCTTTCTGAATACATTCCGCTCAACCTCGTGACTCATGAGCATTATGTTGCTGCCATCTTGACTTTCCACTATGTTTGTCTGGTACATTTCAGACAATGAGATTGCAGAGATAAAATTTTCTACATTGCCATTGAATTTCCAGAGATCAAAATTCTTAGGTTGAGTTTCCCCACGTCCTTGGGATGTCCCCTTCCAAACAAAAGTTTTCCCCTACAATCCTCATGGATGGGAAGTGCAGGGGATATTCCAAACAAAAGTTTTCCCTTGCAATCCTCGGGGATGGGAAGGTGCAGGGGATATGTTAAGCGTGGGACGAGTTTATGTGTCATATTGATTCATAAACTTTTATGAAAAAATTTAAACACTGATTTTGCATGATATCTAGTCAATTTCTTAGCTAAGGGTTTTATAGATTCGCAAATGTATCTGTATCCTATTTATATCTATCAATATTTTAATTTATGTTTTTTTTTTAATTCTTTTAAAGTTGGCTCCATTGTAGAGGTAGCATAAACAAGAGCAACGAAAACATTGTTGATATTTATTAAGTTTATCGTACTTAGGGGTAGGGTGGTATTCAATTTTTTTTTTCAGATGAAAAAGTTACTGGTTATATTAATGATAAGAAAACATATAAACTAGTACAGATATCATATTCATGTTTTTTCTGCACTATATTTTTAACTATAGATATGGAAACCATCGTCCCTCGTACAAACTCATTAACATACTTTCAAACAAATTTCCCTTAAGTAATGTATCATTTGGAAAAATTCTCTATGAGGATAGTAAAAAAATCACCTACATTCATTAAGTTGTGGGTGATACATCTCATAAGGCTTGAGGCAGAAGGAAATAGAACTATGGGATATTTTCAAAATATTTGATGGGTAAATTATTTTCAAAACTAGTATCAATGTTGCTAGAAAAAGAGAATAGATTGAAAGAGTGTGAAAAATAAAGATATCTAAAACGAAGAAAATGGGAATAAGAAAAGATTATATAATGAAAAATTCAAGGTATGCTTACTTATAAATTGAATGAATAAAATCATATTTCTCACTATTATAATTTCACGTTTAAGTCATGTGATGTTGAAAATTTTAATTTTCTATAGATTCATATCTAAACTTAATCAAGAAAATAGACATTGGATTTTTTTTAAGAGCCAAGTAGATATTTAAATTATTAAAAAAATCTGGATTATAAGGAAAAAACTTTTACATATTCCAATATTCCTTCTAGTTTGAAATTGAGTAGGAAGATTCAATCCAAACTATTAAGCAGGTTCCCCATGGCACAAAAATTTTAGTCCTTTTTCAGCGATTTTTTTTTCAAAAAGTCTTCAATGTCAAAACACATTCACATTCCATTAGTCACTATTTTAGTTTTGATTTAGTCTGGCTTCTTATTTTTGTAGGAGAAATAATTTTTCATTTCTTCCCAACTTGATTCCAACCTATGTTTTTTGTAGATTCTGTTGGGTCATTCTTCTTCAAGTGCACGTTGTTTTTATTGAAGTATTCCTCATGTGCCCAATCTGCCGAAGAATTTTCCTTTCCAACATTAATCCTTATGATTTTTGGAGGGGATCCATTTTCCATGAGGGGTTGTCACTTTTTCACTTTCATTGAGTCTGAATAATCTTCATTGGCATGTGATTTTTCCTGATTGACTTTTGTTGCCTATATTGCATTTCAAATCCATGAGAATGGATAAGGTTGTAAGAATTTTCCAAACTTCGAAAAATCCAATCCTTGAAAGGAATAAAGTAAAAACTAAAATTAGATGGGAGATAAAAATCTAAGAAGTACCTCAGTAAAGATGAATTACTGGGATGAGGTGGAATAAAGATGGAAAGGAGAAAATCTAGCTTTAAAAGTACCTTTGTGGAAGAAAAAAAGGGAAAGCCTAGGAAAATAGGAATGAAAAATCATGAATTAACTGGATGCAGTTAAAGGAAACTTGTTGGAGAAAGCAATCTTAAATAAGCTCATTGAGGATAGACAAAGGGTTATCTATCACTGGAGGAAAATATCTCTACTAGGCCGTGAGCTATGGAGAAAGAGCTGTAATTTTGGGAGAGAACTAGTCAAACTTAAGTGGTATGGACATTTAATTTGGAATGGTCTTTGAATTAAATTTTAAGGTTGTGATGAGCTATTGGAAGTGATAAAGTGGCCATGTTGATATGAAAAATCTGAGTTTAAATATGTGGTTAGAAATTGAAAAAATTTTAATTACAGTTATCTTTTGCTCATCTATAAATTTAATAGAAACCGCTATTGAAGAAATAGTAAAAATTTTATTGTTGCACAAACATAATTTGTAGAGGACCAACTCTCAGAATTTCTAAAACCCAGTGATGGGTCTACATCTGAGGCTAGGTACCTCACAAGAAACTGACATTTCCACATTTTATTTGGTTTAGCATTCTACTATCAAACTATATAGCTCATAGAGAAATAAATAATGAAATAGAAATTAATATATAGATACAGAATAAGTAGATACTTTATAGCTAAATATATGTTGTACTATATAGTTAAATATTTATGTACTAACTAGAGGAAAATAAATCAGAACTGAAATTAATGTAGACATGAATATTCCTGAATTTTATCTTTACTCTAAAAAGCATCTTTGTGAAGTAAAAAAAATATTTTGATATGGTGTACTGAATTAAATTTGAGAAAAAATTATTTGTACATGAATTTTAAATAAATTCATAGTATTTCTTTCAATTTTACATACTGATAAGTATATATAAGAATTGTAATATGAAACAACATTATGTAATATGACATAATAGTGTACATAAAAGAAATATGTACTCACAAGTTATAGAGACTGCTACATGTATGGTTACAAATATATAACTATAACAAAGACATTCGTGCATGTTATTAGAGAAAGAATTATGTATTATAATATAAATCAAAATATAGAGGAAGTGCATTAGAATGCACAAATAGAAAAGCATTCAGACATATATGTAAACTAGCCTATTTCTCCGTGATAGAAAAGGAAAAGTAATAATACGGAGTCATGAAATTGATGCCGAGACTTTCTCGAAATTTGATACCCACCTAGATAAAAGTAAAGTCACCAGTTAAAGACTTGGAACGGAAAATTTGAAGCGTGAGTATCCGGTAACTTACTTTGATTACCTGTATGCAAGCAAACCAAAATTTAGATATATTTAAATATTTTCTGGGAATAAACGTATAAGTAAAAAAGAACTAGAGTAGTTAGTACAAATATAAGTAATTACAAATACCTTATGGAAATAGGATCCATGCGATACATGTATTCCAAGAAAGAAAACAAGGAATTTGATTTAATATCAAATATTGAAATATTGAGCATAAATGTCAAGATAGTGCAAAATCGAAATAATGTATACTATTAAAATGATAGGTAAAAGGAAGACGTGGCAGATGAAAGAGATGGA
Source organism: Pinus albicaulis (assembly GCA_034641835.2). NCBI lineage: Eukaryota > Viridiplantae > Streptophyta > Pinopsida > Pinales > Pinaceae > Pinus > Pinus albicaulis. Next base: position 359,256,099 of record CM076582.1, read on the forward strand.
CACCATTTTAGTAAATTAACTTGACTACGTTATCATTCAACCAGAGAAAGAGAGGCACATGAGTCGATTTCTTATACACGAGGGAATATATATGTTACGAAAAACAAAACTGTAGAAACATTAATGAAGAACATAATTTAACTATTAAATTATTGTTCTCAGCTACACGCAAAAGAAAGTAGTATTACACAGTGACTAGGAAACCATAAATAAAGATAACTTACCTAAAACGTTGTAAGGTCTGAGTACTGTGGCCGAATAATTGAGATGCTGCGTTATATGACCAGTGTAGCTCCGAATTTAACTACCCTATAACAAAAATGATCAAATAGTGTTCACTTAGAAAGGAATTTCAAAACAATACTGTAAATCTTGGAATACTAAATGATAAATTGATAAGAACCTCTCATTTTCATGAGAGAGGCGAGACCATGTCAATGGTTGTCTCTATCTCAGGAATAATCATGAAAATTTATAAAACTTTGCATATCGAGTTTGTTAAACTAAGAACGCATGACAGATATCTATTAAACCTTGGTCTGGACTCATCCACCAAAAAAGGGAAACAAAATTAGTTCCAACAATAAAAAATATCATAAAAAAAATTTACTATTGATTTACAAATTAATTGGACTCGAGTTAAGTAATGAGTAAAATGATGAATGATGAAGAGTACGATAGAGGGCTTTCGCAGGTCAAAATGCAATTGTCAAACTGAAGTGATTCGTCCCTGTATGAAACAAAAACTGAGATTAAAACGATGGAAAAATGGAAAACGAAAATTTAAGAGGCATACATAATCTAAGAGATATAGTTGAATAACGTAGTAAACTGAAACCATTACCTGTAAGGGAATTTCAAAGGGTGCTCTATGTCTAGAAAGATGTTGAACCTCTCTCCCTTGCAGAATTAGGAATTGTCTCTCATAATAGAGACTAGTCTAAGAACATAGTCGGAACTCAGCCAACATCCAAATGAGAAAAAATAAATGAAAAAACAAAATTCTTATACTTTCGAAACCCTAAACTGTAAAAATATCCATGTTGTCCACATGGATATTGGATTTGGGGTTATCTCTATGATCGATACCTTGGTAATGTGGATAGAGAAAACCATGTGAAATAGTACACATCATTTAGTGTGGAAGTATCTCGAGAAATATATTAGTGGGGATTTGGTAAACTGAGGTAAAAAAAGTCTGATCAACATTAACGCATTACTATTACAAATACCTCGGGAGGATTAAAGACAAAGGAAAAATAAATAGCGACATCAATAACCCTGTCAATGGGTACCATTGTGTTAACTAGTAAAGTGTGTAACATTTGAAACTGTGTCATGAAATTTGGACTATGAGAAATCGAATCATATGTAAAGCTATATTATAAGGTAAGTTAGTACCCCATGCCTATAGAATAAATTAAATAAAATCAACGAATGGGTATAGCGTGAGGGTATGTAACTTGGAAGGGGAACTTTGTATAGATTTATATCATTAATAAAATATGATAGGTTGCATTAATGTGTGGTTCAATACTGAACACTAATTCTATTACGTTCAGACATAAAGGGAACGTATGGAGTATGTTGAGTTGAGTATCGGGATGTGTGAAAGATTAAGGATTAAATCAAAAGAGTTGTCTTAATTCAAAAAAAAGTACGTTGAAGTTATATAGTTAAATCACATAAACCTTTAAAATATAAAAGGGAAAATTGTAGTAATTTAAAATAGATAATTTGGGTATAATATTTCAATATTATACATTCCTAGGTGGTAAAAACTATGGTTAATGAGACCGAATAAATATTAGGTGGAAGTAAGAGTCACATAGCCATATTGTACCCAATAATGGGAAATTGTCATGTATGTTATAATATTAACTCCATATTAATTAAAGAGTAGGAGTATAACTTTAGAAGAAAGTGGTAACTGAAATGGGAAATTAGATACTATTCTCACCCTTAAACACACATAGTAAAATAAGAAAAGCTACCAGCGATAGAAGTACGTCGAAAGATAACAAATTAAGATGCAATCATAATAATAAGTAAAGATGTTATAATTAGAAAAAAAAGATTGCGAAGAGATTTAGACTTTTGGTATTTTTTGTGATCTTTATTGTTGTGATGCTTGGGACAATTTTTATTACATGACCCATTTCATAGCACACTCTACACCATAATGAAACAATTTCGTATTGAATATTTTGGACCTAGACATAATTTGGGGCCATCAAATTGATCTCAAAAGAAAAACCCTTATTGAAGTCCATCTCCACACAAATTTGACCATAAGTATTTTTATAATAATTTCTTGTATTTGGGTTTTGAAAAAAAAAATATCCAATAATATTTCCAATAGAGGATAATCATTAGGGATTCCAAAGATGTAGGGTAATTTCGAAAGCCTTACCTGAATCAGAGTTGTGGAGATTGATTTTGTTAGCATATAAAAGGTGGGAGACCACGGCTGCCTAAAAATAATGATACAACCCCAAAACCACGGTCTAGATTCACATATAAGGTTCTTATCATCAACATTATAAAAACAATAAAAATACCTTGATCCATGGGATAAATATTTAGATCATCCATTAAACAAAGTTTCCATGTTTCCGAGTGTTGGGTCTCCAAAATGTCATCATATTTTCCTCTCTTTTCTTTCACTCTCCTTCAATATTTACCATATTTTGTAGCTCTATCACCTTACACTAAGCTCATTTTCATGATCATATATGGGTTTATACTTATTATTTTCCAAAGCATTTATTTTCGTATGTTGATTGAATTTATGGTTAAATATTAGAAAAGTAACAAGTATTCACTTGTATCTAAAAGTTATATGAGATTTGTGATGTTTGTAGTCATATTTGAAGATTCCAACGAAACCATATTTGGCTTCTAAGTCTCAAATTCGAATTTCCTCTTTAAATTCTTAATGTTTTTTGGAAAATTTGAGATCATTGATTAATGACATTTCATGGAGAAGAATTATAGAATTTTTCATAAGTGTCTCCTACCAAATATTTTAGAGACTTGTGAGAAGATATGAAAATATGTTACTTGTTATATGTTAACACATGTTTATAACCACGTGATATTTGTGGATTTAGGAGAGATATGTGGATCTACATTTATTAATTAGTAATATTAGATTTTGCACAAATAGAAGTTCTTCCTCCATTGAAAGAGGTGTTAGGTTTTCATAGATTAAATTTACAAGATTTATTAAATTATATTTACTCGCCTTCCTAGATTAACATTTGGAGGCTTTCATACATTAAATTTTAAATGTTTTGATAGATTAAGGTTTCATGTTTTCATAGATTAAGTTGAAATAATTTTATTAGATTAGATATAACTCTTTAATTAGCATAAGTGTCTTTTCTTTCATTATATTAAAAGTTATTTGCTTTCCTAGCATATATTGTGTGGGCTTTCATCAAATTATAATAGTTGTATTTGCTTTTACTGTTTTCCATTTCATCGCTTTCATCAAAATTAAGTATGTGTGTGTGATTTGACTAGATTTCATCTTATTGTATTTTTTACAATTCAATTTCTTTTTAGAATAAGATTTCATTGTCAATCCATTACATTCTTTTAATTCATTTGCATAGGTTTACCATTTGTTTATTTCTATTGAAAAATTAGAATTCTTCTTTTAGAATTAAAATTTAAAGTTGATTTCCTAGCACATATAGTGTAGTGTACCTCACAAGGATTCAAACTTGGATTGATAATTTAATGCTAAGTAATTTAACTCACAATTAAATTTCCCAACACAAAGATCCATTTATGCAAATCCTTCATTTGCAGCCAAAACCCATTAAACATGAAAACCAAACCTCACTGGAAAAAAAAAACTTCTTAGATCCAAATTTGAGAATGGAACTATATGAAACCAAAGAAAATCTTGCTTATCTAACAACCATTCCGAAAAAAGAAATTGTCTTCGTCACTGAATCACTAATATTTTCGTTTAATTAGATTTATGCAGAGATATGCAAAGAAATCCACTGATTAGGGAAGAACCTTAGCTGCCACAAGGGTATTCAAAACTCACACTTGTTAATTTTTGATGTTTTATTGTTTGTAGATGAAGATACACATTGTAAAATTTCAACCAACTTAAGAGAGTAATTTATCTTAAATTAAAGTCACATCTCCATTAATAACAAAGTGACACACAACATTACTAATGCAAAAAAAATAATTTTTCACAAATTTCTTCTTTCACTTGATGTTTATCATTTATTCTTCCAAACTATCATAGATCCCCAGATTTGCAACTAATTCTACTAATATGTTTCTAAGTCCATTACAATTTACATATAACTCATGACTAAATGTTTTGTATTTTTCAAAAGAAAACAAAATAAATAAATAAAATAATATTCTGAAAAGAATGGAATTCAAATAAAGTTTTAGAAAAATAAATTTCTAATAAATAAAAATCAATAAAATTAAAAAATATTTTAAACTGAACCTTTAATTTTCACCCATTCACATTAATTCTTTAACAAATATTTAAATTTATCGTATATTAAAATTATAATGATCATTCAACATTAAAATAATTACGAATTTAAATAAAATAAGTAATTGAAATATAACCAATTTTAAATTAATACATAAATTAAAAATGTAAGAAATTACTTTTTTAAATAAGTTTAGAAGCATTGAAAATCATCATTGTAATAAATTCAAATCACATAAGCATCTATTACCAAGGATGCTAATCATTCATCCAAAATGACGAAGATGATCCGATGTAGTGGAGGAAAGAGGATCTCCTCGTTCATCAGTCATTGCGAAATAAAAGGAAAAATCAGTACAATATTCAAACTCAACAACACCTACCCACCGCTATCAAACACTTCTTAAAACATACCGCTTCATTTTAGTTAGTAAGAAAAGCAAAAAACAGCGCTCCATTTCCATTTCCAAGAAATAAAAAAGCAACGCTCCATTTCAACTTACAAGAAAGCAAAAAGCAGCCTCTCCATGCTCCAACGGTCATGCAGCTCGATGAATTTCAAACCAGACCTCAATTGATGTTTATGGCTTCTCTCGTTCTCCTTGTTTTCATGCGCTTGCCTCTTTGCAACAATTTTTTTTCTTTTTTAATTTGCTTTCATGAAAATTCTGTTATTTTCATCCTTTCTCCATGCTTCTTTCTTGTATTTTTCTTATAAGATGCAATCTCTTAGTTTTGATTTGTAGAACTATTATTGCATTTATTGCGGTTAACCGAATTTTGTTTTTCAATTTTATTGAGGTATATTGTTGAATTTCAATTGCATATTGTTGAGCTATATTGTTGATGACCAAGAAAAAATCAATGGGAGTGCACGAAATCGATATTATGCCAGGGTAGGATAAATCATTCCCTTGCTATGTGTAGCTTAAGAAAATTTATTTTATTACTTTTGATGTTGGAGAAAAATGAGTTGCACATTTTGCAGTGATGGAAATCATTATTGGATTTCAATGTAATTGGAATTCGAAGGTTTGTTTGACGATTAACTGATGTGTGTGATGCTGTGCAGGATTACATATATCATTAGAACGGTTTTGACAAAATTTCCAGAAGAGTTACGAGCCACATGGATCGGGTGTTTTTCTATTTCATATGTCCAACATTGATGCTTCCTCGGATCTACGAACTCGTTGTCACAGTCACGGCTATAACTTATGGAGGTGAGTTTTTTGAATTACTGCTCATTTAATCTTAAATACTAAAAGTAAAAAATGAAAATTCATATGAGATCAAGAACATGATTCATGGAAATTTTATTTCTTCTCACTTTCTGTTTATCTTAAAGATTACCTAATTTCTATTTATCATAAAAATAGTCTAATTATTTTTGCATCTTTTTTGAGATTAGTTTTTATGAATTTTGCAATTTTAGATGTAAAGGTCTGCACAATTTATTCTATTTATAGACAAATCTTTGACATTTTTCTAGTTTTATTTTTCCAATTTGATGATAAAAATTGATACTGGAAAATTTATCTCTAAAGAATATGTTAATCTGCTATATAGAAACAATAAGATGATCTATATTGATTTCATAAACTGATTTTGAAATTTTACTTTCAGAGAATCTATCATCCTAAATTGGAAGGCATGATAATGTTTTTAAATTAATGTGTTGCTTAATATTAATTATCTTCCTAACTCATGTACTCATGGACCTTAATTACTGGGCCTAAATACTCAGTCATAACTTGATTACTGTGCCTAATTACTCCGTCAATCATTTGAGATTATGAAAATTAGCATTTAACAGAGAAGTAATTGCCCGTGTGTTTTTTTATTTTTTTATATATTTTAAACATTTTTTGGATATTGTTTTAAATGAGAGTGGAAAAAACTTTTATATTATAATTGAGTTCTGTAATGGGATAATTATTATTGGTCACTATCTTCAAATATAAGTTGATTCATCATTGTTATAAATATAGGATGATTTATCAATTTTATTGTTATTTAAGAAAAACCACGCTATCTAGAATTTCTAGCTAGTGTTTTTGAAAGTGACAAATTTTCACTCTTGCTAAATACTTGTTAAGTTTTAGACTATCAACTTTTCCCTACTTACTAACAAAATGAGCCTTAGCCACACATATTCTTTTTCAAAAAAGAAATATGTATTTTTTTATTATAATTTTTTAAATATAAATGATTTAAATAATGTAAGTAGAGTTAGTTACATATCTATAATTTTTTTTTGTTTTTTATAAAATATTATATGATTATTTTTTTTTATATTAATTATTAAAAAAATTATTGTGAAATTTATAATATAAATTTTATAAATTCAAATTATTTCTTTTTATCCTATATTAAGTTAGAATTATATCTAAAAGTGAAGAACTATCTCTAAAAGTAGATAGGAGTAGTTTAGGAATATATAGTAGGTTAGGAAGCACTGGGAACTATCTCATATCCTACTGCTTATTATAGATAGTTGTTTAAATTTTAATATATTAATTTTAATTTATATATACTTTTCATAATTTATATATTTTAATTATAATTTATCTAAAAAAAATTGTAATTTATAATATTAATATTATAAATAAATATAATTTAATTTATATGTGAAAATAAATTATTATTATTATTTTGAAAAATGAACTAAAATTACTTAAATATAAATATTATAATACTTTCTTTTTTTTGTAAGTAAGTGATATATTAGATCACAATAGTATATAAAAAGTTACAAAAAGGGTTGCCATTACTCGAAGGTAGGATAGTAGGAAAGCCCAAACAGCTCGAAGGCACTCACATAAAATTTGTATTAAAGAGAAGATTAGACAGACACGAGAGTAACTGACAGCTTTTCCGAACAAAACTAAACTGCCATAGGAATATAGAATAGGAACTGGCTAACCACGTAGGGATGCTGGACGGACAGTGCGTCAAAAGAGAACCAGGGGCTATAAAGAAGCCACCATAAACCAACTTAAAGCCGATCAAGAAATAACAAGTAAACAGGGAAGTACACAGACCTGCAGAAGGAAACAACCTGGTTGGAGATTAAATATCCATTTAAACTTTTCCGAGGCCATCAGATGCACTCGGACCTGCTTCATCACCACCCTTAGGCACATTCCGAGGACGATGGCGGCAGATAATGGTGGTCTTGGAGTTTTCAGTCAGGATTTCTATCAAAACATTTAAAACATAACACAGATACAGCTCAAAGAGCTGAATGAAGCCTTCAAGGCGCTTCGTAAGCATCTTCATCTCCTCTGTTAGCGAAATGATGGAGACTTCCAGCTTGTCTAGATGAGCAGAATTCTTCGCCAAGGCAAGAGAGTGAGTTTGGTAAGCCTCCTTAACCGCTGCGCCTTAACTGCTGAGGGCGTTGGCAAGCATAGTCTTCATATGGCACGCCATTTCCTGTGTTCTTGGAAATTGCATCACGTGTGTGGTCGGGGTGCCAGGATCCTTGATCCAGTCCGTCTCCTACTTAATTTCATTACTGTTCAAACCTGTTCTGGCATGACTAACCTCCTCATTGAGATTTTGGATTATGGTTTTTCCTTTGTCGGGGACCGATTGATCAAATAATTCCTGAGCTCGCTTGAGATTCTTCGCAGCCTTTAAGCTACAAAGGATACGCTCAGACATGGTGAAAAACCCAAAACTAGAAGACAATATTCTGAACCCAGTAATAGAAACAGAGCATGAGAGCTTAAAAACAAAGTTGAGCCACGAACAATGGTAAGGGTCGCTGTTAGGATTAGAATAAATAGAAAGAGGCGAGGACCAGGGCGTGAAATAATGGGTAGGGGAAGCCGCCCCATCCCATCAGCCGCCATCCAGGATTCCCTTAAGGGGAGCTTCAATCTACCAATTATGAAAAAGCATGGCAAATCATAAACCAAGCACAATCCTCAAGAGCCAAGACCACCTGTCCATCCTTCCCTTACACTTATTCTGATTTCTGTAATTACCCTGATAATTCCATCTTTTTCGAAGCTTTACACGGTACAAATGCCTGAACTTCCATCTCCGAATAATAAAGAACATTGATATGATGATTTGGATGATCCACATGAATCATTGATGGTTAGTAATCTAAAGGCTATTAACAATCCTCAATGTACCTGAAAGGTCTTGCCTCGAGATTAGCATGCATTCCTCACAGAGGTCAGGATAGGTAACGTCGTGCGAACAAGTGTCGATGATGTCATGCGAGTGGTCAATTGCATGGTAAGCCGGGGAGTCCGCCAAAGCATTAGCATTTCACCGAATAGCCTGAAGAACAACACCTTTGGGAATAGTAAGATACTTGGATATGAGACTGGTAACCATGGCTAAGCGTCAATGTTTGGAAACTTGCTCAGGCTGAGTGCCATTTTGAATCTTCCCAGCCATAGAGATAACAAGAAGGGAATCACCTTCCACCATAGCTACTCCACTTCCTAAACGAATGAGGATCTGTAGGCTCTGTTCCAAGGAAGAAAATTGTGCCTCATTGTTGGTAGCTTCGCCCAAGGAAAAGCTAAAAATGTGAAAAAAATTTCCTTTGTCATTACGAATAACACCATCATCGCCAGCTGGGCTAGGGTTTCCCCTGGAAGCCCCATCAAAATTCAGCTTGAGAAAACCCGGATTAGGAAGCTACCAAGACTGTTGAGATGGAGGAGGTTGAGGCCCCAGCGTGGGGGAAATGAGGTTCATGGCCGCTCCCAAACCAAACAAGAGTTAGATACGTTTATCATTTTCTGAAATTTTTTCTTCCTGAGCTGCTTTGTTGTGAGTTAGAACTATTTATTTCATATTCTATAGAATCTTTAATTTAATGTCATCTTCGTGCCTGGTCTCCTGCTGAAAGATTCTTCTATTTCATTCTTTCGAAGTAGACCAAACAATGAACCCAGAACTTAGTTTCCAAAGGTTCTTAACAGTGCCACATTTAGAAAAATTTGACCACCAATTGACAATTGTATTATGAATGGAGTCCCTATCTCTGTCTGTCTGCCTGAAGATGTCCTCCATCCACAACCAAAGATTATTCGTCCACCAACAAGTGTTGAGGAGATGGTTCATGGACTCCTCCTCGCTCAAACAGAGTCGACAATGGGAGGGACCATAGAAGCCCTTTTTGCAAAGGTTCTCCCAAGTTAGGGTCTTTCGTTGCAAAAGTTTCCATAGAAAGGTTTTAATTTTCAGACAAAAAATTGCATCCCATACATTTTGATGCCCCTGCATCTTCTCTTCCAGATTATGTTGTTCGATGTAGAGCTTAGCTTCCTTAAGGTGATAGGTCCCCCCCTCCAATTTGCCTCACCTAAGCTGGTCATCCTCCAGGGAAAGACGTATATTTCGTGATCCCAAAGAGGAACACAAGGAGAGAGAAAGGTTGGCCATATCATCAGATTCAGAGGGTATATTGAGGTGCCATTGTCTCCATTGAGAGTTCTCTCTGTTGTCCACCTAGTACTGATAAACTCGAAAGTTTCCCTGCTCCTGGTATTCTCTTTGTAGGGAAAGATATTATGGGCACTCCTGCTTAGGCAATTGCTGCCAAGCATCCTCCCAGAAAAGGGTCATTTTTCCATTCCAAATTTCTGAAAAGAAGTGGTTGGAGATAATGTGTCTGTTAGCTCTTGCCATGTTCCAGATGGGTGAACCAGCTTGAATGTCCATCATTCTGATGAATTCTTGCTGGTTCCAATCCTTAACATACTTAGCTTTCCACATTCTAGCCCAGGGAACAGTAGGATCTTTGATCCACCTCCACCAAAGCTTTGCCCCACTTTCTCTATTAACAGTTTCCGGGTCGCAGAGCCTGAGACCCCCAAGGATATTGGATTTACAAAGTTTCTCCCAAGCTACTAGAGCCCACTTCTATTTTACCACTCTACCCGACAAAAGGAAGGTCCGATGAATATTTATGATCTTTTGGAGGACTCCTTTGGGCGCTGGTAGGATGGAAAGCATAAACTGAGGAATAGCTTGAAGAACAGCCTTGGTCATTATTAAGTGACCAGCGCAGTTAAGGATTCTGCAAGTCCATCCATTACAACGGGTTTCGAGTCTAGAGAATAGCTCCTCCCAGTGGATCTTTTGCCAAGGCTTATCTATGAGAGGGATGCCAAGGTATTTAGAGGGAAGGCATCTTCTACTGAACCCAAGAATCATCGTGAGATGCCTTTGGATTTCCAGAGGAGTGTTGAAAAATAAAATGGAAGATTTATCAATATTCAAATCCATACTCGTAGCTAAACAGAACAGATCTAGGATGGCCTTGAACCCTCAAGCTTCCTTGACCGTGGGGGTACCATGAAGCATGGTATCATCCACAGACTGCTGATGAGTGGTGGCTTGGAAGTTCGACAGCGGCTGGAGACCCTTGAAGGATGTTAGAAATTTAAATACTACGGAGCAATGCAACACATAAAATATGTGGAAAATACAAGCACACAAAACACATAAAACCAGAGAGACATAGATATACATGGCTCACCCAGTTTGGGCTACGTGCACCCCGAACAACCAGTCCTTCCTTTCTATTATCCAGCAAAATGAAGAGACAAAACCTATAGCAGATCCGCTGTAATATCCTCTGTTCTCTCTCACAGTTTCCCTATCTATTTTTCTCTCAGAGAATACATCTGTAATACACAGCCATAATACAATACCCTCATACAAAGAGAGGGGTTGCCTTCCAGGGCAAAAAACCCTAAACTAAACATAACTCTACCGTCAGATAATCCGCCTAATGAATGGCCCAGATTGACTAGTAATTACTATACTTTTACAGGGCAATTTTACATATGTTTTTAGCTTCAGGGTCACTGCCCCCGAAACCCCCTGCCAATTTGGGGCTCCATAAAGTCGCTGCCACTCCCTGTGGACCCCCCATGGCAGCGATTAATTTACGGGTGGCGTTTCCGCGCCATTTAAGGTACAGGGGTCCAATGTTGTGATACAAAGTAAACAAGATAATCAGGCTCCACACCCAACAATCTCCCTCTTGGAGACTGATTGTAGCAACTCCACCACTTCTTCATTTGCTGGAAAATGACTCCTCTTTGGACCTACCTGTTTCTCATCTTCATCGTCATCCTTGAAGACCAATTGAAACTGAGAACATTCTCAGTTTCTCCCTAGTTACAACTTTTGTTAGCATATTTGCAGGATTCTAGCTAGTGTGTATCTTTTCCAGCTTCAACTCTCCATCTTCGAATACTGACCGTATGAAATGGTACTTGAGGTGTATGTGTTTAGTCCTGGAATGAAATGCTGAGTTCTTTGCAAGATGAATGGCACTTTGGATATCACTGTATAACGTGCCCATATCATCCTTCTTACCCAATTCATCCATAAACCTTTGTAACCAAATCATTTCTTAACTAGCCTCTGTAGCAGCAACATACTGTGCTTCTGTTGTTGAAAGGGAAACAACACTTTGGATTTTGAAACCCAACTGATAGTTGTTCCACCTACAGTAAATACATATCCTATAGTGCTCCTCCTGTTATCTCTGTCACCTGCCATATCTGCATCAACATATCCCTGTAGAACAATGTTTGAACCACCAAAGCATAATGCTTGATTTGTGGTACCTCTCAAATATCTGAGAATCCATTTTACTTCCATCCAATGTTCTTTTCCCAGATTATTCATGTACCTTCTTACAACTCCCACTAAATGTGCAATATCAAGCTTTGTACAGACCATTTCATACATTAAGCTTCCAACTGCTGATGCATATGGAACTTTAGACATATAATCCATGTCTTCTTGGGTCTTTGGGCACATCTCCTTACTAATTTTGAAATGGCTAGCAAAATATGTACAAACTGGTTTTGCATTGTGCATATTAAATATTTTCAACACCTTTTGTATGTACTCATTCTGAGACAGTGTTAATTTTCGATTTTTCCTATCTCTTGTTATTCTCATACCAAGGATCTGTTTTGCAGCTCCCAAATCCTTCATTGCAAATGAATTTGCCAATTTTTGTTTGAGGACATTTATTTCTTGCATGTTAGACCCTGTAACAAGCATGTCATCTACATACAATAACAATATAATATATCTACCATGATTTTTCTTTTTTCAGATAAACACAATGATCAGAGTGACATCTAGTATAACCTTGTTCAGTCATAAACTTGTCAAATTTTAGATACCACTGCCTTGGAGCCTGTTTTAAGCCATACAAGCTCCTATTTAACCTGCACACCAATTTTTCTTTCCCTTTGACCTCATATCCTTCTGGTTCCTCCATATAAATCTCTTCCTTCAAATATCCATGGAGAAATGTTGTCCTTACATCTAACTATTCAAGATGTAAATATTCCGCTGCTACAAGACTTCAAATAGTTTTGATTAAAGTCATCTTAACAACAGGAGAAAATATTTCATCAAAATCAATACCTTTCTTCTGTGCAAACCCCTTCACCACAAGTCTAGCTTTATACCTCTATTTTTCTCCATCTTCTTCCTTCAACCTGTAAACCCATTTATTCTGCAATGTAGTTTTACCTACAGGCAACCTGACTAAGTCCCAAGTTTGGTTATGCATTAAGGATTCCATCTCTTCTTCCATGGCTAGCTCCCACTTCTTGCTGCTTTCAACATGCATTGCTTATTCATAACATTCAGGTTCACCAAAATCAGTCAACAATAAATAATATAATGAAGGAGAGTATCGTTCAGGTGGTCTACTTATCCTGGTAGATTTTCTAACACCACTTTCAGGTGTTTGAGGTGCCTGTTGCAGTTGTGGTGGTTGCTGCTGCTGTGGTTGTTGATTATTATTATTTTCAAGCACCTTTAATTTTTCAGTTATCTCATCAAGAATCGTGTATTCCTTGCTTTCTTTTTCCTATTTCTTTTCCTAAAACTTATTCTTATACAAGACCTTTTCATTGAATATTACATCTCTGCTCCTAATGATTTTTTGATTTTCATAATCATATAAGTGATAACCAAAATCATTAACACCATATCCAATAAAGGTACATTTCTTTTATTTTTCCTCAAGATTTGTTCTATTTTCTTTATTAATATGGAAAAAGGCCACACAACCAAAAGGCTTTAAAAAGGAGTAGTTTACCTTTTTACATGTCCATGCTTCCTCTAGAATACCACCATCCAAGGAACTTGAAGGCCCTCTGTTTATTAGATAAAAAATAGTATCTACAACGTCTGCCCAAAATTGTAAAGGCAATCCTGCATGCAATCTCATGCACCTTGCATGCTCCATGATTGTTCTGTTCATCCTTTCTGACACACCTTTTTCTTTTTTTGTTCTTGGAACTGTCTTCTCTCTACGAATTCCATGCTCTAAACAGTACCTATAAAACTCTTTGCTGCAATATTCACCTCCATCGTCTGATCTGAGACACCTCAACTTCTTTCTTGTCTGAATCTCAACCAAAGCTTTCCATTTCTTGAAAGTATCAAATACATCAGATTTATTTTGAATACAATAAATCCAAGTTTTTCTAGTTGCATCTTCAATAAACGTAACATAATAGCGAGAGCCACCAAGAGATGATACCTGAGCAGGTCCCCATACATCTGTATGCACAAGCTCCAATTTTTTTCTCTTCTTTTCTTTCCCAACTCTGAGAAATATGACTCTCTTTTGTTTTACATGAATGCATTTTTCACGAAAATCCAAATCAACATTCTTCAAACCTGGCAACAAATTTCTTGAGTGAAGAATATTCATCTCCTTCTCACTCATGTGTCCGAGCCTATGATGCCATAATGCTGCATCTGCTCCTTTGGAAGTTAAAGCATTAATAGAGTTAGAAATACCATTGCATAAATACAATGTACCAACCTTTTCTCGTTTTTCTATTACCAGGGCTCCTTTGGTGACCTTCCAAGTTTTATCTGTGAAAGTTGTCACACAACCTTCACCGCCTAACTGCCCTATTGAAATCAGTTTTTTCTTTAGATCTGGAACATGCCTTACCTCCTTTAATAGCCATTGGTTTCCATTCTGTTGTTTTACAAGAACCTTACCCATTCTAACAATTTTATAGGGTTTATCATCACCCAAACGAACTTGTCCAAAAACTCCTTGAACATAGTCATGAAAATATTTCTTATCAAGTGAGGCATGGAATGAAGCCCCTGAATCTACAACCCAAGAATAAATAACATTTTCGAAAGAAAGAATCAAAGAATCTTGTAACACATAACCTGTCACATTTTCTTCATGATTGTTTTCTTACTCTGCATCTCCTTCTTTTCCCTTCTGAGATCTATAGTATTTCTTTAGGTGTCCTTTATTTCCGCATTTCCAGCACACTATCCCTGATCTAGACTTGGATCTGCCTTTCCTTGATTTACTGCGATATCCCGAGCTCTTTCCTCTTTCCATTCTCCTTCCCCTAGACTCTGCACTCAAAGCATTACTCGATGTCTCACAAGAGATTTTCCGTCGCATTTCCTCGCTAAGGATAGCACTGACAACATCATCAAACTTTAAAGTACTAGATCTAGAGAAAGAGTTACTAATGACCATTACTAAACCATTCCAACTCTCTAGAAATGAGAACAAGAATAATAGAGCTCGAACTTCATCATCAAATTTTACCCCTACAGAACTTAATTGACTGGTAACTGTATTAAAATCATTTAAATGTTCTGCAACAGATCCACCTTCCCACATCTTCATATTAGATAATTTTTTCATAAGAAATACCTTGTTTGAGGTCGAGGGTTTTTCATATAGTTTTGCCAACATCTGCATCAAACCCTCTATTTTAGTTTCCTTCGAAATATTGAAGGTGACTGATGTTGCAAGGCACAACCATACTGTTTCGAGTGCCTTTCTATCGAGAATTTTCCATTCCACGTCTGTCATGGCCGTTAGTTTCTTTGTTTTTCCACTCAATGGTAGGTACAGATCTTTCTAGTATAGATAATCTTCCATCTGCATGTTCCACAGTGGGAAGTTTTGGTCGTTAAATTTCTCAACCCTAAACTTACCATCTTCTACCATTGCTCCCACTTGAACCAAAAACCCTTCTTTCCTATGATTTTATCAGACAAATATACCTTCGACTCTGATACGAGTTGTTAGAAAATTAAATATTATGGAGCAATGAAACACATAAAATATGCGGAAAATACAAGCACACAAAACACATAAAACCAGAGAGACACAGATATACGGGGTTCACCCAGTTTGGGCTACATCCACCCTGAACAGCCAGTACTTCCTTTCTATTATCCAGCAAAATGAAGAGACAAAACCTACAACAGATGCATTGTAATATCCTCTATTCCCTCTCACAGTCTCCCTATCTATTTCTCCCTCAAAGAATACACCGGTAATACACAGCCACAATACAATACCCTCATACAAAGAGAGGGGTTGCCTTCCAGGGAAAAAAACCCTAAACTAAACATAACTTCTACCGTCAAATAATCTACCTAATAAACGACCCAGATTGACTAGAAATTACTATAATTTTACAAGGCAATTTTACATCTGTTTTTAGCTTCAGGGGCACTGCCCCAAAACCCCCTGCCAGCGGGGGGCTCCATAAAGTCGCTGCCACCCCCTTGGACCCCCCACAATAGCGATTAATTTACGGGAAGTGTTGCCTCCACATTTAAGGTATAGGGGTCCAATGCTGTGATAAAAATTAAACAAGATAATCAGGCTCCACACCCAATAATGGAGTTGCTATCTTAAGCCATTTTTATTATCCTGCTCAAGCTTTCCATTACAATGGAAAATAGAAACGGGGAGATAGGATCTCCCTGGAAGATGCCATGGGAGGGGGTTAAGGAGAACGAAGATGTACCATTAACCAGGATGGAATAGCTAGGATTTTTTACCAGGGCAAGAATCCACTTGATCCACCATTGATAAAAACCAAAAGGAATAAGAATATCCTCAATAAAATCCCAACTGACCTTAGCATAGGCCTTAGAGAGATCTAGCTGAATGATTCTTCCTGCTTTTTTCTGGGCTTGAAGAGTATGAATCATCTCCTAAGGAAGTAAGGCATTATCTAGGATCTGCCTGCCTTCGACATAGCCAAATTGCTCCTCTGAGATGATAAAGGGGAGAATGGGTTTTAATCTGTTGACCATAACTTTAGAGATGATCTTGTAGAGCACATTACATAAAGCAATGGGTCAGAATTTAGAAGGGGTGTTGGTAGTTTCCTCCCTCAGAATCAAGGCAATGAAGGTGGAGTTGAGGAACTTGAGGATGGATTTAGACTTGTGGGAGTCTTCCACCACCCCCCAAGCCTCGAGCTGAACAATATCCCAAAAAGCCTTGAAAAAATCTATAGTGAAGCCATCTGGTCTAGGTGCCTTACCATTTGGCATTTCTTTCACTACCTCTTCCACTTCCTCCAATGCAACTGTGTGGTTTAGGGATTTATTTTGTTCTTTTGTAATGAGCTTGGGATTGGAGTTCAAGAGCTCCCTTGTAGCCTCCATTCTATCAATCTCTGGTTCATTAGCGATGTGGTTGAAATGGCCAATGATGAGGGAAGAAATGTCCTTATGAGAGCTATAAGGGTTTCCTATCTCATCCATCAGACTGGTAATTTTGTTAGCACATCTATAGTCCACAGCCGAGCGATGGAAAAACTGAGTATTTTTTTCCCCTTCTTAGAGCCACTGGATGCAGGATTTTTTCTTCCATAATATTTCCTCCTACTAACATCTATCATTCCATTCTTGCATGAGGATATGTTCTTGCCTTAATGTATCCTGGTTGATGTTGCTAGTGATCCAGTCAGTATGGATCTGAGCCAATTGATCCTCTAAGGCTTTTTTATCTTTGAAGATATCGCCAAAGACATTTTCGTTCCAGGATTAGAGACGAGCCTTGACGTGCCTCAACTGAGCCTACAGCCTGTACAGTTTGGTGCCTCGGGTTTCCAATCGTTCTTGCCACCAAGTTTTGATGTTATTGAAGAATTTGAGGATGACCTAACAAAAATTTTCCAAATCTGAAAGGTCTATTTTTTGGATTCCCTATGATGGTTGCATCCAGGGTAACAGGCCAATGGTTTGACCCACCACAAGGCATGACATATGACTCAACAGTGACCCCATCCATAAGGATGGTATCAGCAATGATAAAATGATCGAGTTTGGAGGCAATCTGTCTGTCCCCTCCCCTCTTGTTATTCCAGGTGAACATACCATTCTTGGGGAGGATATCCACTAAGTTAGCTTCTTGGATGAAATTATTGAAGGCCTCAGCATCCCTGTTTAAAGTTATAATACAACCCTTTTTCTTTGCCAATGTGGTGATCATGTTGAAATCTCCACCATAAATTGCTTTAGTAGTTGGATGTCTTTGACGTAACTCTGAGAGATAGTTTAACAGTATCATTTTTTCTTCTAATTTCTGGGGACTGTAGACATTTATGCAGACAAATATGTTGGCTTCCCCGATAATTTGCACCTCCAGGAAGATGTAAGATCTGGTAGCCTTAGCACTGATAAGATGTATGGAATGGGGATTCGAAAAGGTGGCCAAACCACCCACCAAACCATTACCATCTGCTTCTATATAATTCATTCTTTTGCCGATGTTTTTGCTGATTCCTTTGATTTTCAGGCTAGAACATTTGGTTTCCTGTAAGAAAATCATATCCGAGTTTTCATTTTTAATATTATTTTTCAGGAGTCTTTGTTTTCATTAGCTATTAAGCCCTCTTGCATTACATTAGAGAATTTTCATGATTAAAAAATTTAGGAGGTGAACGTGAAAGCCTCAAGGGTTTTCATCTTACCAGAGTTGAGGAGAAGCAGACCAAGCTCAAAAAGTGATTCCTTATTTGATCGACGTCCTCTTTTTTCTATGTTTGACATTGTTGTTGGTAATGTGCAAACCCTAAGCACTAACTCCAAGACCCTTGGTGGCTCCATGACTCCGCTTCTGTCCTTGTAGTTCGACATCCTATCTTGATAAAAATAAGTATTTTATCCTATCTATTTCCTCCTCGGGGATATGTTCCATTCCTTTCTTCTTCCATTGCTCCAACATGAAGTGGAGATCCATATCTTCCCTTTCAAGGATGTCACTGAGTTCCATATCCTCTGTTCCCAACTCACTGGTTATCATATCTGCATCTCCTTCTGGGTCTGTTGTATGATTGGTTCCTTGTGAGCATTACTTTGTAAACTCTATGTGGGGAACTATGTCAGCCTATGCGGGAACATTTAGGGCCTATTGCTAATGCTCTTATGTTTGCGGGGTATCAGAAACATCGAAGTCATCTTCCAGGATCTCAAAGGTGTTGACAGTGGCTTTGAAGGAGGCTCTTGCTTTCGGTTGGGATCTCCTATTGGCTCACTATCTACCATTAGGACGGGTGAAACCTTCTTGATTCTTCACTGAGGT
The DNA here is from genome assembly GCA_034641835.2 of Pinus albicaulis. Lineage (NCBI taxonomy): Eukaryota > Viridiplantae > Streptophyta > Pinopsida > Pinales > Pinaceae > Pinus > Pinus albicaulis. The sequence goes on from CM076582.1 coordinate 359,274,980, forward strand.
TTCTTTGGGCTTCTAAGATATTTTGTTCATAGGATATTCCCGAAATAGGTGACCATGTTCATGGCACTTTCGATAGTGGAAGGGGATTTTTTAATAATCTATGGCTTGAAAAACAGCTCATCTCTAAATTCTAACCATAACCCATTATGTAAAGCATCAAAGATGTCCATTTCAACACAGATATGGGCACAAGAGGTATACCTTTTTTGCAGAGTGGCCTCGGAGGCCTGGATGAAAGTCCCCAATTTGTTACCAATCTGTTCCAAGGCCGCAGGTCACCAATAGTCAATAGGAAGTTAGAAAATATGAATACAAATAGGAACATGCGTGAAAGTTTCCTGTTCTGGAGAAAAGTTTGGCTTCCATGGCCTCATATAGAGGCCAGCCAAAGCATAAAAATAAGGGCCGCCATAAAAAATGCGGTCTCTGTCCTCTAGGTTTGCAAAGATGACCGTGAAAAAACCTTTTGCCCCTAGGTGTAGCTTTACATCTCCCGTTGGCTTCCACTGTTGACAGATCCAAGGGCATAATGCTTTCTCCATGGGACAAAACCCCATAAATTTATAAATGACAACATGGATAGCCATGTGGTCATAGTAATCCTGCATCTCCGAGTCAGATATGATAACCTTTATACTTTCTTTGGCTTTGGGCTTGCAGCGCCCCAGGTTCTCCATCTTCTAGTCTTTAGTGGTTGAACCAACCAACGTCGCCTCATGATCGGCCTGTGCCTCGATCTCCTTAGAAAATTTGTATTTTCTCTACGTTTCTAGAGATTTTTGATCGGGAATGGCATCCATTTTGTATTTTCCTTCCAAGATATTGATGCCATTTATCCATTTCAGCTGTTGGTTTTCCTTGGTATGCCCTCCTGCCTCTTTTTTACCTTTTAACTCCTCTTGCTCCAGACTGGTAGAACCAGGGATTTTCACACCTTCTAGAGGACCTTTTCCTTTTTCCATCATTATTTGTTTGAAATATGGGGCCTCTTGGACCCTTGCGCGATGCATCTGCTGGGCCACGGCCAACCCCCACTGACGAAAACCTACAAACAGGGCCCTGCCCTCCTCGAGATTATTGAAAGGCAGCCTGCCGCTTGTAGACCAGTCAAACCCTAGCGCCACTCAAGAGTTTGTCCTCTACTATTCCAAATCATCTTTATAATACTTATTTAAAATAATATTTTACATTATTTTTTAATATTAATATTATAAATGAATATAATGTATATATGAAAAAAAAAATCATAATGAGTTAAAATTGATTATGCATAAATAATGTAGTGCTTTCTCACAAAATAAATTTTAAAATTGATTTAAATTGTAATATTGTTATATGTACAGAGATTATGTATTTCAAAGTGTATCATACTTATAAATTAATCTTTAACCATCTATGAAATAGGTAGTAAATAATACATTTTTGAAGTTTTCGGAAAAGAAACTAGATATAAAATCTTATAGTTTAGAGTGATTGGGATTTCTTAATTCTTTCACTTAGTTATCTATATTAATAGATATAAATTATATATATTCAAATTATAGCTATGAATGAATCAAATATTTAACCATCTATGATATAGGTAGAATATGTGATAGGCACTAATGTTTGATTGTTTTTTCAAATGGACTATTCAGTACAAATAAAAAACACACATTCTTAGAAATTGAAGCTTGTCCCCCTCCATAGTCATCATACATGATGGCGAAAAATAGGCTTTGAGCATAGGATTTTCCAAAATATTGAGTATGCATTCCCTGAGGATAGGAGAAACAACATCAATTTCTAGAAATCTAGGCTTGGGTTGCCTACATAGCCTTTGCACCTAATTGTGAAAAGCACGTTCTGGACAAGGGCTTTGCCAAAATATTTTGGTTCAGTGATAGCTCAGTGAAGCCGAGGTGACGTGAGGTGACCTATATATTGAAATTTGCTTTTAAACCTTTAAACAATAATAATTTACCATTTTCACAAACTTTGTTCACTATTGTCTTGCCTCTGGTCAATCAGCTCTTAGAACATCTCCCTTCTGTGTTCCAAATAAAAGAGTCATTCAAGTGATGCTATCCTAAAAGTAGAACCAACTAAACCCTACTTTTTTTGTCTTTTTGTTGTTTTACAGCAGGGTAGGAATTTGAAATTTGAAGTACCCGTTAAATTTGACGGTTTCAGCAACTTTAATACAAGCTAAAGTCATTTTAATATAAAATAAAACGGGTTGTAAACAAACTTGACTGTATTTCATGCGAAAATCATCCAGTGATATGCAGTTTTCCCAACAAATTCCATCCCTATTTTACAGCAAATCCCTAATAAACAATCTATCCTAACACTGAAAACTTCCCACACTTCCTGTATATCTTCGCTAAATACATCCCGCTCAACCTGGTGGCTAATGGGAATGATGTTGCTGCCATCTTGACTTCCCACTATGTGTGTATGGTCCATTTCAAAGTATGAGATTCTAGAGATAAAATTTTCTATGTTGCCATTGAATTTCTAGATATCAAAATTCTTAGGTTGAGTTTCCCCACGTCCTTGGGATGTCCCCTTACAAAAAAAAGTTTTCCCCTATAATCCTCGGGGATGAGAAATTGCAGGGGATATGTTAAGCGTGGGAGATGTTTATGTGTCATATTGATTCATATTATTTTATGAAAAACATTCAAAGAATTATTTTCCATTATATCTAGTCATTCTCTTAGCTAAGGGTTTTATAAATTCACAAATGTATCTGTATGCTATTTATATCTATCAATATTTCTATTTATATATTTTTAAATTATTTTAAACTCGGTTCTTTTATTGAGGTAGCATAAAAGAGATAAACAAAAAACCTGTTAATAATTATTGGGTTTCGTAGGTAAGGGTAAGGTGGTATTCAATTTTTTATTTGATGAAAAAGTTACTGGCTATATTAATTATAAGAATATATATAAACCAATACAAATATGATATTTATGTTCTATTTTCAATATATATTTTTTTGCAGATATGGAAACCATTGTCCCTCATATAAACTCATTGACATACTTTAAAACAAATTTCCCTTAAGAAATGTATCATTTGGGAAAAATCTTTATACAGCTAGCCATTATAATGTAATACAAAAACATAACTTCTTAGAGGAATTGCTTTTCAAAAACATATAATCGAAATTATCTATGGTAGAGTAATCAAAACGTCATCTCTAATTGTGGTTTTCCTCATATAACTGTATCTTAGAAAGCCGACATCAGCAGAAAGCCCCATCATTGGATAGAGTGTCAGCATGCATGTTTGATTCTTTGTAGATATGCCTAAATGTGATATTCTGGAAATATATTATAATTACTCTAATACGATCCATCCAGCATCAGAGTTCAGGTGGAGCAAAGGAAGTCTTTATGAAAATTCCATCAATAAGTGTTTTAGAGTCCCCATAAACATGGATAATACCCATAGATTCCTTCCTTACAAACCAGAGGAGTCCCCACAATGCCAATATTTCCTCAATGCCAATATTTTGGGTCTAGTGTTAGAGGTAGTGCCCATGCCAATATAATTTGTAATGAATCTAGTTGCATACTCTAATCCAAGCCCAACGACCGCATAGACCACCGTGTGCAATTCCATGAAAATAACCAGCTAAAAAAAAAATGTGTGAGGCATATTTATAAACATAAAATCCTTAATGACCAGACTCCTTTGTGTGTGTCCAACAAGGATTGAATTTTGAAGCAAATTATGTGAATGTCTATCGAAGTGCCTTAAAAAATCTGAGCATTCTGAGCTACCTTTTTGGTACACATTCCCACAAATCTACACCCGGAAATATAGATAGTCGAGGCAAGGACACAAGTAGAAATAGAGGTAAAGGAAATGGTAGGCACAACTAGAAAAATGACATAAATAAGTTAAGTGTGCCCAATCAATCCCAATAAAGGCTATTTCAGAGAAACAACTCACTTTGTTACCACTAACATCTCTCTTTGTTTGGGCTAGCTTGCTAGAGGAATGTAGACGACATTGTCCTACCCATGTCTAGTAGGTTGTTCTAAACAACTGAAAACATAATGATAAGGAGTCATCTTTACAAAGTAGAAGCAATATCTAGATTACATTTTAAGAACCAATGCTATGGGCAAGGAGGTGCATCCACAAGTATGTGGAAGGTTTCCATTTATTTTCTTAATTGCCTCTCAACAATGATATTGGACAAAATATAGTTTAATTTGGCCCAATTTATCAATGTTTAATTGAAAAAATAATTAAAGGGGAAACAAAAAAATCTAGTTTAAACTGAACATCGAAATGTCATGTTTTCATAATCTAAAATTTGATACCTATGAAATTTTTTGTGTTTAAATATTATGTGATATGGTAGTCCTTTGCGAAGGTATATCTCTACACATATTTCGGAGAAGTGAAGAGGTATTTCTATGTTCTTTCCTAGTCCATTTTTTAAATTTTCCCAAAGTATTTCCAATATCCTCAAGGACATTGTGATGCAAGAATGGGAGAGGGATGTTTAGAAGCCTCACCCAAGCAAGAATAGGTTAGAGCACCGTATATGTGGCATCAAACTCTAGAAACCATGGAGGAATAAATAGCCCAATTCTTCCCAAAACCAAGGCCCCTCATTTAGAACATAATCGAGGTTCTTTTGAGTTTAAAATTATACTTTGAAGAATCATTTAGAGCATAAAATTTCACATTTCGGTGATCAAAAGGATAAAATATATCTCTAGGTTTTGGTCAAAAACCATTAAATTTTGATATAACATGTTTGGAATGGAGGACAAAAAAGAGGGAAGATACCCCAGATAGATTGAATTCCATAGAAGGTGATTGCTCCATTTGATCTACTATGTAAGGGCCTAGATTGTTTTGACTTAGTTTTGTTGTGGCTAAAGTCTTCCCATGTACCACTTCATTGAAATAAATAAAAAATCTAGTTGAAATCCTTGCACCGTGAGTACCCCATGCAACCTTGAGGTCAAAATGATGTTAGAGTTTTTTTTTATGTTGTGGTCTTTTAATCGATATGAATCTTGGTTAAAGTTCCCATAATACCGAATATATAGAATATCTACAAACATGCTCCATTTAGATTCATTAGAATTATTCAAAGAAAATTCATAGGAAAATCTTCTTTTCCAAAAGCTTTATATCTTCTGATTTATATTTCTGAAAAAAATATAGAAAAAATGTTTTGATTCCTTTGTTACTGAGAGGTGCAATGATTGGACCAAGAAAGAGAGGCATATCTTTGTAATGAATTCATTAGAGTGAATAAAAGAGGCACGACTACCCTTATCTCCACCAACCATAAGGCAGAGCATACAATTAAAAATGAAAATGAGGGGGTGGAGGACGAATTTTTTTTCCCTATTGAGCGCATCCATCTCTCCATGTTCATCCAACCTACCCACCTAGTAAAATTATAATTCGAATTCAATTTAGAGGAGAGAGAGGAGACAATTGATGTCCTAGGAAGACAAAATAGGTTTTCAAGTCTCGACCCCTGTCACCTTACTTATTCGAAGAGCATCACAATGAATGATTTATCTAAGCATTGAAGGTAAATGCTGAAGAATAAGATTGTCGACACATAGAAGAAAATTGGGAGGTTTTATACCACTCTATGATGCATCCAAGAAGATAGAGACAAAGCTGTTATTTGTGGCGATAATAAGGAAAGGTCCAAAGCACATACAAACCCCTAGAATCCATCACTCTTGACCCTTATTCAACACCATGTCAGATCCAGCTCCCCTTGTTAAAGATATGTTAATATTATTTTATAATAGATGGAACATAACACAAATTAAACACCATATATATAAGTATTCTACATCTATTTCTCTTTAAACCTACTCTACCTTTTATAGAAGAAGGCTAAATGTTCTACGATGTTGACTTTTTTTGGTTCGTCATCACTTGAATCTAGACATAAAGTATTTTTTAAGTTTGGATTGTTGAAATCACTATTTTTAATATAAATATATCCAACACCATTCAATACCTCCATTTCAACCTAATCTTACAATAAATGATTGATATATGAAATTTCATCGATCCAAAATGATTTTTGTTAGACTTTTTAAAATATATGATGGTTTCGCTTCCCACTATTTTGAGCATTTAGAAAAGTTCTAAGTTTACAAAATGTTTAGACTACACATTTTTACATAAAAATATCATCCAAACCAATGAATAACATAATAAAATTAAATTTACGAAAATACTATTTTTTATAATACCAAAGTAACCAAAATGAGTGTCTCCTCTCAATTCAATATCCAAACGTCTACATTTTTAGTAATTATTTCTTTTATCATCATATGAGAATAAATTACAATTTATGGTTGAATATGATTTATTCTCAACGTACTATGTACACTGGAGTAATCGTACTACTCATCGATTATACAATTTGAAGGTATACTCTTAATTTGAAGTTGAACTATCTATACTTATCTAACTCTTGCATTATAAAAAATTTCAAAACTACTTATACTTCAATTGAAAATATTAAATTAACTAAAATATTTATAAAATATTTACCCAAAAATATATCCCCCTTCAAAATTGTTAACACATTAAAAATTGCCGTAGTCTAACTAGCCAGAGGAATCGCCCTGAAAATCATGAAAATTCTGATAAGATTTTCAGAAAATCCGGCGGGAATTTTTCTAAATCCATGTTATAACTATCAAAGTTTAATATTTTGGGTGTCCTACAGGTTTTTGATGGTGCTGAATCCATTTCCAATGTCAAAATCAGGATTCAAACATTGTTTCTGCAAGATTTTTAAAAAAAAATTGGCCCGGATTCCGGCCAATTTTGACCATCCGGGCAATTCCTCCGGCTCGTTAGACGACTCCTTAAAAATTAACGAATCGTGAAATAAACACACCCTAATTTCAAAGAAACTAATGATAAATGTACTTTGTAATTTCAAATGTGACCTTATGATGGGCATATCTATATTATAAATAAATATATTTCATATAAAATGAGTCGTAATTGTTTTCTTTGGATAAATTTTGAATCGTTAAAGATGACAACATAACATAAAGCATAATGTTAGAATATTTTTTTTTGTGGACATTGATAAAAGAGAATATATATATATATATATTTTTTTATAAAGGTATGATGCTTCAAAACCACATCTTGAATTATGTATTAAGTGTATCAAAATCATGTTTCAACCATCGGAGTTAATTCCCATCAAATTCCAGAGCACATTTGATATGATCATTTTATATCTCCGTAGAAAACAATAAATTATAAGAAACATTGAGGCATTTTTTTGAAGGGTGGTAATTTTGTGAAAACATTATAAGAACCACCAAGATAGCCTAATGTCTCTATAGGCTTTTAGGAAACATGAAAATTTATCATGATTGCATCAATTTCTTATTACTTAGGCTAAGCTATCATAATTGGGATCTTCTAAAACCCATACAAGCATAGAGTTAGAGGATATTAAGTATGTTATTATTATCAACGATATTAATTAATCACTAATTCTCCGAAACCATACAAAAATGTATGTGAAAGTATGATCTTGAACATATAGATTTGATGATATCAATAATTATGTTACATTCTCCATAAGTTACTTAATAATCCCACCTAACATTAAAAAAAGCAGCTACATTTATTAAGTTTGTATATGATCTATCTCATAAGGCTTGAGGCACAAGGAAATAGAACTATGGGATATTCTCAAAATATTTCATGGATAAATAATTGTTTATACTAGTATCAATGTTGCTAGAAAAAAAAGAATAGATTGAGAGAGTGTGACAAACAAAGATACCTAAAATAAAGAAAATGGGAATAAGCAAAGATTATGGAATGAAAAAATCAAGGTTTGATGACTTAAAAATTGAATGAATAGAATCATATTTCTCACTATTATAATTTCACATTTAAGTCATCTGATGTTGAAAAGGTTAATTTTTTATAGATTCATATGTAAACTTAATCGAGAGCATAAACATTGGATTTTTTTTTTAACAAACACGTAGATATTTGTTTTATTAAAACAATCTGGATTACAACAACAAAACCTTTACATATTCAAATATTTCTTGTAGTTTGAAAGTGAGCACGAAGGTTCAATCCAAACTCTTAAGTGTGTTCCCCATGGCACAAAAATTTCATTCCCTTTGAAAATATATTTTTTCCAAAAAGTTCCCAATGTCCAAACACATTCACATTCCAATATTCAATATTTTTTTTTTGATTTAGCGTGCTTCTTATTTTTCTTTTAGAAATACTTGTTCATTTTTTCTCAACTTGATTCCAACCCATGTTTTCAATAGATATCGTTGGGTCATTCTTGGGAAGTTAATGTTGTTGTTATTGAATTATTTCTCATGTGCCCAATTTGTCAAAGAATTTTCCTTTCCAACATTAATCGTTATGATTTATAGAGGAGATCCATTTTCCATGAGGTTTTTTCTCTTTTCCACTTGCATTGAGTCAGAGAATCTTCACTGGCATGCGATTTTTCGTAATTGAATTTTTTTGCCTATGGTGCATTTTCTTTCGTAACATTAGTTTCCAATTTATCTTTTGGTTCTCTCTTATCATAATACTCTTCCTCTTTATATACAATATAGTGATTTCCTTGAGCTCCTTCCCACTATTTAAACCTTTGGTATTTTTTCTAATCTTTATTGTTCTGATGCTTGGGGAAATTTTTTATCACATGACCCATTTCATAGCGCACGCTACACCATAATGAAACATTTTAGTAGTCAATACTTTGGACCCAGACATAATTTGGGGTCTTCAAATTGATTTGAGCGGGAGAACCCTTATTCAAGTCCATCTCCACACAAATTCGACCATAAGTAGTTTTATAATAATTTTTTGTATTTGAGTTGTGACAACAAAACTCTCCAATAATATTTCCAATAGAGGATAATTATTTGGGATTCCAAAGATGTAGGGTAATTTCATAAACCTTACCCAAATCAGAGTATTCACAAATACCCAAAACCATGGTCTAGATTCACAAACAAGATTCTTGTCATCAAAATTATAAAAAACAACAAAAATACCTCAATCCATGGGATAAATATTTACATCATCCAATAAACAAAGTTTCCATGTTTTATAATGTTGGGTCTCCAATATTTCATCATTTTTTCCACTCTTTTCTTTCACATTCCTTCAATATTTACCATATTTTGCATCTTTATCACCTTACACTAAGCTCATTTTCATGATCATATATGGCTTTATACTTATTATTTTCCAAAGCATTTATTTTCCTACTATGAGTGAATTTATGGTTAAATATTAGAAATGTAACATGTATTCACTTGTATCTAAAATTTATATGAGATTTTTGATGTTTGTAGTCATATTTGAAGATTCCAACAAAGTCATATTTGGCCTCTTAGTCTCAAATTCTAATTTCCTCTTTAAATTCTTAAATTTTGTGGAATATTTGAGATCATTGATCAATCACATTTCATTGAGAATAATTATAGAATTTTTCATAAGTGTCTCCTACCAAATATCTTAGAGATTTGTGAGAAGATATGAAAATATGTTACTTGTTAGATGTTAATAGATGGTTATAACCACAAGTGATATTTCTGGATCTAAGAGAGAAACATGGATCTACATTTATTAATTAGTAATCTTAGATTTTGTACAAATAGATGTTCTTTCTCCATTGAAAGAGGTGTTAAGTTTGGAATGCCAAATATTGGTTATGCTTATGCTTGATGTTATGAATATATTGAAGTTCAAGCACTGTTCAGTTAATAGAATCACTTGATATGGTTAAGCCTTCATGGTGAGATATGATGTTGGATCAATAACTTATTGAACTTTCCACCTCTCATGCGCTTAGGAGGGCCCCATGATTACTATGCATGTATTTTAATCTTTCATTTATGAAAGATAGACTAGTTTCTTTTATGCTCATTTTCTGCAAGGTATATTTCAAGTCTTTTGATTATATGCACTGTATTTACATTTTTTTATTCTCATTTAATTTTTGGTCTTTCGCAGATCAAGCACTTGTACTACATCTAAAATACCTAAAATATTTACTTCTTTAGATTTTTCTTTGTGCATTCATTTCATTTTCATTATTACGCATATTATAGATTGATTCATCGCATAGTTTATTGCACACGCATTCATAGGCATATCATGGTTTTGGTTTATGAATGAACTTTAAGCTTTGAACACACATTGAATTTCTTAATTACTTCACAATATTTAATTATTTCATAGTTAATTATATCATTTTCATAGATTAACTTTACAAGATTTATTAAATTATATTTACTAGCCTTCCTATATTAATATTTTGAGGCTTTCATAAATTAAATTTCAAATGGTTTCATAGATTAAGGTTTCATGTTTTGATAGATTAAGTTCAAATACTTTTATTAGATTAGATTTAATTCTTTAATTAGCACAAGTGTATTTTCTTTAATTATATTAAAATTTATTTTCTTTCCTACCATATATTGTGTGGGCTTTCACGACATTTGAATAGTTGTCTTTACTTTTACTGCTTATGATTTCATCGCTTTCATCAAAATTAAGTATGTGTGCATCATTTGACTAGATTTAATATTATTGTATTTTTTACGATTCAATTGATTTTTAAAATAAGATTTCGTTTTCACTCCATTACATTATTTTAATTCATTTGCATAGTTTTACCATTCGTTTGCTTCTATTGAAAAATTAGAATTCTTCTTTTAGAATTAAAATTTAAAGTTGATTTCCTAGCACATATAGTGTAGTGCAATTCACAAGTATTCAACCTTGGATTGGTAATTTAATGTTATGTAGTTTAACTCACAATGAAATTTCCCAACGCAAAGATCCATTTATGCAAACCCTTCATTTGTAGCCAAAACCCATTAAACATGAAAAGAAAACCTCAATCGAAAAAAAAAACTTCTTAGATCCAAATTTTACAATGGAAATATATGAAACCAAAGAAAATAATTCTTGTCTGACAACCATTATGAAAAAAGAAACTGTCTACATCACTGAATCACTAATATTTTCGTTTAATTAGATTTATGCAGAGATATGCAAAGAAATCCACTGATTAGGGAAGAACCTTAGCTGCCATAAGTGTATTAAGAGCTTACACTTGTTAATTTTTTATGTTTTATTGTTAGTAGATGAAGATACACATTGGAAAATTTCAACCAACTTAAGAGATTAACTTATCCCAAATAAAAGTCACATCTTCAATAATAAAAAAATGACACACAACATTACTAATGTCAAAAAATAATTATTCACAAATTTCTTCTTTCATTTGATGTCTATCATTTATTCTTCCAAACTATAATAGATCCCCATACTTGCCACTAATTCTACTAATATGTTTCTAAGTTTGTTACAATTTATATATAACCCATAATGTAACCCGTGACTAAGTATTTTGTATTTTTCAAAGCAAAAAAATAAATAAAAAAATAACAAATAAAATAATATTCTAGAAAGAGTGGAATTAAAATAAAGTTAAAAAAAAAATTTCTAATAAATAAAAGTCAATAGAATTCAAAAAATTAAACTAAACCTTTAATTTTAACCCATTCACATTGAATCTTTAACTAATATTGAAATTTATCTTATATCAAAATTATAATGATCATTTAACATTAAAATAATTACGAATTCGAATAAAATAGATAATTGAAATATAACCAATTTTAAATGAATACGTAAATTAAAAATTTTAGAAATTACTTTTAAAATAATTTTAGACTCGTTGAAAATCATCATTATAATAAATTCAAATAACATAAACATCCATTAACAACGCTGCTAATCATTCATCCAAAATGACGAAGACGATGCTAGGAAGGAGGTTCTCCCCGTTCATCACGCATTGCGAATAAAAGGAAAAATCAGCACAATATTCAAACTCAACCCCACCCCCTACCCACTGCAATCAAACACTACTTAAAATATACCACTCCATTTTATTTCGTAAGAAAAGCAAAAAGAAACGTTGCATTTCAATTTCGAAGAAATAAAAAAGCAACGCTCCATTTCAACTTACAAGAAAGAAAAAAGCAACCTCTCTATGCTCCAACAGTCATGCAGCTCGATGAATTTCAAACCAGGGCTTGTATGGTTCAGACCGATCTTGCATTGTTCTCCTTGTTTTCATGCACTTTCCTCTATGGAACAAATTTTTTTTTTTTTAATTTGCTTCCATGAATATTCTGTTATTTTCATCTTTTCTCCCTACCTCTTTCTTCTATTTTTCTTATAAGATGCAATCTCTTGGTTTTCATTTGTAGAACTATTGTTGCATTTTAGCTATTTCTGTGTTCTTGTCGTTAACAGAATTTTGTTTTTCAATTTTATTGAGGTATATTGTTGAATTTTAGTTGCATATTGTTTTATTGTTGAGGTATATTCTTGATGACCAGGAAAAAACAATGGGAGTGCAGGAAATCGATATTATGCCACTATAATGTCTCTCACTTCACAATTTTTTTTTTTTCGTCACACCTTGACGATATATGAAGTACATTCTTCATTATGTCATTAACACGTTCCAATATTGCATTATTAACTAAAATTCAAGGCACTTGTATAATGTATGTACATCATAATCTCTTACTGAACTGCTCCTCTCAAGACATATTTTGTGAATTTATTTAAATCTTAACTTTGGTCTTAATCCCACTTATAACTGAAGAAAATGGGAGGATTTCAGCTTTTTAAGGTTTTTACACATCTATTATAAATTTATATACCTCATCTCGTTATTCTTCCTTACCAGAACTTTTATATATATATATATAACCTCCTCACTTAGTATATATACACCTCATTACCGCTCATTACTTACTTCTACCTCCTTACTCATTAATTTATCATTCCCATTGAACTCTTATATTAAAGGGTCTATATAGTACCCAATAGATTACTCACGATACCTATATACTATATAACTATATATTATTGCTTCCATTTTATTGTAATCATTTTCCACACTTATTATGTTACATTGGTTGGTTCGCATTGTTTCAAAATTGGTCATTCTAGGGCCTATTTGAAATTAACTTAACTAATGAGTAGCTCCTTAATATATACAAGTTAGAACAATGTTATCCCCTATGAGCAATTAACCCTTACGGATGGTTCTGGCATTAATCCTATCAACATAATGGCACACTATTAACTTGTCATCAGGCTTGAGAACTTCAATGCCAATTTAACTTCAACGTTTACATTATTGTACTATTCAGTGTGTGAAGGTGTTTCGTATTTTTTTTTTTTGAACCACTTTCCTAAAAATATTACACCTAGTTCTACTATGGATTCGAGGCAACGTTAATGGTTCCAGCTCACGTATACATTTCTTGGAGAGAGTGATAACTTTATGTAGATTTAGCCATAACTTGAAGCCGTCTATTTAAATCTAAAGGTACTCTACAGTCCACAGTATTAACTCATCTACCATCACCATAAACTTCTCCAGTACTCCATCACGTGATGTGCTTTGTTTACCATTTTGATGTTGTGATCTGAGTGAAGTTCACGATCTACTGACACTTTTTTTGTGGAGATCGTTTAGGGTTTAAAGTGTATTGGGGTTTAAGATATTCAATTTACAGTGAACATCACTCTTTGGATTTTCTACCGACAGCCACAATTCATTTTAATTTTTGTTGGTACCTGAACCTATGTTTCAGGTGAACCGAGTTAATATAATGCATGTTAGCTATTCCTCGCCATGGATTACTAAGAACTGGTAAGGTATTACCTCCTTTAACATGACTCTACTTTGTCCATTTTATAGGTTCTCTACTCATGTCGTATTGGCTAAATGTTGTAGAGGATTCTACTTTAAGTTGAATAACGTTTCTTGCATTTTTCACAACCCTGCCTCCTTTGTTAAGAGTTTACTGTGTCAATTTATTTCTTCTCTCTCGTTATGAGCTGGGTAGCTTAGGACTCATGACATTTTTGTTTACTTATTGGTAATATTCATTTAAGATTTTAACCGTGTTCTTCCTGCTCAATACTGGCAATCAAATTCGAAGACATCCCCTTTGAACGTATGCGAATTTAAAGCCACGTTGGTGCAGGGAATCCTCCTTTGATGATATCCGATGTAAATCGAATTCTTGGTTCTGTTTCTCTTGTTTGGTTTTCTGATATGGCAGTGTATTCTTCATTACTATCATGGTGAATTGAAATGAAATCTTGTTGTAGACTTTCGTTTTTCTCTGTTCACATGTATTTCAAAGGCACCTCCCTTGTGAAAGGGTGCATTCTCTCTGTGTTATTCTAAAACTTGCAGGGATTTGGATTCTTTCCTAATACTGGATATGCCCTATCTCCTTGAATAAAATTTCTCAAATCTTAGTTAAAATAATAGAGTTTATTATTGGTCTTGGTGTCTGGTTGAACGCGTTTCTTTCTTGTTTAATGTTTCAATTTACTCAGGGATTTTCCAATGAGACTCTCCCACTATTTGTAAATCGTATAACACCTATTTATTTACCTAAACGCTTTCCTCAGCGTTTTAACTTGGCACATTTTTCTTGGTGAATAACAATCCAATGTGGATGGACCAATTCATCTCGAAATTTCCTCACACGTTTATTTCTGGCATCTGAGGTTTCAAGAATGTCATTCCCATTTCTGGCTACTAGTTCGAGGATTTCGTTTGACTGATCTGATTTCCATAGGTATGCTATTGTGTTAGATTTACACTTACGAGGGTTTCTTTATACGATTCAACCCTACGTTTTATTTTTTTCTAATATAAATACACCATCTCATCTCTTACTTCGATTTTTTTGACTACAGGTGTGGTTGTCATGAAGGCAGAACCTCTTTAAGGTATATTGTTGTAACTTCCGTGATTTGGCTCTGTATGTTTATGATTTGTCATCAATTTATTTTTATTTTAACATTTCTAATCGATTTAACTGGGCTTATGCAGGTACGTCCAATCACCATCTTCTCGTCTTACGATGGATTATATTACCAAAACAATTCGTTTGGTGTTTTAACCATGATCCCTTGCTTGCACAGGTTGGTATGGTTTTTTTTGAGTGCCTCTTCTACACCGGTCATCACTTCCGATCTGTCAATGATAGATAATATTTTTTTATAGTGACCATGGCCTCTACCACGTCACTGTACTTAGTTCATATCTTATTGTAATATACACCTAAACAATTCTAGGTTTATAACCCAAGTTTGGACTATGTAAACCTTTTATATCAGTGTTGCTCATTTAGTTCTTTTGTGATTGTATGCTGTCATTATTCATTTTCATCCCCACTTATAGGTTAAGGCTACTACCTTTATGTTTACACCACTGATATCATTAGAGTAGTTTGGTTCTAATTTGCAAGTAGTTATGATCATTGAATATGATTTAATTTCTTATATTAGTTGTCTTGGTGATGGTACCCCTCTGTTTATATTCCAAAGATCATAATATGTACTTTTGTTATCATTACTTGTTGTAGCATAAAAGATAAAATGTTGTTCTATTTCCACATATATATGTCTAATATGCTCAAATTTACCTATTGTTAGTTTATTACATTTTTGAAATAGGCATATGGTGTTCTCATATAAAGAGTTCAGATTTCTAACGTATTACTCTAGATTAGTCTTCTAGCATATGTACATTTCTTTAATCTGCAATTTCGAATAAGTTCTAAACTTCTTAGAACAAAAATATATATAGCAGTAAACTAAGCTAGAATCATATTGCAAATAATTCATTTATTTATTTTTCTATCTAAAATAGAAAAATTTTCTGTTAGATTCCTAGCCCCAGATTTAAACCTGTCATTTGTTTTAGACACTCTGGGAGTTGGATCTAAACAAACTTTTTCCATACAACCATACAGATTTTCAGTATTAATACTGTAGAAAATTCTATTAAATGTATGGGCATTTTCTAAAACATTATTCCCAATTTTAATTAAACATATGTGAATTCTACAAATTTCACTTAAGTAATTTCACATTAATCTTAACAATTCCCTAATCAGGTGTTAAGCATCACACATGAAAATTTAAAATCGAAATGTTCGTTTCTAGTTTAGTGTGCATACCACTTAATTCTGACTAGTTGCCACCCAACCGTAGAGTTTTCTCTCCGTAACTCACTCCTGAGCAGAGACCTTAGTTCCAGTGATATACAACCCTTTTTCTATCCTGGAACAGTTTATTTAAGCTTTTCTTTTTCTAGCTTGTTCCCATTTACTACGTCCAATAAATTTAAGATGCTTTCTTCCTATTTTACGTAGGCTTTTCTTCTATTTCTTCCACAGAGGTACTTTAAAAGTTGTCTTTTCCACTTTTCTAGCTTTTTCACCTCTTCCCAATACCTTCCTCTTTATTGGGGAAATTATATATTTATCTCCAAATCTAATTTTCTTTTGTAACTTGTTTTACTCCTTCCAAGGATTTCTGGAAGCTGTGGGAAAGTCTTATCACCTTATCCATCCTCATGGATTAGGTTTTTCAGATCTCAATTCTCAATCTAGTCATTATACACATAATTTTCCATTTTATTTTATTAATTTAAAAATAAAATAAATCCACATAATAGTTTTCCATTCGGGTCCACTCTCCCCTTTGGACTTGTTCAATTGTCAAATTAAAAACATAGAAACTTGGGGTATTACATATTACCTCTCTAAAAACAAACACCATCCTCGATGTTGAAAAAATAAATAGTAAAATAACTATGTAAAGAATGACGGATATTTTTCCATCATATCAGGTCCCCGCTCCCAAGAAGCCTCTTCGAGTGTAAAGTGCCTCCACTACAGTTTCACCCTAGCCACTGTTCGGTTCTAAAGTTAAATTTCTTCTCGCTCCAATATTTGAAGCGGATGTGGAAGAAATTCCCCTTCTGGTTCCACCTAAATCACATTCCTATCAATAACGTGAGCATAATCATGTAATTATTGTTTTAATAATGAAACATGAAATACATCATGAACTTTAATGTGAATCGGTAAGGCCAGCTTATAGGAAACTGGTCCCAGTCTTTCTAGGACTTCAAAAGGTCCACAATATCATGGAGCTATTTTTTCACAACTTCTAGTGTGCAAAGTACTCTTCTGAGGCTTAATCCTCAGATATACATGATCACCCACATTGATTTTTCTGTGAATTATCTTTTTTTCTGCATAACTTTTCTGTCTGTCCCACACTGTCTTAATATTTCACTGAATCTGTTTCACAAATTTTTCCATTTCTGTAAATATTATAGTCCAAGTATCAGTTTATATTTATTTTTACTCCAACTTAGCAGGGTATGGCACTTTCTGCCATAAAGTTCTCGAAACGGGCTCATCTTTATGGAAGCTTGGTAACTATTGTTGTAGGCAACTTTTGCTAAGTGTAAATAGTCTTCCCAATTGGTTGGCCTATCCACAACATACATTCTTAACATATCCTCTAGAATTTGGTTTTTTCTTTCAGTTTGACAATCACTTTGGGGATGGTAGGCAGTAGTAAAATTTAATTTGGTACCCATGCCTCCAAACAAATTCCTCCAAATAGCATGTAACCTTACAATCTCTTTCATAAACACATTTTCTACTTGGGTTGTACATAAGGTAGACTGTACATGTATAAAATGAGCATTTTTAGTTAATGTATCCACTACAACCATGATAGAGTCATGTTGATATTTGGTTCTTGGTAAACCAGTAATAAAATACATGGAAAATGTCTCCCACTTCCATTCTGAAATGGGTAAAAGGTTTCTCAACACAGCTGGATGTTGATGTTAAACCTTTACCTGTTGACATTCAATACATCTAGGCAAGTAATTTGCCACATCCTTTTTCATTCCAAGCCAAAACAGGTTCTTTCTTAAAGCTGTGAGTAATTTCGAGTATCTAGGACGTCCAGCATAGGGTCTTTTATGATATTCATCCAGAATGTCTTTCTTTAAAGAATCTACATTAGGGATGTACAACCTATCTCTGTAACAAATTAGCCCTTTCTGATTCTGTGTATACCCTTTCATTTCTTTTTTCAACCTTTGTGCTTGAAGCTTTTCATAGTTTTGGTCTTGGTTCACTACCTCTTGTATCAGTCCCTCCAAGTCAAAGTTGACACTAATTCCAATATTACTCACACTTTGCCAAGCATTTATACTTAATACACATGCAATATTGTTTCTCTTACCTTTAATATGTTTTATTTCCATGTCAAACTCACTAAGAAAAAACAACCACCTAGCTTTCCTTACATTCAGATCTGTCATCAACAAAAAAAAAATTCCTAGAAGGTAATGTGTCCACATCTTGAGGGAATATATTACAACAGCTAATTCAAGATCATAAACACTATAATTATGTTCATGTTTCTTAAGTTTTATGGATTCATAGGCTATCAAAGAATTTTTTTGTAGTATTATTCCACCTAATCCTTCTCCACAAGCATCAGGGCACACTACAAATTCCTAATCTGGGTCAACAATATTTAAAATAGGTGTTGTAGTAAGCTTCAGTTTTAGCTCCCCAAAGTTGTTTTGACATTTTTTAGTCCATTCAAACATAACTCCTTTCCTCTGTAAGTATGTAATGGGGTGGGCTAAGGCTAAAAATCTCTCTACAAACCTTCGATAGTATCTTGCAATTCCCATAAAGGATCTTACAGTAGACACATCAGTAGCTACAAGCCACCCTCTAATTGCTTTTATATTTTCTAGGTCTACTTCCAACCCTTGTTCTGAAATTATATGACCTAAGTATTGAATTTTATCTTTGAAAAAATCACATTTGCTAAACTTAGCATATAATTGTTTTTCTCTAAGAGTTTGAAAGACAGTTCTAAGATGTTCTTTATGCTCAGCTTCATTTTTTGAATAAATCAAAATTTCATCAATAAATACTAGTAAAAATTTTTCCAAGTATTTATTTAAGACACTATTCATTAAACACATAAAAATGGTGGGTGCATTCATCAACCCAAATGGTAGGACCACAAACTCATAGTGACCATACTTGGTTCTAAAAGATTTTTTATTTATATGTTCATCTTCGATCCTTAACTAATGGTAACCCGTCCCTAAGTCAATTTTCAAAAGCACTGTTGCCCCTCTAACCTGGTTAAAGAGGTCATCTGTCCTATGTAACATATATTTGTTTTTGATTGTCAGCTTATTTAATTGATGGTAATCAATACACATTTGAAAAGTACCATCTTTCTTTTTCACAAACTACACCGGTGCTCCCCATGGGGATATACTCGGTCTAATGTAACGTTTGTCCAACAACTCTTGTAGTTATCTTTTCAACTCCATTAATTTGGGAGTACTCATTCTGTATGGGGCTCTAGAAACTAGATTTTCTTTCGACACTAAGTCAATTAAAAAATAAATCTCTCTCCTAGGGGGCAGATGAGGAATTTCATCTAGAAAAACATCTTTGAATTCTCTTATTACCGGTAGTGTTTCCAAAAGGTTTTTCTCTTCCTTCTGTCCCAGTTTCTCTACATGAACAGAATACACTTGTTAACCTTCTCTAGCAATTCTCTTCAACTGAAGCGCTGAAATTTTTCTCACAGATATGGGCTTAGGCTTTCCTTTTACTATAACAGGTTTTCCCTCCTTGTGATTGCAGTGTAAGGTTTTTTCTAAGTAATTCAACATGGCCTTCTGTTTTTATAACCAGTCCATCCCTACCAATACATCATAAGACCCTAATGGTAGAATATTTAAATTTAATTCTGTTTGGTATCCATTCAGATTTATGGCTGTTTGGGGTAACTTATCAGTAACTTTTCGTTTTGTACTAGTGGCTAACTAAACTAACCAAGACCGCTGAAATGTTTCTGACTTTAAGTTACTTTTGTCTACCATTTGAGGACTGATATGACTTAAATATGCACCTGGATCTATTGAAACAGTAATAGATTGGTCAGCAATCATACCTTCTACTTCAACCATAGTGGACTACTGTTCTGCTTGACGATCTTCTAGAGCAACGCTGATTTTTGGGATGTTCCTAGCCATATCATTGACAGTCGTTGTCTCTCTCAGTAATTGTATAGTATGGATATTCCGGTGTGGGAAATCCCTCAATAAATGAGGTTCTCCACAACCCCAACACTTCAAAGGCTATTTCATTTTAACAGTCCCCTCTCTTCTATTATTTCCATTCATTTGTTTGGACCTAGTTTGTGATTGACCAGTTTGATCTTCACCCATTTTGCTAAACTTTTTTCTTTGGTGGTTTCTCCCAAAGCTCTGTAGATATGTTGGTTTTGTTTTCTTTCCGCTAGAGTCACCTTTGTTTGACCAATTCTTTACTTGTTCACTCTTACTTTTGAATTTTTGGTAACATAATCTTGCCTTGCTCACTACCTCATACATAGTCTTAGGGTTATCAAACTCTATATTTTCCATGTAAATAGAGGGCATATAGTTCAAGAACCATTGTACCTTTTCCTTCTCCTCTCTGATATAAGGTACATATCATAACAGATTTGTGAATCTGGTTACAAGCTCATTAATCGTGATTTGTCCCAATTTTAGTTCATGAAACTCTTTTTCTTTATCATCATAATAGTGTTAATTCAAGTATCTATTTTTAAAGTTAACTTGAAAAATCCTCCCAAGTAACCATTTTCTGATCAATGGCATGAACCATTTTTGTTTTTTCCCACCACAAGGTAGCCTTGCCTTGCAGCTGATAAATAGCTAGCCTGGCTCTTAAGTTACTTTCATATTCATAAACCTGAAAGTACTTTATCATATTCAAAAGCCACGCTTTAACATATTCCTCCTTCTCTCCATCATAGGAGGAAGTTTTGATTTTCCAGAATTCACCCTGCAATTTCTTCTTCTGTCTAGACTATTGTCTAGAGGTTTCATATTCTTCATAATAATCTTAGAAATTGACTCTTCCCTTTCTCTTCCTTTCATAATCTTCACCTTCTTGACTATTCTGAGAAGTCAATTCTCTTATTAGTCTATCCTGCTCCTCGTTGGCTAAATATAGCCTTTCATTATGGTTTTTAAGCTTCACCACTTCTCTTTGCATTCTATGCAACATAGCCATAAATGGAGTATTTGGATCTTCCTTTTTTTCTCCACCACCCAGATCTACATACAGCTCATCCTCTTCAGTCATAGTTCGTAGCTATATACCTCAGTACTATTCACTGTACATAAAATTAAACATTAGTAAAATTTAAATTCCAGAAAAATGTTACAGCAACATACAATTTCTGTGTGACCACATAATTCACTCAGTGTTTTAACTTGGATTCGATACCATTTGTAATGTCTCTCACTTCACAAATTATTATTATTACTTTTTTTGTCACACCTTGATGATATATGAATTACATTCTTAATTATGTCATTGACATGTTCCAATATTGCATTATTAACTAACAATTAAGACACTTGTATAATGTATGCACATCATAGTCTCCTACTTAACTGTCCCTCTCAAGACATATTTTGTGAATTTATTTAAATATTAACTTTGGTCTTAATCCCACTTATAACTGAAGAAAATGCGATGATTTCACCTTTATAAGGTTTTTGACACATCTATTATAAATTTATAAACCTCATCTCTTTATTCTTGTTTACCAGAACTTATATATATATATATATATATATATATATATATATATATATATGTACGCGGCCTCATCATGTGTACCTACCTCATTACCTGTTTACTCCTAGCTCCTTACTCATTAATTTATCATTCCCATTGAACTCATATATTAAAGAGTCTATATAGTACCCAACATATTACTCACGATACTTATATACTATATAACTATATAGTATTGCTTCCACTTTATTGTAATATTTTTCCACAATTATTATGTTACATTGGTTGGTTCTCATAGTTTCGAAATTGGTCATTCTAAGGCCTATTTGAAATTAACCTAACTAATGAGTATCTCCTTAATATATACATGTTAGATAAAAATTATCCCCTATGACAAATTAACCCTTACGGATGGCTCTGGCATTAATCCTATAAACATAATCGCACACCATTAACTTGTCATCATGCTTGAGAACATCAATGCTAATTTTACTTCAACGTTTACATTCCTGTACTCTTCAGTGTACAAAGGTGTTTCGTATTTTTTTGTTTTTTGTTTTGAACCACTTTCTAAACATATTACACCTAATTCTACATTTAATTCTAGGAAAAAATAATGGTTCCATCTCATGTATACATTTCTTGGAGAGAGTGAGAACTTTATGAATATTTAGCCATAACTTCAAGTGTCTATTTAAAACTAAAGGTAATCTATAGTACAGAGTATTAACTCGTCTTCCATCACCATAAATTTCTCCAGTAGTCCATCATGTGATGTGCTTTGTTTACCATTTTGATGTCATGATCCAAGTGAAGTTCTCAATATAGTGACATTTGTGTCGTGGAGATCGTTTATGGTTTAAAGCGTATTGTGGTTTAAAAGATTCAATTTACAATGATCATCTCTCTTTGAATTTTCTACCGAGAGCCACAACTCATTTTAATTTTTGTTGCGAGTAGAACCTAGGTTTTAGATGAACTGAGTCACTGCAACACATGCTAGCTATTATGTACCATGGATTACTAAGAACTAGTAAGGTATTACCTCTTTTAACATGACTCTGCTTTGTCCATTTGATAGGTTCTCTACTCATGTCGTATTGGCTAAATGTTGTAGAGGATTTTACTTTAATTTGAATAACTTTTCTTGCATTTTTTCCAATGTTGCCTCATTTTTTAGGAGTTTACTATGTCAGTTGATTTCTTCTCTCTTGTTATGAGCTGTGTAGCTTAGGATTCATGATGTTTTTGTTTACTTATTGGTAATATTCATTTAAGATTTTAACCGTGTTCTTCATACTCTATACTGGTAATCAAATTTGAAGACATCCCCTTTCAACGTATGTGAATTTAAAGCCACACTGGTGCAGGGAATCCTCCTTTGATGATATCCGAGGTAAATAAAATTCATTGTTTTGTTGCTCTTGTTTGGTTTTCTGATATGGCAGCGTATTCTTCATTACTATCATGGTGAATTTAAATGAAATCTTATTGTAGACTTTTGTTTTTCCTTGGTCACATGTATTTCAAAGGCACCTCACTTGTGAAAGGGTGCAGCCTCTCTATATTATACTCAGACATGCGGGAATTTGGATTTTTTCCTAATACTGGATATGCTCTATCTCCTTCAATACAATTTTTCAAATCATAGTTAAAAGAAAAAAGTTTATTGTTGGTCTCGGTGTTTGGTTGAACACATTTATTTCTCGTTTTATGTTTCAATTTACTTAGGGATTTTCCAATGAGACTCTCCCATAGTTTGTAAATTGTGTAACACATATTTATTTACCTCAGTGCTTTCCTCAACATTTTAACTTGGCACGTTTCTCTTGGTGAGGAAAAATCCAACGCGGATGGACTAGTTCATCTCGAAACTTCCTCGGATGTTTATTTCTGGCATCTAAGGTTTCAAGAATGTCCTTCCCATTTCTGGCTACTATTTCAAGCATTTCGTTTGACTCATGCTATTTCCACAGGTATGCTATTGTGTTAGATTTATGCTTAAAAGGGTTTCGTTATACGATTTAACACTACGTTTTATTTTTTTCTAATATCAATACACCATCTCATCTCTTACTTTGATTTTTGTGACTACATGTGTGGTTTCTGTGAAGGAAGAACCTCTTTAAGGTATATCGTTGTAACTTCTGTGATTCAAATCCATATGTTTATCATTTTTCCTCAATTTATTTTCATTTTAAAATTTCTAATTGATTTAACTGGGGTTATGTAGGTACTTCTAGTTACCATATTCTTGTCTTATGGTGGATTGGATTACCCGAACAATTATTTTAGTGTTTTAACCATGACCCCTTGCTTGCACAGGTTGGTATGGTTTTTTTGAGTGCCCCTTCTGCACCATTCATCACTTCTGATTTGTTAGTGATGGATAATATTGTGTTATAGTGACAATAGTTTCCACGTCACTATACTTATTTTATATCTTACTATAATATACAGCTAAATAATTCTGCGTTTATAAGCCAATTTTGGACTGTGTAAAATTTTTATATCAATGTTCCTCATTTAGTTCTACTGTTATTGTATGCTTTCATTATTCATTTTCATCCCCACTTATGGGTTAAGGTGTAAGCCTTTTGGTGAAATTTTAGATAGTGTATATATATATATATATATATATATATATATATATAGCTTTCATGTTATTGAAATGGCTGCTACCATTATGTTTACTCACTTGATATCATTAGAGTAGTTTGGTTCTAATTTTCAAGTAGTTATGATCATTTAATATGGTTTACTTTCTTATACTAGTTGTCTTGGTGATGGTATCCCTCTGTTTCTATTCCAAAGATCATAATATGTACTTATGTTATCATTACTTGTTGTAGCATAGGACATAGAATGTTGTTCTGTCTCCTAATATATATGTTTGATATGTTCAAATTTACCTATTGTTAGTTTATTACATTGTTGCAATAAGCGTATGGTGTTGTTATATAAAGAGTTCATATTTTTTATGTATTACTCTAGATTAGTCTTCTAGCATATGTAGATTTCTTTAATCTGCAATTCCGAATATGTTCTAAACTGCTTAGAACATAAATATATATAGTAGTAAACTAAGCTAGAATCATACTGCAAATAATTCATTATTTTTTTATATCTAAAATAGAAAAATTCTCTATTATATTCCTAACCCTAGATTTAAACCTGTCACTCGGTTTAGACACTCTGGGAGTTGGATCTAAATAGACTTTGTCCATACAACCATATATATTTTTAGTATTAATATTGTAGCAAAATCTGTTAAATGTATGGGCATTTTTTAAAACATTATTCCCAATGTTAACTAAACATATTTGAATTCTACAAATTTCACATGATAAATTTCACACTAATCTCAACAATTCTCTCATTAGGTGTCAAGCATCACACATGAAAATTTAAAATCAAAAAATTCATTTCTAGTTTTGTGTGCATACCACTTAATTCTGACTAGTTTCCACCCAACTGTAGAGTTCTCTCTCTGTAACTCACCACCGAGAAGAGATCTTAGCTCCATTTATAGAGAACCCTTTGTCTATCATGGAACAACTTATTTAAGCTTTTCTTTCCCTAACATGTTTCCATTTACTACATCCAGTAAATTCAGGATGCTTCCTTCCTATTTTTTCTAGGCTTTCTCTCTGCTTCTTCCACACAGGTACTTTAAAAGTTGTCTTTTCTGCTTTTCCAGCTTTTTCTACCTCTTCCAAATACTTTCCTCTATATTGGGGAAAATCGATATTTATCTCCAAATATAATTTTTCTTAGTAACTTTTTTTATTCCTTCCAAGGATTTCTGGAAGGTGTGGGAAATTCTTATCACCATATCCATCCTCATGGATTAAGTTTTTCAGATCTAAATTCTCAATCTAGTCATTGCACACATAATTTTCTATTTTATTTTATTAATTTAAAAATAAAATAAATCCGCATAATTGTTCTCCATTGGGGTCCACTCTCCCCTTTGGACTTGTTTGATTTTCAAATTAAAAACATAGAAACTTGGGGTATTATAGCCATGGTAAGATAAATCATTCCCTTGCTATGTGTAGCTTAAGAAAATTTATTTTATTACTTTTGATGTTGGAGAAAAATCAATCGTATATTTTGCAGTGATGGAAATCATTATTGGATTTCAAAGTCATTGGAATTATAAGGTTTTCTTGATGGTTAACTGATGTGTGTGGTTCTGTGCATGGTTACACATATCATTAGAATGGTTTTGAGAAAACTTCCAGAAGAGTTACGAGCCACATGTATTGGAGTGTTTTTCTAGTTCATATGCCAACATTGATACTTACCAGGATCTGTGAAATCTTTGTCGCAATCACATATGTAACTTATGGAGGTGAGTTTTTTTTGAAGTACTATTAATTCAATCTTAAATACTAAAAATAAAAAATTAAAATTCATATCAGACCGAGAACATGATTCATGGAATTTTTATTTCTCCTCACTTTCTGTTTGTCGTAAAGATAACCCAATTTTTGTTTATCATAAGGATAACCTAATTTCCTTTGCATCTCTTTTGAGGTTATTTTTTATGAATTATGCATTTTATATGTAAAGGTTGACACAATTTATTCTATTTATAGACAATTTTTTTCCATTTTTCTGTTTTTTTTTTTTTTGTAAGCTTAGTAGTTCCTTTCCATTTTCTATTAATATAAAAAGCGTGCATAATAGACATAGAAATTAGAACTCAACCTGGCCAAAGGAAACTAGGTCTGTTGGCCATCTATGTGCATTGTACGCCATCCAAAACATGAGCTTCCTTAATCTCCTAAACCAACTCTTAAGATAACTGATATCAAAGTTTGCTAATATTAACATTTACAAAAAATATAAGTAAAATTTATTGAAAACATAACTAAAGATATCCACTAAAAAGCTAGAACTATCAGCTCTAGTAATCATTTGACTCTGCCGAGGCCGGATCTTTCACACTGGAACCTGGTATTTCAATGTGTTGCATGAATTTTATATCTTTCTCCATTCTACCAAGATGAGCATACTGATGCAGTTGACAAAGATTGATTTCCTAAATGTTTCTATTAATCTCTGCCAAGGTGGAGACTAACTTTGGCTCCCGTATTTTCTGAATTAACATTATGGCTTTTACTAGTAGGTGTTTTACCAACCAATATGTTCTGATTGAGTTTAGAAACAATGAGATTCTCCCACGATTATGGCCCAGATCATCAATCATATCCTGCAATTCTTCTGCTGCCAATTCATCCTCTTCTTCCATTTTATTTATGGCTTTAGTTTCCCATCCAAAAATATGAGATTTTAAAGAACAAGGTGTGTCTTCTGTAAAGGTATGAATTAAGGGCTACATGAGCTCTTTGCTATATTTTTAACCTCTCTTAGCTGGCGGGGCTGAAATAGATTCTTTGCCTTTGTCCACTTTGGGCTTTGTTCCTCTTGTTTTATTGAGCATCTTGACTGGAAATAAAATGAACACTCCAAGCCACCCACGCAGTCCACCAGCTTAATCAACGATGGCTTTTGGAGGGCGCATAGGCACAGCCAACTTCTTCATAGCAGAACAAAATTATGAGAAAGGTTGCAATGTCGTCATTCTTAACTTGCCTCGAGACATTCCTTCGGCCCTTATCCCAAGAAAATTCTGACATCCTCGCTGGCTTTTCTAGCTGCTTGACATACGAATTAATTACCATAATTAAACTCTCACTTGGGAAGTGTCCTCTCCATAACCCAACTGACCATTATCTGCCACTCTTTGCATGCGATCGCCGCGTTTTCTTCTACCCTCTCCATGCGACAGTCCCATTTCTCCACTGTGTCCTCTCGACCCACTCTTTGCTACTAGCCACCCCGTTCAGGGGTTGTTTTGTGATCCAAGTGGATATTGGTGGTCACCTGCCTATTCCTCTTGGGGCCCTGCTATTGTCACTTTTGGTTTCTTAGTTTTGGTACAACTTACTATTTTTAGTAGTTTTTCGGGTCCTAAAATTTCGGAGCCATTTTGAGGCCTAAATGACATTCTTTTGAGAAAATCGGGAGCAACATGGGTCCATACATCGATTTTTCTCACTCAATATTTGTAGTCATTGGATATATCTTTCTAATGAGGTATGGTTCACACCAAATGGAGATCGTATGCCAAAGTTACGTCCCCGCGAAGTTGAAACACCAATTTACCCAAACGGGGCCCATATTTTTGGTGCTTCATCTCCTACGGTTAAGGTTTTGCATGTTTAGGGTTTTCCATTGTTTCCAAATAATAAATGGGCCCTTGAGCCTCATTTTAACTCAGTTTAGAGGCCTGTAGCTTTCACATCTCTTCTCAGAGATAGCTACCAGTGCCCTAGTTAGTTTATTTCCATTCTATCTGTAAGAAAATTTCAGTTCTCTGATATTAATGAAATGAAATGTTGTTTCCGCTGCATATTTGTATTTATGGTTATATGTTTATTCTATTGAATTCCTTCATAAATATAGATCAGTGGTATCAGAGCGGTCTGTTTTTTCTCAATCCTTCTTTGCATGTCCCCAATGACGTCGGCGTATAAGGAGTTAGGGCTCGATCTGGTGGAACCTTTGCAAGGTCAGCCTCGCAAACCCCGATGGACGCCCATGGGGGATGAAAAGAAATATGAGAGAGAAGGAGATCCTATTAGAATATTGCTCAAGGAGGCCCTCGAAAAACAAAGGAACGCGATGATGGATAACTTTGCCCAGATCCTTTAATGACTGCCCACCGATAGCACATCTGCATCCAGCAACCACTCTAGAGGTGCGACTCCCTTGAGGTACAAGTAAATTTTGACATTCCCATATTTGAGGGTCAAATAGATGAAGATGTCATAGATAGATGGTTGAATCTATTAGAATGATATTTCTCGATTCATGACTTTTTCGACCAGGAAAAGATTATTTTTTCACTCCTCAAAGCTATTCCCCATGTCAAGGACTGGTGGGAAACCTACTGTGATAAAAAGGACGAGACAAAAATCTCTCTATTCTCGGTCGTCCCCACTTGGAATTCTTTCAGAGATGCCATCAAGCAACAATACTACCCTGTGGGGAGCTATGAGGACAAGTACATACAATGGACCGTGCTACAACATCAAAGGGATCAAAATGTGCATGAGCTAATGAATTTGTTCCATACCTTATGCACAAAGTTGAGTATTAAAGATTTAGAGAAACATTTGGCGCTAAAGTATCACAGTCGTCTACACAGATACATTCAGGAGGAAATGGAGTTCCTAGACATATCCTCACTTGGTATGGCATACTCGTATGCTGCCAAGATTGAGAAGAAATTTAAACAAAAGAAGCGAGACTTTGGATCTGCGAATCAAAAGCAAGGGAAAGGTGCTCCCAAACCACAAAACAAAGGACAAAGACAAGGCATGGAGATTCAAGACAACCTGTCAAAGCCACAAGCAATGAAAAGAAGGACACAAGAAAGTGGTGTGAGTTCCATAAGAGCTCCACTCACAACACAAGTGAGTGTCGGGCCAAGCAGTCGCTCGTGGCCGAGATGAGGGCTTCTGAGTTAGATGCATGCTCCGACTCTGAATCAAAAATTGACAAGGGAAATGACAAAGGGAAACAGATTATTGATGCGGAGCCCAACACCACAGTTGCCACTACGAAGATCCAGAAGGAGGAACCGGAAGATCCAGAGGAGTAGGAACGTCTCTTCCACTCCCAGATGTTGGTAAAGGGCTTCCCAATACAGTTCATTGTCAATAATGGGAGCCAAAACAACCTCATTTCAGAAGATGTCGTGAAGCGGTTGGGCTTGTTGAGCATAGCTCACCCACATCCATACACCATTGGGTGGCTTCACCAAGGACGAGATCTCCGCATCAGCCAGTAGTGTCGCCTTCCCTATAGCATCAAGCCCTTCAAGGATGAGATATTACGTGACATTTCTCCTATTGATGTCTCTGATGTATTATTAGGAAAACCATAATTGTGGAAGCGCCATGTTGTGTATGTGTCTCAGCCACGCACTGTTATTGTTACTTTGGGAAATAAGTTGCATAGGATACTAGAGGTACCACCTCCTTCTGCTATCTCTTTGGTTACTGCAAAACAATGCAGTAAGCTCATTTCCCAGACCAGGAAATTCGTTTTCTTGATGATCCAACCCCAGGGAAAGGAGAATACTATGGCCACGATCTCCAGAAAGGGCTCCTCTTCACGACAACAACAAATGGAAAAGGTTGTGGATGAGTATGGGGAAATCTTCACCTCACCCACAGGTGTTCCTTTGCACTGTCAGGTCAAGCACCCGATTGATCTGACCCTAGTTGCACTGCTACCTAATGGATCGATATATCAGCACTCTATTTCTGGAGAAC
Source organism: Pinus albicaulis (assembly GCA_034641835.2). Classification (NCBI taxonomy): domain Eukaryota; kingdom Viridiplantae; phylum Streptophyta; class Pinopsida; order Pinales; family Pinaceae; genus Pinus; species Pinus albicaulis. Next base: position 359,304,918 of record CM076582.1, read on the forward strand.
GGTGAAATAAAGAGGAAGATTCAGGAGCTGCTACAGAAAGGTTACATCTGACTAAGTTTATTGCCCTGTGTGACCCCGATCGTGTTGGTACAGAAGAAGGATGGGACGTTGAGACTCTGTATTGACTATCAGGCACTGAACAAGATCACTGTCCAGAATAGGTATCCAATCCCATGGATTTTTGACCTTCTAGACCAACTCAAAGGGGTTAAATATTTCAGCAAGATCGACTTGAAGTATGGGTATCACCAGGTACCAATCAAACCCTTCGATGTGTGGAAGACCGCCTTCAAAGCCAAGGAAGGCCTTTTCAAATGGCTAGTAATTCCTTTCGGGTTGACGAATGCTCCCGTAACCTTCATGAGGTTGATGAATGACATCTTGTAGCCATTCACCGACTCATTTGTAGTAGTGTACTTGGATGACATTCTGATCTTCAGCCAGACTTGGGAAGAGCACCTCCACCACATCCGAAAAGTCCTCCAAACACTGCGGCGACACAAGTTGTGTGCCAATTTGGAGAAGTGCACTTTTGGCATGACCCAGGTTCAATATCTAGGATACATTATTGATGAAAGGGGGGTGCATTTTGATCCAACCAAGGTCCAAGTCATTTGGGATTGTCCAACCCCAACCACTATAACAGAGCTTCATAGCTTTCTTGGTCTTGCTAATTTCTATCGTAGGTTCGTGTTGGGATTCCATCATATCACTTGGCCCTTCAGTCAAGTCACCAAGGGAGGAGTGAGAGAAAAATTATTTTGGTTGGAATCTCAACAGAAGGCATTCGTAGAATTGAGAAATCGCCTATGTTCTGCCACAGTGCTCACATTACCAGACTTGCAACAACCATTTGAGATCAAGACAGATGCCTCTGACTATGCTATTAGGGAAGTTCTTACTCAACAGGGACATCCAGTGGTATATCTTAGTGAGACATTGTCTGACACAGTTCACAAGTATCCCACTTATGACAGAGAAATGTATTCCATTGTGCAAGCTTGTCGACAATGGAAGCATTACATTTTGGGGAAGGAAACAATCATCTACACATACCACCAGTCCCTGCAGTTCATACAGATACAAGGGAAGTTGCAGAATCATCGCCATCATAAGTGTTCCACATATCTGCAACAGTTTGATTTTAACATCAAGTACAAGAAGGGTAGCACCAATAATGTTGCAGACTTCCTTAGCTGACCACTGATCATGGCGCTCACCACCATTCTCAACTCTTGTGGGCACGAGACTTCTGATTGGTTGGTTCTCTATGAGAGTGACCCAGAATTCGGCCACACAAACAAGGCACTCTTGTGGGGTATGCAAGTTCCAAATTTTCATCTCCAAGATGCACTTTATGTCACCTGGGACACCTTTGTGTTCCTTCAAGTGAGCATGCCAAGATGATATGGGAAGCACACTACAGTAGAGTTGCTAGGAATTTCGGGGTCCAGAAAATAATAGCAGTCCTACAGAAGTACTTCTATTGTCCGAACCTTCGAAAGGATGTCGAGAAGCACATCATATCCTGCACCGCTTGTGCCATTTCCAAACATACCATCAAGAAGCAAGGCCTATATACTCCGCTACCTACCCCTAGTTGACCTTGGGAATCCATCTCCATCGATTACATGTTAGGCCTACCTTCTACTAAGCATGGAAATTACTATGTTTTCGTGGTCGTCGACACATTCTCGAAGATGGCCATTATGGGGGCTTGCAAGAAGAATATCACAGCAGAAGCCACTGCTAAAATATTCTTTGAACAAGTGTGGGTGCACTTTGGGATCCCACAGTATATCATATCAGATTGGGATAGCAGGTTCCTCAGCACATTTTGGTCTAGCCTCTAGTCAATGCTGGACACTAGGCTCACCAAGTCTACAACTTTCCATCCCCAAACAGATGGCCAGACAGAGGTTGTCAACATAATGATTATACACATTATGTGCATGTATAATTCAAAGCATCCACGCACATGGGACTAGAGCCTCCCCTATGTACAACATAGTTATAACTGGGCTCTCCACAACTCAATTGGCCACAGCCCCTTTCAGGTGGGCTTGGGACTCTGGCCACTATGTCCCATTGACATAGCCACGCCATTTGCGGCTACTCAGGCCGATTCAGCTCATGTCCAGGCTAAATTTGAAAAATAAAATAGCTTCATCGAGCACATTCAGCACATCTGCCAACAGGCTCATGACATATTGGACAAAGCCAATGCTAAGTACAAGCAATGTCATGATCAACATCGGGTGCCACACAACTTCCAGGTGGGCGACAAAGTGTGGCTACATTTGCAGAAGGAGTGCCTCACTAGACCCCACCACAAGCTTTTCCTTCTCTGATACAGGTCGTACACCATCACCGAGGCTGTAGGGAACAATGATTTCAAGCTCAGTATTCCACCATTCCTTGTTTTACACTGAGTATTCAATGTGTACCACCTTCATCCCTACTTCCCACCTCTACTAGACACCTCTAACATTGCAAAACAACTCACACCAACAAAGTTAAACCCAGACTACATGGAACAGGCCACCACAGATTGTATCATGGAAATGAAAATCAACAACACTCACCAACAAAAGATCCAACTGTATCAAGTTTTCAAAGCTGGCCAACTCCTACACCAAGGAAAGTGGTTCACTAGGTACCAAGTTCAGCAGAAGTTTCCTCATCTCATGGAGGAACTTAACGCAATGGGGACCATTTCTTCCTAAGGGGGGAGGAATGATCTAGGTTAATATTGGTGGTGATCCCGCTATTTCACTTAGGGGCCCACCATTATCTCTTTCAATTTTTCAGTTTTTGCACAACTTACTATTTCTAGCAGTTTTTTAGGTCCTGAACTTTCGGAGCCATTTTGAGGCCCTAAACAACGTTTTTTGAGAAAACCGTGAGCAAATTTTTCCATGGATTGATGTTGCTCACTCGAAATTTTCAGTCCTCAGATAATTCTTCCTAAGAAGGTATGGTTCGCATAAAACAGTGATCGTATGCCAAAGTTACGTCCCCGGGAAGTTGAAACACTAATTTACCCAAATGGGTCCCATAGTTTTGGTGCTTCATCTCCTAGGGTTAGGGTTTTGGATGTTTAGGGTTTTATATTGTTTCTAAATAATAAATAGACCCTTGAGCCTCATTGTAACTCAGTTCAGAGGCCTGTAGCCTCCACATCTCTTTTCAGAGATAGCTACCAACGCCCTATCTAGTTTATTTCCATTATGTCTGTAAGCAAATTTCAATTATTTGATATTAATGAAATGAAGTGTTATTTCTACTGCATCTTTGTATTTATGGTTATATGTTTATTCTATTGTGTTCTTGCATAAATCCAGATCATTTTTTTCGTGACCTCTATTGTTAGCATCATGTTGTACTATACACCAAAGCTCCCTCATGTCTGGTTCCAACTCCTGCCTCCATGGTTCATCTAGGAGTTGATATGCATTTTTGCAAGCCCAATTTGCTAAAAAATTTGCTGCTCTGTTTCTCGCTCTCTTGATGTGATGAGGAAAAATATAGTGGATTTCTCCTTGTATATTTTTAATTTCCTACAGTAGCCTTGTTGTTCTCCCTATTTTACTGATATGTTCTCAGCTACTGCCCTTCTGAATAAATTACAATTTATGGTTGAATATTATTTATTATCATTGTACTATGTACATTGGATTAATCATACTACTCATCAATTATAAAATTTGAAAATATACTCTTAATTTCAAGTTGAACGGCATATATTTATCTAACTCTTGCATTGTAAGAAATTTCAAAACTACTTATGCTTGAATTCAAAATATTAAACTAACTAAAATCTTCATAAAATATTTACTCAAAAAGATATCCCCTTTCAAAATTGCTAACACATTAAAAATTAACGAATCATGAAATAAATACACCTAAATTTAAAATAAACTAATGATAAATGTACTTTTTAATTTCAAATGTGACCTCATGATGGGAATATGTATATTATAAATAAACATATTTCATAAAAATGATTCGTAATTGTTTTCTTTGGAGAAATTTTGAATTGTTAAAGATGACAACATAACACATAAACCATATTAATGTTAGAATATTTTTTTTTGTGGACATTGATAGAAGAGAATATTTGTTTTGTATAAATGTATGATGCTTCAAAACAACATCTTGAATTCATGTATTGAGTTTTTCATAATCGTGTTTCAACCATGAGAGTTAATTCCCATCAAATTCCAGAGCACATTTGATATGGTCATTTTATATCTCCCAAGAAACCAATAAATTATAAGAAACCTTGAGACTTTTTTTGAAGGGTGGTAGTTCTCTTAAAACATTATAAACATTATAAGAGCCACCAAGAGAGCCTAATTTCTCCATAGGCTTTTAGGAACATGTAAATTTATCATGATTGCATCCATTTATTATTACTTAGGCTAATATGTCATAATTTGGAGCTTCTAAAACCCATACAAGCATAGAGTTAGAGGATTCTAGGTATGTTATTATTATCAAGGATATTAAGTAATCACTAATTCTCTCAAACCATACAAAAATGAATGTGAAAGTATGATCTTGAACATGTAGATTTGATGATAGAGATAATTATGTTACATTCTCCATAAGTTACTTAATAATCCCACCCAACAGTAAAAAAGAAACCACATTCATTAATTTTGTAGGTGATACATCTCATAAGGCTTGAGGCACAAGGAAATATAACTATGGGATATTATCAAAATATTTTATGGGTAAATTATTGTTAAAACTAGTATCAATGTTGCTAGAAAAAAAAGAATAGATTGAAAGAGTGTGACAAATAAAGGTACCTAAAATCAGGAAAATGGGAATAATTAAAGGTTATAGAATGAAAAATTAAAGTTTTGATGACTTATAAATTGAATGAATAGAATCATATTTCTCACTATTATAATTTCGCAGTTAAGTCATGTGATGTTGAAAAGATTAATTTTCTATAGATTAATATCTAAACTTAATCGAGAGAATAGACATTGGATTTTTCTTTTTAAGAAACACTTAGATATTTATTTTATTTAAAAAATATGGATTACAAGGACAAAATCTTGACATATTCAAATATTCCTTGTAGTTTGAAATTGAACACGAAGGTTCAATCCAAACTCTTAAGTGGGTTCCCCATGGCACAAAAAATTCAGTCCCTTTCCAACTATTTTTTTTCCAAAAAGTCCCCAATGTCCAAACACATTCACATTCCATTATTCACAATTTTTCTTTTGATTTAGTCTCGCTTCTTATTTTTCTTCGAGAAATAATTTTTCATTTTTTCCCAACTTGATTCCAACCCATGTTTTTTGTAGATATTGTTGGGTTATTCTTCAGCAAGTGCACGTTGTTGTTATTGAAGTATTCATCTTGTGCCCAATATATCGAAGAATTTTCCTTTCGAACATTATTCGTTATGATTTCTAGAGGGGATCCATTTTCCATGAGGGTTTTTCACTTTTACACTTGCATTGAGTCTTGAGAATCTTCACTGGCATGTGATTTTTCCTGATTGACTTTTGTTTCCTATGGTTCATTTTCTTTGGTAACATTAGTTTCCGATTTATCTTTTGGTTCTCTCTTATCATAATACCCTTCCTCTTTATATTCACTATAGTGATTTCCTTCAGCACCTTCCCACTATTTAGACCGTTGGTATTTTTTCTGATCTTTATTGTTCTGATGCTTGGGGAAATTTTTTATTACATGACCCATTTCATAGCGCACCTTCTGGGGAAATTTTTTATTGCATGACCCATTTCATAGCACACCTTACACCATAATGAAACATTTTTGTAGTCAATATTTTGGACCCAAACATAATTTGGGGTCGTCAAATTGATCTCAGCGGGAAAAACCTTATTTAATTCCATGTCCACACAAATTCGACCATAAGTAGTTTTATAATAATTTCTTGTATTTGGGTTGTAAGAAAAAAACTCTCCAATAATATTTCCAACAAAGGATAGTTAGGGTATTCCAACGATGCAAGGTAATTTTAGAAATGTTACCGGAATCAGAGTTTTGGAGATTGATTTTGTTACCATGGAGGGTGAGTGACTAGGGTAGAATGAAAAGAATGATACTACCCCAAAAACAATGGTCCAGATTCACAAATACGTGTCGTGTCTTCAACATTATAAAAAATTACAAAAATACCTCTATCCATGGGATAAATATTTAGATCATCCATTAAACGAAGTTTCCATGTTTCAGAGTGTTGGGTCTCCATAATCTCATCATTTTTTACTCTCATTTATTTCACTTTCCTTCAATAATTACCATATTTCGCAGCTCTATCACCTTACAGTAAGCTCATTTTCAGGATCATATATGGGTTTATACTTATTAATTTGAAAAGAATTTATTTTTTTATACCTATTGATATTTCCACCTCTCATGCACTTTAGGAGGGCCCCATGATGATTATGAGTGTATTTTAATGGTTCATTTATGAAAGATAGACTAATTTATTTCAAGCTCATTTTCTGCAAGGTTTATTTCAAGTCTTTTTATTACATGCATTGTCTTTACATTATTTCATTCTCATTTCATTTTTGGTCTTTTGCAGATCAATTGCTTGTATTGCATCTAAAATACCTAAAATATTTACTTCTTTACTTTTTTATTTGCGCACTTATTTCATTTTCATTATTAGTCATATCATTGATTGTTTCATCGCATAATTTATATTACAAGCATTCATAGGCATATCATGTTTTTGATTTCGGAATGAAATTTAAGATTTGAACACACACTGAATTTCTAAATTAATTTACATTCTATAATGCTTTCATAGTTAATTATATAATTTTCATAGCTTAAATTTACAAGCTTTCATAAATTATATTTACTAGCATTCCTAGTTTAAATATTTTGAGGCTTTCATACATTAGATTTCAAATGTTTTCATAGAATAAGGTTTCATGTTTCGATAGATTAAGTTCAAATAATTTTAAATATTTACTACTTTAATTAGCATAACTGTCTTTTCTTTCATTATACTAAAAGTTCTTTTCTTTCCTAGGATATATTATCTTTTCTTTCACTAGATTAGAATAGTTGTCTTTACTTTTACTACTTGCCATTTCATTTCTTTCATCAAAATTAGGTATGTGTGTGTGATTTGACTAGATTTCATCTTATTGTATTCTTTAAAATTCAAATGATTTTTAGATTAAGATTTGATTTTCACTCCACTAAATTATTTTAATTCATTTACATAGGTTTACCATTAATTTATTTCTATTGAAAAAATAGAATTATTCTTTTGGAATTAAAATTTAAATTTGATTTCCTAGCACATACAATGTAGTGTACTTCACAAGGGTATGAACTTGGATTGATAATTTAATTATAAGTAATTTAACTCACAATTATATTGCCCAACAAAAAGATAAATTTATGCAAATCCTTCATTTGCAGCCAAAACCCATTAAACATGCAAACCAAACCTCACTCCAAAAATAAAATGAAAAACTTCTTACATCCAAATTTCATAATGGAACTATATGAAACCAAAGAAAATATTACTTGTCTCACAACCATTTCGGTAAAAGAAATTGTCTTCATCTCTCAATCACTAATGTTTTCCATTAATTAGATTTCTACAAAAATATGCAAAGAAATCCACGTGATATAAGCATATATATATCTACTGCCACAAGGGTTTTCATATCTCACACTTAAGGGTTTTCATAGCTCATAATTTTTTATTTTTGATGTTTTATTATTAGTAGATGAAAATAAATATTGGAAAAATTTAACTAGCTTAAGAGAGTAACTTATCCCAAATAAAAGTCACATATTCATTAATAATAAAGTGACACACAACATTACTAGTGCCAAAAAATAATTATGCACAAATTTCTTCTTTCACTTGATGTCTATCATTTATTCTTGCAAACTATCATATATCCAAATATTTGGAACTAATCCTACTAATATGTTTCTAAGACCTTTGCAATTTACATATATCCATGACTAAGTGTTTTGTATTTTTCAAAGAAAAACAAAATAAAAAAAATAACAAATAAAATAATAGCATAAATAATATTATAAAGACAATAGAATTCAATTAGGATTTTAGAAAAATAAATTTCTAATAAATAAAAATCAACAAAATGAAAACGAAAATAGCAAATAAAATAATATTCTAAAAATAATGGAATTCAAATAAGGTTTTAGAATAATAAATTTCTAATAAATAAAAGTCAATAAAATTAAAAATATTTTATACTAAACCTTTAATTTTGATCCATTCACATTAAATATTTAACTAAATTGAAATTTATCTTATATTAAAATTATAGTTATCATTCAACATTAAAATAATTAAAATTTTAAATAAAATAAATAATTAAAACATAACCAATTTTAAATTAATAATATTTTTGTATTCAATAAATAATGCACATAAGGAGGTTCTCCCCGTTCATCACCCATTGCGAATAAAACGAAAAATCAACACAATATTGAAACTCAACCCCACTTACCGACCGCTATCAAACACTTATTAAAACAGCCGCTCTGTCACATACATAATCGATAAACTATTATCATATAAAAAAAATTTAACTTTTGTTACCAATGTAACTATTGCAAATATAATTATATGCTCTCGGCATTGTAAACATCATTTCACAGTTAATCTATATTAATATACAGAAATCTGGATTTAATGTTTGTTGGCAATATCATACAAATTATTATTCGGATGATTTGGATATCAAATCCCGAGTTTAAAGCAAAGGTTTCGTTTGTGACATCTGAAGATTTTTATGTTATTACCCAAGGCTTACGGCGGATCTACCAAACTTGCACTATGACATTTGTCAAATCTCTTGCGTTGAAAGACATTCTGCCAACTTGTTATACATGGTGTTGATTTAATTTTACATGTTCTGATTAATAAACGCCAAGCTCAAAGCTATGGCAGCTTCGACACCTGGCCTTCTTCTGCCCATTTCGTATCCTCGTTTTAATTGGAATTTATTGCCCAGCGTACCGCCAGACTTACAGGGCATAGCTGTCATGGTTATCCAATTTTTCCATAGCATTTTTCGCGGGTAACTTAGCTCTCCAGCTCACTTACCAGGAGAGTTGCGATCTTTCAGCATTTCCTCTATCTGCAACCTAGAGTCATGGTGAACGACGCTCCGTTGGACTTCATCGGCGGCCATGGCGCTCATGGGGTTACCTGCTTGTGTTCTCCGCCCAAAACTCTTTAAACTCTGGTCGAGAATTGCCTCCGTATCATTTTTGGGTTTCAGGTAAAAATCTCTATCGTTTTGTTTTTTCCGATTTCGATATGAAGATTAACTTCTTTATTTCAGACTTGCAAATGCCAGGGCCAAGAGTGCTTAAATCTTGCTTGGTATTGGAGGCTAACTCCGCAGAACGTACCCATCGACGCAGTTAACTATTCGTAAGCCACCTTCTACATTCTCTTTACGCCCTCATGCAATGGTAATCCCATTTTCAAAGTATATTCTTACCTTCAGCATCATGACTGACTTCATTATTTCTCTTGTGAACTTAGTCAGGAATAACTTGGGTCAAGGTTTATTGCTCTCAGGTATAACTCTAGCATCATTTAGCCCTCGGCTTCTTGCCATTTTTACTTCGATAATGGAACTGATTACCCGGGGTTTCTACAGGTACGCCAACTCGACCTTCTGATTGCACATGATAAGCTTCAGGCGTCTAAACCACGGCTAAAACCCGTATCGTTGTTCCAGGTATTCGTTCTCCGAAGGGTAGGGGTTAGACCCCTCTTCAAAGCCCTGTTTTGGCCACGGCCTTCGACAATCTTGTTGGTAGAATGTTTAGTTACGTTTTACGAGAGCTCGCAGAGCGTAGCTCTCAACTCGAAGCCCTTGGGGTTACTCTCTTACGGCTTGTGGTGATTTCTTGTTTTAATGGAAAGACGTTTTCTATGGAGCAAGGGATCGTAAAAACCCTTGACATGCATTCGGTTATGTTTTCGGTTATGACTCAATGATAAATTTTGAAAGATTTTAACAGTTCTCCTGAATACAATATTCTTGTTTAACTTCGAGTTGAATGGCTATACTTATCTATGCTTATTCAGGGTTAAATGGCTGCCCGTAACTCTTTGCATATTGTTTGTTTCAGTGCTTTCATTTTCTCTCTGAATATGCGCATGGTTACAATGTTTCTTGGTCTGGCCGTCTCTGCTTTGTTAGTCCCACAGCTAGTTTTAAGCGATAGGTTCTCTATACTTATTTAAGGACTGTGTCCGGTTACGAACTTCTGAATCAGCATTCATATGTTTATTTTCCGAGGGCTTGCAACAGGTTCTTCATACTGTAATATAGATTTTTCTCAATATTACTCTCAAAGAAAGAAAGGATCTCTGTTTTTATTTGTAATATGCCCTTTTCTACTTCGTATCAAATTTACACAAACTAATACAGGATAATAGAATGAAATAAATATCTACTCCAATTCTATGTTTAAATGCGATGCTTTCTTTTAGATCTTGCACAGTTTTGTTTAAATTTGCTAATCGTTCTTGCTGTTTTTCCGTTCTATATTAAACTTTGCATTTCGAATTCATAAAGTAGGTGCAAGATTCGAGGTTAATCATAACCTCTGTAATTTCAGACTCTTATCATTTCTTTCCTACTGTAGCACTAAGCAGAGCTATTTACTGTTCTTTCAACATGAATATTTAAGAAGATTTACAGTAGTACATATCTATAACTTTCTTTTTAATGACATTAAACTCCAGAAAATTAACACTTTGGTACCTATCTGTGGTCAGTATCACATATCCGTAACTACTAATAATATTAACCTCTAGAAAGGTTATCACTCTGGTATTTATCTGTGGTCAGTAGCACATATCTGTAACTATTAATGATAATAAAACTCCAGAAAGTTTAACACTTTGGTACTTATCTGTAGTAGTAGAAATTCCCAGGCCGTTGTTCCTCGCAACCTTCAAGGGAGGCTATTACGTCCTCACCTTGCCCCCTAGCCCCAGAAATCGAATGGTGCCACGGGTTTAACAGTGGAGAAATCTGCTGTGACCTTTGGACATCATTTTCCAGTCACCAACAGTCAATCTGGCTCACATAAGAGTCTTCAAAGTCATTTTCAACTGGTTTCCCCACCAGCTCAAGAAAATACTTTCTCTTTCTTTTGCCAATTTCCAGAACCCCCTCTCCTCCTCTGGATCCTCACTTTATCCATTGAGGAGAGGGTAACTGTCTCCAACTGTTCCCCAACCACCATCTATTCTGAGAGATGATCACCAAAAGCTTAGGGAATTTCTATCCAATCATTGGTTTCTCTTAATAATTCACAAATAGAAAATAAAATAGTAATTTTTGTTTCAACACATAGTCATCAATGTCTTTCTTTGAAATAACAAATTGTTTAAACTAGTTAATGCTAATTAATATTTAAATGAAGCTGTCACATCTCCCCCCCCTGGGAGTAACACCGTCCTCGGTGTTTCCAGTCCACCTCTGCAAAGAGTGCTGGGTAAGCTTCCTGTATAAACTTTTCGTCCTCCCAGGTAGCTTCATCTGGCCCAAAGTGCTTCCACTGCACTTTTAGCTGGGAAACTACTCTTTTACAGAGTTCAATTTCCCTACGATCCAGTATGCGTAGCGGCTCTACCAGGAATTCTCCGTCCGGTTCTACCTGTAAAAGAAACAACTGTTTACCAATCAGTACTTCAATGTATTAAAATTTTTAGTTAGGACTCATTTCTACTCTTTCCTCCTACCTGAATGTTCTGCCAATGTATTACATGTTTTTCATCATGCACATATTTCTTTAACAAAGATACATGAAACACGTTGTGTACTTTAATATGACCAGGCAAAGCCAGCCTATAGGCTACCGGTCCTATCCTTTCCAAAATTTGAAAGGGTTCGCAATAACGGGGCGCTAATTTGGCGCAAGAAGTCCATCTTAAAGTACTTCTTTTTGGTTTAATCCTGACATACACGTGATCCCCTACTCCGAATTAACGATAAGACCTCTTCTTGTCTGCAAAGACCTTCTGTCGGTCCTGGGTAGCTTTCAAATTATATCTTATTCTTTTTACTTCAACTTCTAGCTCAACCAACATTTTCGGCCCCAACATTAATTTCGTCTCCGGACTGCTCCAGTTTATCGGTGTCCGGCACTGTCATCCATACAGCGCTTCAAAGGGACTCATCCTTAGGGATTCCTGATATCCGTTATTATATGAAAACTCCACTAGGTGGAGATAATCCTCCCATTTAGTTGGTTGTCGCATTACATACATACGCAGCATATCCTCCAAAACTTGGTTTACTCGTTCGGTCTGCCCATCAGTTTGAGGATGATAGGCAGTACTGAAGTGTATCTGAGTACCTACACCCGAGAATAAAGTTTTCCAAAAAGCGGAGGTAAGCTTAACGTTTCGGTCTGAAATCACGGTCTTAGGTATACCATGCAATCTAAAGATTTCCCTCATAAATATGTCTGCAATTTGCACTGTTTTGTAAGTGGATTGCACAGGTATGAAATGGGCAGATTTACTCAATCTGTCCACCACTACCATGATTGAATCATTCTGATTCCTTGTTCGCGGTAAGCCTGTGATAAAATCCAAAGAGATCACTTCCCACTTCCATTCGGGAATAGGTATGGGCTGCAATAGCCCCGCTGGATGCCGATGTTCCACTTTAACCTGTTGGCATTCTAAACACTTGCTCAAATATTCCGCAATGTCTCTGCACATACCTGGCCAATAATATATTTTTCTAATCGCTGTAAGCATCTTTTGATAACCAGGATGACCCGCGTAGTTGCTGCGATGGTACTTGCTCAGGATCAACTCCTTTAGACTTGCTCGATTGGGAACATAGGTTTTTCCGTGAAAAACTAACATCTGATCTTCATTTCTGTCATACTCAGATGGCTTACCTCGCTCCTTATCCTCTTCCATCTGCTGCCACAAAAACTTGTATTCTGGGTCCTTCAGTGCTTCCTCCTTTATTTGTTCGGACAGCTAGCTTACAGGTTGGCTGAAGTACATTGCACAGATCCCATGTAATTTCCTGCTCAGGGCATCTGCAACTCGGTTTTCTTTACCCTTAACATGTTGTATGTCCATGTCAAATTCGCTCAAAAAGGCATTCCACCGGGCTTGCCGAGAGTTTAAATCGACCTGTTTGAAATAACTAGTTAGACTGCTATGGTCTGTTTTTAGTACAAAATTTTTCCCCAGTAGATAATGCCTCCACACCCGGAGAGCATGCACTACTGCTGTAAGTTCTAGATCATAAGCAGAGTATTTTTTCTCTTGCTCTTTCAGTTTCCAGGATTCATAAGCTATTACCTTGCCTTCTTGTGTTAACACTGCACTGAATCCCTCCTTACTGGCATCCGTGCACACCTCGTAATCCTTACTGGGATCAGCCACCCTCAGTACTGGTGCTATGGTTAAAAGCTGTTTCAGCTTTTCAAAGCTGATCTGACAATCTTTTGACCAATTAAAAGGTTTGCCTTTCTTTTGTAAGGATGTGATAGGATAGGCAATCCTATAAAATCCCTCGATGAAACGTCTGTAATAACCTGCCAGACCCATAAATGATCTGATATCAGCCACATTCTGGGGTGCTTGCCATTCCAAGATAGTTTTAATCTTTTCAGGGTCCACTTCTATACCTTCAGCTGTCACAACATGACCCAAATACTGAATTTATGTTCTAAAGAAATCACATTTGGTGAATTTAGCATATATTTGATGCTTCCGCAGCATTTCCAGTACTATCCTTAGATGCTCCTTATGCTCCTCTTCGCTCTTGGAATAAATCAATATGTCATCTATGAAGACCAGTACAAAATGATCTAGAAATTGATGAAAAATGCCATTCATCAATCTCATAAAAGTTGCTGGTGCATTCGTCAATCCAAACGGCAACACCACAAACTCATAATGCCCATATCTGGTACGGAATGCGGTTTTGCAAATATCCTCATCCTTAACCCGAATCTGATGATATCCGGACCTCAAATCTATTTTAGAGAACACTTTGGCGCCTCTCACCTGATCGAATAAATCATCGATTCTGGGTAAAGGATATTTATTCTTAACTGTCAGCTTGTTGAGTTGTCGGTAATCCATACACATACGTAAGGTTCCATCCTTCTTTCTAACAAAAAGAACTGGTGCTCCCCAAGGTGACACACTTGGGCGGATATATCCTTTATCCAACAACTCCTGCAACTGTATCTTTAATTCTGTTAACTCTGGTATGCTCATTCTGTAAGGTGCCCTTGACACAGGAGAGGCCCCGGGTAGTAATTCAATAGTGAAATCAATTTCCCTTTTGGGTGGCAACCCTGGAATGTTTTCTGGAAATACATCCAGAAATTCCTGTACCATGGGGATATCCTTTATATCTACAACCTTTCCCTTAGATTCGGCGTATCCCACTTGAATTGCGTACAATTGACATCCTTTACGCATACACTTGCTCATCTGAGATGCTGTTATGGGACGTAATTGCACAGGCTTTTTGATTCCTTTAATCTCCTTACGCGCACCATCTAATGCTCTATACTGTATTTCCTTTTCCTTACAGTCCACTATGGTCTAGTGTTTTTCCAGCTAGAACATTCCTAGTAACACATCATACGATCCCAATGGTAGAATATTTAAGTCTACCTGAAGTTGCTGTTCTGCAACTTCCAGTATGCAATCAACAATTTTCGCAGTCACTTTGCGTTTTGCTCCGGTGGCTAGTTGAACTAACCAGGAGTTTTTAAATTTCTGCTCTTTTAAGTTGCACATTTCCACTAGTTTAGGATTTATATAACTTAAACTAGCGCCGGGATCTACTAAAATTGAAACAGGTTTAGATAATATAGTACCTTCCAATTCAATCATTGTGGGTTGAAAATCAGCCTACCGATTCTCCAAGGCTAGGTTTATACGTGGTATATTTCGCGCCATGTCCCCAACTGTTGATGCTTCCTGCAAATTTGCCACAGATTCACTCTTATTCCGTTGTGGACAGTTCTTATAGTAGTGTGCTTCCCCACAGCCCCAACACTGTAGGGGGGGTCTAGAATTCTGCCGCTGCTCTGGTTTACTCGATGCTTCTGTGGGTTTTTCTTCAGCTGGCCATTTGATCCTTTGATGGTTCTTATTAAACTGCTTGCTTCCAGCATTCCGTCCGGCCCCTTTAAAGTGGCTGCTTTTACTGCTTCTGAAAGTAGATCAATTTTTCTAATTTTTCTTGGGCTGCCAACTTTTCCCACTCTCCCCCTTGGCCTTATTCTGCTGGTAACACATGCGTGCTTTCCGGACAGCTTCATCCATATTTTGGGGGTTAACAAACTCTATCCTTTCCCTCATGGGAGCAGGCAGACTGCTCAGGAATCGATGTACCTTGGCTTTCTCCTCTCTGAGGTAGGGTACATAACGTAACAGGGAGGTAAATTTCGCGACATATTCATCCATGGACATCTGGCCCAGTCGCAGATCATGGAATTCCTTTGCTTTATCATCATAAAATCTCTCCGTTAAATACTTATCCTTGAAATATTTCTGAAACTGTTCCCAGGTGACATCACGCTCATCTAGGCTGCGTACATTCTTCACCTCCTCCCACCACAGAGTGGCTTTCTCTCGCAGCTGGTATATAGCCAATATGGCTTTCAAATTACTACTATACTCATATACCTAAAAATATTTATTAATGTTAATTAGCCATGCCTCAGCTGCCTCTTTTGCCTCGCCATCAAATATTGGTGGCTTAATATTACGAAACTCCCCCTGTAGTTCTACTTTCTGCTTCTTGAAATCTTGTTGGTCGGATAAATTGCCCGACTCTGCTTCATTATAATTCCTATTTTTACTCCTTTGTGAGGGGCTTCTCTCAGTTTTACCAGTAGTGTCGTTCCTGGTTTGCTGCTCGTCTTGTCCCGTTGATTCATCTTTTTCAGCACTTGGGTGCTCCAACTCTTGATTTTGTTTATCAGATAAACTTTTCACTATCCTTTCTTGGTCATGGAGTAACCTCTCGTTGTCCTTTTGGACTCTCATCATTTCTTCTTGTAGCTGCTATACTGTATTCATTAAAAATGCAGTCTGATGTTGTTGTTCTTCTAGCATTCGGCTTGTCTTTTGATGCTGTTCTACAGTCAATTGAACCCATATTTCTGGATTCATAACAGTTTGGCCCTGAGTCTCCTCTGGCGGAGCTTGAGATGTCGTATCTTCTCTCATGTCCCTCATTCCTCTCAGTGCACTAGTCACACACAGCTTCACTGTCAGTAGACCCCTAGGATCCCAGTGTAGCAATCTAGCTCTGATACCAATTGTCACATACATAATCGATAAACTATTACCATATAAAAAAAAATTTAACTTTTGTTACCAATGTAACTATTGCAAATATAATTATATGCTCTCAGCATTGTAAACATCATTTCACAGTTAATCTATATTAATATATGGAAATCTGGATTTAATGTTTGTACTGGAAATATCATAGAAGTTATTATTCGGATGATTTGGATATCAAATCCTGAGTTTAAAGCAAAGGTTTCGTTTGTGACATCCGAAGATTTTTATGTTATTACCCAAGGCTTATGGCGAATCTACCAAACTCGCACTATGACATTTGTCAAATCTCTTGCGTTGAAAGATGTTCCGCCAGCTTTTTATACACGGTATTGATTTAATTTTACGTGTTCTGATTAATAAACCCCGAGCTCAGAGCTATGGCAGCTCCGATACCTGGCCTTCTTCTGCCCATTTCGTATCCTCATTTTAATTGGAATTTATTGCCCAGCGTACCGCCAGACTTACAGGGCATAGCTGTCATGGTTATCCGATTTTTCCATAGCATTTTTCGTGGGTAACTTAGCTCTCCAGCTCACTTACCGGGAGAGTTGCGATCTTTCGGCATTTCCTCTATCTGCAACCTAGAGTCATGGTGAACGGTGCTCCCTTGGACTTCATCGGCGGCCATGGCGCTCATGGGGTTACCTTCTTGTGTTCTCCACCCAAAACTCTTTAAACTCTGGTCGAGAATTGCCTCCGTATCATTTTCGGGTTTGAGGTAACAGTCTCTGTCGTTTTGTTTTTGTTAATAGATAATTGTGATTGTTTTCCGATTTCAATATGAAGATTAACTTCTTTATTTCAGGCTTGCAAATGCCAGGGCCAAGAGTGCTTAAATCTTTCTTGGTCTTGGAGGCGAACTCCGCAGAAGGTACCCATCGACGCGGTTAACTATTCGTAAGTCACCTTCTACATTCTCTTTACGCCCTCATGCAATGTTAATCCCATTTTCAAAGTATATTCTTACCTTCAGCATCATGACTGACTTCGTTATTTCTCCTGTGAACTCAGTCAGGAATAACTCGGGTCAGGGTTTATTGCTCTCAGGTATAACTCTAGCATTATTTAGCCCTCAGCTTCTTGCCATTTTTACTTCGGTAATGGAACTGATTACCCAGGGTTTCTGCAGGTACGCCAGCTCGACCTTCTGATTGCACATGATAAGCTTCAGGTGCCTAAACCACAGCTAAAACTCGTATCGTTGTTCCAGGTATTCATTCTCCGAAGGCTAGGGGTTAGACCCCTCTTCAAAGCCCTATCCTGGCCACAGCCTTCGACAGTCTTGTTGGTAGAATGTTTAGTTAAGTTTTACGAGAGCTCGCAGAGCGTAGCTCTTAGCTCGAAGCCCTTGGGGTTACTCTCTTACGGCTTGTGGTGATTTCTTGTTTTAATGGAAAGACGTTTTCTATGGAGCAAGGGATCGTAAAAACCCTTGAAATGCATTCGGTTATGTTTTCGGTTATGACTCAATGATAAATTTTGAAATATTTTAACAGTTCTCCTGAATACGATATTCTTGTTTAACTTTGAGTTGAATGGCTATACTTATCTATGCTTATTCAGGGTTAAATGGCTTCCCATAACTCTTTGCATATTGTTTGTTTCAGTTCTTTCATTTTCTCTCTGAATATATGCATGGTTACAATGTTTCTTGGTCTGGCTGTCTCTGTTGTGTTAGTCCCACAGCTAGTTTTAAGCGATAGGTTCTCTATACTTATTTAAGGACTGTGTCCAGTTACGAACTTCTGAATCAACATTCATATGTTTATTTTATTTATGCAGATGTATAGCTACTGTCGTTTATTTGTTTATTTTTCGAGGGCTTGCTACAGGTTCTTCATACTGTAATATCAATTTTTCTCAATATTACTCTCAAAGAAAGAAAGGATTTCTGTTTTTATTTGTAATATGCCCTTTTCTACTTCGTATCGAATTTACACAAACTAATACAAGATAATAGAATGAAATAAATATCTACTCCAATTCTATGTTTAAATGCAATGCTTTCTTTCAGATCTTGCACAGTTTTCTTTAAAGTTGCTAATCATTCCTGTCGTTTTTCCATTCTATATTAAACTTTGCATTTCGAATTCATAAAGTAGGTGCAAGATTCGAGGTTAATCATAACCTCTGTAATTTCAGACTCTTATCATTTCTTTCCTACTGTAGCACTAAGCAAAGCTATTTACTGTTCTTTCAACATGAATATTTAAGAAGATTTACAGTAGTACATATCTATAACTTTCTTTTTAATGACATTAAACTCCAGAAAATTAACACTTTGGTACCTATCTGTGGTCAGTAGCACATATCCGTAACTACTAATAATATTAACCTCCAGAAAGGTTAACACTCTGATATTTATCTGTGGTTAGTAGCACATATCTGTAACTATTAATGATAATAAAACTCCAGAAAGTTTAACACTTTGGTACTTATCTATAGTGGTAGAAATTCCAAGGCTGTTGTTCCTCCCAACCTTCAAGGGAGGCTATTACGTCTTCACCTTGCCCCCTAGCCCTAGAAATCGAATGGTGCCACGGGTTTAACAGTGGAGAAATCTGCTGTGACCTCTAGACATCATTTTCTAGTCACCAACAGTCAATCTGGCTCACATAAGAGTCTTCAAAGTCATTTTCAACTGGTTTCCACACCAGCTCAAGAAAATATTTTCTCTTTCTTTTTTCAATTTCCAGAACCCCCTCTCCTCCTCTCGATCCTCACTTTATCCATTGAGGAGAGGGTAACTGTCTCCAACTATTCCCCAACCACCATCTATTCTAAGAAATGATCACCAACAGCTTAGGGAATTTCTATCCAATCATTGGTTTCTCTTAATAATTCACAAATAGAAAATAAAATAGTAATTTTTGTTTCAACACATAGTCATCAATGTCTTTCTTTGAAATAACAAATTGTTTAAACTAGTTAATGCTAATTAATCTTTAAATGAAGCTGTCACACGCTCCATTTTAGTTTGTAAGAAAAGAAAAAAGCGACCCTCCATTTCAATTTCAAAGAACTCAAAACGCAAACCTCCATTTCAATTTCCAAAAACTCAAAAAGCAACGTTCCATTTCAACTTTTCAACAAAGCAAAAAGCAGCCTCTCTATGCTCCAACGGTCATGCAGCTCGATGGATTTAAAACCAGGCATCAATTGATTGTTTATAGCTTCTATCGTTCAGACCGATCCTGCATTGTTCTCCTTGTTTTCATGCGGTTGCCTCTTTACAACATTTTTTTTTTCTTCTTAATTTGCTTTCATGAATATTCTTTTCAACCTTTCTCCATGCTTTTTTGTTGTATTTTTCTTACAAGATGCGATCTCTTGGTTATGATTTGCAGAACTATTGTTGCATTTTGGCTATTTCTGTGTTCTTACGGCGCACTGAATATTGTTGAATTTCAATTGCATGGTCATCTGATGACCAGAAAAGATAAATCGATATTATCAAACGGTAAGATAAATCAGTCCCTTGCTGTGTAGGTTGAGAAAAATTATTTTATTACTTTTGATGTACGTAGGAGGACGAGCTGATTAACGCATGTTGGAGAAAAATGAATTGTATATTTTGCAGTGACGGAAATCATTATTGGATTTCGAAATCATGCGAATTCTAAAGTTTGTTTGACGATTAACTGTGCAGGATTACACATATCATTAGCACGGCTTTGAGAAAATTTCCAGAAGAGTTATGAGTTACTCGGATTGGGGTGTTTTTCTAGTCCATATGCTAACATTGATGATTACTCGGATCTGCGAACTAGTTGTCATAGTCACAGCTGTAACTTATGGAGGTGACTTTCTTGAAGTACTGCGAATTTAATTTTAAATACTGAAAATAAAAAGACCAAGAATATGATTCATGGAAGTTTTATTTGTTCTCATTTTCTCTTTATCATAAAGATAATTTACTTTTTGTTTATCGTAAGGATAACATAATTTATTTTGAATCTATTTTGAGATTTGTTTGTATGAACTGTGCAATTTTAGATTCATTTATTCTATTTATATACAAATCTTTGCCATGTTTTATATTTCCAATTTGGTGATAAAAAATGACACGGAAAAATTTCCATCTAACCAATATGTTAATCTGCTATATAGAATCGATAAGGTGATTTATATTGATTTGAGAAATTGATTTTGAAATTTTACTTTCAGAGAATTTGTGATCTTAAATTGGAAGACATGATGATGTTTTTAAATTAATGTGTGTCTTAATATTAATTATTTTCCTGTAGTCATGGAAATAAACTTTTAAATTATTGAGCCTAAATATTCAGTCATAACTTGATTACTGTGCCTAAATACTCGGTCATTCACTTTAGGTTATGAAAATCAGTTGAGATTATGAAAACTAGCATTTGACCGGAGAAGTCCTTGGAAATTTTTATTACCAGTAAATAATAAGTTATAGGTTAAAATTATTAGTGTTAGAGTAAGAAAGAGTTTACGGAAATTTAATTAATAATTATCGCACTTATTATTTCTTACCAAAAAGATAAATTGCCTTGTGTTTTTTTTTAATATATATTTTAAATTTTTTTTAAATATTGTTTTTTATGAAAGTAAGAAAATTTATTATATTATAATTGAGTTGTGAAATTAATAATGGCATAGTTATTATTAATCACTATCTTCAAATATAACAAATTTCAAATCTTGCTAAATACCCTTAAGTCATAGACTATTAACTTTTCCCTACTTCCTATGAAAATGAGCTTTTAGCCCTACATATTCTCTTTCAAAAAAGAAATATGTATTTATTTTATTATATTTTTTAATATAAATTATTTAAATAATGTAAGTAAATTTAGTTAAATATCTATAACATTTTTCGTTTTTTATAAAATATTATATAATTAAAAAAATTTAATATTAATTATAAATAATTATTGTAAAAGTTATAATATAAATTTTATAAATTCAAATTATTTCTTTTTATCCTAAATCAAATTAGAACTATCTCTAAAAGTGGACAGGAGTAATTCAGAAATACATAAAAGTAAATAAGAGTAGTTTAGAAATACATAAAAGGAGATAGGAGTAGTTGAAAAATTCATATCCTCTTGCTTACTAGTACTTATCATAGATAGTTGCTTAAATTTTAATATCTAATTTTAATATATATATATATATATATATATATATATATATATATTTTAATATAATTTTATATTTTAATTCTAATTTATATAAAATATTTTTGTAATTTATAATATTAAGATTTGAAATAAATATAATTTAATTTATAAGTGAAAATAAATTATTATTATTTTTAAAATTTAATAAAAATTAGTTAAATATAAATATTATAATATTTATTTAAAATAAAATTTTACATTATTTTTTAATATTATAAAAAATTATAATGTATATGTGAAAACAAATCATAATGAGTTAAAATTGATTATGCATAAATAACTTAGTGCTTTCTAGAAAATAAAATTTTAAATTTGATTTAAATTGAACATTGTTATAAGTAGAGAGAGTATGTCTTTAAAAGTGTATCATACTTATAAATTAATCTTTAACCATCTATGACATAGGTAGAAAATAATAATTTTTTGAAGTTTTCGGAAAATAAACTCCAAGTTATAGAATCTGATAGTTCAGAGTGATTGAGATTTCTTAATTGTTTCACTTGGTTATCTATATTAATAGATATCTCAGCGAAATTAGATATATTCAAATTACAGCTAGAAATGAATCAAACATTTAACCGTCTATGATATAAGTAAAATATGTAATAGGCAGTAATATTTGATTATTATTTTAAATGGACTGTTGAGTACGCATAAACAACACACAATATCAGAAATCGACTTTTCGTACATGATGGTGAAGGCTCTTAGTAGAGGCTTTTCCAAAATACCAAGTATGCATTCCCCAAGGATAGGAGAAACGACATCAATTCCTATAAATATACGCTTGGGTTGCCTACTTGCCTACATGGCCTCCGCACTTGATAGTGAGAACTACGCTTGAACGCGGGCTTTGCTAAAATACTTTGGTTCAGCGATAGCTCAGTCAATTCGAGGTGAGGTTAGGTGACCTACCTATTGAAATTTACCTTTAAACCTTTAGGTGACATATCTATTGAAATTTACCTTTAAACCTTTAAACTATAATAATTTACCATTTTCACAAATTTTGTTCAGTCCCGCCTCTGTTCAATAATCTCTAAGAACATCTCCCTTTTGTGTTTCAAATCAAAGTGCCATTCAAGCGACGCTATCCTAAATGTAGGACAAACTGAACCCTACTTTTTTTGTTTTTGTTTTGTTTTATAGCAGGGTATGAATTTGAAATTCTAAGTACCCGTTAAATTTGATGGTTTTAGAAACTTTAATACAATTTTAAATAATTTTAATATAAAATTTGACGGGTTGTAAAAAGTTTTGACTGTATTTGGCGAACAAATCACCTCGTGACACACAACTTTACCATCAAATGCCATCCCTGTTTTACACTACTACCCCGAAAATCTCTCTATCCTAACACTAAAATCTTCCCATGCTTCCTGTATATCTTCTCTAAATAAATCCCACTCAACTTGGTGGCTCATGGGCATGATGTTACTGCCATCTTGACCTGCCACTATGTTTGTCTGGTCCATTTCAGACTATGAGATTCCAGAGATAAAATTTTCTACGTTTCCAATGAATTTCCAAAGATCAAAATTATTATTTTGAGTTTCCCCACATCCTTGGAATGTCCCCTTCCAAACAAAAGTCTTCCCTTGCAATGCTCGGGGATGGGAAAGTGCAGGGGATATCCCAAACAAATTTTTACACCTGCAATCCTCGAGGATGGGAAACTGCGGGGGATATGTTACGTGTGGGATGGGTTTATGCGCCGTATTGATTCATCTTAATTTATGAAAAGCATTTAAAGACTGATTTTTAATTATATATAGTCGATGTCTTAGCTGGGTTTTATAGATTCGCAAATGTATATGTATGCTACTTATATCTATCAATCTTTCTATTTATGTTTTTTTTTTAATTAGTTTAAACTCGGTTACTTTGAAGAGGTAGCATCAACAAGAGCAATGGAAAACCTGTTGATATTTATTAAGTTTATCGTAGTTAGGGGTAAGGTGCTATTCAATTTTATATATAAATATATTAGATGAAAAAGTTATTGGTTATAGTAATGATAAGAAAACATATAAACTAGTACATATATCATATTCATGTTTGTTCTGCACTATATTTTTTGTTACAGATATGGAAATCATCATCTTTCGTACAAACTCATTAACATACTTAAAAAAAAAATTCTCTTAAGAAATATATCACTCGGAAAAAATCTCTATACAACTAGCCATTATACCATAATACAAAAACATAACGTCCTATAGGAATTTCTTTTCAAAAACATATAATGCAAATGCTCTATGGGAGAGTAATCAAAACCTCATCTCTAATTGTGGTTTTCCTCATAGAAACTGTATCTCAGAAATACATCATCAGTAGAAAGCCCCATATTTGCATAGAGCGTCAGCAACCATGTTTCATTCTCTCTAGATATGCCTGAATGTGATTTTCTAGAAAGCTATTATAAGTTCTCTGATATGATCCATCCAACATCGGAGTTTAGGTGGAGCACAAGAATTGTTTACCAAAATTCCATCGATGAGTGTTTTGGAGTCCCCATAAACATTTATAATACCCATTGATTCCTCCCTTACAAAGCAGAGGATTCCCCACAATGCCAATATTTTGGCTCTGGTGTTAGAGGCAGTCCCTATGCCAATATAATTTGTAACGAATTCAGTTGCATACTGATGCAGGAGCATCCGACTCATGGTAGACAAAACAACAGCAGGTTTTTGTCTCCTGGTGACGTGACATTTTGACAGGTCTGTGAACCTGTACAGGTTTAATTTGTTTTAGGTGTTTAATTTGTTTTTAGTTAACTGTCTACAAGTATGGAGTTTTTTTTCTTAAGTAGGATAGCTAACTTTGTTCTCTAATTCTTGTTGAGAATCGGTAGGAGAATTTATTTAACTACCATATTTTAGTTAGTGGAAAAAAAAGAAGAAAATGGAAAAATAATGATTAAAGTGTAACAGATAGTGTGACAGTTACCAACTGGTAACCACTTTTTGTCCTCCACGGAGATAAAAAAAAGACAGAGTTGTATTTTGGGGGGTTCTGGAAATTGGTGAGGGACGAAAGAAATAAAAGAGAACAAAAGTATTTGCCTCAGAAAAAAAAAACCATCTGTGTCACACAAATGAAATACTCTGTTCTTAGTTAATTGAATTGCTTGTCTAGTCACTAACAATCAGATTTAGGAATCAATATTTGTGTTTCCGTCGAAAACAAGAGTTGCTACAGAAATACAGGAGGAAAGCAACCACAGAGCTTTTATTTAACGAGAACGAAGAAACTGACAAGCGAACAGAGAATCGAAAGTACCCTTCCATTCAAGCATCGTATTGACAATATAACAGGCAGAGTCGAAGACAGACAGAAAAGTAAATTACAGGTAACCATTGTTCACTGTGTTTTTTTTTACAAACAGAGAAATAATCAAAATAAGGGTTTTTGTATTTCGGAAAGAATTACACAGTTGATTTAAACTAGAGTTCCAGTCCCGGGGACTGTTGAAAATTATTACATAAATTTCATTGTCACAAGAAACCCTGGTAGGGTTTTAACCCAAACCCTACAGTATTATAGCCTAGCACAGAATGCACTGTCAAGTTCCAGACAGGGTTTCGATACCCGAAAGACTCTACAAGTAAAAGTGCTCAAGACTGAAATGTTTGACTGAAGATAAGAACAATAGAGTGAACCCTGCTCTAGCTATAGTCCTATTCTAGACTCGAACAGAAGTAACGCTAGACAAGTCTGCCGCAAAGTGGAAAGAAAGGCCCAAACAGGAATCGAACCAACCTGTTGAAAGACACAGAGAAAGCTTCGACCAAACCAGAAGTTAGACAACCAAGGCAGTTATTCTAATTGCAAGTTAAGGGTGTGGAGTCAGCCCAGAAAAACCTGTAGATTGAGTTCACAATTATAAGGAGCGAAAAGCTGGAAGGAACGAAAATATTACCTGAAAAGAGACCAGGGCATGCCAAATATTTATTGAATTTTGGTGTAATGGTTCGGAACTAGGATTGTGCCTGTCGAACCCTGCTCACAAGGAGCCCATGAATTAGAGAACAAAAAGAAACACAGAGAAGCTAAACCATAGAGAGACGGATTACCGTTTTCCAGCACCGAACAGAAATTGAGGAGACTGAGAAGGAACCACGGCCATAACCACCTGTGCACGTTTGACAACGCACTGTTAGTGCCAGAGAAGACCCTCGGGCGCGGTTAAAAGAAAAAAAAAACAAGAAACACAAACAAAATCTACAGCGAAGATTACCGACCCCGTCGAGGAAGCCAAGCAGCTGAACATTATCACCACAGGTAACATTTACAGTGAAGCGGATACATAAGAACAAAGAACTCACAGAGAAACCCTTGGTCGGTCGTTGAAAATGAAACCCTCGCATTGCAACCATCGGGCGGAGGGCAAATGACCGCCAAATGAGAACGGTATTGAATAACAGTGCGGAAACCCAGTAACATTGACAGAAGGAGGAAGGACAGATAGGCCGGACCAAAACAAACAACTAGAGATTAAATGCGAATCACATAAATCACGGGATCAGATCCTACGGGGTTTACAAGCCCGAGAAATTTCTATTGTAAACAATAATTAAGGTCCAACATGTATGTATTTTGAGTTTATTAACTAGCCACGTAAGCACAAACAGATTTCTGTTGACATTGCATTCTTAAAATATTGGTTTTTGTAACATTGACTTGGGTGTGGGTTGGCGTACCCATCAAAGTGGTATCGAAGCCAAGTTATTTGAACAGAGAATATGGAGGTTGGTAGGCGACGACGTGGAAGAGGAAGAGCAGTCCGAAGAGTAGCAGAAGAGGGACTGCGAGAAGAGAGACGAATTTTGAATGAAAGATTGGCAGCAGCAGAAGCTGGGAGGAGGAGAGACCTCGCGGATGACAATGATGAAGAAGTTGCAGAACAGGCAGATGGTTTTGAGGGAGAGGCACCTAAACTCAGATTATTGAGATCAGTCTTGTTGTCCAATCATAAGCCAAAACATGAACTCTCCACTTATGAAGGGAGTTTGTCAGCAGATGTGCTGTTGGATTGGCTGAGTGAAGTAAACAAGTATTTTGATTTTGAGGAAATCAGTGAGGGAAAGAGGGTGAAGTTTGCTGCCACCAAGTTGAAAGGACATGCATCCTTGTGGTGGGATAGTGTTCAGGCAGAAAGGAAGAGGCTAAATAAACAGCCTATAAAGAAGTGGGCCCGGATGGAGGCCAAACTGAAAGAAAAGTTTCTACCTAAAGATTATCAGATTATGTTGTACAGGAGAGTGCAGAATTTGAGGCAAAGGGGAATGACACTCAAAGAGTATACGGAAGAATTCTATAAGTTGAATTTGAGGGCAGGGTACATAGAAGATACCCCAGAAAAAATAGCGACATTTGTGAATGGATTGACAGGGGAGATACTGGATGAAATCGGTATTCTCTCACCCAAAACTTTGGATGAGGCATACCAATTTGCTTTGAAGGCAGAGGAGAAAATAAACAAGAAGCAGAATGCCAGAAGAGGAGGTGGATCTGGCAGAGGAAAGGGAAAGGCCTTTGGCAGAGGCAGAGGTACAGGTTCGAATGAAGAAGGTAGCAGTTCCAAATCTGCAGGGACAGCAGAAAAGGACAACAGCACTAGAGGAGGACGACCAACCCAGTGAGGGAGAGGAAATGGTTGGGGCAGAGGAACTGTCCAGTGCTATAGGTGCCACAAGTGGGGGAAAAAATCGTATGAATGTCCTGAAGGTGAACCAGCAGGTGGGAGAGGAGCTTATGTTGCCCAGCCTAAGGAAGCGGAAGCACCGCCATAGGAAGTTGAAAATGCACTAGAGACAGGGGAAGCCTTGGTGCTGAATAAGGTGCTGTTAAAACCAGCGAAGGAAATTATGGAACCAGATCAAAGAAAGGCTCTGTTCCGGACAGTTTGCAAATCACAGGGAAAGTGCTGCAAACTGATCATTGACAGCAGAAGTACTGATAATTTGGTGGCCACGGAAATGGTGGAGAAGTTGGTACTGAAAAATCTGAAGCACCCAACGCCCTACAAAGTGTCGTGGCTGCAGAAAGGACATCAACTGTTAGTTGATGAACAGTGCGAGGTGGAGTTCCAGATAGGAAGATATAAGGACAGAATTATCTGCGATGTTATGCCGATGGATGTCTGTCATATTCTGTTGGGAAGACCCTGGCAGTATGACAGAAAAGTAACTCATGATGGGAAGACGAACTATTATAATTTTGTCAAAGATGGAGTGAAACACACGCTTGTGCCCATCAAAGAGGAAAGTACAGCAGAAGCTAGTGGAGTAAAAGCGCTGCTGATGGGCGGAAAAGAGTTTCTGAAACAAATCGAAAACAATGATGTGAATTTTGCTGTTGTGAGGAGACCAAAAACAGTGGTACTGCACACAAAGATTTCAGATTTACCAGAGGAGATCCAGGATATGTTGCAGGATTTTGGAGATATCATAGTGGACGATCTTCCGGATGAACTGCCCCCCAAGAGAAGTATCAGTCATTGTATTGACTTTATACCAGGAGCTAGTCTGCCGAATAAAGCAGCCTATCGCATGAGTCCTAAGGACCAAGAGGAGATTAGGAAGCAGGTACAGGAGTTGCTGGATAAAGGGCTGATTAGAGGAAGCATGAGCCCCTGTGCAGTTCCGACAGTTTTGGCTCCAAAGAAAGGAGGTGAGTGGCGGATGTGTACAGACTCAAGGGCTATTAACAAAATTACTATCCGATACAGGTTTCCGTTACCAAGAATGGACGATATGATGGACTGTTTGAGTGGGGCAGCTTATTTTTCAAAGATTGATTTGAAGAGTGGATACCATCAGATCAGAATCCGAGAGGGGGATGAATGGAAGACAGCTTTTAAGATGAACGAAGGGTTGTACGAATGGCTGGTGATGCCATTTGGTTTGAGCAACGCCCCTAGCACTTTTATGCGCCTGATGAATGAAGTGTTGAAGGAGTTCATTGGGAAGTTTGTGATTGTTTATTTGGACGATTTTTTGATTTTCACCAGAACGAAGGAGGAACACTTCCAACATGTACAAAGTGTATTGAGAAGACTGCAGCAGAACAAGCTGCTGATAAATTTGAAGAAATGTACTTTTTTTCAAAAGGAACTAGTTTATCTGGGTTTTGTGATTGTAGAAAACGAGTTGAAAATGGACCCAGAAAATATTGCAGCCATAGTTAATTAGCCATCCCCAAAGAATTTGTTCGAGGTTCGAAGCTTTCATGGTTTAGCAAGCTTCTACAGGAAGTTTATCAGAGATTTTAGCGGGATCTGCGCACCCATGTTCGACACAATTAAGAAGGCAAATCAGCCTTTTCGCTGGACTGAGGCAGCAGAGAATAGCTTTCAGACTTTGAAGAAAAAGATCACTGAAAGGCCGATTTTGAGATTACCGGATTTCAACAAACTTTTCCAAGTTCGTTGTGATGCCAGCGGTACAGCCATTGGGGCAGTACTTAGCCAGGAGGACAGACCGGTTGCTTATTTCAGTGAGAAATTGAACGAAAGTAGACAGAAGTATTCGTCTTACGACAAAGAATTTTATGCAGTCATTCAAGCTTTGAAGCACTGGAGGCGCTATTTGTTAGGTAATGAGTTTGTTTTATTTTCTGATAATTCTGTCTTACAGTACGTTATGCAGCAGCATAAGTTGAATCATAAGCATGCAGAGTGGGTGGAATATCTGCAAAGCTTTACATTTGTATTGAAGCATATTAGCGGGAAGTCCAAAAAGGTGGCGGATGCATTGAGTAGAAGGGTTTTGCTCTTACAAGAGAGTACGGTGCAGGTGCTGGGTTTTGAGCACTCGAAGGATCTATATCAGACAGATACAGATTTTAAGGAGGCCCATGAAGCGTGTTAGAACCCTTTGCTGTAGAATAACAGTCTGTGGTTGGACTACAATCTGCAAGAAGGATTGTTATTTAGGGGAGGGCAACTGTGTATTCCCAATTGTTCAATGCGGGAGAACATTATTCGGGAGAAGCATAGCGGAGGTCTAGCCGGACATTTCAGTATAGACAAGACATTATCCCAGATAGAGCATTTCTATTATTGGCCAAAGTTGCAGCGAGATGTGCAGAGGTTTGTGAGCAGGTGCAAAATGTGTTAGTTGGCAAAAGGACACAACCAGAATGCAGGACTTTATACACCATTGCCCATACCGAGTAGGCCATGGGACTCAGTCAGCTTGGACTTTGTCCTGGTCTACCTAGGACACAATGAGGATTTGATTCAGTAATGGTAGTGGTGGATAGATTTTCAAATATGGCGCACTTTATACCCTATCGAAAAACCAGTGATGCTACTCACGTAGCCCACTTGTTCTTCACAGAAATTGTTAGACTGCATGGCTTACCAAGGTCCATTATTTCTGACAGAGACGTGCAATTCACAGGGCACTTCTGGCGTACTCTGTGGAAAAAGTTGGACACTCAGTTGAATTTCAGCTCCGCTTATCACCCACAGACCGATGGGCAAACAGAGGTGGTGAACATGAGTTTGGGGAATCTGCTATGAAGCTTGATAGGAGAAAATTCGCGAATGTGGGATCGCGTACTTGCCCAGGCGGAATTTGCGTACAACGATTCTCCAAATCGCAGCACGGGATATAGTCCTTTTCGGGTTCTGTACGGCATGCATCCTCACGGGGTGCATGAACTACGGGATTTGGGAAAGCTTGAGAAAAGAAGCGCAGATGGAGAAGATCTCACTCAAGTGATGAGTGATCTACATGAGCAGGTGAAATCAAAGTTGCTGGACAGCAGTCAAAGATATAAACAGTAGGCAGATTTGAATAGGCAAGAAGTTCAGTTCAATGTTGGGGACGAAGTACTTGCTCATTTGCACAAGGAACGTTTTCCGAGAGGGGAATACAACAAATTGAAGTTTAAAAATATTGGCCCCTGCAAAATTATTCGCAAATTTTCTGCCAATGCCTACGAAATACAGATGGCACCTGAAATAGGCATTTCGCCCATTTTTAATGTGGCAGATCTATTTCCTTACACTGCTAATCCTGAAGACAATGAGGCAGCAAGGCCAGAACGGGACACCCAAATTATTGAGGATTCTTGGTTGAGACAGATGCCTGCAGCGCAGCCCCTTGAGATTGAGGGTATCCTCGACACGCAGGTAGCCAAGCGAACACGCCGGAAAGAATATTTACAGTACTTGGTCAAGTGGAAGAACCGTCATATTGAGGACAATTCCTGGCTTGACGCAACACAGATTCAGAAAGCTGGCTATTCGGTGGATGATCTCATGGAACAGAGCCATGACTTTTTGCTACCCTGGGAGCCTGATGCAGGAGCATCTGACTCATGGTAGACAAAACAACAGCAGGTTTTTGTCTCCTGGTGACGTGACATTTTGACAGGTCTGTGAACCTGTACATGTTTAATTTGTTTTAGGTGTTTAATTTGTTTTTAGTTAACTGTCTACAAGTACGGATTTTTTTTTCTTAAGTAGGATAGTTGAATTTGTTCTTTAATTCTTGTTGAGAATCGGCAGGAGAATTTATTTAACTACCATATTTTAGTTAGTGGAAAAAAAAGAAGAAAATGGAAAAATAATGATTAAAGTGTAACCGATAGTGTGATAGTTACCAACTGGTAACCACTTTTTGTCCTCCACGGAGATAAAAAAAAGACAGAGTTTTATTTTGGGGGGTTCTGGAAATTGGTGACGGACGAAAGAAATAAAAGAGAACAAAAGTATTTGCCTCAGAAAAAAAACCATCTGTGTCACACAAATGAAATACTCTGTTCTTAGTTAATTGAATTGCTTTGTCTAGTCATTAACAATCAGATTTAGGAATCAATATTTGTGTTTCCGTCGAAAACAAGAGTTGCTGCAGAAATACAGGAGGAAAGCAACCACAAAGCTTTTATTTAACGAGAACGAAGAAACTGACAAGTGGATAGAGAATCGAAAGTACCCTTGCAGTCAAGCATCGTATTGACAATATAACAGGCAGAGTCGAAGACAGACAACAAAGTAAATTACAGGTAACCATTGTTCACTGTGTTTTTTTTTACAAACAGAGAAATAATCAAAATAAGGGTTTTTGTATTTCGGAAAGAATTACACAGTTGATTTAAACTAGAGTTCCAGTCCCGGGGACTGTTGAAAATTATTACATAAATTTCATTGTCACAAGAAACCCTGGTAGGGTTTTAACCCAAACCCTACAGTATTATAGCCTAGCACAGAATGCATTGTCAAGTTCCAGACAGGGTTTCGATACCCGAAAGACTCTACAAGTAAAAGTGCTCAAGACTGAAACGTTTGACTGAAGATAAGAACAATAGAGTGAACCCTGCTCTAGCTATAGTCCTATTCTACACTCGAACAGAAGTAACGCTAGACAAGTCTGCCGCAAAGTGGAAAGAAAGGCCCAAACAGGAATCGAACCAACCTGTTGAAAGACACAGAGAAAGCTTCGACCAAACCAGAAGTTAGACAACCAAGGCAGTTATTCTAATTGCAAGTTAAGGGTGTGGAGTCAGCCCAGAAAAACCTGTAGATTGAGTTCACAATTATAAGGAGCGAAAAGCTGGAAGGAACGAAAATATTACCTGAAAAGAGACCAGGGCATGCCAAATATTTATTGAATTTTGGTGTAATGATTCGGAACTAGGATTGTGCCTATCGAACCCTGCTCACAAGGAGCCCATGAATTAGAGAACAAAAAGAAACACAGAGAAGCTAAACCATAGAGAGACGGATTACCGTTTTCCAGCACCGAACAGAAATTGAGGAGACTGAGAAGGAACCACGGCCAGAACCGCCTGTGCACATTTGACAACACACTGTTAGTGCCAGAGAAGACCCTCGGGCACGGTTAAAAGAAAAAAAAAAACAAGAAACACAAACAAAATCTACAGCGAAGATTACCAACCCCGTCGAGGAAGCCAAGCAGCTGAACATTATCACCACAGGTAACATTTACAGTGAAGCGGATACATAAGAACAAAGAACTCACAGAGAAACCCTTGGTCGGTCGTTGAAAATGAAACCCTCGCATTGAAACCATCGGGCGGAGGGCAAATGACTGCCAAACGAGAACGGTAGTGAATAACAGTGCGGAAACCCAGTAACGTTGACAGACGGAGGAAGAACAGATAGGCCGGACCAAAACAAACAACTGGAGATTAAATACGAATCACATAAATCACAGGATCAGATCCTACGGGGTTTACAAGCCCGAGAAATTTCTGTTCTGAACAATAATTAAGGTCCAACGTGTATGTATTTTGAGTTTATTAACTAGCCACGTAAGCACAAACAGATTTCTGTTGACATTTCATTGTTAAAATATTGGTTTTTGTAACGTTGACTTGGGTGTGGGTTGGCGTACCCATCAAAGTGGTATCGGAGCCAAGTTAGCTGAACAGAGAATATGGAGGTTGGTAGGCGAGGACGTGGAAGAGGAAGAGCAGTCTGAAGAGTAGCAGAAGAGGGACTGCGAGAAGAGATACTAATTTTGAATGAAAGATTGGCAGCAGTTGAAGCTGGGAGGAGGAGAGACCCCGTGGATGACAGTGATGAAGAAGTTGCAGAACAGGAAGATGGTTTTGAGGGAGAGGCACCTGAACTCAGATTATTGAGATCAGTCTTGTTGTCCAGTCATAAGCCAAAACATGAACTCTCCACTTATGAGGGGAGTTTGTCAACAGATGTGCTGTTGGATTGGCTGAGTGAAGTAAACAAGTATTTCGATTTTGAGGAAATCAGTGAGGACAAGAGGGTGAAGTTTGCTGCCACCAAGTTGAAAGGACATGCATCCTTGTGGTGGGACAGTGTTCAGGCAGAAAGGAAGAGGCTAAATAAACAGCGTATAAATAAGTGGGCCCGGATGGAGGCCAAACTGAAAGAAAAGTTTCTGCCTAAAGATTATCAGATTATGCTGAACATGCCAGTGCAGAATTTGAGGCAAAGGGGAATGACAGTCAAAGAGTATACATAATAATTCTATAAGTTGAATTTGAGGGCAGGGTACATAGAAGATACCCCAGAAAAAATAGCGAGATTTGTGAATGGATTGAGAGGGGAGATACTGGATGAAATCGGTATTCTCTCACCCAAAACTTTGGATGAGGCATATCAATTTACTTTGAAGGTAGAGGAGAAAATAAACAGGAAGCAAAATGCCAGAAGAGGAGGTGGATCTGGCAAAGGAAAGGGAAAGGCCTTTGGCAGAGGCAGAGGTACAGGTTCCAATGAAGAAGGCAGCAGTTCCAAATCTGCAGGGACAGCAGGAAAGGACAACAGCACTAGAGGAGGATGACCAACCTAGCGAGGGAGAGGAAATGGTCAGGGCAGAGGAACTGTCCAGTGCTATAGGTGCCACAAGTGGGGGCACAAATCGTATGAATGTCCTGAAGGTGAACCGGCAGGTGGGAGAAGAGCTTATGTTGCCCAGCCTGAGGAAGCAGAAGCACCGCCACAGGAAGTGGAAAATGCACTAGAGATAAGGGAAGCCTTGGTGCTGAATAGGGTGTTGTTAAAACCAGCAAAGGAAATTGTGGAACCAGATCAAAGAAAGGCTCTGTTTTGGACATTTTGCGAATCACAGGGAAAGTGTTGCAAACTGATCATTGACAACGGAAGTACTGATAATTTGGTGGCCACAGAAATGATGGAGAAGTTGGTACTGAAAAATCTGAAGCACCCAACTCCCTACAAAGTTTCGTGGCTGCAGAAAGGACATCATCTGTTAGTTGATGAACAGTGCGAGGTGGAGTTCTAGATAGGCAGATATAAGGACAGAATTATCTGTGATGTTATGCCAATGGATGTCTGTCATATTCTGTTAGGAAGACCCTGGCAATATGACAGAAAAGTAACTCATGATGGGAAGACGAACTGTTATAATCTTTTCAAAGATGGAGTCAAACACACGCTTGTGCCCATCAAAGAGGAAAGTACAGCATAAGCTAGTGGAGTAAAAGCGCTGCTGATGGGCGGAAAAGAGTTTCTAAAATAGATCGAAAACAATGATGTGAAATTCGCTGTTGTGAGGAGACCAAAAAAAGTGGTACTGCACACAAAGATTTCAGATTTACCCGAGGAGATCCAGGATATGTTGCAGGATTTTGGAGATATCATAGTGGACGATCTTCCGGATGAACTGCCCCCCAAGAGAAGTATCAATCAATGTATTGACTTTATACCAGGAGCTAGTTTGCCGAATAAAGCAGCCTATCGCATGAGTCCTAAGGACCAAGAGGAGATTAGGAAGAAGGTACAGGAGTTGTTGGATAAAGGGTTGATTAGAGAAAGCATGAGCCCCTGTGCAGTTCTGACAGTTTTAACTCCAAACAAAGGAGGCGAGTGGAGGATGTGTACAGACTCAAGGGCTATTAACAAAATTACTATCCGGTACAGGTTTCCATTACCAAGAATGGACGATATGATGGACTGTTTGAGTGGGGGAGCTTATTTTTCAGATATTGATTTGAAGAGTGGATACCATCAGATCAGAATCCGAGAGGGGGATGAATGGAAGACAGTTTTCAAGACAAACAAAGGGCTGTACGAATGGCTGGTGATGCCATTTGGTCTGAGCAACGCCCCTAGCACTTTTATGTGCCTGTGTAATGAAGTGTTGAAGGAGTTCATTGGGAAGTTTGTGATTGTTTATTTGGACGATATTTTGATTTTTAGCAGAACGAAGGAGGAACACTTCCAACATGTACGAAGTGTATTGAGAAGACTGCAGCAGAACAAGCTGCTGATAAATTTGAAGAAATGTACTTTTTTTCAAAAGGAACTAGTTTATCTGGGTTTTGTGATTGCAGAAAACGAGTTGAAAATGGACCCGGAAAAGATTGCAGCCATAGTTAATTGGCCATCCACAAAGAATTTGTTCAAGGTTCGAAGCTTTCATGGTTTAGCAACCTTCTACAGGAAGTTTATCAGATATTTTAGCCAGATCTGCGCACCCATGTTGGACACAGTTAAGAAGGAAAATCAGCCTTTTCGCTGGACTGAGGCAGCAGAGAATAGCTTTCATACTTTGAAGAAAAAGATCACTGAAAGGCCGATTTTGAGATTACCGGATTTCAACAAACTTTTTCAAGTTCGTTGTGATGCCAGCGGTACAGCCATTGGGGCAGTACTTAGCTAGGAGGACAGACCGGTTGCTTATTTCAGTGAGAAATTGAACAAAAGTAGATAGAATTATTCGTCTTACGACAAATAATTTTATGCAGTCATTCAAGCTTTGAAGCATTGGAGGCACTATTTGTTAGGTAATGAGTTTGTTTTATTTTCTGATGATTCTGCCTTACAGTACGTTATGCAGCAGCATAAGTTGAATCATAAGCATGCAGAGTGGGTGGAATATCTGCAAAGCTTTACATTTGTATTGAAGCATATTAGCGGGCAGTCCAACAAGGTGGCAGATGCATTGAGTAGAAGGGTTTTGCTCTTACAAGAGAGTACGGTGCAGGTGCTGGGTTTTGAGCACTTGAAGGATCTATATCAGACAGATATAGATTTTAAGGAGGCCCATGAAGCATGTCAGAACCCTTTGCTGCGGAATAACAGTCCGTGGTTGGACTGCAATCTACAAGAAGGATTGTTATTTAGGGGAGGGCAACTGTGTATTCCCGATTGTTCAATGCGGGAGAACATTATTCAGGAGAAGCATAGTAGAACATTTCGGTATAGACAAGACATTATCCCAGATAGAGCATTTCTATTATTGGCCAAAGTTGCAGCGAGATGTGCAGAGGTTTGTGAGCAGGTGCAAAATGTGTCAGTTGGCAAAAGGACACAGCCAGAATGCAGGACTTTATACACCATTTCCCATACCGAGTAGGCCATGGGACTCAGTCATCTTGGACTTTGTCCTGGGTCTGCCTAGGACACAACGAGGATTTGATTCAGTAATTGTAGTGGTGGATAGATTTTCGAAGATGGCGCACTTTATACCCTATCGAAAAACCAGTGATGCTACTCACGTAGCCCACTTGTTCTTCACAGAAATTGTTAGACTGCATGGCTTACCAAGGTCCATTATTTCTGACAGAGACGTGCGATTCACAGGGCACTTCTGGCGAACTCTGTGGAAAAAGTTGGACAATTAGTTGAATTTCAGCTTCACTTATCACCCACAGACCGATGGGAAAACAGAAGTGGTGAACACGAGTTTGGGGAACTTGCTATGAAGCTTGATAGGAGAAAATTCACGAATGTGGGATCGCGTACTTGCCCAGGCGGAATTTGCGTACAACGATTCTCCAAATCGCAGCACGGGATATAGTCCTTTTCAGGTTCTGTACGGCATGCATCCTCACGGGGTGCATGAACTACGAGATTTGGGAAAGCTTGAGAAAAGAAGTGCAGATGGAGAATATTTCACTCAAGCGATGAGTGATCTGCATGAGCAAGTGAAATCGAAGTTGCTGGACAACAGTCAAAGATATAAACAGTAGGAATATTTTAAAAGGCGAGAAGTTCAGTTCAATGTTGGGGACGAAGTACTTGCTCATTTGTGCAAGGAACGTTTTCCGAGAGGGGAATACAACAAATTGAAGTTTAAAAAGATTGGCCCCTGCAAAATTCTTCGCAAATTTTCTTCCAATGCCTACGAAATACAGTTGCCACCCGGAATAGGCATTTCGCCCATTTTTAATGTGGCAGATCTATTTCCTTACACTGCTAATCCTGAAGACGATGAGGCAGCAAGGCTAGAACGGGACACCCAAATTAGTGAGGATTCTTGGTTGAGAAAAATGCCTGCACCGTAGCCCCTTGAGATCGAGGGTATCCTTGACACGCAGGTAGCCAAGCGAACATGCCGGAAAGAATATTTACAGTACTTGGTCAAGTGGAAGAACCGTCCTATTGAGGACAGTTCCTGGCTTGACGCAACACAGATTCAGAAAGTTGGTTATTCGGTGAATGATGTCATGGAACGGAGCCATGACTTTTTTCTACCCTGGGAGCCTGATGCAGGAGCATCCGACTCATGGTAGACAAAACAACAGCAGGTTTTTGTCTCCTGGTGATGTGACATTTTGACAGGTCTGTGAACCTGTACAGGTTTAATTTGTTTTAGGTGTTTAATTTGTTTTTAGTTAACTTTCTACAAGTATGGAGTTTTTTTTCTTAAGTAGGATAGCTGACTTTGTTCTCTAATTCTTGTTGAGAATCGGCAGGAGAATTTATTTAACTACCATATTTTAGTTAGTGGACAAAAAAGAAGAAAATGGAAAAATAATGATTAAAGTGTAACTGATAGTGTGACAGTTACCAACTGGTAACCACTTTTTGTCCTCCACAGAGATAAAAAAAAGGACAGAGTTGTATTTTGGGGGGTTCTGGAAATTGGTGAGGGACGAAAGAAATAAAAGAGAACAAAAGTATTTGCCTCAGAAAAAAAACCATCTGTGTCACACAAATGAAATACTCTGTTCTTAGTTAATTGAATTGCTTTGTC
This sequence comes from Pinus albicaulis, assembly GCA_034641835.2. Classification (NCBI taxonomy): domain Eukaryota; kingdom Viridiplantae; phylum Streptophyta; class Pinopsida; order Pinales; family Pinaceae; genus Pinus; species Pinus albicaulis. Next base: position 359,342,912 of record CM076582.1, read on the forward strand.
TAGTAACTAACAATCAGATTTAGGAATCAATATTTGTGTTTCTGTCGAAAACAAGAGTTGCTTTAGAAATACAGGAGGAAAGCAACCACAGAGCTTTTATTTAACGAGAACGAAGAAACTGACAAGCGGATAGAGAATCGAAAGTACCCTTCCAGTCAAGCATCGTATTGACAATATAACAGGAAAAATTGAAGACAGACAACAAAGTAAATTACAGGTAACCAATGTTCACTGTGTCTTTTTTTACAAACAGAGAAATAATCAAAATAAGTGTTTTTGTATTTTGGAAAGAATTACACAGTTGATTTAAACTAGAGTTCCAGTCCCGGGGACTGTTGAAAATTATTACATAATTTTAATTTTCACAAGAAACCTTGGTAGGGTTTTAACCCAAACCCTACAGTATTATAGCCTAGCACAGAACGCACTGTCAAGTTCCAGACAGGGTTTCGATACCCGAAAGACTCTACAAGTAAAAGTGCTCAAGCCTGAAATGTTTGACTGAAGATAAGAACAATAGAGTGAACCCTGCTCTAGCTCTAGTCCTATTCTAGACTCGAACAGAAGTAATGCGAGACAAGTTTGCCGCAAAGTGGAAAGAAAGGCCCAAACAGGAATCGAGCCAACCTGTTGAAAGAAGTAGAGAAAGCTTCGACCAAACCAGAATTTAGACAACCAAGGCAGTTTTTTTACCCGCAAGTTAAGGGCGTGGAGTCAGCCCAGAAAAACCTGTAGATTGAGTTCATAATTATAAGGAGTGAAAAGCCGGAAGGAACGAAAATATTACCTGAAAAGAGACTAGGGCGTGCCAAATCTTTATTGAATTTTGGTGTAATGGTTCGGAACTAGGATTGTGCCTGTCGAACCCTGCTCACAAGAGGCCCATCAATTAGAGAAGAAAAAGAAACACAGAGAAGCTAAACCATAGAGAGACGGATTATCATTTTCCAGCGCCGAACAGAAATTGAGGAGATTGAGAAGGAACCACGGCTAGAACCACCTGTGCACGTTTGAAAACACACTGTTAGTGCCAGAGAAGACCCTCAGGTGCGGTTAAAAGAAAAAAAAAACAAGAAACACAAACAAAATCTACAGCAAAGATTACCGACCCCGTCGACGAAGCCAAGCAGCTGAACATTATCACCACAGGTAACATTTACAGTGAATCGGATACATAAGAACAAAGAGCTCACAGAGAAACCCTTGGTCGGTCGTTGAAAATGAAACCCTCGCATTGCAACCATCGGGCGGAGGGCAAATGACCGCCAAACGAGAACAGTAGTGAATAACAGTGCGGAAACCCAGTAACGTTTACAGACGGAGGAAGGACAGATAGGCCGGACCAAAACAAACAACTGGAGATTAAATGCGAATCACATAAATCACGGGATCAGATCCTACGGGGTTTACAAGCCCGAGAAATTTCTGTTGTGAACAATAATTAAGGTACAACGTGTATGTATTTTGAGTTTATTAACTAGCCACGTAAGCACAAATAAATTTATGTTGACATTGCATTGTTAAAATATTGGTTTTTGTAACATTGACTTGGGTGTGGGTTGGCGTACCCATCAAAGTGGTATCGGAGCTAAGTTATCTGAACAAAGAATATGGAGGTTGGTAGGCGAGGACGTGGAAGAGGAAGAGCAGTCCGAAGAGCAGCAGAAGAGGGACTGCGAGAAGAGATACGAATTTTGAATGAAAGACTGGCAGCAGTAGAAGCTGGGAGGAGGAGAGACCCCGCGGATGACAGTGATGAAGAAGTTGCAGAACAGGCAGATGGTTTTGAGGGAGAGGCACCTGAACTTAGATTATTGAGATTAGTCTTATTGTCCAGTCATAAGCCAAAACATGAACTCTCCACTTATGACTAGCCACGTAAGCACAAACAGATTTCTGTTGACATTGCATTGTTAAAATATTGGTTTTTGTAACATTGACTTGGGTGTGGGTTGGCGTACCCATCACATACTATAATCCCAGCCCAACAAACACATAGACGACCCTGTGTAGTGCCATCAAAATAACCAACCAGAAAAAAATGTGTGATGCATATTTCTAAACATAAAATTCTTAATGACCACTGTTCCTTGTTCATGTGTGTCCAACTAGGATTGGATTTTGAAGCAAATTCTGTGAATGTTTATAGAAATTCCTTAAAAAATGTGAGCATTCTGAGCTATCTTTCTGGGACCTATTCCCACAAATCTACACCCAGCAATATAGATAGCAGAGGTAGGGGCACGAGTAGAAACAGGGGCAAAGGAAATGGTAGGCACAACTAGAACAACAACATAAATAAGTTAAGTGCGCCCAATCCATCCCAATAAAAGCTATTTCAGATAAATAGCCCACTTTGTTACCACTAACATATCTCTTTGTTACGGCTATATTGCTGGAGGAATGTAGATGACAACGTCCTACCCACGTCTAGTAGGTTGTTCTAAATAACTGAAAACATAATGATAAGGGAGGAGTCTTTCCAAAGTAGAAGCAATATCAAAATTACAATTTAAGAACCAAGGGTATGTGCAAGGAGGCGCATCCACTGGTATGTGGAAATTTTCCATTTCTTCTCTTAATTTCTTATGAATAGTGATATTGGACAAAATATGCCTTAATCTGGCCCAATTTATCAATGTTTAATTGAAAAATTAATTAAAGGGGCAGCAAAAAAATCTAGTTTAAACTCAACATCGAAATGTCATGTTTTCATAATATAAAACTTGATACCTCTAAAATTTTCTGTGTTTCAATATTATGTGATATGGTAGATCTTTGCTAAGGTATATCTATACACATATTTTGGAAAAAGTGAAGAGGTCCTTCTTTGTTCTTTGTTGGTCCATTTTTTAAATTTTTTGACAGTATTTCCATTATCCTCAAGGACGTTGTGATGCAAGAATGGGAAAGGGAGGTTTAGAAGCCTCACCCAAACTAGAATAGTTAAGAGCACTGTATATGTGGCATCAAACTCTAGAAAACATGGATGAATAAATAGCCCAACTCTTCCCAAAACCAAGTCCGTTCATTTAGAAAAAAATTCAAGGTCCTTTTTAGTTTCAAATTAGACTGTGAAGAATCCTTTATAGCATAAAATTTCACAGTTGGGTGTTAAAAAGGAGAAAACCCACTGGAATAAATCTCTAGGTTATAGCCAAAAAAAATCAAATTTTCATATAACATATTTGGAATGGAGGACAAAAAAGAGGGAATATACCCAAGATAGATTGAATTCCATAGTAGGTGATTGCTCCATTTGATCTACTATGTAGTGGCATAGATTATTTTGACTTAGTTTTGTTGTGATTGAAGTCTTCCCATGTACTGCTTCCTTGAAATAAACAAAACATCTAGTTGAAATCCTTGCACCTTGAGTAACGCCATGCAACCTTGACGTCAAAATGATGGTAGAGTTTTTTCTGATGTTGTGGTATTTGACTTGATAGGAATCTTGGTTAACTTTCCCTTAATATTTCATATATAGAATATTTGTAGACATGTTCCATTTATCTCAATAGCATGATTAAGAGAAAAGACATAGGAAAAACTTCTTGTCCAAAAACTTGACGTCTTCCCACTTAGATTTCTGAAAAAAATATAGAATTTTTTTTTTTTATTCCGTTTTTACTTAGAGGTGAAATTCTTGGAGAAATAAAGAGAGGGATCTCTTTGTAATGAATGCATTAGAGTGAATACAAGAAACACAACTACCCTCATCTCCACCGACCATAAGGTAGAGCGTATAATTCAAAATGAAAATGATAGGGTGGAGGATGAAAAATTTCTCCCTATTGAATGCATCCATCTATCCATGCACATCCAACCAACCCACCTAGTAAAAATAGAATTAGAATTCAGCTTAGAGGAGAGAGAGGAGACAACTGATGTCCCAGGAAGAAAAAATATTTGTTCAAGTCTCGGCCCCTGTATCCCTGCTTATTAGATGGTCAAAAGGGTGTCACAATGAATGACTGACCTAAGCATTGAAGGTAAAGGCTGAAGAATAATAGTGTCCACGCATAGAAGAAAACTCGGAGGTTTCTGACTACTCCATGGTGCATCCACGAAGAGTGGGAAGAAGTCTTCATTTGTGGTGATAATAAGGAAAGGTCAAAAACACATTGAAACCATAGAATCCATCACTCTTTACCCTTATTCAATACCATGTCAGATCCACCTCCCCTTGTTAAATTTATATGTTAATAATGTTTTATAATAGAGGTAACACAAGAAAAATTAAACACCACATATATAAGTATTCTACATCTACTTATGTTTAAACCTACTCAACCTTTTATAGAAGAAGGCTAAATGTTCTACAATGTTGACTTTTTTTGGTTCGTCATCACTTGAATCCAGACATAAATTCTTTTGTAATTTTGGATTGTTGAAATCAATATTTTTAATATAAATATATCCAACACCATTAAATACCCCCATTTCAACCTAATTTTTCAATTAGTAATTGATATATGCAATTCCATCAATCCAAAATGATTTTTGTTGGATTTTCAAAAATATATAATGGTTTCCCTTCCCACTATTTTGAACATATAGAAAAGGTCAAGTTTACAAAATATTTAGACTACACCTTTTTACATAATAATATCATCCAAACCAATAAATAACATAATCAAATTAAATATATGAAAATACTATTTTTTTAATACCAAAGTAACTAAAATGTGTGTCTCATCTCAATTTAATATCCACACGTCTACATTTTTAGTAATGTTTTCACTTCGTACTATGTACATTGGAGTATGAAAATACTATTTTTTTAATACCAAAGTAACTAAAATGTGTGTCTCATCTCAATTTAATATCCACACGTCTACATTTTTAGTAATGTTTTCACTTCTCATCATATGTGAATAAATTACAATCTATGGTTTACTATGATTTATTCGCATCGTACTATGTACATTGGAGTAATCATACTACTCATCTATTATACAATTTGAAGGGCTACTCTTAATTTCAAGTTGAATGGCATATATTTATCTAACTCTTGCATTATAAAAAATTTCAAAAGTACTTATACTTCAATTGAAAATATTAAACTAAGTAAAATCTTCATAAAATATTTACCCAAAAAGATACCCGTTCAAAACTTTTACTACATTAAAAATTAACCAATCATGAAATAAATACACCTTAATTTCAAAAAAACTAATGATAAATGTACCTTATTATGGGCATATGTATATTACAAATAAATATATTTCATATAAAATGAGTTGTAATTGTTTTCTTTGGAGAAATTTTGAATTGTTAAAGATGACAACATATCACATCAAACATAATGTTAGAATATATTTTTTTTATGGACATCGATATAAGAGAATATGTTTTATGTATAAATGTTTGATGCTTCAAAACGACATCTTGAATTCATGTATTAAGTTTGTCAAAATCATGTTTCAACTATCCGAGTTAATTCCCGTCAAATTCCATAGCACATTTGATATGTTCATTTTATATCTCCCTCGAAAATAGTCAATTATAGTAAACCTTGAGGCCTTTTTTGAAGGGTGGTAATTCTATCGAAAATAGTCAATTATAGTAAACCTTGAGGCCGTTTTTGAAGGGTGGTAATTCTATGAAAAATAAGAGCCACCAAGAGAGCCTAATTTCTCTATAGGCTTTTAGGAACATGTAAATGTATCATGATTTCATCCATTTCCTATTACTTAGGCTCATATGTAATAATTTTGAGCTTCTAAAACCCGCACAAGGATAGAGTTAGAGGATATTAGGTATGTTATTATTATCTAGGATACTAATTAATCACTAACTCTCTCAAACCATACAAAAATGAAGGCCAAAGTATTATCTTGAACATGTAGATGAAGGCCAAAGTATTATCTTGAACATGTAGATATGATGATAGCAATAATTATGTTACATTCTCCATAACTTATTTAATAATCCCACCCAATAGTAAAAAAAAATCTACATTCATTAAGTTTGTAGGTGATACATTTCATACGGTTTGAGGCACAAGGAAATAAAACTATGGAATATTCTCAAAATATTTGATCCATTTTCCATGAGGGTTTGTCCATTTTCCATTTTCATTGAGTCTACAGAATCTTCACTGGCATGCGATTTTTCGTGATTGACTTTTGTTGCCTATGCTGCATTTTATTTGGTAGCATTAGTTTCCAATTTATCTTTTGGTTCTCTCTTATCGTAAGGCTCTTCCTCCATGTATTAAATATAGTGATCGCCTTGAGCTCCTTCCCACTATTTAGATCTTTGGTATTTTTTCTGATTTTTATTGTTCTGACGCTTAGGGCAAGTTTTTGTTAAATGATCCATTTCATAACACACTCTAGACCATAATGAAACATTTTCGTAGTCAATATGCTGGACCCGGACATAATTTGGGGTTGTCAAATTGATCTCAGTGGGAAAACTGTTATATAATTCCATCTCCACACAAATTCGACCATAATTTTTATACTAATTTCTTGTATTTTGGTTGCGACAAAAAAACTATCCAATAATATTTCCAATAGAGGATAATTATTGGGGATCCAAAAGATGCAGGGTAATTTCAGAAGCCTTAGTTGAATGAGAGTCGTAGAGATTGATGTTGTTACCAGACCAAAAGTGGGAGACCAGGGCTACATGAAAAGAATGATACTACCCCAAAACCATGGTCTAGATTCAAAAATAGGCTTCATGTCCTCAAAATTATAAAAAACAACAAAAATACCCCGAGCCATGGGATACATATTTATATCGTCCATTAAACGATGTTTTCATATTTCAGAGTGCCGGGTCTCCAAAATGTCATCATTTTTTAATCTCATTTCTTTTACTTTCATTTAATATTTACCATATTTCACAGCTCTATCACCTTACACTAAGCTCATTTTCATGATCATATGTGGGTTTATACTTATTGTTTTCCAAAGAATTTATTTTCATATTTTGAGTGAATCTATGGTTAAATATTATAAAAGTAACATGTATTCACTTGTATCTAAAAGTTAGATGAGATTTATGATCTTTGTAGGCATATTTGAAGATTCCAACAAAGTCATATTTGGCCTCTAAGTCTCAAATTCGAATTTCCTCTTCAAATTATTAAAGTTTCCAGGAAGATTTGAGATCATTGATAAATAACATTTCATGGAGGATAATTATAGAAGTTTTTACAAGTGTCCCCTACCAAATATTTTAGAGATTTGTGAGAATATATGAAAATATTTTACTTGTTAGATGTTAACACAAGGTTATAACCATATGTGACATTTGTGAATCTAGGAGAGATATGTGGATCTACATTTATTATTGAGTAATATTAGTTTTTGTACATATAGAAGTGCTTTCTCCATTGAAAGGGGTGTCAAGATTGGAATGCCAAATATTTTTATGCTTATGCTTGATGTTATGAATATATTGAAGTTCATGCACTGTTCAGTTAATACCATCCTGTGATATGGCTAAGCCTTCATGATGAGATATGATGTTTTATCAATAAATTATTGAAATTTCCACCTCTCATGCACTTAAGGAGGGCCCCATGATGACTGTGAATTTATTTTAATGTTTCATGCAAGATAGACTAGTTTCTTGTAAGATCATGTTCTGCAAGGTTTATTTCAAATCTTTTGATTATATGAATTGTCTTTAAATTATTTTATTCTCATTTCATTTGTTGTCTTTTGCAGATCAAGCATTTGTATTACATTTAAAATACCTGAAATATTGACTTCTTTAGCTTTTTCTTTGCACATTCATTTCATTTCATTTTAATTATTAGGCATATCATAGATTGTTTTATCGAATAGTTTATTGCACAAGCATTCATAGGAATATCATGGTTTTCATTTACGAATGAACTTTAAGCTTTGAACACAAACTGAATTTATGAATTACTTTACAGTCTTTAATCCTTTCATATTTAATTATATCATTTTCATATATTAAATTTACAAGCTTTCATAAATTATATTTACTCACCTTCCTAGATTAAAGATTTTGAGGATTTCATACATTAAAATTCAAATTTTTTCATAGATTAAGGTTTCATGTTTTGATATATTGAGTTCAAATACTTTTATTAGATTACATTTACTACTTTAAGGAGCATAAGTGTCTTTTATTTCATTAAAGTAAAAGTTATTCTCTTTCCTAGCATATATTATATTTGCTTTCACTAGATTAGAATAGTTGCCTTTAGTTTTATTTCTTGCGATTTCATTTCTTTCATAAAAATTAAGCATGTGTGTGTGATTTGACTAGATTTCATATTATTGTATTCTTTAAAATTCAATTTATTTTTAGATTAAGATTTCATTTTCACTCCATTGCATTCTTTTAATTCATTTAGATAGGTTTACAATTAGTTTATCTCTTTTGAATAAGTAGAATTCTTCTTTTAGAATTAAAACTTAAAGTTGATTTCCTAGCACATATAATGTAGTTCACTTCACAAGTACATGAAGTTGGATTGATAATTTAAGTAATTTAACTCAACATTAAATTTCCCAACACAAAGATCAATTTATGCAAATTCTTCATTTGCAACCAAAACCCATTAAACATACAGACCAAACATCTCTCAAAAAAGAAAAGAAAACACTTCTTACATCCAAATTCAGAATGGAACTATATGAAACCAAATAAAATCTTGCTTGTGTGACAACCAATCCTACAAAAGAAACTGTGTTCATCAGTGAATCACTAATATTTTCCATCAATTAGATTTCTGCAAAGATATGCAAAGAAATCAACGTGATATAAGCATATATCTACTGATTAGGGAAAAACCTTAGCTGCCACAAGAGTTTTTAGAGCTCACACTTCTTTATTTTTTATTTTTTATTCTTAGTAGATGAAGATACACATTGAAAATTTTCAACTAGCTTAAGAGAGTAATTTGTCACAAATAAAAGTCACAGCTTCATTAATAATAAAGTGATGCACAACATTACTAATGCTAAAAAACAATTATGCCCAAAATTCTTCTTTCACTTGATGTCTATCATATATTCTTCCAAACTATCATAGATTCACATATTTGCAACTAATCCTACTAATATGTTTCTAAGCCCATTACAATTTACATATAACCCATGACTAAGTGTTTTTTATTTTTCAAAGAAAAACAAAATGAAAACAAAAATAAGAAATAAAATAATATTATAAAAATAATAAAATTCAAATATGATTTTAGAAAAAAAAAATTAATAAATAAAATTCGAAAAAATGTAAAATAAAAATAACAAATAAAATAATGTTCCAAAAAGAATGGAATTCAAATAAATTTTTAGAAAAATGAATATCTAATAAATATAAGTCCATAGAATTAAAAGATATTTTAACTAAATCTTTAATTCTGATCCATTCACATTAAATCTTCAAGTAATATTTAAATTTATCTTATATTAAAATTATAATGATCATTGAACACTAAAATAATTAAAATTTTAGTTAAAATAGGTAATTGAAATATAACCAACTTTAAATTAATAATATTTGTATATTTCATAAATAATACATATAAAGAGGTTGGTTCTCCCCATTGATCACCTATTCCAAATAAAACGAAAAATCTTCACAATATTCAAACTGAACCCTACCTACTCACCGCTATCAAACACTTCTTAAAACATAACGCTCCATCCATTTTAATTAGTAAGAAAAGCAAAAAGCAACGCTCCATTTCAATTTCGAAGAACTCAAAATGAAACGCTCCATTTCAAATTACAAGAAAGCAAAAAAGCAGCCTCTATATGCTCCAACGGTCATGCAGCTCGATGAATTTCAAACCCGGCCTCAATTGATGTTTATCGCTTTTATCGTTCAGACCGATCCTACATTGTTATCTTTCTTTTCATGCGCTTCCCTCTGTCCAGCAATTTTTTTTTTTTTATTTGTTTCCATGAATATTCTGCTATTTTCATATTTTTTGCATGCTTATTTTATTTTTATGAACTTTTCAATTTTAGATGTAAAGGTTGGCCCGATTTATTCTATTTATAGATAAATATTTGTCATTTTTCTGGTTTTATTTTTCCAATTTGGTGATAAAAATTGATACTAAAAATGTTCCTGTAAAGAATATTTTAATATGCTATATAGAATTGAGAAGATGATTTATATTGATTTGACAAATTGATTTTGAAATTTTACTTTCACAGACTCTCTGTCATCTTAATGTAGCACCTCAAATTTCTATGCTTTTTAATCTGACATTTGAACAAATCCAAAGGAGAATTGGACCCCAATGGAAAAACAATGTGTGGATTTATTTAAATATTTATCAATAAATATAAATGGAATAATTATGTGTGCAATATGACTAGATTGAGATGGAGATCTTAAACTTTGATCCATGAGGATATGGATAAGGTTAGACTTTCCCAAAACCTTTCAGAATTTTTTTTTGAAAGGAATATTACTAAATTGGATTGGGGGAGAAAAATCTAATTTCCCCAATGAAGAGAAAAGTAATTGGGAAGAGGAGGAAAAGCTAGAAAAGTAGAAAAACAGCTTTAAAGTACTCACTGAGGGAAGCCTAGTCAAAAATAGTAATAAAGCATCCTGGAATTTCTGGATGCAGAAATTAGAAGCAAACTTGGAAAATCACTACTTAAATAAACTGCTCCAGGACAAACAAAAGGTTGTCTCTCCATGGAAGCAAGGATGTCAGCTCGAGGGTGATTTAAGTAGATAAAACTCTATGGTTGGAAGGACTAGTCTACTAAATCGGTATGCACACCATACTGGTTTAATTTAAAGCTTTATAATTTTCTTATGTATAAATCAAAATTCTGCCTTAACTGGTAAATAGAACTTGATGTGTTGAGTTATTTATTATCCATACATTTATCAGATTTTAATGAACTAGAAATACTTCAATTTTTGCATAGTTGTATGGGGGTTGTCTGATGAAACCCATCTGCCAGAATGTCTAAACCCATAATAGGTTTAAATCAGGAGATCGATATCTTCATCAGAGATAGTATTACTTTTATAAATTAAGAAAGGGTGATATTACCACTTGTTTAGAGAAATAGTTATATATGTATTGACGAAGAAATTAAATGAATATGTAGAATAGAAGGTTATTATCTATCGGTAAATTGTTAACATAATCCATTGTTAACATTATGTAACAGAAATCTTAGTATCCAGAATATAAGTGTGTATAAGCCATGTTCATAAAGTAGAAAACCAATTTATTGAACTGGTGATAAAGAACTATAGTCTTGTTTCAATCAATAAATTTTACATTGCTATTCTGTTTGAAAAAAATTTCCACACATTTAATAGTTGATGAAGTAAGAGTACTCCAATCTGTATGGTTGTGTGAAATTATTTTGAGGGCCATCAGCCAGAATATGTAGACCTTAGTGGGTTTAAATCTGGTGGAAAGACATCTCTCAGATAAGTAAAATATTGAGGGAGGAGAAAGAGTATCATGAAAATTTCTGTTGCTTAAACATGATTAGGTAAATGGATAAGACAAATAAACAGTAGATAGAATAGAAAAATTTTGCTCCATATGAGTATTACTATACTTATTATTTCAAATGGCTTTGCAACATTTCTTTGCTAAATACATATTGTCCAAAAGGTTAAGAAAAAAACTTACTAGAATTAAATACAATATAAAATCTAAGCCTGGTGTAAATATTTGACAGCAAGGTAAAATTTAGTCTACAACTGAGTACTTACTTACTAAGTTGAATTTAAAAGAAAATTTCATAAAATAAACGAAAGATGATTATTAGTATTACTACTGGAAAACTGTGATTAAGTGAAGATGTTTCAATTGACTGAAAACTGGGAATAAGTTTTATGGACAATAAATTTTGAACTAACAATTGTAGCGAAAATTACTAATGTATATGTAAGTATTAGTCCACATACTCAAAGGAGAGTATGTAGAAATTTCTAAGTTAACATAGCTTTCATACAAGGTATATAAATCAAGGTTATATACTTCTAAGCAACATTGTTATACATTAAGAAAGCAAAATAATAATAAAAATGTATTGTTCATTTCCACATTATAATATACTGAAAATTATGTATAGAATATATGAAGGCAACTAGTAAGATCACTATGGTGAACTAGTATATTTTTCCATCTGAAGGACATAAGGATATAATTATTCTCGAAATTAAATACCACACAGAATGTCAAACAGAGAAAATGAGAGAATAGATAAACACTGAGCACCGAGAGAACTCGGTCAAAAGAAAAATAATAATAGCCAGTCCATTTACATGAGAGCCGGCTACAGGCACACTAAGAAACTTTAAACTAGTCTCCTAGTAAGTTTATCTTACTCTATACAAGCAAATAAAAGGAAATACGAGTTCAAAACCTCAAAATTCCAAGGTAATACGAAAACCCAAACTAGGAAAAAAGAAAAGTGCTACACATAACAAAGATGTATACACCGACTTGTGAAAAGAGCATTGAGTTAGATTCAAGAAGAATAAAAGGGATTAACAAATAGAGAGCCTCTTTCAGAATTGAAGAATAGAATGGAACCGAGTTATTACCTACATTACCAATCAGAAACAGAGAATATTTGTTAATTACGACCTTCACATACAAAAGTAAATAAAAATGCACTATGAAACAGTAAGGTATAACAATTAAATTGCCTCTGGAGAAAAACAATTTATATGTTGAAGCATTCGAGCTCAATACTGGGTTGGTTTTTCAACTACGCAACCTCGAAGATATTGATATATGGGTGAAACAGGAAATTTCATTCTGAATAAGCGTATGTTGAAAAAAATTGGGTAAAGCCGAGACAAACAAATTTGAAACTTAAACGCATAAGCGGTTCATAAAAATTACATGAAAAATCCAAATAAAATCTAGGTTGTCGAGATAAATGAAAAAAAAAAATATCCCTTACCAGGGGTTTCAACGAATCGAGATATTTGGCAATTGATGGCCAATGATTTATAAATTATTTTGAATCCACATGGAGGCAACACAAGGAGAAAAAAATGAATTGGAAACAACCAAAGCTATAGAACCTCCACCGTGACATGGAATCCTAAACAAATGCACAGCACAATGCAACCAAAAACATGAGCGCTAAGCTGTAAGGGAACCCATGTTCCTCAACGAAAATAATTACGATGTATAAAACAAAAACGAATACCTCAGCACGAAACGAGGGTTATGCTGCTTACCGTCGAAAGGAATAGTCAAGAGAGAAATACATCGAACTCTGGCATGAACTTCTGGAGGAGAAAACGTCTTCCCGAAAAACACCGTGAAGAGATGAAATGAGAATACACAGAGATTTTGTCTTAGAAACCAGGTGAAATGGGGAAGAAACCCTAAACCATTGCAACCTTACAGATGACAAGATCTCGAGAGTTCGTATGCCGAGAAATGACCCATAAGCAAAAGGCTCGAGGCAGTAGAGTTCATACAGGTCACATTAATGCAGAGAGGTAAGGTCATTAATGATCCTTCCCATTGCGAAGTACCAAAAGGATCTCAAAAAATATTTAGTGGTTGAACCTTTATGTGTTTCCAATCCTTCCATAAAGATTTACCAACTTTACCGTAAGGAAAATCAAACGATATTAAATTATTGTGTACTAGAAGTCTGAAAATGTCAGTTGTGAATTGACGGGAACCCTCAAGGAAGGATAATACGTTAAGTCACCAAAATCAAAAGCAATGATAATTGCAATTAAAGCCATGGGTTAGTACAAATTTCATTTGTAATTCAAATTATAGTATAGAACTATGTCGGAAAGGAAGAAAAACAAACTAATTAAAACGATAGCCTAGTAAATCAAGTTTGATGAGGATAGATACACTCAAAAATTAATTCCTCCCTATAACATGTTTCCACTCCGGTTAAGTGGAGCCCTATAACTTAGGATAGAAGAAGAGAAGTGGAATATAAATGATAGTTTGGGGTAAAATAAATAAAAAGTAGGGAATGTTAATATCATGCATATCCTTGGTAGGAATTTAGATGGTTAAAATAAGTTCTTACTCAGAGGAAATACACGAGTAATAATTTTTTAGAGCTTATTATATATAAGAAAAATAAATTTTATAATCATGCCATTAGTAAGGGTAACATATAATCATATGTGGTGGTAAATATTAGATGTATGGGATACGAGATTATGGAGGCAGTATCGTGAATGTAGATCAATCATATGCTAAGGGTATTTGAAGTTAATATATATATATATATATATATATATAATAAAAAAATTTCTAGTAAATGAAAGACATTACAAATGGTATCAAAGCTTTTGGAAAAATACTAGGCAATTTGTGTGCTCACACAAAAACGATATGCTGCTGTAAAAATTTTATGCATTTAAGTTTTACTAAATGTTGTTATGTTGAACAGTGAATGGTGTTGAATAATATAGCTACGAACCATGACTAAAGGGGAAGAGTTGTATGTAGATCTAGGTGGTGAAGAAAACATGCCAGATCCAAACGCTCCTTTGATGGCTATGTTGCATAAAATGCAACGAGAAATGGCACAACTTAACATCTACAATGACATGATATCTTTAGCCAATGAGGAGCAAGAAAAACTTATCAGAGAACTAACTTCACTGAACATCCAGGAAGGTGAAGGTTCCGGAAGAAAGAGAAAAGGAAGAGTCAATTCATCTGAGGAAGATGACGCCACTAAACAACAGTCTAGAAAAAAGAAGGAATTACAGGGTGAATTTTGGAAAATAAAACCTCTCTTCTATGATGGAGAAAAGGAGGAAAATGTTGAGGCATGGCTTCTAAATATGATAAAGTACTTTCAAGTCTACTAATATGAAAGTAATTTAAGAGCAAGATTGGCTATTTACCAGCTACAATGTAAGGCTACCTTGTGGTGGGAGGAAACAAAAATGGTCCATGCCATTTATGAAAAGACAGTGACTTGGGAAGATTTTCAAATCAAGTGTAAAAATTTATATTTGAATGAATGGCACTATGATGACAAGGCAAAAAATTTTCATGAACTCAGATTGGGACAGCTCACCATACATGAGTTTTCACCAAGTTCACAAATCTATTACGATATGTTCCTTATATCCGAGAAGAGAAGGAAAAGGTACAGAGATTTCTGAACTATTTTCCTACCATGTACAAGGAGAAAATAGAGTGCGATAATCCAAAAACAATGGACGAAGTTGTGAGGAAAGCCAGATTATGCTACTAGCAATTTAGGGGTAAGACGAAGCAAGGAAAGAGCTAGAGAAGCAAAGGTGAATTCAAGGGAAAGAAACAGAAACCGGCTTATTTGAAGAACTTTGGTAGGAACCATTAGCGAAATAAATTTAGCAGAATAAGTGAAAATCAAACTGCTCAATTTCAAACTGGTTCAAAACTAATAGATGGGAATAATAAGAATGAAGGAATTGTGGTTGTGGAGAACCTCATTTGTTGAGGGACTATCCACATCGAAATATTCAGACAGTGCAAGTATTACGAGAGGCCACTACAGTAAATAACGTAGCAAGGAACATTCCCATCATCATTGCAGCCTTCAAAAACTGACAAGTAGAACATCAGTCTACTATGGTCGAGATGGAAGGTATGATCGTTGACCAATCTATTACAGTTTTAATAGACCCGGGTGCATATTTGACTTGTATTAGTCTGCAAGTAGTAGAAAAATGTAAACTTAAAACAGAGAAGTTTCAACAGTCTTGATTGGTCCAGCTAGCCACTGGTACAAAACACAAGATAACTCATAAGTTACCTCAAATGGCCATGAAGTTGAATAATTACCAAACAGAGTTAAATTTAAATATCCTACCTTAGGTCTCATATGATGTACTGATAGGAATGGACTGGTTAGAAAAATAGAAAACCATGATGAATTTTTTAGACAAAAATTTACACTGCATTAATGTAGAGGGAAAACTAGTCATATTAAAAGTGAAACCAAAACCCATCTCTATGAGGTAGATCTCAACCCTTCAATTAAAAATAACTGCTAGAAAATGGTATCAAGTGTATGCGGTACATGTTGAGGAAGAAGAACAACAATCAAAGAAAAACTTGTTAGATACTTTACTAGTGATGAGAGAATTTAAAGAAGTTTTTCCGGATGAGATTCCTCATCTTCCCCCCAAAAGAAAAATCGATTTTACAATTGATTTAGTGCCTCGGGCAACTCTAGTTTCTAGATACCCTTACCGAATGAGCCCCCTTGAACTAATGGAGTTAAAAATGCAATTACAAGAATTGTTCGACAAAGGATACATTAGATCGAGTGTATCCCCTTAGGGAGCACTGATGCTATTTGTGAAAAAGAAGGATGGCACCTTCCGAATGTGTATTGAATATCAAAAACAAGTATCCATTACCCCGAATAGATGACCTCTTTGACCAGGTTAGGGGAGCCTCTATGTTTTCCAAGATTGATTTAAGAACGTGTTACCACCAGTTGAGAATTAAAGAGGAAGATATCAGCAAAACAACATTTTGAACCTGGTATGGACACTATGAATTTGTAGTCCTACCATTCGTGTTGACAAATGCCCCTGCAACTTTTATGTGATTAATGAATAGTGTCTTGAATAAGTACTTAGATAAATTTGTACTAGTATTTATTGACGACATTTTAATCTACTCAAAAAGTGAAGCAGAGCATAAAGAACACCTTAGAGTCATGTTGCAGACTATTAATGAGAATAAATTGTATGCCAAGTTTAGCAAATTTCAATTTTATACAGATAAAATTCAATATTTGGGGCATATGATTTCAGAACAAGGATTGGCTATTGACCCCGATAAGATAAAGTCTATTAGAGAATGGACTGTACCTATTGATGTATCATCAGTAAGATCATTTATGGGGATTTTGGTGTACTACAGAAGGTTTTTGGAAAGATTTTCCACTTTAGCCTATCCCATAACTTCATTGCAAAGGAAAGCTACAAAATTTGAATGGACAAAAAAATGTCAGAATAGCTTTGAACAACTAAAATTGAAACTTATTACAACACCTATTCTGAAGATTGTAGATCCTAATAAGGAGTTTTCAGTATGTATTGATGCGTGTGGAGAGGGATTAGAGGGAGTATTATTGCAAGAAAATTATGTTATTGCCTATGAATCTATAAAATTTAAGAAACATGAACAGAATTACAGTGTGTATGATCTTGAGTTAGTTGTTGTAATTCATGCTCTTAAGATGTGGCGACATTATATTCTAGGGAAGAGATTTATTTTGATGACAGATGACATCAGCCTAAAGTATTTCTTCATGCAAACATATTTGAATGCTAGACAAGCCAGATGGCTGTATTTTTTGAGTGAATTTGATATAGAGATAAAACATATCAAAGGAAAAGAAAACAAAATTGCTAATGCCCTAAGCAGAAATTCTTGCCAAAACATAAGCAACATTGGGAGTAGTGCCAACTTTGACTTAGAAGGATTAGTTAAAAAGGTAGCAGATCAAGATCCAAGCTATGACAAACTACAAATTCAAATGCTGAAAAAGGAAATGAAAGGGTATACACAAAATAAAAAATGAATGATTTTTTATAAATAAAGATTGTACATCCCCAATGTAGACTCTTTGAAAAAGGAAATTCTAGATGAATATCATAAACAACCTTATTCTGGACATCCTGGATATCAGAAACTACTCACAGCCTTGAAAAAGAAATTGCTTTGGTCGGGAATGAAAAACGATGTAGCAAGCTACCTTGCAAGATGCATGGAATATCAACTAGTAAAAATTGAATATCAGCATCCATCTGCATTCCTAAATCCTTTACCAATTGCAGAATGGAAATGGGAAACTGTTTCCATGGACTTTATAACCGGATTACCAAGAACCAAATATCAGCATGACTCGGTGATGGTGGTGGTAGATACTTTGACGAAGGCTGCACATTTTATACTTGTTCAATTTACCTTTGGAACACCCCAAGTGGAAAATGTGCTCATGAAAGAGATCGTAAAGCTACATGGAGTCCCTAAAATGATTATTTCTGATAGAGACACCAAGTTCACTACAACCTTTTGGAAGAGTTTGTTTCGGCCCATGGGTACTAAATTGAACTTTAGTACTACCTATCACCCTCAAACAGATGTTCAAACCGAGAGAACAAATCAAATTTTAGAGGATATGCTGAGGATGTATGTGATGGATAGGCCAACTAAATGGGAACAATATATACACTTAGCAGAATTTGACTATAACAACAACTATCAAACTTCCATAAAAATGAGTCCATTTAAAGAACTCTATGGAATAAAATGCCACACTCCTTTAAGCTGGAGCCAACCAAAGGATAAATTAGTGCTTGGGCTAGACACTTTGCAGGAAATGGAAAGAATTGTCAAACATAATCAGAAAAATATCAAGACAGCTCAAGATCGGCATAGAAGCTATGCAGACAAGAAGAGAGTACACAGATAGTTTAGTGTGGGTGATCATGTGTATCTGTGGATTAAGCCCAAGAAGAGCACTTTGGACACTAGTAGTTGTGCAAAATTAGTTCCTAGATACTGTGGACCATTTGAACTAGTAAAAAGGATGGGACCAATGGCTTATAAACTGGCCTTACCCATACATATTAAGGTTCATGATGTGTTTCATGTTTCTTTATTGAAAAAATATGTACATGATTCTTCTCACATTATTGATTGGAATGTGATTCAGGTGGAACCAGAAGGGGAATTCCTTTGCGAGACACTTCAAATGTTGGAGCGGGAAGAAATTGAACTGTAGAATTGAACGGTAGCCAGAGTAAAAGTGCAATGGAGGCACTTTACTGCTGAAGAAGATACTTTGGAAAGGGAAACTGAAATGATGGAAAAGTACCAACCATTGTTTTCACAATGAACTATTTAAAGTTATTTTGTCAACACTGAGGATGGTGTTTGTTTTTAGAGGGGGAATGTGTAACACCCCAAATTTCTATTGTTTTTAATCTGACATTTGAACAAATCCAAAGAGAAAGTGGACCCCAATGGAGAAACAATGTGTGGATTTATTTAAATATTTATCAATAAATATAAATGGAATAATTATGTGTGCAATATGACTAGATTGAGATGGAGATCTTAAACCTTGACCCACGAGGATATGGATAAGGTTATACTTTCCCAAAACCTTTCAGAGAAAAATCTTAAAAGAAATATTACTAAACTGGATTGGGAGAGAAAAATCTAATTTCCTGAATGAAGAGGAAAGTAAATGGGAAGATGAAGAAAAGCTAGAAAAGCAGAAAAAAAACTTTAAAGTACCTCACTCAGCGAAGCCTGGGAAAAAACAGGAATAAAGCATCCTGAAATTTCTGGAGGCGGAAATTAGAAAGAGGCTTGGGAAAGCACTGCTTAAATAAACTGCTCTAGGACAAACAAAGGGTTGTCTATCCATGAAAGTAAGGATCTCATCTCGAGGGTGAGTTTAGGAGATAAAACTCTACGATTGGGAGGACTAGTCTACTAAATCGGCATGCACACCGTACTGTTCTAATTTGAAGCATTATAATTTTCTTATGTATAAATCAAATTCTACCTTAATTGGTAAATAGAACTTGATGTATTGAGTTATTTATTACCCACACATTTACCAGATTTTGATGAAGTAGACATACTTCAATTTTTGCATAGTTGTATGGGAGTTGTCTAATGAAAACCATCTGCCAGAATTTCTAAAATCGTAATAGGTTTAAATATGGAGATCGGTATATTCATCAGAGATAGTATTACTTTTATAAAATAAGAAAGTGTGATATTACTACTTGTATAGAGAAATAGTTATATATGTATTCACGAAGAAATTAAATGAATATGTAGAACATAAGGTTATTATATATCCATAAATTGTTAACATAATATATTGTTAACATTATGTAACAGAAATTTCAGTATCCAGAATATAAGTGTGTATAAGCCATGTTCATACAGTAGAAAACCAATCTATTGAATTGGTGATGAAGAATTGTAGTCTTGTTTCAATCAATAAATTTTACATTGTTATTCTGTTTGAAAAAAAATTCCACACATTTAACAGTTGATGAAGTATGAGTACTCCAATCTGTAGGGCTGTGTGAAATTATTTTGTTGAGGGCCATCACCTAGAATATCTAAACCTTAGTGGGTATAAATCTACGGGATAGGCATCTCTTCAGATAAGTAAAATATTGAGGAAGGAGAAAGAGTATCATGAATATTTCTGTTGCTTAAACATGATTAGGTAAATGGACGAGACAAATAAATAGTAGATAGAACAAAAAAAAATTGCTGCATATGAGTATTACTATACTTATTATCTGAAACTGCTTTGCAACATTTCTTTGCTAAATGCATACTGTCCAAAAGGTTTAAAAAAAAAATTACTAGAATTAAATATAGTAGAAAATATAAGCCTGCTGTAAATATTTGATAGCAAGGTAAAATTTAGTCTATAACTAAGTATTTACTTACTAAGTTGAATTTAAAAGAAAATTTCATAAAATAAATGAAATATCATCATTATTAGTACTATTGGAAAACTGTGATTAAGTGAAGATGTTTCAATTCACTAAAAACTGTGAATAAGTTTTATTGACAATAAATTTTGAGCTGAACAATAGTAGTGAAACTTACTAATGTATATGTAAGTATTATTCCACATACACGAAGGAGAGCATATAGATATTTCTGAGTTAACATAGCGTTCATACAGGGTATATAAATCAAGATTATATATTTCTGAAAAATATTGCTAGACATTAAGAAAGAACAATAATAATAACAATGTACTATCCATTTCCACATTATAATATACTGAAAATTATGTATAGAATATATGAAAGCAACTAGTAAGTTCACGATGATTAACTAGTATATTTTTCCATCTGAAGGACATAAGAATATAATTATTCTCGAAATTAAATACAATGCATAATGTCAAACAGAGAAAATGAGAGAATAGATAAACACTGTGCATCGAGAGAACTCGATCAAAAGAAAAATAATAATATCCAGTCCATTTCCATGAGAGCTGGCTACAACCACGCTAATAAATTTTAAACTAGTCTCCTAGTAAGTTTATATTATGCTATACAAGAAAATAAAAGGAAATACGAGTTCAAAACCTCAAACAGCCAAGGTAATACGAAAACCCAAACTAGGAAAAAAGAGTAGTGCTACACATATCGAAGATGTATACACCGACTTGTGAAAAGAGAACTGAGTTAGATTCATGAAGAATAAAAGGGATTAAAAAATAGAGAGCCTCTTACAAAATTGAAGAATAGAAGAGAACCGAGTTATTACCTGCATTACCAATCAGAAACATAGACGATTTGTTAATTACGACCTTCACATACAAAGGTAAATAAAAACACATTGTGTAACAGTAATGTATAACAATTAAATTACCTCTGGAGAAAAACTATTTATATGTTGAAACCTTCGAGCTCAATACTGGGTTAGTTTTCCAACTACGTGACCTCGAAGATATTGATATATGGGTGAAATAGAAAATTTCATTCTGAATAAGCGTTTGTTGAAAAAAAATGGGTAAAGCCGAGAAAAACAAATTTGAAACTTAAAAGTAGAAGGGGTTCATAAAAATTACATGAAAAATCCAAATAAAATTCAGGTTGCCGAGATAAATGAAAAAAATAAAAAAAATCCCTTACCAGGGGTTTCAACAAATCGAGGTATTTGGCAATTGATGGACAACGATTTCTAAACTATTCTAAATCCACATGGAGGTAGCACGAGGAAAATAAATGAATTATCAAGAGCCAAAGCTATAGAACCTCCACCGTGACATGGAATCCTAAAGAAATGGATAGCACAATTCAACCAAAAACATGAGCGCTAAGCTGTAAGGGAACCCAAGTTCCTCAATGAAAACAATTACGATGTATAAAACTAAAACGAACACCTCAGCACGAAATAAAGCTTATGCTGCTTACTGTCGAAAGGAATAGTCAAGAGAGAAATACGTCGAACTCTATCATGAACTTCTGGAGGGGAAATTGTCTTCCCGAAAAACACCATGAGGAAATGAAATGAGAATACACTAAGATTTTGTCTTAAAAACCAGGTGAAATGGGGACGAAACCCTAAACCATTGCAACCTTACAGATGTTAAGATCTCGAGAGTCTGTATGCTGAGAAATTACCCATATGCGAAAGGCTCCAGGTAGTAGAGTTCATACAGGTCGCGTTAATGCAGAGAGGTAAGGTCATTAATGATCCTTCCCATTGCCAAGTACCAAAAGAATCTCAAAAAAATATTTAGTATTTGAACCTTTGCATGTTTCCAATACTACCATAAAGATTTACCAACTTTACCATAAGGAAAATCAAATGATATTAAATTATTGTGTACTAGAAGTCCAAAAATGTCAGTTGTGAATTGACGGGAACCCTCGAGGAAGGGTAATACGTTAAGTCACCAAAATTGAAAGCAATGATAATTGCAATTAAAGCCATGGGTTAGTATAGATTTCATATGTAATTCAAATTATAGTATAGAACTATGTAGGAGGAAGAAAAACAAATTAATTAAAAGAATAGCCTAGTAAATCAGGTTCGATGAGGATAGATACACTCGAAAATTAATTCCTCCTCATAACACGTTTCCACTTTGGTTAAGTGGAGCCCTATAAATTAGGGTAGAAGAAGAGAAGTGGAATATAAATGATAGTTTGGGGTAAAATAAATAGAAAGTGGGGAATGTTAATATCGTGCATATCCTTGGTAGGAATTTAGATGGTTAAAATAATTTCTTACTCAGAAGAAATACATGAGTAATAATTTTGTAGAGCTTATTATATATAAGAAAAAAAAATTTTATAATCATGCCATTAGTAAGGGTAACATATAATCATATGTGGTGGTAAATATTAGATGTATGGGATACGAGATTATGGAGGCAGTCTCGTGAATGTAGATCAATCATATACTAAGGGTATTTGAAGTTAATATATATATATATATATATATTAAAAAAAAATAATGTTAGTAAATGAGAGACATTATACTTAAATTGGAAGGCATAATAATGTTTTTAAATTAATATGTGTTTTAATATTACTTATCTTCCTAATTCATGTACTTATGGAAATCAACTTTTAAATTATTGCGCCTCATGAGCAGTCATTCAGTTGAGATTATCAAAACTAGCATTTAACAAAAGAAGTCAAATTTTTACTACTATTAAATAGTAAGTTTTAGGTTAAAATTATTAGTGTTAGAGTGAGAAAGAGTTTACTAAAATTTAATTAATAATTATCGCACTTATTATTTCTTACGAGAAATATTATATATATATATATATTCAAAGTTTTTTTGGATATTGTTTTTTATGAAAGTGAGAAAATTTATTTTATTATAATTGAGTTGTGAGATTAATAATGAGATAGTTATAGTTGGTCACTATCTTCAAATATAATTTGATTCATCATTATTGTTAATATAGCCCGATTTATCATTTTTATTGTTATTTAAGGAAAACTACACTATCTAGAATTACTAGCTAGTGTTTCAGAAAGTGACAAACTTTCACTCTTGCTAAATTCCTTCGAGTCTTAGAATATTAACTTTTCCCTAATTTCTAAGAAAATGAGATTTTAGCCACATATTCTTTTAAAAAAAATATATATATATTTTTATTATTATAATTTTTTTAATATAAATTATTTAAAAAATGTAAGTAGAGTTAGTTAAATATATATAACATTTTTAGTTTTCTATAAAATACTATATAATTAAAGAAATTTAATATTGATTATATAAATTCAAATTATTTCTTTTTGTACTAAATTAAATTAGAACAATCTCTAAAATGGAGAACTATCTCTAAAAATGGATAGGAGTAGTTTAGGAATACATCAAAGTAGATAGGAATAGTTGAAAGATTCATATCCTAGTGCTTATTATAGGTAGATTTTAAATTTTAATATATTAATTTTAATTTATATAATTTTTTTTTGATAATTTTTATATTTTAATTATAATTTATATAAAATGTTTTTGTAATTTATAATATTTAGATTATAAATAATATAATTTATATGTGAAAATAAATTATTATTATTATTTTGAAAAATTAATTAAAATTAGTTAAATATAACGGTTATAGTCCTTATTTAATATTAAATTTTACATTATTTTTTAATATTAGTATTATAAATGAACATAATGTATATGTGAAAAAAAAACATAATGAATTAAAATTGCCTATCCATAAATAAGGTAGTGTTTTCTCATAAAATAAAATTTTAAGGTTGATTTAAATTGTAATATTGTTATAGGTACAGAGAATATGTCTTTCAAAGTGTATCATAATTTTTAAATTTAGGTACAGAGAGTATGTCTTTCAAAGTGTATCATAGATATAAATTAATCTTTCGCCATCTATGACAGAGGTAGAAAATACAACATTTTTTACTTTTCCAGAAAAGAAACTAGAAGTTATAGAATCTTATACTTCAGAGTCATTGGGATTTATAAATTCTTTCACTTATTTATCTATATTAATAGATATCTCAGTGAAATTATATGTATTCAAATTATAGCTATGAATGAATCAAATATTTAACCATCTATGATATAGGTAGAATATGTGATATGCAGTAATGTTTGATTGTTTATTTAAATGGACTATTGAGTACGCATAAACAACACACATTCTTAGAAATTGAAGCTTGGGCCCCCTCCATAGTCTTCGTACATGATGGTTAAAAACAGGCTCTAAGCGCGGGCTTTTCCAAAATACTGAGTATGCATTCCTGATGGTGAAAAGCATGCTCTGAACATGGGCTTTGTTAAAAATACTGAGTATGCATTCCAAATGGTGAAAAGCATGCTTTGATCGCGGCCTTTGTTAAAATACTTTAAGACAAGGTGAGGTTAGGTTACCTATCCATTGAAATTTACCTTTAAACCTTTAAACTATAAGAATTTACCATTTTTACAAATTTTGTTCAGTATTGTCCCGCCTTTGTTCAATAAGCTCTTTGAACATCTCCCTTCTCTGTTCCAAATCAAAGAGTAATTAAGGGATACTGTCCTAAATGTAGGACCAACTAAACCCTACTTTTGTGTTTTTGTGTTCTTTTAAAGCATGGTGGGAATTTAAAATTTTAAGTACCCGTTAAATTTGATGGTTACAACAACTTTAATACAAGTTTAAATCATTTTAATATAAAATTTGAGGGGTTGTAAAAACATGACTGTAAATTCCATCCCTCTTTTAAAGCAGCACCCTAAAAAACTATCTATCCTAACACTGAGAACTTCCCATGCTCCCTGTATATCTTCTGTAAATACACCCTGCTCAACCTGGTGGCTAATGCGAATGATGTTGTTGCCATGTTGACTTGTCACTATGTTTGTCTTTTCCATTTTAGACAAGGAGGTTCGAGATATAATTTTTTCTAGGTTTCCATTGAATTTCTAGAGATCAAAATTCTTAGATTGAGCTTCCCTGCGTCTTTAGGATGTCCCCTTCCAAAAAAAAAATTCCCCTACAGTCCTCGGTGATGGGAAAGTGCAAGGGATATCCCAAACAAAAGTTTTCCACTGCAATCCTCGTGGATGGGAAAGTGCAGGGGATATGTTAAGCCTGGGATGGGTTTATGCGTCATATTGATTCATAATCTTTTATGAAAAACATTTAAAGATTGACTTTCCATTATATCTAGTCAATGTCTTAGATAAGGGTTTTATAGATTTGCAAATGTATGTGTATGCTATTTATACCTATCAATATTTCTATTTATGTTTTTTTTTTAAATTAGTTTAAACTCCGTTCCTTTGTAGAGGTAGCATAAACAACATCAATGAAAAACCTATTGATATTCATTAATTTTACAATAGTGAGGGGTAACGTGGTGTTTTTTTTTTTTTAAATTGATTTCTTTATATATATATTTAGATGAAGAGTTACTGGTTATATTAATGATAAAAAAACATATAAAACAGTACGTATATCATAGTCGTGTTTTTTATGAACTATATTTTTTGCTACAGATATGGAAACCAACGTTCCTTGTACAAACCCATTAACATACTTTCAAACAAATTGACCTTAAGCAATGTACCATTTGGCAAAAGACTCTATACAACTAGCCATTATATTGTAATAAAAAAACATAACTTCCTACAAGAATTGTTTTTCAAAAGCATATAATTGAAATTATCTGTGAGAGAGTAATCAAAATCTCATCTCTAATTGTGGTTTTCCTCATAGAACTATATCTTAGAATGCCAACATCAGCAGAAAGCCCCATCTTTGGAAAGAGCATCAGAAACCATGTTTGATTCTATGTAGATATTCCTGAATGTGATATTCTGGCAAAAGCTTATAAGTTCTTTGATACGATCCATCCAGCATCGAAGTTCAGGAGGAGAAAAGGAAGTGTTTACCAAAATTCCATTGATGAGTGTTTTAAAGTTCCCATAAACATGGATAATACCCATACTTGCATGCCTTACCATCCAGAGGAGTAACCATAATGCCAATATTTTGGCTCTGGTGTTATAGGCAGTTCCCATGCCAATATAATTTGTAATGAATTCGGTTTCATAGTCAAATCGAAGCCAAACAACCACATAGACCACCCTGTGCAGTGCCATCAAAATAACCAGCCAGAAACAAATGTGTGAGGCATATTTCTAAACATAAAATCATTAACGACGAGTGTGCCTTTTTCATGTGTGTCCAACCAGGATTGGATTTTGAAGAAAATTTTGTGAATTCTTATCCAAATTCCTTAAAAAATGTGAGCATGCTGAGTTATCTTTATGGGACCTATTCCGACATATATACACACGACAGTATAGATAGCCGAGGCAGGGGAACTAGTACAAATAGAGGCAAACGAAAGGGTAGGAACAATAAGAACACCATCATAAATAAGTTAAGTCTGCCTAATCCATCCCAGTAAAATATATTTAAGAGAAATAACCTACTTTGCTACCACTAACATCTCCCTTTATTTGGGATAGCTTGATAAAGGAATTTATAGGGCAACGTCCTACCCATGTCTAGTAGGTTGTTCTAAATAATCGAAAACATAATGATAATGGAGGAGTCTTTTGAAAGTAGAATCAATATCTAAATTGCAATTTAACAACCAATGGTTTGGGCAATGAGGCACATCCACTGGTATGTGGATGTAATGTCTCTCAATCATTTTTATTTTTATTTTTTCAGTTTATTTTACTCGTCACATTTCAAGGATTTTTGAATTACAATTTCCTTTATGTCTGTGACGTGTTTTCATTATTCATTAACAGTCGAGAATCTTAGTCTCCTACTTCACTATTCTTTTCAGGACACATTTGGGGAATTTAATTAACTCTTAATCCTTTTTTTTAAATTCCCTAATGCAATTGTGACACTTTCAACTTTGTCAAGACTTAACATAATTGTTATGAAAGAATATATTTTGTTTATTATCTTATTCTCTCTTATCATGCCCTTGATAATGTACATATGTATTTCAATGGGGCCTCTTCACTTAATATATATATATGTCACATTATTTATAATCACTTAACTCTCTGTTCATTAATTACTCTATCTCATTGAATCTATATATTCAAAGGATCTCCTTAATATAATTTTTAATCATCCTACAATATATGTCTATACCATATATGATATAGTGTCTACCTTACCATAATTCTTTTTCGCATCTATGGTAGTTCCTTTAGCAAATCTTCACGGTTTCGAATATGTTTTCTTTAGGGCTTGTTCGCAATTAACAAAATCAATAATTAATTCTTAATTATATATTAGATCAAAATCATTCCTTCTATGATATTTAAAGTATTACGTAGAAATCAATGCTGGTCATACCACCATACTTGCACACCATTAGTTTATCTTCGAGCTTGAGGATTTTAATTTGACAACTTGATTTCAACGTTATGTTAGTACACCAGAAGGTTGCGTAATGTATCTCTAATTACTTTTCATTAATTTTATACCTACTCTATGGATGAATCTGAATTGAAATTAATGTTGTTAGTTCACGAAATCCAATCCTAGAGCCTAATGCGATCTTACAGAGATTCAGTTGTACTATCACATCTTCAATCACATTAACTCATCCTGCTACCATTGTAAATCCTGCAGTACCTCATCATGTGACGGGTTATTGGAATTCACCATTTAAAAGTCATGATCCAAGTGAAATTCCTAATCTAATAACGCTTGTATGGCTGAGAATTATTAAGGTTTTACGCATAGTGTTGTTTAAAAGGTTAATTTCTCCGTGATTATCCCTCTTTTCTTTTTCATTCGAGAGCTACAATTCGTTATCGTAGTGACTGGAAGAATAACTTTCGATTTCAATATACCAAACCACGGAAATACATTTCAACCATTTCTCCAACTAGATTTCGAACACTGGTAAGAATTTTTCACGTCCTATGCCCTACTTATATTGGTTGATTCTTTGTTCCTATCATGTTTATTAAATATCATGAAGTATTAGGTCTGTGTTTTATTTTACACGCTGTCTTATCGCTTAATTTTTCACTATGTACATTTATTTTCTTATCTATTAATATAATGATAGGGCTTAGGGACGTTTTTTCTTAGTGATGGTTCATTTTCATTGACTTATTACCTTAGGTTTCTTCTTCTAACCTCCTTTCTCGAAATATTTCTGCCTCAGATTTCTTAGTCCTAGCCATATTGGGTATGGCTTTTTCCTTCTGAAATTTGTCAGGTAATTTCGACTCACATTCTAGTTGCACGCTTCCTAATATCTTGCGATGCCAAATCCATGGAAATTCCTTTTCATTTTGGTTTTGTTTGAATGGATATACCATCGCACCATTTGCTTTCAAGATTATTTATAATACTGTATATTCACACTGTGATTGCACGTAGGATTATGACTGGTTGGAGGCCATCAGCCATGGGACGGTGTCGACCCTCTAAGGTCACAACTCCATCTCTCTTATGTTGGTAATTTACCCAGGTCTTCATTGTGAATTCAGCTTTATTGCTCATAAGGTTTCCTCTCCTCATACGATTTTACCCTTTATTCTGTTCCCTCACATCCACACTTCGATTCAAATTTGATTCTAGTCTTGTGGTTACAGGTATGGTAACTATGGAGCCAACTGGTTCAAGGTATATCTTTCAACTATTTCCCTAAATGTTTTCATGGTTCCCATTTCTTAGCAATTAACTTTTAATTCAAGCATTGCTAATCTAGTTACTTGTAATATTTAGGTACGTCAAACCCTCATCTTCTGGTTTCACATTGAATTGGGTTAAATCAACCACAATTTTAACTTGTCTACTGCTCTACATTGCTAACGTAGGTTAGTATCATCGTTCTGGAATGTCTCTTTTATACGGGCCCTCTTTCCAGATTTTCCAACCATGGAATATTTTTTAGAATTAATTATAACTCAATTACAATACAGTGCCAAGTTTTTTTCTGATTTTCCAGAGACGTTTAGCATTTCTGGGCTGATAATCATAATCAGGACTGTGTTAAACTTCTATATAACGTTTTCCTATTTGACCTTTTGTGGTAATAGTTTGTATGATGGAATACTTGTATTCCATCCTTACCGATTACACTATTAGCGTTATGGTTTAATTTATATATATATATATATATATATATATATATATATATGTCTTTGGTATTTATGCATACCTTTTTCATGGCGTCCATTCAATATTGTATTTTCCTTTCCACATACATGTATCCTATTCAGAATTGTGTATTTTGGATTTCTGTTGGTACTGCTGGTTATAATATAGAATCCAGCTTTATTTCTATAGGTGTATATACATATGTTATACATAGATTTAATTGTGTTTATTGTCAATTATTTACAACAGAAGTGGAAAATAGGATAAGGTTTTTCTCTTATCATATATATCTATCTACCACTTATAGATTTCTATTTGAGTTTAATATACTGTTTAAATCGAAGATAAGATTGTCTTGTAAAACAATCAGTTTTTCTCTAGATTAGTCTTACACATATATTAATTTCCTTAATGGAATTTCTGAATGCGTATATTCTGTCAATATAGAATCAAGTATAAGCACTAAACTATTTGAAATAAAAAAATTACAGTAGTAGTTTCTATTAGATACACACTGTAATTTATTCCTTACAACTATGACAATATTCAAGGTTTTGTTTCAGCATACAAAATTCTTATTCATACTTTTATGCAATAAAATCTATGCCTCTTCTTCCCCTGTGTATACTGTTATGATTCAGTTCTGAACTTAATTTATTTTTACTGATAATTTCCTTTTGGGATTCTATTCAATTAATAATAACAATTTCATTACTGATATATAATAGAAAGATTTTCGGTTATAATTCCTAACCCTAGATTTAAATATGTCTCCAGATTTAAAAATTATGGGAGTTGGAGCTAACTATATTTCATCCATACAACCATGTGGATTTTAGTATTACTACTGGAATAAAATATGTTAAATGTATGGACCTATACTAGATTCCTATACTCAGTGTAAATTACATTATTGAAAATCTACAAGTTTAACCTCAACAATTTCACGTATATATATTTTAACCATTTCCTAATCATATGTCAGTTAACACATAAGTGGAATTCATATTGAATAGTAAAATTTCTAGTTAGGTGTGCATACCAATTTCTCTCGCTAGTTCCACCCAACCATAGAGTTCTCTCTCCAAAACTCTCCCCCGAGCTGAGACCCTTGCTCCCAGTGATAGACAACCCCTTGTACATCCCAGAGGAGCTTATTTAAGCTTTGCTTTCCCTAGCTTGTTTTCAATTACTGCATCCAGTAATTTCAAGATTCGTTCTTCCTATTTCTCCCAGGCTTTCCCTCTGTTTCTTCCACAGAGGTACTTTAAAACCATCTTTTCTACTTTTCTGGCTTTCTCTACCTCTTCCCAATACTTTCCTCTTCATTGGGGAAATTAGATTTTTATCTCCAAATCTAATTTTTGTAATATTCCTTCCAAGGATTTCTGGAAGGTGTGGGAAAGTCTCATCACCTTATCCACATCCTCATGGATTTAGGTTTCAGATCTCAATTCTCAATCTACTCATTGCACACATAATTTTCCATTTTATTTTTATTAATTCAAAATAAAATAAATCCACATACTAGTTCTCCATTGGGGTCCACTTCCCCTTTGGACTTATTCAATTATCAATTAAAAAGCATAGGAACTTGGGGTATTATAGTGGAATTTTTCCCTTTATTTTCTCAATTTCCTTTCAATACCAATATTGGACAAAATATAGTTTAATATGGCCCAATTTATCAATGTTTAATTGACAAATTAATTAATTGGGCAACAAAAAAATCTAGTTTAAACTCAACATCGAAATGTCATGTTTCTATAATCTAAAACATGATACCGCTGAAATTTTATGTGTTTTAATATTATGTGATATGTAAGCCCTTTGCTAAGGTATATATGTACACATATTATTGAAAAAGTGAAGAGGTATTTTTTGTTATTTCCTAGTCCATTTTTAAAATTTTCCCAAACTATTTCCAATATCCTCAAGGACTTTATGATGCAAGAATGGGAGAGGAAGGTTTAGACACCTCACTCAAATAGGAATAGTTGAGACCACCATATATGTGGCATCAAACTCTAGAAACCATGGACGAATAAATATCCCAAATCTTCCCAAAACCAAGGCCTTTCATTTAGAACAAAATCAAGGTCCTTTTTAGTTTTGATTTCGAATGTGAAGAATCCTTTAGAGCATAAAATTTCATAGTTTGGTTTCCAAACGGAGAAAACCCACTAAAAAAATGTCTAGGTTTTGGCCAAAAACCATTAAATTTGCATATAACATCTTTGGAATGGAGGAAAAAAAAGAGGGAAGATACCCAAGATAGATTGAAGGGGCCTAAATTGTTTTGACTTATTTTTGTTGTGGCTGAAGTCTTCCCATGAACTGCTTCCTTTGAATAAACAAAACATCTAGTTGAAATCCTTGCACCTTGAGTACCCCCATGCAACCTTGAGGTCAAAATGATGGTAGATTTTTTTGCTATGTTGTGGTCTTTCACTTGATAGGAATATTGGTTATTTTTCAATTAATTTTTCATATATAGAATATTTTTAGACATGCTCCATTTATCTTCAATAGAATGATTCGGAGAAAAGACATAGGAAAAGCTTGTTGTCGAAGAAATCGATGTCTTCCCATTTATATTTCTGACAAATATATACGAAAAAATTGTTTTGATTCCTTTTTTACTGAGAGGTACAATTCTTGGACCAAGAAAGAGGGATATATTTGTAAATAGTGCATTAGGGTGAAGACAAGAAGCACGACTATCCCCATTTCCACCGACCATAAGGCAGAGCGTACAATTAAAAATTCAATTGAGGGGGTGAAGGACAAAACATTTCTCCCTATTGAGTGCATCCATCTCTCCATCTGCATCCAACCCACCCACCTAATTAAATTAGAATTACAATACAATTTAGAGGGGAGAGGGTAGACAACTGATGTCCCAGGAAGAAAAATTAGTTGGTCAAGTCTCCACCCGTGTCTCCTTACTTATTCGATGGTCAAAAGGGCATCACAATGAATGATTGATCTAAGCATTCAAGACAAAGGCCAAAAAATAATATTTTCTACACATAGAAGAAAAATGGGAGGTTTTCGACCACTCCATGGCATGTCCATGAAGAGGGAGATGAATTCGTCATTTGTCTCGATAAGAAGGAAAGTTCCAAAACACATAGAAACCCTAGAATCCATCACTCTTGACCCTTATTCAACCCAAGGTAAAACCCACCTTCCCTTGTTAAATATATGTTAATATTATTTGATAATAGAGAGAACACAACACAAATTAAACACGACATATATAAGTATTCTACATCTACTTATGTTTAAACCTACTATACCTTTTATAGAAGAAGGATAAATGTTCTACAATGTTGAATTATTTTGGTTCGACATCACTCGAATCTGGACATAAATGCTTTTGTAATTTTGAATTGTTGAAATCAATATTTTTTATATAAATATATCCAACACCATTTAATACCCCCATTTAAACCCAATTTTATAATGAATGATTAATATATGCAATTCCATCAATCGAAACTGATTTTTGATATATTTTTAAAAATATATGATGGTTTCCCTTCCCACTATTTTGAGCATATAGAAGAGGTCATGTTTACAAAATGTTTAGACTACAACTTTTTACATAACAATAACATCCAAACCGATGAATAACATAATCAAATTAAATGTATGAAAATGCTAATTTTTTTAATACCAAAGTAACCAAAATGATTGTCTCCTCTCAATTCGATATCCACACGTCTACATTTTTAGTAATTATTTCTCTTCTCATCATGTGTGAATAAATTACAATTTATGGTTAACTATGATTTATTCTCATCATACTATGTACATTACAGTAATAATACTACTCATCGATTATACAATTTGAACGGTTGCTCTTAATTTCAAGTTTAACGACATATATTTATCTAACTCTTGCATTATAAAAAGTTTCAAAACTACTTATACATCAATTGAAAATATTAAACTAAGTAAAATCTTCATAAAATATTTACCCAAAAATGATATCCCCCTTTAGAATTTTCACCACATTAAAAATTAACCAATCATGAAATAAATATATCTTAATTTCAAACAAACTAATGATAAATGTACTTTTTCGATTCAAATGCGACCTTATGATTGCCATATGTATATTATAAATAAATATATTTCATAAAAAATGAGTCATAATTGTTTTCTTTGGACAAGTTTTGAATTGTATGACAACATAGCACATCAAACATAATGTTATAATATTTTTTTTGTGGACATTGATATAAGAGAATATTTGTTCTGTATAAATGTATGATGCTTCAAAAAAGCATCTTGAACTCATGTATTGATTGTATCAAAATCATGTTTCAACCATGGAAGTTAATTCCCATCAAATTTGAGAGCACATTTGATATGCTCATTTTATATCTCACTAGAAAACAATAAATTATAGTAAACCTTGAGGCCTTTTTTGAAGGGTGGTAATTCTATGAAAACATTATAAGAGCCACCAAGAGAGCCTATTTCTCTATATGCTTTTAGGAACATGTAAATTTATCATTATTGCATCCATTTCTTATTACTTAGGCTAAGATGTCATAATTTGGAGCTTCTAAAACCCATACAAGCATAGAGTTAGAGGATATTAGGTATGTTATTATTATGAAGGATATTAATTAATCACTACCTCTCTCAAACCATACAAAAATTAATGCCAAAGTATGATCTTGAACATGTAGATTTGATGATAGGAATAATTATATTACACTCTCCATAACTTATATAATAATCCCAACCAATAGTAAAAAAGGAAGCTACATTAATTAAATTTGTAGGTGATACATCTCATAAGGCTTCAGGCACAAGGAAATAGAACTATGAGAAATTCTCAAGATACTTGATGGGTAATTATTGTCAAAACTAGTATCAATGTTGCTAGAGAAAAAGAATAGATTGAAAGAGTGTGACAAATAAAGATACCTAAAATCAAGAAAATGGGAATAAGAAAATATTATAGAATGAAAAAGTGAAGGTTTGATGACTTAGAAATTGAATGAATAGAATAGTGTTTGTCAGTATTATAATTTCAAATTTAAGTCATTTGATATTCAAAAGGTTCATTTTCTATAGATTCATATCTAAACTTATTAAAAAACATAGACATTTTTTTTTTTTAAGAAACAAGTAGATATTTATATTATTAAAAAAAACTGGATTACAAGGAAAAAACCTTTACATATTCCAATATTCTTTGTAGTTTTAAATTGAGCATGAAGGTTCAATCCAAACTCTTAAGCGGGTTCCCCATGGCACAAAAATTTCAGTCGCTTTCGAACAATTTTTTTTCCAAAAAGTCCCAAATGTCGAAACACATTCACACTCCATTATTCACTATTTTTGTTTTGATTTAGTCTGCCTTCTTATTTTTCTTGGAGAAATAGTTTTTCATTTCTTCCCAACTTGATTCCAACCCATGTTTTCTGTAGATTTTGTTGGGTCATTGTTCTACAAGTGCACGTTGTTTTTATTGAAGTATTCCTCATGTACCTAATATGCTGAAGAATTTTCCTTTCCAACATTATTCCTTATGATTTCTCTAGGGGATCCATTTTCCATGAGGGTTTGTCTCTTTCCAACTTTCATTGAGTCTAGAGAATATTCGCCGGCATGCAACTTTTCCTGATTGGCTTTTGTTTCCTATGTTGCATTTTATTTGGTAACATTAGTTTCCAATTTATTTTTTTGGTTCTTTCTTATCCTAAAACTCTTCATCTTTGTATACAATATAGTGATCACCTTGAGCCCCTTGTTCTCACGCTTGGGGAAATTTTTATTACATGACCCATTTCATAGCACACTCTACACCATAATGAAACATTTTCGTAGTCACGATTTTGGACCAAGACATAATTTAGGGTCGTCAAATTGATCTCAGTGGGACAACCCTTATTGAAGTCCATCTCCACACAAATTCTACCATAAGTAGTTTTATAATAATTTCTTGTATTTGTGTTGTGACAACAAAACTCTCCAATAATATTTCCAAAAGACGATAATTATTGGGAATTCCAAAGATGGAGGGTAATTTAGGAAGCCTTACCTAAATCAAATTTGTAGAGATTTGTAACACCCCCAATTTATGTGTTTGAATTTCAAAGCTATACATTTGAACTTTAATCCTAAGGGGAGTGGACCCCAAAGGATAAGTATTTTGTGAATGTAATTAAATATTTAATTTGAGGAAATGAATAAAATGAATTGTGCAGATTGAAAAAAATGAGATTGATGAGATCACTTGCTAAATCCATGAGGATGGATAAGGCAACTATTTCCCCAAAATCTTTCAAAAATCCTTGAAAGAAATTATTTCTAATTTAGATTTTTGAGGAAGAATCTAAATTTCCCCAATGATGAGGAAAGTAGTTGGGAAGAGGTAAAAAGATGGAAAAGCTGAGGAAAAGCATAAAACAGCTTTAAAGAATCCCTAAAATGGAAAACCTAGGCAAACAGGAAGAAAAGCATCCTGATATTCTGGACGTAGAATTAGAAACAGGCTTTGGGGAACCATAGCTTAAATAAGATGCTCCTAAACAGATTAGTGGTTGGTCTGTTCTACGAGGTGATCTCAGCTCAGGGGTGAGTTCTGGGAGACAGAAGGACTCTAAGGTTGGGAGGTTGGTCGACTGTATGAGTGGTCTGTCTCAAATTTGATTGGTGTTTTTACTTGTTGTGGTATGAATTGGCTACATATAACAGTTGATTTATATGTTATTAGATTTATTAGTTCTACATTTAACAGAAGTAATCATAGGGAATTCACCCTTATAATTCTGTATGGGTGTAGAGAAAATTCTGTAGAGTAGAATCCAACAGAAAGTATAAACCAAGGTTGGTTTAAATCAGAGGATACCTATCCTCTACAGATCATTTACTATAAATTTCTTCTGATCTATCAGTATACAATTATGAGCATGATTAGGAAAAATGAAGAGAAATTCTCCAAAATCCCTAAACCAATCCTTAAGGTAAAAGCTGGAGATTTCTAATATCTCATGAATCAAAATCTGTAACTTTAATCTGTTTCTGTGAGAAATGGAGCAGTGAGAAATTAAATGCATAGAGTGCAAAATTAATTGTTTAGTAATTACTAAGTGAAGAGCAGAGAGGTATAATATTTTCAACAGCTGTACAAATTAACAGTTACTATAATTTATATTTCCTTTTACAAAGTTTGAATGGAAGAGTAGGAAATCTTAATGCTGTAACAAGTAATTAAGTAGCAAGGGTATGAACCCCAACCCATGATCAGCTCTACAGAAATAACTAGAACAAGAGATCTATGTAAGAAAGATATGTGAGTAGCTATAACAAAATAAAAAGGAGATCCAACTGGAAATATATAACATGGAAAAACAAGAAGAGCACGGGAACCTACGATAGCATAGTACTTGTATCTCATGCATTTTAAATGGATATATATATAGATGAGAATGGAAACACAAACCTATGCATGCAATTGTATGTATAGACAGATATTAGTAAAGTAATTCAGTTTAAACATGAGTATGGGGAGACTGTTAGCTCATGACGACTAGATATAGTACAAGTATTTATAAATATCTAGCTACAGAGACAAATTTACATGTACATACAAATTTTAAAATGAAATATAACTCTCCAGAAATCCTGAGAGCCTCTTATAAGAGTCATGCAAAACATAAATAGCTGAGAAGTCTTGTACAATTGAACAACATTAGCTATAAAGAGAATTATATCAGTTACAGTCACTGCTATGATAAGCATGGTAAAAGAGGAATAATTCAATTGTGTAAATCGTATCAATGAATCATTCCATGCGAGGAAACATGAGACAGCCCATAAAAAAATTAGAGCTGTAGCTTCGTTGAAATTTTGGCAACACAAGAATATAAGTGACCATATATACAAAAGTCCCAATACACGCCATAAGAGTCTGAGCCTATAGGGCTAGGGTCTGATAACAGAAACCCTAGTCCCAATTAAAATTTTAAAACAATAAAGAGTACCAACATACGAATGGAAAATATTAACATTCTGACTCTCACGGAGTCTAGTTATTCAAAGGACACTGTGTAAAAACCTAAGAGAGTAATGATTCCACATCAATGAGATGGAACAACACAACGAGAGGGTGATATTATCCCCACAGGTATATACCGACCTGAAACGCCAACGGAGACGAGATTAATATCGAGAGAAATGAAATGGCTCATAGCTGCTCTTAAAGGCATACGAATGAGTCTGCGTTACCTGTGGAAACAAACTCAGTCAAAATAGGAAATAAGTTAATAGATCCGTTGATAGAAAATCGTTCGAATAGAGAAATTTCTCATAAAATCAAGCGGTTACCTGTGAACCAAGACTCTCGGTTCTTATGAGCTCTTTGTAATCAACAATTGGAAGCAGAATATCAACTAAATTGAAAACCTATAGGATAATAATAGGTTGAAACAAAAAATATATGTACATACTGAAGGAAAATCAAACCTCATGAATTCCAAATGAATGACTATCGCTCTCCTGAAGCGAGGCGAAGCAAATAAATGTTAGCTCTACACAGTATTAGCAAAATACGTTGATTTTCAGTTAATGAAATCGACAAGGGAGCAATGTCGAAAATAAATCAGAGAGGGAATACAACGAAAATTTTCACAGAAGATATAAACGTAATCTCCAGAATGAAACGCATTCACCTCATTAACGTTCGAAGACTTCCTCAGAAACGAGGCATGACAAATTCTGAGCAACGAACCTGATCTCCAATCATAAAATGAGAAAATAATATATAAAATGATTTCCTTGTAGCGTTGCAGTGGCGTAGGCAAGCCACAAATCTCCTTCATGAACTGGGGTAAGTAAACTACATGAAGAGCAAAGACCTTGAAGCTAAAGAGATGAACAAACAAACAATGCACGCGAAAACTGTCTCTACACAATATCAAAGGTTTATATAATTATTCAGAAGAAACCCCAGAAAACCTAATACGAAAGGATCACAATCTTCCACTTGGAAAAATCACAAGAGGAAAGCCACAGATCGAAGGGTTGGCGGGTGAAATTAAACCAGTCATATAACATTTATGGTGCCAAGATACGAAATGAAATGCATGCATCCTGTTCGTATGAGGAAGATTGCCTTGTAAGCCAAGTAAGCTTGAATGGTGTTTGACAGATCGACATGGATCTACCACGTAAATGGGAGAATGGGATGGAACCCAGCATAACCCATACAATGCAACCATAAGTAGCATAAAATCTGACATGGAGAAGACTTACCCCGTCGCAATGAACACAGCACCTCAAGCCGATTCGAACCTTACGCCTTACGTGGAAATCAATAAACGCCTTCATGTTTCACATTTAATTTTGATCTGAAATCTCATGTACAATGAGATGCGAAGATATCCACGCAAATTTGAAAACAATTATGAATGCCACCTCATCTGACCGCTAGAAGCATGAAATAGCTAGTCATATAACAGTTTGTAAATTAAATTCAATTATACTCACAACCAAAGGTATATACATATACATGATGGAAAAATCGAGGACATATAGATTGGAAAGGGGTCCAGAATGCCTCGTGGGCATAACCAACTAGAATCCATTGTATATAATGCATAAAAAGGGGCCGAACGGCCAAGAGCCAATAAAAATCCAAGTGAAAGTTAACTATAGGTGCTCGATGTGACCTTCATAGAAAATGAAATGATATTAAATCACTCCATACTTGGAGTTAGAATAAAATAAAACAAGTTAAAGAGGAAGTTACTAGAGATTTACTTGGAGTTATGGTAATGAAATGAATCATGTGGGGAAAATAAAAGATGATTTCACTAGTTCGAGAATTAAGATTTTTATGGTAAACTTATCCTTGAAAATCATGAACTGCTTGAAAAAAAAAAAAATTAAGTAAATGAGAGGTGTGACAAATGGTATCAGAGCCCAAGTTATAAAACTAGGCTGGTGACATTGTGCTCACTATGGCTGTGTGTTCGCTATATAAATTTATTTCTGTGAAAATATATATATATATTTTATTTTTATTTTCACTGATCTGTGTTGTGTAGTGTACAGTGGTGCTGAAATGGCAGAAGGTGACAAAATCTATGTTGATCTGCGTGATGAGGATAATGCACCAGATCCCAATGTGCCCATGATGGCTATGTTGGGGGAATTGCAACAAGAATTGGCTGAGATAAAAAGCCAGAATGACAGATTGTCATTAGCCAGTGAGGAGCAGGAAAATCTCATCAGAGAATTAACTTCGCGGAACAGCCAGGAAGGCGAAGGTTCCGGAAAGAGGAAAACTGATGAGTCTGATGAGGAAGATGCTATTAGGCATCAGAATAAGTAGAAAAAGGAATTACAAGGGGAATTCTGGAAAATCAAACCTCCCTCCTATGATGGGGAGAAGGAGGAAGATGCTAAAGCCTGGTTGTTGAACATGATTAAGTACTTCCAGGTCTATGAATATCAAAGAAATCTAAAGGCCAGATTAGCTATCTACCAGCTACAAGGTAAGGCTACCTTGTGGTGGGAGGAGACAAAAATGGTGCATGCCATTGATAAAAAGACAGTTACTTGGGAAGATTTCCAGGTTAAGTTCAAAATTCGCTACTTGAATGAGCGTTACTATGATGAAAAAGCAAAGGAATTCCATGAACTTAGACTGGGACAGCTCACTATTGATGAGTTTGTTACTAAGTTTACAAATTTGCTGAGATATGTACTCTACATAAGGGAAGAAAAGGAAAAAGTACAAAGGTTTCTGAATTGTTTTCCTACTGTATACAAAGAGAAAATCGAGTTTGACAACCCAAAAACAATGGACGAAGCTGTTAGAAAAGCCAGATTATGTTACCAACAGTTCAAAGGAAAAACTGAACAGGGGAAAAGCTGGGTAAATAAGAATAAGTTCAAAGGGAGGAAACATAAACCAACCTATTTGAAGAATTTTGGCAGAGATCATTAGCGGAAAAATTTTAATAAACCCAAAGAAATTCAAACTTCTCAGTCCCAAGTGGCCTCAAAACAAATAGATGGAGACAGTAAGAAGGAGGGCACAGTGAAAATGAGAGAACCCCTGAGATGTTGGGGCTGTGGAGAACCCCATCTTCTGAGGGATTTTCCTCATCAAAACATTCAGATGATTATGAGAGATCGAGAAGCCACCATAGTAAATGACATAGCGAGAAATATACCAACTATCAGTGCAGCTTTGGAAAATCGACAAGCAAAACATCAAGCTACCATGGTGGAAATGGAGGGTAAGATTTATGACCTATCTGTTACTATTCTGATTGATTTGGGTGCTTCGTTGAGTTACATTAGTCCAAAGATTGTAGAAAAATGTAACCTAAAAACTGAAAAATTTCAGCAGTCATGGTTGGTACAGCTGGCCACTGGAACTAAGAGAAAGGTAACCCATAAACTGCCCTGAACAGCAATCAAATTAAATGATTTTCAAACAGAAGTAAATTTGAACATCCTGCCCTTAGGTTCATATGACCTACTGATAGGAATGGACCGGCTGGAAAAAAATAAAGCTTTGATGAACTGCTGGGATAAGACTTTGCATTATGTAGATGAGGAAGGGAAACCTTTTATTCTCAAAGGAAAACCAAAACCTATTTCTATAAGACAAATATCAGCACTGCAATTAAAAAGAACAACTAGAAAAGGATATCAGGTTTATGCAGTACATGTGGAAAAAATGGAATAGAAAACTGAAGAAAATATGTTGGATGTATTACCAGTGATAAGGGAATTTAAGGATTTTTTTCCAGATGAGATCCCTCATCTTCCCCCCAAAAGAGAGATTGATTTTTCAATCGATCTAGTGTCGGGAGCAGTACCTGTTTCCCGAGCCCCCTATCGAATGAGTCCCCCTGAGCTTATGGAACTGAAAAATGCAATTGCAAGAATTGTTAGATAAAGGGTATATCAGACCGAGTGTGTCTCCTTGGGGAGCATCGGTGCTGTTTGTGAAAAAGAAAGATGGCACTTTTCGGATGTGCATTGATTATCACCAACTGAACAAGTTGACCATTAAAAATAGATACCCTTTACCTCGAATTGATGATATTTTTGATCAAGTGAGAGGAGCTTCAGTATTTTCAAAGATTGACTTAAGAACTG
The DNA here is from genome assembly GCA_034641835.2 of Pinus albicaulis. NCBI lineage: Eukaryota > Viridiplantae > Streptophyta > Pinopsida > Pinales > Pinaceae > Pinus > Pinus albicaulis. The sequence goes on from CM076582.1 coordinate 359,384,644, forward strand.
GTTATCACCAGCTTAGAACTAAAGAAGAATACATCAGCAAAATAGCCTTTCGAACTAGGTATGGTCACTACGAATTTGTAGTCCTACCTTTTGGTTTGACAAATGCCCCTGCCACATTTATGTGCCTAATGAACAGTGTGTTAAACAAGTACTTGGATAAATTTGTCCTTGTGTTCATATATGATATCTTAGTCTACTCAAAAAGTGAGGAGGAACATAAAGAACACTTGAGGATAGTATTGCAAACTCTGAAGGAAAACCAGCTATATGCCAAGTTTAGCAAATGTGAATTTTATAAAGATAAGATCCAATATTTGGGTCATATTATTTCTGAACAAGGCCTTGCTGTTGACCCTAAAAAGATAAAGGCTATAAAATAATGGCTTGTACCCACTGATGTTTCAGCAGTGAGATCATTTATGGGAATTGCAGGCTATTATCGTAGATTTATGCAGAGATTTTCTTCTATAGCATATCCCATAATGTCATTACAAAGGAAAGGTGTCAAATCTGAGTGGACTGAAAAATGCCAAAACAATTTTGACCAATTAAAACTGAAACTTACTATAGCCCCCATACTGAAGATTGTAGATCCTGATAAAGAATTTGTGGTATGTACGGATGCCTCTAGAGAGGGATTGGGAGGACTTCTTTTGCAAGAAAATTTAGTTATTGCATATGAATCTAGGAAACTGAAGGTACATGAAAAAAATTATAGTGCCTATGATTTAGAATTAGCTGCTATTATCCATGCTTTGAAAATGTGGCGACACTATCTCCTTGGAAAGAAATTTACGTTGATGACTGATCATATTAGTTTCAAATATTTATTTTCCCAAACTGATTTGAATGCTAGACAAGCCAGATGGCTGTCTTTTCTAAGTGAATTTGATATGGAAATAAAACATATCAGAGGGAAAGAAAATAAAATTGCTGATGCATTGAGTAGAAATTCTTGTCAGAATATCAATAGCCTTGGGAGTAGTGCTCAGATCGATGTAGAAGATTTGGTGAAAAAGGCAGCAAACCAAGATCCAAATTATGAAACACTCCTGATGAAATTACCGAAAAAGGAGACAACTAATTTCACTCAAAACGAAGAAGGGCTGATCTGTTATAAGAACAGATTGTATATTCCCAATGTAGAGTCCTTAAAAAGGGAAATTTTAGATGAATATCACAAACAGCCACATGCAGGACATCCAGGATATCAGAAAATGTTAACAGCTTTGAAAAAGAAGTTGTTTTGGCCAGGAATGAAGAGAGATGTAGCAAAATATTTAACTAGATGCATGGAATGTCAACTAGTCAAAGTTGAGCATCAGTATCCTGCTGGTCTTTTAAACCCGTTGCCGATTGCAGAATGGAAATGGGATACAATTTCCATGGATTTCATAACCAGATTACCCAAAACAAAATACCAACATGATTCAGTGATGGTGGTAGTAGACACTTTAACAAAAGCTGCACATTTTATACCAGTGAAATCTACCTTTGGGACACCTCAAGTAGCGAGTATGTTTCTGAAGGAAGTAGTAAGACTCCATGGGGTTCCAAAGGTGATTTTTTCTGACCGAGATGCTAAGTTTACAACATCCTTTTGGAAAGGACTATTTGGAGGGATGGGTACTAAGTTGAATTTTAGTACTGCTTACCACCCTCAAACAAATGGTCAAACGGAAAGAACTAATCAAATTTTGGAGGACATGCTGAGAATGTATGTGATGGATAGACCATCAAAGTGGGAAGATTACTTGCACTTAGCTGAATTTGCCTATAATAACAGCTACCAATCCTCCATCAAAATGAGTCTGTTTGAGGCACTGTATGGAAGGAAGTGTCGTACCCCTTTGAGCTGGATTCAGCCAGAAGATAAACTAATGTTGGGACGAGATGCTTTACAAGAGATGGAAAGAATTTTCAAACAGATACAAAGAAACATCAAGACAGCACAAGATCATTAGAAAAACTATGCTGATAAGAAAATAGTGCATCGAGAATTTAATGTAGGGGAGCATGTGTACTTGCGTATTAAACCCAAAAAGAGCACACTTTATGCTGGAAGTTGTGCAAAACTGGCTCCTAGATATTGTGGTCCTTTTGAAGTATTAGAAAGGGTGGGACCAGTGGCTTACAAACTGGCCTTACCACCCCATGTTAGAGTTCATGATGTGTTTCATGTTTCGTTATTAAAAAGATATATGCATGATGCTTCTCACATAGTTGATTGGAATGTTGTACAGGTGGAACCAGAAGGGGATTTTCTGCCAGAACCGCTTCAAATATTAGAGCGGGAAGAAATTGAATTGAGAAACAGAACAGTAGCAAGAGTAAAGGTGCAGTGAAAGCACTTTACTGCTAAAGAAGCTACCTGGGAAAGAGAAGCTGAAATGATCGAAAGATGTCCATTTTTGTTTGAAAAATGAACTCTAGTAGTTGAATAACAACACCGAGGACGATGTTTATTTTCAGAGGGGGAATATGTAACACCCCCAATTTATGTGTTTTAATTTCAAAGCTAGACATTTGAACTTTAATCCTAAGGGAAGTGGACCCCAAAGGATAAATATTTTGTGAATGTAATTAAATATTTAATTTGAGGAAATGAATAAAATGAATTGTGCAGATTGACCAAAATGAGATTTATGAGATCACTTGCTAAATCCATGAGGATGGATAAGGCAACTATTTCCCCAAAATCTTTCAAAAATCCTTGAAAGAAATTATTTCTAATTTAGATTTTTGAGGAAGAATCTAAATTTCCCCAATGATGAGGAAATTAGTTGGGAAGAGGTAAAAAGCTGGAAAAGCTGAGGAAAAGCATAAAATAGCTTTAAAGAATCCCTAAAATGGGAAGCCTAGGCAAACAGAAAGAAAAGCATCCTGATATTATGGACGCAGAATTAGAAATAGGCTTTGGGGAACCATAGCTTAAATAAGCTACTCCTAAACAGATTAGTGGTTGGTCTGGTCTAGGAGGTAATATCAGCTCGGGGGTGAGTTCTGGGAGACAGAAGGACTCTAAGGTTGGGAGGTTGGTCGACTGTATGAGTGGTTTGTCTCAAATTTTATTGGTGTTTTTACTTGCTGTGGTATGAATTGGCTACATATAACACTTGATTTATATGTTATTAGATATATTAGTTCTACATTTAAGAGAAGTAATCATAGGGAATTCAGCCTTATAATTATGTATGGGTGTAGAGAAAATTCTGTAGAGTAGAATCCAACAGAAAGTCTAAACCAAGGTTTGTTTAAATCTGAGGATACCTATCCTCTACAGATAATTTATTGTAAATTTCTTCTGATCTATTAGTATACAATTATGATCATGATTAGGAAAAATGAAGAGAAATTATCCAAAATCACTAAACCATCCTTAAGGTAAAAGTTGGAGATTTCTAATATCTCATGAATCACAATTTGTAACTTTAATCTATTTCTGTGAGAAATGGAGCAGTGAGAAATTAAATCCATAGAGTGCAAAATTAATTATTTAGTAATTACTAAGTGAAGAGCAGAGAGGTATAATATTTTCAACAGCTGTACAAATTAACAGTTACTATAATTTATATTTCCTTTTAAAAAGTTTGAATGGAAGAGTAGGAAATCTTAATGATGTAACAAGTAATTAAGTTGCAAGGGTATGAACCCCAATGTCACACCTCCAAATTTTTTTTTTTTTCTTCTATTGATGTCTCTTCCAGTCTTCACTGGCTAATTTTTCACTTATAGTTAGATCCATTTATATATATAAAATGGGTATTTTATTCTCCTATCCCTTGAAAGCATCTATGGGTAATTATTACTCCACTCATGAACCACCACTTCATATAATACTTTAAAATCATCCCTCTTAAACATTATCACCTCCTATAAGATCCTTTTATTAGAAGCATTTAACATCATTACCCCTTTTTTTCATTTAAACTCACAAATATGAGATTTGTTATAAATCTTTGTTTAATTCCCCATAATATAAGTTTATTATATCATCATACCAATTCGCATAACATAATTTTATTATATCATCATGTAACTCCATAATTATGCGATGGGCAAGGCAATAAATGATTATATTATATAACACCTTTGTTATATATATCTGTGAAATAGAAATACGCTATCCTCTGATATAATTGACATTGAAAGGCTACCTCTAGGATTTAAATTTTTTTTTCTATATATATACTCTGATATCCCATACAATGTATGAGAGTCGTACGCGGTCTCTGTCCCGTTTTTTTTTCTATTGTATAACTCACCAGTAGTAAAATCACTCATTCCTTATTACGTAAGAGAGTTAGGAGCTTGTTGCATGCTGGAGTGATCCATTGATGCACTGACCGCGACAGCGACCTGCGATTTAGCTTCCTTGGCTTTATTGTACCCCCCCGCAGTACCTCAACCAGTCTGACCTGGAAGGAGATACACGCGTCCCACTTCAACGCGTTGCATATTTCAAGTTACAGGTTATCGTTTGCTTTCGCATACCTTGGGAGAATTAGGTTTGAATTCTCTGTACTGTTGCTCTGCGCCACTAGCACTTTTCCAACAACAACTGTAGCTTGCCCGTAGTAAGCATCACTTCAATAGGAAGGGGCGCAGAGCTTTGCCTACGTTCTGCCGGCTTGATGTTCAAAATGAGAGCCGAGAAAATCACTTACTGTGGGTTTGGTACAGGTTGTGCTCACTCGACAGGACTCTTACAAATACCCATCGGGATATTATGCAGCTCGCTGTCGTTTCAAGTTAGGGTTTGAGTCTCTACCAGTTTACGCTAACCCTGAATCGAATACCCGCATGGAGTATGGTTGGTGCATGGTGTTAGGGTTGCGGTCTTCCGTTTTAAACCCCCACTCGGTCCTTTCTATGCCATTTCCCTACGTTTAATTCTTTTCCCACTCCCTTTTCTCATCTTACTCCCGCCTATATGTATCTAAATCCCTCGCCATGCATACCACAGAACGCGATGCGCAACCAACCCAGGAGACATCGGATTTCCTGATTCGCTCCCTATCTATGTTATCACGCGTAGGTTTTCTTGATATAAAGGAGCGATTTGTTGTTTTATTCTTCTGATTTGTTTCGGCACCAAACCGGATGGTTTTATTTCTTGGTATGCTAATTGTTCGCTCAATCATGCATTTGCTCAACCTACGCTAACTGGTTCCGGGTTGTTTTTCTCCTTTCATCATTTTGGGTTTTGTTTTTTTTTTTCCTTTCTCTCTACAGGACGAAGACAGGCTTGAAGATCAAGTGGATAGGCGTTAGCATCTTCATGAGAGGACCACGAGTTGCCTTGCGTCGCCCGTTGTTCTTACTGGGAAACCTTCTGTGCTCGCTTCACCCTTCCTTCCTGTTTACGAGGGTAAATTAATTGATTTAATTTTTGAGTTTGTATGTTATTTCTGGCACGCTGGGGTTTGGACACAACGATTACACCGACTGCCCCAGCCACTAGTTTTCTCCTCACTTTTAACTACTCCAGTTCCAGGTTAAATCGATGTACAGGTTTTATATCCATCCTACTTCGTCTGTGCTATTGAGATGCAGTAGGAATTTCTCAGATCACTTTTGTTTATCATTTGCTCTGTTACGTAGAGATGTTGTTCGTTTGTTTATGCGCATTTTGTTGAAGTCACATCCCTCGTAAAGCTCGGGGTAAATGGCCTCACACACACTCTCGGCCTTTGCACAACGTACGCGCCTCTGTTCTAACTCTTGATCTCGCCTTCCTTATGTGGTTAAATGGGATTTCCAATGTGTGTTAAATAGATTAACTCTATTCTTACGTTAATATGCTATGAACACATTTTTTTTTCAAACATTTCTTTTTAAACACAATAATTCCATTTCTTGGTTCCAGAAAAGAATGGGGCGCATTATATTTGCGTGGGCAATACTTCGCTCCTGTTACAACTAAAAGAATTCCATTTCAATGTTAAATGGTTACGGCGTACTGTCAAATTTGTTTTTGTTTTATATATATATTATCCATTGTCGTTCGGTATTAATATATATTCCATTGCATCGGCGCTCATAGATTTACACAGTCATCGTGTTTCAATGGTTCAATACGCCATAGTTACAAATCCGCACTGTCTTACCTAATTTTAATGTTTACGCAAATGTTACGTAGCCTTAACCTCCAATATCATCATTACAGAGATAACCGCATGATTTCTACTCACTGTAATGAATACTGCATTCGTTTTATTTCTCAGGTAGTTGCCTCTACGGCGCTCACATAATAATAATCGTGTTAATACTACACATGTAATGAATAATAATTTCGTTTTTCTTTTTCTCTTAACCGAATTCCACGGCGGTCCCACAATAAAAGCATTCTAAAATGATGCGGCTATAGAAAAGCGTATTCCTCATTTTTTTATTTTAACAGATGCCTCGCATGCACATGAATAATTATTGAAATTATATCAAATCGTCCTAGCTTATGTTAAATCGGAATTACATGAAATCAAAATTACCTTACGAATTACGATTTCCTATTGTATTTCTTTTGATTTGGTTACAAATATGATAATTCTCCAAGTAAAATTTTCGGTTAGTTCTTTCCATAAATACCTTGCTATTGTTGGTTCGTTCCTTTTTATATACATAAATGTAATATCTATGAAATAATGTTGATGGACTCGAGAATGTTTTTCTCTAGTAATGGGGAATCCATCAGTTTTCTTTCGGAGGGATTTAATGTTTATTTAGTACTAGTATGTTAGGTTATGATAATTCCCATTTTTCTTCTTTGTTTGGGTCTAACCTCAGATTGTAGATTTCTCTATCTCAGATATGGAAGAGCTAATTTTTTTTTTGTTATCAGCAGAAGCAGATTAAAGTTATTCTAATATTTTCCTATGACAGTAATATTCCTCCAGATTGGGAATTAGCAATGGTATAAGAATTTGGCTAGATATACATCTATGGTTTTGTTATATATAATTGTGCAAAGATTTCATAGTTAATTCTTATGACTACTATGTCTAAAAGTAGAATTACCTCTTGATTTAGAATTAACTCGAAATACCTATGCTAATGGCTTGCTTCTCTTTTATGGTACCATGTAGATATCAGCCCTACTATCATCATTTTTTTCTAGCATACAGATGAGCATCAAATTTCACCTTTGTGTATATCAGAACCAAGTTAGTATTTAATTATCTGTGGAGAATACGTACCTTCAGATTTAAACCGACCTTGGTTTAAAGATTCTGAGGGTTTCTACTCTACAGATTTCTGGTCTACAACTAAATAAAATATGGAAGGTGAATGCCTTAGGATGGATTCTATTAAATGTAGTACTATACTCAAACATACCACTCAAATTTATTTTATATGTAGCCAATTCATACAACAAGAGATCAAAACAACAAGAATTTCAGAAACATACCAATATTGCAAATGACCAACCTCCCAACCTTAGAGTTCTCTTTGTCTCCCAGAACTCACCCCCGAGCAGAGATCACCTCCATCAGAGACCAACCTCTGATCTGCTTAGGAGCAGCTTATTTAAGCTCATATTTCCCCAAAGCATGTTTCTAATTCTGTGTCCAGAATAGCAGGATGCTTTCTTTCCTGTTTAGCCTAGGCTTCCAATTTTGGGACTCTTTAAAGCTGTTTTATGCTTTTCCTCAGCTTTTCCAGCTTTTCTCACCTCTTCCCAACAACTTTCCTCTTCATTGGGGAAATTTAGATTCCTCCTCAAAATATAAATTAATTTCTTTCAAGGATTTTTGAAAGATTGTGGGGATTTGTTGCCTTATCCATTCTCATGGATTTGGCAAGTGATCTCTAATTCTCATCTTGGTCAAAATGCACAATCAATTTATTTATTTCCTCAAATTAATTATTCAATTACATTCACACCATACTTATCCTTTGGGGTCCACTCCCCTTAGGATTTAAAGTTCACATGTCTAATTTTTCAAATTCAACACAGAAATTGGGGTACAGAAATGTGATTGGTGTTTTTACTTGCTGTGGTATGAATTGGCTACATATAACAGTTGATTTATATGTTATTAGATTTATTAGTTCTACATTTAACAGAAGTAATCATAGGGAATTCACCCTTATAATTCTGTATGGGTGTAGAGAAAGTCTAAACCAAGGTTGGTTTAAATCTGAGGATACCTATCCTCTACAGATAATTTATTTTAAATCTCTTCTGATCTATTAGTATACAATTATGATCATGATTAGGCAAAATGAAGAGAAATTCTCCAAAATCACTATACCAATCCTTAAGGTAAAAGTTGGAGATTTCTAATATCTCATGAATCACAATTTGTAACTTTAATCTATTTCTGTGAGAAATGGAGCAGTGAGAAATTAAATGCATAGAGTGCAGAATTAATTATTTAGTAATTACTAAGTGAAGAGCAGAGAGGTATAATTTTTTCAACAGCTGTACAAATTAACAGTTACTATAATTTATATTTCCTTTTAAAAAGTTTGAATGGAAGAGTAGGAAATCTTAATGATGTAACAAGTAATTAAGTAGCAAGGGTATGAACCCCAACCCATGATCAGCTCTACAGAAATAACTAGAAAAAGAGATCTATGTAAGCAAGAGATTTGAGCAGCTATAAGAAAATAAAAAGGAGATCCAACTGGAAATATATAACATGGAAAAACAAGAAGAGCATGGGAGCCTACGATAGTATAGTACTTGTATCTCATGCATTTTAAATGGATATATATAAATGAGAATGGACACACAAACCTATGCATGCAATTTTATGTATAGACATATATTAGTAAAGTAATTCAGTTTAAACATGAGTATGGGGAGACTGTTAGCTCATGACAACTAGATATAGTACAAGTATTTAGAAATATCTAGAAATATAACTCTCCAGAAATCCTGAGAGCCTCTTATAAGAGTCATGCAAAATATAAATAGTTGAGAAGTCTTGTACAATTGAACAACATTAGCTGTAAAGAGAATTATATCAGTTACAGTCACTGCTATGATAAGCAAGGTAAAAGAGGAATAATTCAATTGTGTAAATCGTATGAACGAATCATTCCATGCGAGGAAACATGAGACAGTCCATAAACAAATTAGAGCTGTAGCTTCGTTGAAATTTTGGCAACACAAGAATATAAGTGAACATATATACAAAAGTCCCAATACATGCCATAAGAGTCTGAGCCTATAGGGCTAGGGTCTGATAACCGAAACCCTAGTGGCAATTAAAATTTTAAAACAATAAGGAGTACCGACATACGAATGGAAAATATTAACATTCTGACTTTGACAGAGTCTATTTCTTCAAAGGACACTGTGTAAAAACCTAAGAGAGTAATGATTCTACATCAATGAGACAGAAAAACGCAACGAGAGGGTGATATTATCCCCATAGGTATATACCGACCTGAAACGCCAAGGGAGATGAGATTAATATCCAGAGAAATGAAAGGGTTCATAGCTGCTCTCAAAGGCATATGAATGAGTATGTGTTACCTGTGGAAACAAATGCAGTCAAAATAGGAAATAATTTAATAGAGCCGTTGATAGAAAATCGTTCGAATAGAGAAATTTCTCATAAAATCAAGGGTTTACCTGTGAACCAAGACTCTCGGTTCTTATGAGTTCTCTGTAATCAACAATTGGAAGCAGAATATCAACTAAATTGAAAACCTATAGGATAATAATAGGTTGAAACAAAAAATATATGTACATACTGAAGGAAAATCAAACCTCATGAAGTCCGAATGAACGACTATCGCTCTCCTGAAGCGAGGCAAAGCAAGTAAATGTTAACTCTACACAGTATTAGAAAAATACGTTGAATTTCAGTTAATGAAATCGACAAAGGAGCAATGTAGATAATCAATCAGAGAGGGAATACAACGAAAAATTTTCACAGAAGGTATAAATGTAATCTCCAGAATGAAACGCATTCACCTCATTAACGTTCGAAGACTTCCTCAGAAACGAGGCATGACAAGTTCTGAGTGACGAACCTGATCTCCAATCATAAAATGAGAAATGAATATATAAAATGATTTCCTGGTAGCGTTGCAATGGCGTAGGCAAGCCACAAATCTCCTTCGTGAACTGGGGTAAGTAAACTACATGAAGAGAAAAGACCTTGTAGCTAAAGAGATGAACAAACAAACAATGCACGCGGAAACTGTCTCTACACAGTATCAAAGGTTTATATAATTATTCAAAAGAAACCCCATAAAACCTAATACAAAAGGATCGCAATCGTCCACTTGGAAAAATCACAAGAGGAAAGCCACGGATCGAAGGGTTGGCGGGTGAAATTAAACCAATCGTATAACATTTATGGTGCCAAGATACGAAATGAAATCCATGCATCCTGTTCGTATGAGGAAGATTGCCTTGTAAGCCAAGTAAGATTGAATGGTGTTTGAAAGATCGATGTGGATCTACCACGTAAATGGGAGAATAGGATGGAACCCAGCATAACCCATACAATGAAACCATAAGTAGCATAAAATCTGACGTGGAGAAGACTTACCCCATTGCAATGAACACAGCACCTCAAGCCGATTCGAACCTTACGCCTTACGTGGAAATAAATAAAGGCATTCATGTTTCACATTTAATTTTGATCTGAAATCTCATGTACAATGAGATGCGAAGATATCAACGCAGATTTGAAAACAATTATGAATGCCACCTCATCTGACCGCCAGATGCCTGAAATAGCCAGTCATATAACAGTATGTAAATTAAATTCAATTATACTCACAACCAAAGGTAAATACATATACGTGATGGAAAAATCAAGGAAATATAGAAAGGGGTCCAGAATTCCTCATGGGCATAACCAACTGGAATCCATTGTATATAATGCATAAAAAGGGGCCGAACAGCCAAGAGCCAATAAACATCCAAGTGAAGGTTAACTATAGGTGCTCGATGCGAGCTTCATAGAAAATGAAATGATATTAAATCACTCCATACTTGGAGTTAGAATAAAATAAAACAAGTTAAAGAGGAAGTTACTAGAGATTTACTTGGAGTTATGGTAATGAAATGAATGATGTGGGGAAAATAAAAGATGATTTCACTAGTTCGAGAATTAAGATTTTTATGGTAAACTTATCCTTGAAAATCATGAACTGCTTGAAAAAAAAAAAAAATTTGAGTAAATGAGAGGTGTGACAAGATTGATGTGGTTACCAAATCAAAGGTGGGAGGCTAGTGCGGCTTAAAAACAATGATACTATCCCAAAACCATGGTCTAGATTCACAAATAGGCTTTGTGTTATCAACATTATAAAAAACAACAAAAATACCTCGACCCTTGGGAAAAGTATTTAAATCATCCATTAAATGAAGTTTCCATGTTTCAGGGTGTTGGGTCTCTAAAATGTCATCATCTTTTACTGTCATTTCTTTCACTTTCCTTCAATATTTATCATATTTCATAGCTCTATCACCTTGCACTAAGCTCATTTTCATGATCATATATGGGTTTATACTTATTATTTTCTAAAGCATTTATTTTTGTATTTTGAGTGAATTTATGGTTAAATATTAGAAAAGTAACATGTATTCACTTGTATCTAAAGGTTATATGATATTTGTGATGTTTGTAGGCATATTTGAAGATTTGAGAAAAGTCATATTTGGCCTCTAAGTCTCAAATTCGAATTTCCTCTACAAATTCTTAAATTTTTGAGGAAGATTCGAGATCATCAAGATCAATCACATTTCATGGAGAATAATTATAGAATTTTTCGTAAGTGTCTCCTACAAAATATGTTAGATATTTTTGAGAAGATATGAAAATATATTACTGGTTAGATGTTAACATGTGGTTATAGTCACATGTGATATTTGTGGATCTAGGATAGCTATGTCGATCTATATTTATTAATTAGTAATCTTAGTTTTTGTACAAATAGAAGTTGTTTCTCCATTCAAACGGGTGCTAAGTTTGGAATGTAAAATATTGTTTATGCCTATGGTTGATCTTATGAATATGTTGAAGTTCATGCACTGTTTAGTCAGTAAAATCCTTTGATATGGTTAAGCGTTCATGATGAGATATGATGTTTGATCAATAATTTATTGAACTTTCCACCTCTCGTGCAGTTCCGGAGGGACCCATGATGAGTATGAGTGTATTTTAACATTTCATTTATGCAAGATAGACTAGTTTCTTTTAAGCTCATTCTCTGCAAATGTTTATTTCAAGTCTTTTGATTATATGCACTATATTTACATTATTTTATTCTCATTTCATTTTTGGTCTTTTGCATATCAAGCACTTGTATTACATCTAAAATACCTAAAATATTTACCTCGTTATCTTTTTCTTTGGGCATTCATTTCATTTTAATTATTAGGCATATCATAGATTGTTTTATCGCATAGTTTCTTGCACAAGAATTTATGGGCATATCATGGTTTTGGAATAAACACTGAATTTCTAAGTTACTTTAAAGTCTTTAATTCTTTCATAGTTAATTATATCATTTTCATAGATTAAATTTACAAGCTTTCATAAATTATATTTACTCGCCTTCTTAGATTAAAGATTTTGAGGCTTTCCTACATTAAATTTCAAATATTTTCATTGATTAATGTTTGATGTTTTGATAGATTAAGTTTAAATACTTCTAGTAGAATAGATTAATTTCTTTAATTAGCATAAGTGTCTTTTATTTCATTAGATTAAAAGGTATTTTCGTTCCTAGTATATATTGTCTTTTCTTTCACTAGATTAGAATAGTTTTCTTTAATTTTACTACTTGCAATTTCATTGCTTTCATGAAAATTAAGTATGTGTGTATGATTTGACTAGATTTCATCTTATTGTATTCTTTAAAATTAAATTTATTTTTAGATTAAGATTTCATTTCCACTCCATTACATTCTTTTAATTCATTTCTATAGGTTTACCATTAGTTGAATTCTTTGAAAATTAGAATTATTCTTTTAGAATTAAAATTAAAATTTGATTTCCTGACACATATAATTTGTTGTACTTCATAAGTATATGAACTTGCATTGCTAATTTGATGCTAAATAATTTAAATCACAATTAAATTTCGTAACAAAAATATCCAATTATGTAAATCCTTCATTTGCAACCAAAACCCATTAAATATGCAAACCAAACCTCGCTCGAAAAAGGGAAAAAAAAAATCTTACATCCAAATTTCAGAATGGAACTACAAGAAACCAAAGAAAATATTGGTTGTCTAACAACGATTCTGGTAAAACGAATGGTCTTGATCACTGAATCAGTAATATTTTCCATTAATTATATATCTACAGAGATATGAAAATAAATCCACTTGATATAAGCATATATCCAGTGATTAGGGAAGAACCTTAGTTGCCACAAAGGTTTTCACAAGTTTTCTTAATTTTTTATGTTTTATTATTAATAGATGAAGATACATGTTGGAAAATTTCCCCAAATAAAAATCACATCTTCATTAATAACAAAGTGATACACAGCACTACTAATTCGAAAAAAATATTATTCACAAATTTCTTCTTTCAGTTGATGTCTATCATCTATTCTTCCAAACTATCATAGATCCACATATTTGCAACTAGTCCTACTAATATGTTTCTAAGCCCATTACAATTTACATATAACCCATGACTGAGTGTTTTGAATTTTCCAAACCAAAACAAAATGAAAACAAAAATAACAAATAAAATAATATTATAAAAATAATGAAACTCAAATAATATTTTACAAAAATAAATTTCTACTAAATAAAACTCAACAAAATAAAACAAAAATAACAAATAAAATAATATTCTAAGAAGAATGAAGTTCCAATAAAGTTTTAGAAAAATAAATTCCTAATAAATAAAAGTCAATAGAATTAAAAAAATATTTTAAACTAAATCTTTAATTTTAATCCATTGACATTAAAACTTTAACTAATATTAAAATTTATTTTATATTTACGCCGATAGGCGTATCCCCCTATCGGAGGTAGGCTCTTTTGTGATTAGGCTAATTAATATTTTTGATCTGATGGTTTAGAATGAAAGATGCTGGTATATTCTGGTCGTCGCCACTCAATCAATGGATGAAATCTACCCCACTAACTTCCTTGCATATCTAAATCACATGTTTAAAGTGTACTTAAATTAATTTTTTACAAATCTTGATTAAAAATTTACTGTGCCATTTATTAATTGCCACCTATCAAGATTAACAACTAGAAGGAAACCGAAACATTAAATCTTCTCCAAGTGTTGAAATCTTTCTGCAACTTGTCCCATGCCTTTCACACGAGCCATAGTGGCAGCAAGCGGTGGCGGCAAGTGGTGGGCATCAGAAAGGCCTGACCACATTGGTGCACATGTTCCCAAGGGTCTCCTCATGCCTCTAGAGAACGTGGAGGAGGCGGACGGGGTTGTAGCCACCAGGGACATCTAGCTGAAGCAGAAGGGTGGTGTGAAGGCCAAGAAACGGTACATGGTCCCCCCATTGTCGCGACTTTGTTTAAACTTTAAACCAATGGCTAGAACATGGTCCCCCCACTGTGACGCTCCTGTGTGACCTGTAAAAAATGCCTGAAAATTTGGCGTCGTCCATCTCCGTCGTCTGCGTCACTTTTCACATTACTTTTATGAGCCGAAGCATCAGATCCTTTACACATCAGCCAGGGAGGATTGTGTAAAATACAATGAAATATATGCATACATACAGTGTGAATTATATACATATCAGTGGGAGCATAGCTGTGCGTTTTTTCGAAGAACTGAAGAAGTCTTTTTATCCAGATCGAATTTCCACGCCCGAGCTGCTTCTATCCGAATCTGCAGATGTATGTTCGGTTTCCATGTAAAGAGCTTAATTTTGTTCTGTGATTTTCTTAGTATTCAGGCTTACCGGCCTTAAATTTTTGTCATAATTTGTGGTTTGGACTTTCGGGAGGAAATTTGCCATGGATTTTCCCCCCAATATGGTCAAGCAAACGTTTAATTTGAGGATTTTACGATCTTTAGTTATTTCTTTAAAGTTCGTCTTTTATTTGACTGGCAATTCAGCCTCGCGTCAGAGAATTGTGAAATTTCGATATTTTTCTTTCCTTCAAGAGAATTCTTTAAATGTTGAAGCGGTGCTTTAAATATATTTATTTTCTTTAAATAAATTCTTTAAATGTTGAAGCGGTGCTTTAAATTTTTTTTTTTTTGTTTCTTACAGTTCTGGTCATATTTGTAATTTCCTTTACACGTTACTTCCAGTTGAAGCCTTTTAGTTTTTGCAAGAAACAAGCTTATGGAGTTTATTTAATATCTTCTTTTGACTTGTGCCTTTGGAATTGCTTTTTACTCTAGTTAAGATTTGTTTATAATCTTATAAGTGAATTTTAAGTGCTTCGTCAGTGCCGGCGAGTGTTTCCGCTTTCCGTATTTTTAAATAAATTGCTTCATATTATATACGGCATTTTACGTAGCATGCATTGTGGAGTATAGAAAATTCAGAGTACTTTTCGATTGATTTCGTTTGTTTAGGGTTTGGATCGTCACCATACAGACGAACGACTGCCTGAGCGTGGAAAATCATTTAATAAGGAAAGGTGCGTTTTGAGTAATTTTTATTCTAATCCAGGCGTCATTTTCTTCACCATTTTTAAAGGGTTATTTTCATAATGGAAAAATCACGAGTGCATTCATATGAATCTCAAGTTCCGTGCCCTATAGGGACGATCACTTGGAACACATTAAATATCACATCTTTCAAGAAAAATTTATAGTTTCCCATCACAACTAACTATACATAAATATTTTCTGAACACAACAGAGACAAACCAAATCTTCATAGGTTTCCAATAACCAATTGAGAAGAGAAAAGCGGTGTGACTTCGAGTATTAATACTCAAAGTGCGTTACAGTGGCCATTAGACAAACTTAGTGGCCTTTTAATGACATACATGCAAGAAAGCACCAATGGACGCCACGTGAACCATTACTCATTTATGTCATCCATTTCATCATTCTATTGATTATTATTTATTATAATTTATTTAAATTTGGTCCTTAGGGATTATATGTTAGCAGCAATAGCTCATATTAAAAATAAATTTACACTTTCTTCCCAAAAGGTTGATGTGACTTACCCTAAAGAACACGAAGTTACAGACGGTATATCCTCTCGGCCTTTGGCATAGCACCATGTGCTTCTTCGATTTCTAAGTTACATTAAATTTTCTTTTAATATTTAAAGTTAGTGGTTTTTAAAACGTAATTCTATAATTTTTGGTTATGGTGCAATTTTAAAATCTTAAAATTAAATTTTAATATTTTATAAATATTATAAAATAAAAGTGTTGATTTATTTATAGATATTAAAAATGTAAATTCCACACTGGTTTTTAAACTTTTTATGAGTGTGGCTTTTATATTATTAGTCCACGAAAATGTTGTATTAGAAAAATGTTTCATATTATATTTTTTATTTTATTTTATTTTTTTTTAGCTATAATCAACACTATTTAATAATTAAAATTATTAATCATAATATTATTAAAAATTTACAAAGGCAAATAATATATTTTGATATTAATATTAAAACTAATGTTACCCAGTATTAACAAATATTAATATTAATGTCACTCTTAATATTAATTAAATGTTATTGATATTAGTATTAATTAATATTATCAATAATAATATTAAAGTTAATAATAATAATATATTAACTATTATTATACTTTGTTATATATTTATTACTTTAATAATAATTTGTATTAGTATTTGATATTAAATAATTAATATGTAGGAATATACTAATATTAATGAATAAATAAATTTTATTATTAATATTAATTAATTTGAATAAGAATAAGAATATTATTTTTAATATGATTAATATTAATATTAATAAATAATATTAGCAACATTTAGTATTAACAATAATGTTAAGAAATTTTAATTTACAATATTATTTATTAATATTATTTTAATTTATTAATATTCGTAATATTAACAATTACGAACATTAATTACATTAATGTTCGTAATTGTATCAATAACTATCAGTTTCAAACATGATTAAGGTTTATTAAAATTATTAATAACATTTAAATTATAACAATAATATTAATAACATTTTATTAATATTATTAATGTGATTAATTACATTAATATTGTTAATATAAATCCTATTAACATTAATATTGATAAATAATATTAATATTAATATTAATATGATTAATTATATTAATATTGTTAATATAAATCCTATTAACATTAATATTGATAAATAATATTAATAATGTTTTCTTTATAATAATAAATATGTTTTTTATTAATATTCTTTTTTTAATTATATTCACTCTAAAAATATGATGATTAATATTACGAATGATATTACTATTGATATCAAAATTAACACTATTAATATAAATATTATTAACATCATTAGTGATAAACAATATTTTTAAAATATTGATTCCTAAGATTTATTAATCTCTTTATTAATCATGTGAGTTTTTCATTCATTTGTATTTAAAATATTTATTCCTAGCCTTTACTAATTTTTTTTGTTTTTTATAGGTATCCCTTGGCCTTGTTGATCTCTTATGTTCTTAATATTTTTCCCTTAGGTTCCCCAAATATTGGGTTTTAAATATTAGTCCTAGAATTTAATACTAATGCATGGTCCAATTTCACATTATGAAAAACACTGACTCAATATGAAAATCAACCATGGGAAACCATTGTTAATTAGCATTAGCCATAGTCGATAAATGTCATCCATGATCAAATGTCACATTCTGACAAATATTGTCTCAATATGAAAATCACCCATGGCCAGCCAAGGTCATAGTTGGTCCAACGTCGGTTTATAATATTAACAATCAGTAAGGTAGATTGATCACTTGCGGTTTATAATTTGTTGGGTAGTGGTTTTCCTTTCAGTTCACCAATTCTTTTGGTTTATAATATTAAACCCTTGGGTTTATTAGTTCTTTTGGTTTATAATATGAACAATCAATCAATGTCATCCATGATCAAATGTCACATTCTGACAAATATTGTCTCAATATGAAAATCACCCATTGCCAACCATGGTCATAGTTGGTCCAACGTCGCATTATGACAACAATTGTCTCAATGTTTAAATCAATTCCCTTGGGTTCGCCAATTCCTTTGGTTTATAATATTAAAACCTTGGGTTTATTAGTTCTTTTGGTTTATAATATGAAAAATTGATCAATGTCATCCATGATCAAATGTCACATTCTGACAAACATTGTATGAATATGAAAATCACCCATGGCCAACCATGGTCATACTTGGCCCAACGTCGCATTGCGACAACAATTGTCTCAATGTTTAAATCAATTCCCTTGGGTTCACCAGTTCCTTTGGTTTATAATATTAAACCCTTGGGTTTATTAGTTCTTTTGGTTTATAATATTAATAATCGATCAATGTCATCCATGATCAAATGTCACATTCTAACAAATATTGTCTCAATATGAAAAATCACTCATGGCCAACCATGGTCATAGTTGGTCGAACGTCGCATTGTGACAACAATTGTCTCAATGTTTAAATCAATTCCCTTGGGTTCACCAATTCCTTTGGTTTATAATATTAAACCCTTGGGTTTATTAGTTCTTTTGGTTTATAATATGAATAATCGATCAATGTCATCCATCATCAAATTGTCTAAATATGAAATCAGCCATGGCCAACCATCGTCATACTTGGTCGAACGTCGCATTGTGACAACAATTTTCTCAATTTTTAAATGAATTCCCTTGGGTTCACCAATTCCTTTGGTTTATAATTTGTTGGGTAATGGTTTTCCCTTGGTTTCACCAATTTCTTTGGCTTATAATATTAAACCCTTGGGTTTATTAGTTCTTTTGGTTTATAATATAAATAATCGATCAATGTCATCCATGATCAAATTTCACATTCTGACAAACATTGTCTCAATATGAAAATCACCCATGGCCAACCATGGTCATAATTGGTCGGACGCCGCATTCTGACAACAATTGTCTCAATGTTTAAATCAATTCCCTTAAGTTCACCAATTCCTTTGGTTTATAACTTGTTGGGTAATGGCTTTCCCTTGGGTTCACTAATTCCCTTGGTTTATAATATTAAACCCTTGGGTTTATTACTTCTTTTGGTTTATAATATAAATAATTGATCAATGTCATCCATGATCAAATGTCACATTCTGACAAACATTGTCTCAATATGAAAATCACCCATGGCCAACCATGGTCATAGTTGGTCGAACATCGCATTGTGACAACAATTGTCTCAATCTTTAAATCAATTCCCTTGGGTTCACCAATTCCTTTGGTTTATAATTTTTTGGGTAATGGTTTTCCCGTGGGTTCATCAATTCTTTTGGTTTATAATATTAAACCCTTGGTTTTATGTCATCCACGATCAAATGTCACATTCTGAAAAACATTGTCTCAATATGAATATCACCCATGGCCAACCATGGTCATAGTTGGTCGAACGTCACATTGTGACAACAATTGTCTCAATATTTCAATCAATTCCCTTGCGTTCACCAATTCCTTTGGTTTATAATATTAAACCCTTGGGGTTATTAGTTTTTTTGGTTTATAATATGAATAATCGATCAATGTCATCCATGATCAAATGTCGCATTGTGAGAACAATTGCCTCAATGTTTAAATCAATCCCCTTGGGTTCACCAATTCCTTTGGTTTATAATATTAAACCCTTGTGTTTATTAGTTCTTTTGGTTTATAATATGAATAATCGATCAATGTCATCCATGATCAAATGTCACATTCTGACAAATATTGTCTCAATATGAAAATCACTCATGGCCACCATGGTACTGGATTGGTCGAACGTTGCATTGTGACAACAATTGTCTCAATGTTTAAATCAATTCCCTTGGGTTCACCAATTCCTTTGGTTTATAATATTAAACCCTTGGGTTTATTAGTTCTTTTGGTTTATAATATGAATAATCGATCAATGTCACCCATCATCAAATTGTCTGAATATGAAATCAGCCATGGCCAACCATGGTCATACTTGGTCCAACGTCGCATTGTGACAACAATTGTCTCAATGTTTAAATGAATTCCCTTGGGTTCACCAATTCCTTTGGTTTATAATATTAAACCCTTGGGTTTATTAGTTCTTTTAGTTTATAATATAAATAATCGATCAATGTCATCCATGATCAAATGTCACATTCTAACAAACACTGTCTCAATATGAAAATCACTGATGGCCAACCATGGTCATAGTTGGTCGAACGTCGCATTGTGACAACAATTCTCTGAATTTTTAAATCAATTCCCTTGGGTTCACCAATTCCTTTGGTTTATAATTTGTTGGGTAATGGTTTTCCCTTGGGTTCACCAATTCCTTTGGTTTATAATATTAAACCCTTGTGTTTATTAGTTCTTTTGGTTTATAATATAAATATTGATCAATGTCATCCATGTTTGACTCAATTCCTTGGGTTCACCAATTCCTTTGGTTTATAATTTGTTGGGTAATGGTTTTCCCATGGGTTCACAGTCTTTGGTTTATAATATTAAACCCTTGGGTTTATTAGTTCTGATTTATAATATTAAACCCTTGGGTTTATTAGTTCTTTTGGTTTATAATATGAATATTAAGATCAATCTCATCCATGATCGTATCACATTCGACAAATATTGATCCCTTAGGTTTTTAATATTTATTCCTTGGGTTCACTGATTCCTTTGGTTTATAATATTAAAGCCTTGGGTTTATTAGTTCTTTTGGTTTATAATGTTAATCACACATTTGGTTTATTACTCTCTTGAGTTTAAAATACTAATTCTCAGGGTTTGTTAATTTCTTAGATTTTTCAGTTTAAAATATTAATTCTTAGGGTTTATTAATCTTTATTGTTTATAATATTCATCCGTTAGGTTTATGATATTTATCCCTTGGGTTTGCTGATTCCTTTGCTTTATAACATTAAACCCTTGGGTCTATTAGTTCTTTTGGTTTATAATGTTAATAATCTCGTTGGTTTATTAATATCTTATGTTTAAAATACTAATTCTTATGGATTATTAATTTATTAGGTTTTTTAGTTTAAAATATTAGTTCTTACGGTTTATTAATCTCTTGTGTTTTAAATATTGATCCCTTATGTTTATAATATTTATCCCTTGGGTTCACCAATTCCTATGATTTATAATATTTAAACCTTTGGTTAATATTAATAATATTATAATATTACTAATAATCATTTTAAATAAATATTCAAATATTTATAAATAATGATTATTAGTAATATTATAATATTATTAATAAATATTCAAATATTTATTAATAATGTTTATTATTAATATTACAATATTATTAATATATATTATTAATAATATTATAATATTATAATATTTATTTAGTAATATTAATAATATTATAATATTACCAATAATCATTATAAATAAACATTCAAATATTATAAACCAATTCCTTTGGTTTATAATATTAAAACCTTGGGTTTATTAGTTCTTTTGGTTTATAATATGAAAAATTGATCAATGTCATCCATGATCAAATGTCAAATTCTGACAAACATTGTATGAATATGAAAATCACCCATGGCCAACCATGGTCATACTTGGCCCAACGTCGCATTGCGTCAACAATTGTCTCAATGTTTAAATCAATTCCCTTGGGTTCACCAATTCCTTTGGTTTATAATATTAAACCCTTGGGTTTATTAGTTCTTTTGGTTTATAATATGAATAATTGATCAATTTCATCCATGATCAAATGTCACATTCTGAGAAATATTGTCTCAATATGAAATTCACCCATGGCCAACCATGGTCATAGTTGGTCCAACGTCGCATTGTGACAACAATTGTCTCAATGTTTAAATCAATTCCCTTGGGTTCACCAATTCCTTTGGTTTATAATATTAAACCCTTGGGTTTATTAGTTCTTTTGGTTTATAATATGAATAATAAATTGATGTCATCCATCATCAAATTGTCTAAATATAAGAGAATCGGCCATGACGACCATCGTCATACTTGAAATTGAACGTCAGCATTGTGACAACAATTGTCTCAATGTTTAAATTAATTCCCTTGGGTTCACCAATTCCTTTGGTTTATAATTTGTTCGGTAATGGTTTTCCCTTGGGTTCACCAATTCCTTTGGTTTATAATATTAAACCCTTGGGTTTATTACTTCTTTTGGTTTATAATATAAATAATCGATCAATGTCATCCATGATCAAATTTCACGTTCTGACAAACATTGTCTGAATATGAAAATCACCCATGGCCAACCATGGTCATAATTGATCGGGCCTTCGCATTCTAAGCAACAATAATGTAATGTTTAAATCAGTTAAATCAGTTCCATAAGTTCTTTCTCTTTGGTTTATAATTTTGTTGGGTAATGGCTTTCCTTTGGGTTCATAATTCCTTTGGTTTATAATATTAAACCTTGGGTTTATTAGTTTTTTTGGTTTATAATATGAATAATCGATCAATGTCATCCATGATCAAATGTCACATTCTGACAAACATTGTATCAATATGAAAATCACCCATGGCCAACCGTGGTCATACTTGGCCCAACGTCGCATTGCGCCAACAATTGTCTCAATGTTTAAATCAATTCCCTTGGGTTCACCAATTCCTTTGGTTTATAATTTTTTGGGTAAGGATTTTCCCTTGGGTTCATCACTTGCTTTGGTTTATAATATTAAACCCTTGGGTTTATGTCATCCATGATCAAATGACACATTATGAGAAACATTGTCTCAATATGAAAATCACCCATGGCCAACCATGGTCATAGTTGGTCCAACGTCGCATTTTGACAACAATTGTCTCAATGTTTAAATCAATTTCCCCGGGGTTCACCAATTCCTTTGATTTATTATATTAAACCCTTGTGTTTATTACTTTTTTTGGTTTATAATATGAATAATCGATCAATGTCATCCATGATCAAATGTCGCATTGTGAGAACAATTGTCTCAATGTTTAAATCAATCCCCTTGGGTTCACCAATTCCTTTGGTTTATAATATTAAACCCTTGTGTTTATTACTTCCTTTGGTTTATAATATGAATAATCGATCAATGTCATCCATGATCAAATGTCACATTCTGACAAATATTGTCTCAATATGAAAATCACCCATGGCCAACCATGGTCATAGTTGGTCCAACATTGCATTGTGACAACAATTGTCTCAATGTTTAAATCAATTCCCTTGGGTTCACCAATTCCTTTGGTTTATAATATTAAACCCTTGGGTTTATTAGTTCTTTTGGTTTATAATATGAATAATCGATCAATGTCACCCATCATCAAATTGTCTGAATATGAAATCAGCCATGGCCAACCATGGTCATACTTGGTCCAACGTCGCATTGTGACAACAATTGTCTCAATGTTTAAATGAATTCCCTTGGGTTCACCAATTCCTTTGGTTTATAATATAAAACCCTCGGGTTTATTAGTTCTTTTAGTTTATAATATAAATAATCGATCAATGTCATCCATGATCAAATGTCACATTCTAACAAACATTGTCTCAATATGAAAATCATCGATGGCCAACCATGGTCATAGTTGGTCGAACGTCGCATTGTGACAACAATTGTCTCAATTTTTAAATCAATTCCCTTGGGTTCACCAATTCCTTTGGTTTATAATATTAAACCCTTGTGTTTATTAGTTCTTTTGGTTTATAATATAAATAATCGATCAATGTCATCCATGTTTAAATCAATTCCCTTGGGTTCACCAATTCCTTTGGTTTATAATTTGTTGGGTAATGGTTTTCTTAACATCACCAATTCTTTTGGTTTATAATATTAAACCCTTGGGTTTTATTAGTTCTTTTGGTTTATAATATTAAACCCTTGGGTTTATTAGTTCTTTTGGTTTATAATATGAATATTGATCAATCTCATCCATGATCAAATGTCACGATACGACAAATATTGATTCCTTAGGTTTTAATATTTATCCCTTGGGTCCCCTTTGACTCCTTTGGTTTATAATATTAAGCCCTTGGGTTTATTAGTTCTTTTGGTTTATAATGTTAATCACAATTAGGTTTAGCCACTCTCTTGGTTTAAAATACTATTCTAGGTTTGTTAATTTCTTAGATTTTTCAGTTTAAAATATTAATTCTTAGGGTTTATTAATCTTTATTGTTTATAATATTCATCCGTCAGGTTTATGATATTTATCCCTTGGGTTCGCTGGTTCCTTTTCTTTATAACATTAAACCCTTGGGTGTATTAGTTCTTTTGGTTTATAATGTTAATAATCTCGTTGGTTTATTAATATCTTATGTTTAAATTACTGATTCTTATGGATTATTAATTTATTAGGTTTTTTAGTTTAAAATATCAATTCTTACGGTTTATTAATCTCTTGTGTTTTAAATATTGATCCCTTATGTTTATAATATTTATCCCTTGGGTTCACCAATTCCTATGATTTATAATATTTAAACCTTTGGTTAATATTAATAATATTATAATATTACTAATAATCATTTTAAATAAATATTCAAATATTTATAAATAATGATTATTAGTAATATTATAATATTATTAATAAATATTCAAATATTTATTAATAATGTTTATTATTAATATTTTAATATTATTAATATATATTATTAATAATATTATAATATTATAATATTTATTTAGTAATATTAATAATATTATAATATTACCAATAATCATTATAAATAAACATTCAAATATTTATAAATAATGATTATTAGTAATATTATAATATTATTGATATATATTATTAATAATATAACCAACTATGATATAATATATATTATTAATATATTATTAGTTCTTTTGGTTTATTAATAATATAACCATCTAATAATATAACTATCTCTGATATTAATATATACATAAATATTAAATTATTATATATTATTAATATTATTTTTATATTAATATATATTATATATATTTCAAGTTTATTTATAGTATGTATATAGTTAATACTTTTAATATATTAATAAATATTTTTAATATATATTATTGATACTTATTATAATATTATTAATATATATAAAATATTTTTTTGTGATTTTAATCATAATTAATATATTTAATATATTAATATTCTTGTTAATATATAATATATATATATTTCAAGTTAATATAATAAAATTATTATATATAATATTTATTTATTGATATATAAATTAATGTGATGGGTAGTGGATATAGGTCTATCGGCGTATATCAACCACATTAGTTTTTACTAATGTGGTTGTGCTAGTAAAATAATGATGATCATTCAACATTAAAATAATTAAGAATTTAAATAAAATGGGTAATTGAAATATAGCGAACTTTAAATTAATAATATTTTTATATTTAATAAATAATACATAGAAGAATATTCTCCCTGTTCATCGCCAGGGTGAGTAAAACGAAAACTCAGCACCATATTAAGACTCAACCCCACTTACCCACCACTATCAAACACATACCGCTCCATTTTGATCCATTTCAATTTCCAAGAACTCAAAAAGAAACGCTCCATTTCAACTTACAAGAAAGCGAAAATCAGCTCTATGCTCGAACGGTCATGCAGCTCGATGAATTTCAAGCCAAGTGTCGATGTTTATCGCTTCTATCTTTCAGACTGATCCTGCATTGTTCTCCTTGTTTTCATGCGCTTGCCTTTCTGCATCAATTTTTTTTTTTCTTTTTTAATTTGGTTCATTGAATATTCTGTTATTTTCATACATTCTCCATGCTTCTTTCTTGTATTTTTCTTATAAGATACGATCTCTTGGTTTTGATTTGTAGAACTATGGTTGCATTTTGGCTATTTATGTGTTCTTGCGGTGCACCGAAATATGTTTTTGAAATTTTTTGGGGTATATTGTTGAATTTCAATTGCATGATAATCTGATGACCAGAAAAAAATCAATGGGAGCGCAATAAATCGATATTATGCCACGGCAAGATAAATCATTCCCTTGCTATGTGTAGCTTGAGAAAATTTATTTTATTACTTTTCATGGAAATAGGATGACGAGTTGGTTTATTTCCTTGCCCACCCGAGGATATGAACGTAACCCTGAGAAGAGGCCTATGAATCTTCCTGACCCAGGTCAAAGCAGGTCTATGGTTCCTATTCGTCTGGAGGGGAAATTCTCCTCTTCTATTGACCCCCCTTTATTTAAATCATCTAGTATTGTTGGGAGGCGTCCTTCGAATCTGCATTGTGGTAGCATTTTAGATGATTGTGATGATTTTGGACCCGGTTTTGTGGGGGATGGGGTTCTGCATTACCATGTCCGTAGTCTGCTTGATGATAGCGAGGATGAAGGGAAATATACTGGGTCGCCACATGGCACTCCGGGCAATACTGGGACCATCAACCTTTCTGATTCCTCTAGGAATTCCATCGGTAGTGATCTTGACTTTCTTTTGAGAAATTCCAACATGGACCTTGCTGCCTTGACGGTTTTTGACAAACCTATTCCCTCTAAAACTAAGCATTCTCCTACCTTATCCGATGCTTTAAAATCCATCAAGAAGAAGGCAAAAGGTGCATGTGGCAGGAAGAAGGAGAAAATTAAATCAATTTCTCTGTTCGTGGATGACGATGCGGGCCTTATTGACACTCCCATTCACAGCAATATTGGGGCTAGCTGTAACTCCAGGGCACTTAGAGCATGTAACCCTTCCCCGGATTCACCATGAATCATGTCATCTTATTAAATGTAAGGGGTTTGGGTGATGACCCTAAATATCATTGCCTGAGGGAGTTACTTGTAACAAAGAATCCGTTCATTTTCTTCGCACAGGAGACAATGTCTGATAGAACTAAGGCTATTAATATGTTTTTAAGAATCAAGAAGAACTGGCACGTTGCTGCGGCAAATTCATGTGGTCGTTCTGGGGGTTTGTTGGTTATGTGGAACCCCTACCACGCATCTTTTAAAGCTTTCAGCTTTTTTGGTGGTATTTTGCTGAATGGACGCCTCAGAGGTATGGACTGCACTTTCAATTTCATCAACTTATATGCGCCATATGTGAATAGAAGAACTTTCTGGGACAGGATGTTGGTGACTGGTATTTTTACTCTTCCTAATCTTATTATAATGGGTGATTTCAACTCTATTTTCAACGCTGATGAAGCATGGGGAAACAAGGCTCGTCTGGACCCTTTGGCTGGGTATTTGAACGACCTCTTTCTCTCACATGGACTGATAGATATCAGGCCGCATCCACTGGTGCCCACGTGGTCTAATAGAAGAGCGGGGGAAAATTACATTGGGAAAATATTGGATAGGGTTGTGGTCAAAGACTCAATTATTGACATTTTAGGAGGCCCCAGATCTTATGTCATAGCTTCTGATATCTCCGACCATTATCCTATTTCTTTTTCCTACACTAACCTCCTTGTGCGCACGGGATGTCCTTTTAAGTTTAATAGGATTTGGTTGGAGGATCCGGAATATACCTGCTTGGTTGAGGAAATCTGGCGGGAGAAATCCGGGCCTTTGCATACGGAGTTATGGGATTCCTTTCATCACAAACTACAGAAAACAAAGACTATGACTAAGACTTGGGAACGAGAGAAGAAGAGTAAATTAAGAGCAGAGTTCAGATGGATTCAGGCCGAAATGGAGAAGATTATAGAATCCTTCCTAT
Source organism: Pinus albicaulis (assembly GCA_034641835.2). Classification (NCBI taxonomy): domain Eukaryota; kingdom Viridiplantae; phylum Streptophyta; class Pinopsida; order Pinales; family Pinaceae; genus Pinus; species Pinus albicaulis. Next base: position 359,412,324 of record CM076582.1, read on the forward strand.
ATATATATCCAGATGAACAAACACTTGATAGTCTGAAAAGCTTGGGAGCTAGGAAAAGAGAAATATTATGGATTGAAGAGATCACATGGAGGTTAAAGAGCAGAGCTCTTTGGCTTGCAGAGGGGGATCGAAATAATAAGTTCTTTCACAGAAGTGCCAACGAGAGGAGATGTAAAAATTCTATTTGGCGTATCAAATCATCGGATGGTGCCTTTGTATATTCCACCCAAGAAATTCAAAACGAGGCCCTCCGATATTTCGCAAATTTTTACACCAAGCAGGATGATATCAATATGGCGAACCAGGTGTGGATGCTCGAACACATCCCTCGTTATTTTGATGATGATGCTATTGCTCTACTGGATAAGGTGATCACTGGGAATGAAGTCAAAATGGTCCTTAAAACATTTGCATGTGATAAATGTCTGGGGCCGGACGGCTGGTCCGCGGAATTTTATATCCATTTCTTTGATTTGCTGGGAGAGGAATTGACTAAGGTGATTGAGCAGATACGTATTCGGGGCTATATTTCTCCCAATCTCAATTCAACTTTTATTGCTCTTATACCAAAGAAGGACGACCCCCATACATTTGTGGACTTCCGTCCCATTGCCCTCTGCAACGTTCTCTATAATATTACATCAAAAATTATTGCAGAGCGTATGAAGGATACCTTATCCAGTTTTATTTCAAAGGAACAGTATGGATTTCTCAAGGGGATATCCATCCATGATGCCACCGCTATAGCACAGGAAATTCTACATACCATGCACGTTGAGAAAAGGGAGGCCCTCATGGTAAAGGTTGACATTTTTAAAGCTTATGATTCGATTGATTGGGCATATATCAGGGTAGTTCTCATGAAGGTTGGCTTACCTATACGCATCATAAGGTGGATCATGGCCTGTATCTCTTGTGTTAACTATGCCGTCATTATTAATGGAGTTCCTACTACTTTCTTTGCTGCTGGGCGGGGACTCAGACAAGGATGTGCTCTGTCACCGTTAATTTTCATTATGATCATGGATGGCTTCAGCTGTCTTCTTCAGAAGGCAGTTTTGCAGGGACATACAATGGGTTTCTCTTTCTCCAACACTCTGGTGTGTACAAATTCTCTGTTTGTTGATGATTTGCTACTATTTGGTCATATTCACAGGGAGCATTGGCTCTATATCCACCATATTTTCATCCAATTTGAGTCCGCTACAGGGCTTGCCATCAACAAACATAAATCCTTTATTATTTATGAATATGGTGACCAAGGGGATTTGGAGTACATTGCTGATCTATTTGGAATGAAGTTAAGAGAGGCTTCGTTGGGGTTCACCTACTTGGGTTTCAATATTAAACCATGCGGTTACAAGATCCAGGACTGGATGTGGCTTATAGACAAGTTTAGGAGGAGGATGTTCAGCTGGACGCACAGGTGGTTGTCTATGGGAGGTCGGCTCATAATGATACAAGTTGTTCTGGCCCAAATGATGGTATATTGGGGTCATCTTTATTATCTACCAGATGGTGTTATCATACTTATAAACTCCATCATTGCAAAATTCTTATGGGGTGGGGCACAGATGCCTACAAAAATCCACCTATGTAAATTACAAAAACTTTGCAGGCAAAAGGACCATGATGGATGGGGAATTCTAGATACAAGAAACTTCAACATTGCTCTGCTCATCAAATCGTTTTGGAGAGCGCTGGGCAGTGACGGCATTTGGAATAAGGTGGTCAAATGCAAATATATTGTGGGTGATATACATCATTAGATCCTTAACAATCAAATCACATTTCCACGGCGCATATCTGTTATATGGGGTAGTTTCAAAAAGGTTTACAGGCATATGGCAGAAAGGGTGGTGTGGTCTTTCGGTGACGGCAGTCGTATTCCCCTGGCTCATATGAAGGTGATTGGATTGTACCCCCAACTCGACCCTTATCCTCAGCTTATCCACAGACTTGCCCATCGTGGCATTATTTATCTTTCATAGACCATTCATCAATGGTCTCTCGGGGCCCCCATTTTTAAGTCAGCTGTCCAATTGGGTTTAAGAGCTCCGGAGGATGAGGGATGGGAATTCCTCAGGGATAGAATTCGCGCCATGGGTCTATGCTGGGATGAGGGGGGTGATAAGATTGTATGGGATGGCCCCACGAAGGTTGGGATTCCGGTGGTTAGGGATATATACAGATATATCAACAAGGCTTCTTACCCGGAACAACCTAACAGTTCATTCTATAGGTTTTGGCGGCGGCATATCCCTACAAAGATTATACTCTTTGGCTGGTTAGTGTGGAAAGACAAGGTTTTGACTGGGCATAATTTAATGAAGAGGGGATATTCAGGCCCATTCAGGTGCCATATTTGTCTAATGGAATCTGAATCAACAGTTCATCTCTTTTTTAGATGTCCTGTCATCATCAATACATGGAGACTCTTCTCAGTTCATTTCATGGGCACCACTTGGTATCCGGTAGATTTCATGAATGTTGTATCGGATTGGGACAAATTAAAAGGAAAGTTCAGATCTCTCCCCTTTTTCTTTATATGGGAGGTTTGGCTTGGTAGAAATAGAGTGATTTTCGAAAATATTCCTTTTCAGATCCCAAGTATTTACTATGCAATTACTAAGTGGTTGGAACACTGCCCTACAACTGCTAGGCCCATACAGGATTGTTCCTTTCGCCTTCGGCCACATGAGGTGGCCCTCCCTGCAGTATACTTTGACGGTGCATGCATGAATGGGGTCATGGGTTGCGGCACATGGATTAAGATTTCTCAAAGAGAGAGAGTGCATATACACTTTAATGCTGGTGTGGGATCCAACAACAAAGCGGAAATCATTGCTCTTTGGGGAGGCCTTCGTTTTTCCATCTACTTACAGTTAAAGGACATACATGTTTATGGCGATTCTATGATTGCTATTGGTTGGAATTCTGATCCACAGCCTTCTGTTCCTTCTGGACTCCAAGGTTGGGTCTCTCGGGTCTGACGTTTATGGACAAGGCTCAACAGGCCTGCTATCTATCATATCTACAGGGAGATCAATACTAAGGCAGATGGCCTCTCAAAGATGGGTTTAAACACTGAGTTCGGTACCATGCAGGTTCAGCTATTTCGAGACGGTCTCATATTCTGGGAGACTGATATTGCCATTCCATAATACGGTTCTAGTAATACATTTTGGTTTTTTGATCTCCATTTGCGGCAGTGATATCATCTTTTGCAGGTTTATGTTTTTATATAAAACCCTATCAGGCGAGCGTGATTATATGCTATATCTCATCCACAGGCGAGCGTGACAGAATTATATGACCTGCTACTGGCCTTGGTCTTTCACACCGGGAGAAAGTTCATATATTTCATATATACCTTGGTTTCTCCTGGTATGGGATTTCACACGTGAGGCGACTCGGCCACTGCCATGTTTTCACGTTTCTCCTCATGCACATGGGCGCTTTAGGTCGACTATTTATCAGACGAGCGTGAAACACTATCAAGCGAGCGAGCTACTTCTATCAAGCGAGCGAGCAAATTCTATCAAGCGAGCCGGTCTATAATTTCTGCTAGGGACTTCAATGCTGTTGCCTATTCTTGTTCTTTTGACTCGTCCCTTCCTCCTTTTTCACATGATAGCCATATGCACATTATTGCGGTCCCATGTCATCCTATTATGGCTTAATTATGGTTCGATGTCTTCTGATCTATCGGTCTATTTATTGCATTGACATATACATTTCATTTTCATCTTAAGTTTATATCTGCTGTTAATCTGTCCTATCTGCTCCATCTTCCTCCTTCTGCTCGCTTCTGTAGCTGAGCATTATGATATGGACGGTTACATTCTATGTTGATGTGGCCATCTTGTGGCTGCCTATGGTTGGCTATCTCGCTGTATTTTTTTACATGCTAGAGATGTATTGGATTATGTACTGTTTTATATTTATATATAACCGCGTTTTTTTCTTCTGAAAAAAAAGGATGACGAGTTGAAGAAAAATGAATTGTATATTTTGCAGCAATGGAAATCATTATTCGATTTCGAATTCAATGGAATTCTAAGGTTTGTTTGACGATTAACTAATGTGTGTGCTATTGTGCACGATTACACATATCATTAGCACGGCTTTGAGAAAATTTACAGAAAAGTTATGAGGCACTGGGATCGGGGGTGTTTCTTCTAGTCCATATGTCAACATTGATGCTTACGTGGATTTGCAAACTCATCGTCACAGTCATAGCAGTAATGTATGGAGGTGAGTTTCTTGAAGTACTGCTAATTTAATCTTAAATAATGAAAATAAAAAATAAAAATTCATATGAGACCAAGAACATGATTCATGGAAGTTTTATTTATTCTCACTTTCTGTTTATCATAAGGATAACCTAATTTCTTTTGCATTTTTTTTAGATTTGTTTTTATGAGCTCTGCAATTTTAGATGTAAATGTCTACATTTATTCTATTTATAGAAAAATCTTTGCCATGTTTTATTGTTCGAATTTGGTGATAAAAATTGATATGGAAAATTTTCTATCTAAATAATATGTTAATATTGTAACACCCCCAATTTGTGTGTTGAATTTTTAAAGTTAGACATTTGAACTTTAATCCTAAGGGGGTGGACCCCAAGGGATGAGGATGGTGTGAATGTATTTGCATATTTTATTTGAGGAAATAAATAAAATGATTGTGCATTTTGACCAAAAAGAGAATTTGAGATCACTTGCCAAATCCATGAGGATGGATAAGGCAACAAATCCCCAAAAATCTTTCAAAAATCCTTGAAAGAAAATTATTTAGATTTGAGGAGAATCTAAATTTCCCCAATGAAGAGGAGTAGTTGGGAAGAGGTGAGAAAAAGCTGGAAAAGCTGAGGAAAAGCTTAAAGCAGCTTTAAAGAATCCCAAGATGGGAAGCCTAGGCTAAACAGGAAAGAAAACATCCTGCTATTCTGGACGCAGAATTAGAAACATGCTTTGGGGAATTATGAGCTTAAATAAGCTGCTCCTAGGCAGATCAGAGGTTGATCTGTTCTAGGAGGTGATCTCTGCTCGGGGGTGAGTCCTGGGAGATAAAGAGGACTCTAAGGTTGGGAGGTTGGTCATTTTGCAGATTTTGTGGTATGTTCTGAATTTCTTGTTACTATGTCTTATTACAGTATGAATTGGCTACATATAAAATTGAATTTTATGACAATGAGAAATTTTGGTACTACATTTAACAGAATCTATCCTTAGGCATTCACCTTCCAGATTTTGTTTAGTTGTAGACCAGAAAGTTCATAGGGTAGAAACTCCAGAATCTCTAAACCAAGGTTGGTTTAAATCTGAAGTTACTTAGTCCCCATGGATTATTAAATATTATTTTGTTCCTGTATACACAACTAGGATATTTTGTGCTCTTAGGTATGCTAAAAATAAAAAATAGTGTAACAGCATTGAAGTATGCATAGTATATAGCAAAACGAAAGAAAGCAAGATATTAGAATGTGACAAAAAGATTGTGCTAGAAAAAGAGTCATTCTAATCTATATGAGTATTATAACCATTATAAGGGTATAGATTTCATCTCTAAATCTATTTTTATTCCTGGAAAACCAGTAGCATAACAAAATATTTGACTTATAACTTAGGTCCTCTAGTTCGACATCTTTGAGTACCTATAAAATAAAAATTTACAAGCAATGATTCTGAAATATATAGATGAAACTTTTGTGAAACCCCAAAGTAAATCTACCCTATCGAGGTGTTATACTACCCATAGCAACTATAGAGAAATTTTTTATTTTTAACTTCAGCTCGCAACCTTGAAATAAACATTGGATAGTGGAGTTAAATTATTCTAAAAGTATATCATTAATTAAACTATTGAGCATTGATATCTATATGAAAAAAAAAAACAAAACGTGTATAGATTACAAGCATCGAGTATTACACAATTTCATTACTTAATAGTCTCGGCTATAAAGGAGTCATATATATATACAGAAATGCTATATAACATCAAGGCGATACAAAGGCAAATCCCATATTTCAACAATAGATGTTAAAAGGGAAGCATAACTATGAAACGTATATATATGATTATATATGTTCAAAACGAGGATATCATAACGAAGCAAGGTAATGTACATAAGTACTATCGCTAATGGAACGTAAGAATAATCCAACCATAACAATGCGTGATGAGCAATTAAACAAGTCTATATTCAACTAAGCAATCGGACTGCAGGGAAAATGATGCATCACGGTTTTGTGGAGATTTGTCCACGTTAATCTAACACGAGCCAAGGTGAAAAATAAAATGATAATACAACGCGTAACCATAGCTCTAACTATAATCATTACGAAATAGCATGGAGCCTTCACAGTTTTAACCAAAAATTATTACACGACAGACGAGAGTTCTACGGAGCCGAGTATATGATTCCACATTCTATGTTAGTTGCGGTTGCAAAGGGTGGAGAGTTCTTCAAAACATGGTAAAATAAAACGTTAAATTAACCAGAGAATAAACCCACCTCTGTCCGCCCTCACGCTGTCATTATTCCCCTATTCGATCACAGAATGCATTTCATTAGAGTACAGAGAATTTAGACTGAATAGTAGACTCCGTAGCCATTCGGCTCGTAGAAAGAAACAGAACTATGGAAATACAACAGATGAACGGGTTATTGACGCCGAAGGAGACAGTTAACAAAATGTATGACAATAGACACGTTATGGAAGCCGAACTTCTGCCGGTGTTCCGAATATAATAATAGAAAAAAAAAAAACCAAAACAGCTATATGATGGGGCGTAGTATTAGTAGGGAATAGAAATCTCTTAAAATTGTTCCTGCAAACCCCAGAAGCCGAAGCGAGCGCCCTGACAAGAGTAGACGAACAGATTTGTGAGAAGGGTAACTGTATCCACATTTCAAATTTGTATAAAAAAAGAAATGTAGGGATGTGGAAAGCCTGTACACCGACCATCAGAAGCATGAACCCCGCACGCAATCATTAAAGACCAGAAACCTGCAACGGTTGCGTGGAACAACCAGTAAGAGCGTAGTAAGCATAGCTGATATAAATCAACAGAAGGAGAACTTGCTAGATAGGAAAAGCAAACGAAAACATGTTCTACGTTACAGGAGATCCATAACCAGTTGAATAACCAGGTAAGGTAGTTAGCTGGAGAGTGCGAGTCGGCGCTGCAAACCCAGAAGCTCTTAACTCAGCAGAACCTGAAACCATAAAACGAAGGAGAAGAATAGGAATGGGGTCTGGGCCATGAAAGATAAATAATGAACGCCAAACCCTAAAACAAGAGCGCGAAAGGTACTGGGCAAAAATTAAAACAAAAAAAAAAACAAATCCTGTTCCCGGATTTACCCAGGTACCCTCCAGAGAGCTCGAACTGTTACGAAATCTGGAAAAAGGATTTCAAGATCAACTCTGCTCTGCGACCGTGGTACCCTCTGGTCAGTTTAATAGTAATTTAAGCCAGTTCAGCGTACCTGGGAGGTGGGTTGCAGGAGAATTCAGGAAGGGTCTCATTGAAAAGATTTTTCTTCCTCCTTCCTCCTTCCAGCTGTTGGAAAAACACGTTATCAATACAGGAGTGGTTGTGACAGAAAAGTTGGAGCGAGTGTCACAGTATTGGAACTGAAACACGCCACCAACAGCTTGGGGCCGCTAGGAACCTGGCACCTGCACACAAAACTGGAAACTGAGATCGACATACGTGCGAGCTAGGGTTTGACCGCACCGTATTCTGGTGAACGTGGTATTATAAAACCGGCCGAGGAATAAAAATCAACTTACCCGGCGGTCGGAAAGTTATAATACCGGGGGTTTCAAATCATGACGCGCGCAAATGGAGAAAACGCGGGGTTAGCGCTCATCATATGTAACCATGTATATCGTGGCAGTTCATTTAATTATATAACAAGGTTTTGATTTGCATATCATATATATATAGCATTATTAGGTGCTAAGTATATATATGCGTCCATTGAGTTATATAGCCGAGGGCGATATATATATATATATATATATATATAGGCAAGGTAAATTTTGATAAAGGTCGTGGATATGAATAGGTCAGATATATAGATAGGTGCCACACTGACAAGGGCGCGACTTCACATTATAATATGAATGAAAAGTTTGTATAATGTATAGCCTAGTTTTATTTAACTATATGGTACTACATTTCTATATATGCCTCTTAAATAGGTATGTGCATTGAAACATATTATAGCAATGATAATGGTATGCGGTATATAGACGAGTTATACAAGCGAGTAGGCTATCAAGGTTATGTGTATGTATGTAAGTGATATAAAAAAAAAATAAGTGTATGGAATAGATAGTTGTATATTGATGTGCGTCAGCTCATGGTTTTATCTAAGGATACTATAACCATATATAGGGGGCACTTATATATATAAATATATAAAGGTTATATAGAGAGTTAGGCACATCTTAATTATTTCTGTCTAATGATAACCATACATGGGTTGCATATGTATATACCTGTATGTTTTATAATTGTATATAGGTGTTATATGTTGACATATATGTGACATATATGGGATCGCCTGAAAAGGATTGAACATAGCAACCTTAAGAGAGGCATGGGATCTTAGGTATATAGATGAATTGGGCACCTAGAGAATATTAACTGTTATTAAAGGGGGATGGAAAATAGAAATGATACTAACGGTAAAGAAGATATTGAAGGAACAAGTGGAAAATATAACATTTGATGAAAAAAAAAAATTCCATTTAACTGGAGGTGTTACAAATGGTATCGGAGCACTAGTTACAACAAATTGGGCTGTCGTTTTGTGCTCACTGCTTATTACATATTTTTTTTTTCTGAAGTTTATAAGCTTTGCTAATCTGTGTTGTAAGTGTGTACAGTTGAAATGGCTGAAGGTGAAGGGATTTATGTGGATCTGTGGGATGAGTTTGCTACTCCAGATCCCAATGCCCCGGTACTGGCTATGTTGCACCGGATGCAACGAGAGTTGGCTGAATTAAGAAGCCAAAATGACATGTTGTCATCAGCCAGTAAGGAGCAGGAAAAGCTCATCAGAGAGCTAACTTTCCGGAACAGCCAGGAAGGTGAAGGTTCTGGAAAAAGAAAGATGGATGAATCTGAGGATGAGGATGCAGCTAGAAATCAACATAAGCAGAAAAGAGAGTTGCAGGGAGAATTTAGAAAGATCAAACCTCCCTCCTATGATGGGGAGAAGGAGGAGGATGCTGAAGCTTGGTTGCTGAACATGATCAAGTATTTCCAAGTCTATGAATATGAGAGCAATCTGAAGGCTAGATTAGATGTGTACCAGCTACAAGGAAAAGCTACACTCTGGTGGGAAGAGACAAAAATGGTGCACGCCATTGATGAAAAGATAGTTACTTGGGAAGATTTTCAGACTAAGTTCAAAAGTCGTTATTTGAATGAACGTTATTATGACGATAAAGCAAAAGAATTCCATGAACTTAGGCTAGGGCAGCTCACTATTGATGAGTTTGTCACTAAGTTTACTAATTTACTGAGGTATGTTCCTTACATTAGGGAAGAAAAGGCAAAAGTGCAAAGGTTTTTAAATTGTTTGCCTACTATGTACAAGGAAAAAATTGAGTTTGACAACCCAAAGACCATGGATGAAGCGGTTAGAAAAGCAAGATTATGCTATCAGCAGTTTAAAGGTAAAGCTAAACAAGGGAAGGGCTGGATGAACAAGGGTGAGTTCAAAGGAAAGGGAGCAAAACCAGCATATTTAAGGAATTTTGGTAGAGATCATCAAAGGAAAAAGTTCAGCAAACCAAAGGAAAGTCAAACTGCTCAGTCCCAAGTGGTTTCAAAACCAGTAGAAGGGAATAATAAAAAGGAAGGGACAGTCAGAATGAAGGAACCTCTGAAATGTTGGGGCTGTGGAGAACCCCATATGATGAGGGACTGTCCCCATCGAAATATTCATATGATCAGCAGAGAGCGAGAGGCAACAACAGTCAATGACATAGCCAGAAACATACCAACTATCAGTGCATCATTGGAAAATCGGCAAGCAGAACATCAAGCAACCATGGTGGAAATGGAGGGTAAGATTTCTGACCTACCTGTTACTGTTTTGATTGATCCAGGTGCTTCTTTGAGTTACATTAGTCATGGAATTGTAGAAAAATGTAAAATTAAACCTGAAAAATTTCAGCAGTCATGGTTGGTACAGCTGGCCACTGGAACTAAGAGAAAAGTCACACATAAGTTGCCCAAAACAACAATACAATTAAATGGGTTCCCAACAGAAGTAAATCTAAACATATTGCCATTAGGATCCTATGATCTGCTGATAGGAATGGATTGGCTGGAAAAGAAGAAAGCCCTAATGAACTGCTGGGATAAAACCCTGCATTGTGTAGATGAGGAAGGGAAACCTTTTTCACTAAAAGGGAAACCAAAACCCATTGTAGTAAGACAAATATCAGCCTTACAATTGAAAAGAACAGCTAGAAAAGGATACAAAGTCTATGCAGTGCATGTAGAAGAAATAGAACAGAAAACTGAGGAAGAGTTACTGGATGCTATACCAGTCATCAGAGAGTTTAAGGAAATCTTTCCCAAGGAAATCCCTCATCTCCCCCCCAAAAGAGAGATTGAGTTTTCTATAGATCTGGTGCCGGGAGCTACACCTATTTCCCGAGCCCCTTATCGGATGAGCCCGCCAGAACTGATGGAACTGAAGATGCAACTGCAAGAATTATTGGATAAGGGTTACATTAGACCAAGTGTGTCTCCATGGGGAGCACCTGTTTTATTTGTTAAAAAGAAGGATGGAACTTTTAGGATGTGCATTGACTATCGGCAACTGAACAAGTTGACCATTAAGAATAGATATCCACTTCCTAGAATTGATGATCTTTTTGATCAAGTGAGAGGAGCTTCAGTCTTCTCCAAGATAGACCTAAGGACTGGGTATCACCAGCTCAGAATTAAAGAAGAAGATATCAGCAAAACAGTATTTCGAACCAGGTATGGGCATTATGAATTTGTAGTCCTACCTTTTGGTTTGACAAATGCCCCTACCACATTTATGTGTCTGATGAACAGTGTGTTGAATAAGTATTTGGACAAATTTGTTCTTGTGTTCATAGATGATATCTTAGTTTACTCCAAAAATGAGGAAGAACATAAGGAACACCTGAGAATAGTGTTGCAAACTTTGAAAGAAAATCATCTATATGCCAAGTTCAGTAAATGTGAATTTTATAAAGATAAAATTCAATATTTGGGTCATATAATTTCTGAAAAAGGGTTGGCAGTTGACCCTGAAAAGATAAAAGCCATTAAAGAATGGCTAGTTCCCACTGATGTCTCAGCAGTAAGATCCTTGATGGGAATTGCAGGCTATTATCGCAGATTTGCGGAGAGATTTTCTGCTATAGCAAATCCCATAACCTCATTACAAAGGAAGGGTGTTAAGTTCGTGTGGACTGAGAAATGTCAAAACAGTTTCGAACAATTGAAACAGAAACTTATTTCAGCTCCTATATTAAAAATTTCTGATCCTGATAAAGAGTTTGTGGTATGTACAGATGCTTGCAGAGAGGGGCTAGGAGGAGTCCTATTGCAAGAAAATTCAGTTATTGCCTATGAGTCTAGGAAATTGAAAACTCATGAACAGAATTATAGTGCATATGATTTGGAATTTGCAGCTATTATTCATGCTTTAAAAATGTGGAGGCACTATCTGCTGGGGAAGAAGTTCACATTGATGACTGATCATATTAGCCTTAAATATTTCTTTTCCCAAACTGACCTGAATGCAAGACATGCCAGATGGCTGTCTTTTCTAAGTGAATTTGATATGGACATAAAACATATCAAGGGAAAAAAAAATAAAGTTGCTGATGCCTTAAGTAGAAATGCTTGTCAACATTTAAACAGCATTGGGAGTAGTGCTCAGATGGAGATAGAGGAATTGGTGGGAAAAGCAGCAACTCAAGATCCCAACTATGAAGCACTCTTGGTGAAATTACAGACAAGGGATAAAACAGATTACACTAAAAACCCACAAGGGCTGCTCTATTACAAAAACAGGTTGTATATTCCAAATATAGAGTCATTGAAAAGAGAGATTCTAGATTAATATCATAAACAGCCCTATGCAGGACATCCCGGATATCAAAAGATGTTGACAACCTTGAAGAAGAATTTGTTCTGGCCAAGAATGAAGAGAGATGTGGCAGAGTATCTAAGTAGGTGTATGGAATGTCAACTGGTCAAAGTTGAGCATCAACACCCAGCAGGGCTTTTAAATCCCCTGCCAATTGCAGAATGGAAATGGGACACGGTTTCCATGGATTTTATAACAGGATTTCCCAAGACTAAATATCAACATGATTCTGTGATGGTAGTAGTAGACACTCTCACAAAAGCTGCTCACTTTATACCAGTGAAATCTACTTTCGGAACAGCTCAAGTAGCCAATGTTTTCTTGAAGGAGATAGTAAGGCTTCATGGAGTTCCCAAAGTAATTGTCTCAGATCGAGATGCTAAGTTTACAGCAGCATTTTGGAAGGGATTGTTTGGAGGGATGGGTACTAAGCTGAATTTTAGTACTGCCTACCACCCTCAAACAGATGGGCAGACAGAAAGGACGAATCAAATCTTGGAGGATATGTTGTGAATGTATGTGATGGATAGACCATCAAAGTGGGAAGAGTATCTGCATCTAGCTGAGTTTGCCTATAATAATAGCTACCAATCCTCTATTAAGATGAGTCCGTTTGAGGCACTCTATGGGAGAAAGTGCCGTACTCCCTTGAGTTGGAGTCAACCAGAGGATAAACTGTTGTTGGGACCAGATGCACTACAAGAGATGGAAAGAATTGTCAAACAAATACAAAGAAATATCAAGACAGCGCAAGATCGCCAGAAAAGTTATGCGGATAAGAAAAGAGTGCATCGAGAATTCAAAGTGGGAGATCATGTGTATTTACGCATCAAACCCAAAAAGAGCACACTTTATGCTGGAAGTTGTGCAAAACTTGCACCTAGATATTGTGGGCCTTTTGAGGTGTTAGAAAGGGTGGGACCAGTGGCTTACAAGTTGGCCTTACCACCCCATGTTAGAGTGCATAATGTATTTCATGTTTCATTATTAAAAATATATGTGCATGATGCTTCTCACATAGTTGATTGGAATGTTGTACAGGTGGAACCAGAAGGGGAGTTTCTTCCAGAACCGCTTCAAATATTGGAGCGGGAAGAAATTGAATTGAGAAACAGAACAGTGGTCAGAGTAAAGGTGCAGTGGAAGCACTTTACTGCTGAAGAAGCCACTTGGGAAAGGGAAGCTGAAACGATGGAGATATATCCAATTTTGTTTAAATGAACTCTAGTAGTTGAATAAGAACACCGAGGATGGTATTTATTTTCAGAGGGGGAATATGTAACAGCCCCAATTTGTGTGTTGAATTTTTAAAGTTAGACATTTGAACTTTAATCCTAAGGGGGTGGACCCTAAGGGATGAGGATGGTGTGAATGTATTTGCATATTTTATTTGAGGAAATAAATAAAATGATTGTGCATTTTGACCAAAAAGAGAATTTGAGATCACTTGCCAAATCCATGAGGATGGATAAGGCAACAAATCCCCAAAAATCTTTCAAAAAATCCTTGAAAGAAATTTATTTAGATTTGAGGAGGAATCTAAATTTCCCCAATGAAGAGGAGTAGTTGGGAAGAGGTGAGAAAAAGCTGGAAAAGCTGAGGAAAAGCTTAAAGTAGCTTTAAAGAATCCAAAGATGGGAAGCCTAGGCTAAACAGGAAAGAAAGCATCCTGCTATTCTGGACGCAGAATTAGAAACATTCTTTGGGGAATTATGAGCTTAAATAAGCTGCTCCTAGGCAGATCAGAGGTTGATCCATTCTAGGAGGTGATCTCTGCTCGGGGGTGAGTCCTGGGAGACAAAGAGGACTCTAAGGTTGGGAGGTTGGTCATTTTGCATATTTTGTGGTATGTTCTGAATTTCTTGTTACTATGTCTTATTACAGTATGAATTGGCTACATATAAAATTGAATTTTATGACAATGAGAAATTTTGGTACTACATTTAACAGAATCTATCCTTAGGCATTCACCTTCTAGATTTTGTTTAGTTGTAGACCAGAAAGTTCATAGGGTAGAAATTCCAGAATCTCTAAACCAAGGTTGGTTTAAATCTGAAGTTACTTAGTCCCCATGGATTATTAAATATTATTTTGTTCATGTATACACAACTAGGATATTTTGTGCTCTTAGGTATGCTAAAAATAAAAATAGTGTAACAGCATTGAAGTATGCATAGTATACAACAAAATGAAAGAAAGCAAGATATTAGAATGTGACAAAAAGATTGTGCTAGAAAAAGAGTCATTCTAATCTATATGAGTATTATAACCATTATAAGGGTATAGATTTCATCTTTAAATCTATTTTTATTCCTGGAAAACCAGTAGCATAACAAAATATTTGACTTATAACTTAGGTCCTCTAGTTCGACACCCTTAAGTACCTATAAAATAAAAATTTACAAGGAATGATTCTGAAATATATAGATGAAACTTTTGTGAAACCCCAAAGTAAATCTACCCTATCGAGGTATTATACTACCCATAGCAACTATAGAGAAATTTTGTAATTTAACTTCAGCTCGCAACCTTGAAATAAACATTGGATAGTGGAGTTAAACTATTCTAAAAGTATATCATTAATTAAACTATTGAGCATTGATATCTATATGAAAAAAAAAAAAAAAACGTGTATAGATTACAAGCATCGAGTAGTATACAATTTCATTACTTAATAGTCTCGGCTATAAAGGAGTCATATATATATACAGAAATGTTATATAACATAAAGGCGATACAAAGGCAAATCCCATATTTCAACGATAGATGTTAAAAGGGAAGCATAACTATGAAACGTATATATATGATTATATATGTTCAAAACGAGGATATCATAACGAAGCAAGGTAATGTACATAAGTACTATCGCTAATGGAATGTAAGAATAATCCAACCATAACAATGCGTGACGAGCAATTAAACAAGTCTATATTCAACGAAGCAAACGGACTGCAGGGAAAATGATGCATCACGGTTTTGTGGAGATTTGTCCACGTTAAGCTAACACGAGCCAAGGTGAAAAATAAAATGATAATACAACGCGTAACCATAGCTCTAACTATAATCATTACGAAATAGCATGGAGCCTTCACAGTTTTAACCAAAAATTATTACACGACAGACGAGAGTTCTACGGAGCCGAGTATATGATTCCACATTTTATGTTAGTTGTGGTTGCAGAGGGTGGAGAGTTCTTCAAAACATGGTAAAATAAAACGTTAAATTAACCAGAGAATAAACCCACCTCTGTCCGCATGCTATTCTACCGTATGCTATCCATTTTCCACATGGATCGATTTCAATTTTCGAGGGTTCTCTTTTGTTATTCTAATATATGGTTATGTAAACCCTTGGTTTAATTATGTACTCGGAGGAATTCTGGTCCCCTCAGCCAGACCGGTTAATAATTTGAATTTGGACTGTATGCAATTTATTACGCTCGCTATGAAATATATTGGGCACAAAGCCACATAGATTTAATATGTATATATGCTTTGTATCTATTTAGAAGAGTCAGTTTCTTCTGCTCAGTTAATAAAATTGCATATTGAGGTTCTGTTAACATATTTATAATCATTATTAAAATCTACATCATCTATCAATTTTTGAGTTCTATTCTGAATATCCCCATTGATATTCCATTTCATATGGTTATTTACACATCTAGTCTCCTGCTAACACTGCATCCAGTTTTGTGCTTTATGCTAAGTAGTTATTGTCAATAATATATATTTCTATATAAACTTTTCATACCTGTACCTTCTTATATCCTAGCCTAGTTTAAATAAATTTTATTTAGGCAGTCTAGCATAGAGATAAATTTCCTTCTCAGCTAAGGCATAACTATTAAAAAGGTATTTTCCCGCCTCTTTACACCCGTGATTATATATATATGTTTATTCTCAGTGAAACTTCATCACCTCGCAGATTTATTGGATGACGAAATTTTGTTATTACAGAGTTTTACTATATCCCACCACTGTGGGAAATTACCCCAATTGGCTTTATGCTATACTAGCTTTCTACAATTTCTAAATACTAAACTCCATAGTTTCACCTTTATCTGGTGTAAACTTGGAAATTAATGGATTTCTGCTATAGCATAAAAATTATATTTCTGTTTTAAATGTTGATTTGAAATGTCGTCAAAATTTAGAATGATTGTTCACTGTTCACTAGATCCCTTCATATCTAATTTAATGGGTTCACTTATCAACTTCATAAACTAATCTCTAGATTTAAGCTTTATAGCTTAAACATTATAGAAGATGGTTTAAATTTACTGGATTCCTTACAACTACACCGATCACTCTGTATTATAATATGTTAAATGCATGAGGAATGCATATGTGAAAAGAGTAGATATGGACTACTAAATAGATATTTTATCAAACTAATTGTTTTCAGACACAATTTCATAATTCTCATCCATCAATTGCTCATTCACTTATTCACTAGTTCACACGTAAATTTAATTTCAACCATTTCAAAACTAAGGGTTTAAATGTGCATACCAATTTTCTAACTTCCATTTCTCACCTACACAAGTCTGAAAATGAATTTTTCTTTGCTGTCTTCAGCCTTAAATGAAAACTGCCTATAGTTAATTTTGTAAATATCTTAGGAGTTTTCTCATTAATATTTCATTAATCATTTTGACATCTATAGACTTAGGATCTGGCGTGTTTTCTCCCCCCACCCAGATCCACATACAACTTGTTCTCTTCAATCATGGTTTGTAGCTGTATCCCTTAGTATTGTTCAATGTACAGTGACCCAACATTGGTAAAATCAATAGCATAAACTTTTTTGAGTGAGCACATAACTTTCCCAGTTTTCTCAACTTGGGCTTCGATACCATATGTCACGTCTCCCATACCCAACTTCCTATTAACTCAGATATACTTTACTTTTATGCACCTGATACCATTCAATTTTTTTCTGTTTCATCATCTATACATTAATATTTTTTTTTTCAGGTCTTTAATTTCTCTTTGGTAATTACAGGCACTCTTTTTTCATTATAAAATTTCCCATGAAAATTTTTGGCTTGACCTCAATTCCTATGAGTCAACCCAGTAGACTGATATTTATATGTCTATAGATAAACATATTCTCAATTGTATTTCGCAGATCTGTTTTTCAGAGTTTTGTCCAACTCTAACAGATCAATATGCCCCTTTCTCTAACTTTTTCAGTTAGCAAGCTTTATAGACTTTCTAACCTCTATAATTATAAAATTTCAGCATCTATGTATAGATATCTACATATACATCTATCTATATTCAGTTAACCTTCTTTTCTTCAACTACTTTTACAGTAGTTTATATTGAAAGTGGATAGACGCTCTTTTCCCAGTATTTTAAATATGTTTACAATCTTCCTTTACCCATTTTTTTACCACATATAACAATAGGGCTATTCTCTTATGTTATTGTTAAGATTATTCAGCATACTTGTAATTCTGGTGCATATTACAACTCTTCCCTTGGATTGTACTTGCTGTTCCTGTTTACCGTTTTGTTAAAATTCTCGGTTTATACACACAACAACTCCATTTTCATTTTAAAAGACAGCAAGCTACACCTGTACATTTGTTATTTGATTTGACATTCAGGTAATCTATCATCTCTAACTTTATTACTATAGGGTACTTATCCCCGGAATCCAACCATTTGTCCCTGCTATTAACCTACTGGATTTTCAGCTAATAGCTCTAATTTGCAATTGCATGAGGTACTGAACAAACAGTCAATCTAAACTTTGCATAAGAAATCATGACATAATGATTCATATAAACTTTGCATAAGAAATCATAACATAAAAATTCATATAACCTTATATAAAAATTCATAGATAAATCTCCAAATTTATGCATGCATACCGATACTATGACCAGTCCTCCCAACCTTAGAGTTCGTCTATCTCCCGAACTCACCCCCGAGCTGAGATCCTCCAAGAACAGACTAACCTCAATCTGTTCTGGAGCAGCTTATTTAAGCTATGCTCTCCCCAAAACCTGTTTCCAATTCTGCGTCCAGAATTTCAGGATGATTTTATTCCTGATTGCCTAGGCTTCCCTTATTTAGGGATTTTTAAAGCTGCTTTTTGCTTTTCCAGCTTTTCCAGCTTTTTACCTCTTCCCAACTACTTTCCTCATCATTGGGGAATTTAGATTTTTCCTCAAAAATCTAAATTAGAAATAATTTCTTTCAAGGATTTTTGAAAGATTTTGGGGAAAGTCTTTACATTTTCCATAACCTCATGGATTAGGCATGTGATCTCAATAATCTCATTTGGTCATAGTGCATACAAAATATTTTATTTATTTTTCATAAATAATTAACTACATCCACACAATAATTATCCATTGGGGTCCACTTCCCTTTGGATTTATGTTCAAATGTATAATTTGAAAAGAATAGAACTTGGGGGTGTTACAAAAATATATTTATGTAAACATGTTAATGGCTATAGAGCATCATCAATTATATAGCAAGTAAACAGTGAAAATTATTCATATAAAGAATTACAGAGATTTGCAACAGAAGTGTACTGGCCAGAGGCTCGGGTTACGCATTCACTAAACAGAGAATCAAGCTATCAAACATAAAATATTAACTTGAATTTGAAAGAAAATAATAATTCATGGGTTATCATTGCACATGCGAAAATCCGAAGACTGGAGGAAATGCAACGAGAAGGCACATCAAACCCATTCACTGTTAAACAAAAGATATTATACGAGCAATAAATACAACATTAAATGAACCAGACTACCAACAATATAAATGAAGGTAATATCCATCTTTCATTTTAAGTAAAGGAAACTCAAAAATTCTAGTATATAATATAGATTAAGACTAGAAAGTGGAAAAGCATATTGTCAATTACAAAGAGAATATACATAAATATTTTTGAGAGATATCTGTCTCTGTCCATTGCCCCTAGTAAACTTGTAGGGAAGAAACATAATTCTTTAATCCCAAAAGAAAATATGACTATCCATTAAAATAAGCTTATCTATTATTACAAAAAATAGAGTCAATTCATAGAGTGGCGTTTCCACTTTTCACTAGAGAAGAACGAAGAAATAATTTGAGACTAAGTAGCTGGAGAATGAAATGAAGATGTCAACTGAAAAGGAAACTAGAGCCTCATTGCTCAATGAGGAAAAGGATTTTACTGTGTTTTTCCAAATGAAAAACGCACCTACAGAGAAGGCAAAGGTTACAAATTAGTCCAAAAATAAAATCTAGGCACCACAGCAAAATAAGCATTAATTTCTATAGAGTAATGAAGGAAATTGTAAAAAAGGAGCTTCTCACACCTGTAAGAATGAAAATTTTCACAAACCCGCAGCATAAGCAGCCGTAAGGAAACAGAAGTCACCATTTAAAATGATAAGGAAATAGTAGAACGTATTCCTAGCTAGAAGCCGAGGAACTGCGGAAATGAAAAACTTAAATAGGTTACCGGAGGATTTTTCGATACCTGTATGAATATGTAATGATTTAAACCCTATGGAGGAAATTGGAAGAGATGTCATTGATCCTGTTGGTGCTTTGGGGAGTAACCATGCGATAACCGGTTCGCCATCGAGTCCCTAAGACTCCAAAAAATTCAACAAAACAATTTGGAAAACCCTCACTCCTTTGCATAACCAAAATAGAGAAAATGAGGAGTGAGGAAGAGCCAAGTGGACTTTACCCCAATTATTTTCCCATTGATTTATTCCACCGTCAATCGTTTGTGATCGGACAGTGCGAGAAGGGGCAGGTGGCCCATGGAGAATCAAATCCATATACTAAGCATATTTGCATTAAGGTGCCACATTAAAACATCGGTACGTAACAACTACAGTTGGTACAACACCATACCGTGATAATAAATAAGATTGGTTAATGTAAAACCAATTTAAATTAAGTAATGGACTATGGTTGAACTAAACATATAAACTATTATGTATCAGGTTAAAAATTAAAATGAAAATGAAAACCTTTTACCATAGTTCAATAATTTACTTTGGTAAATTTCTTTCGAGAAGGTAAAGACTTTTTTTTAGAGATGTATTCATTAGAAAGGCTTTGTTTAGAGATTTATTGTTTAGTTTCAGTGAAATATTAATACATTATGTAAAAAAAAAATTATTCCGTATGGTACACATGTTGATATTCATTATGTTTATCATAGTTTGGGGTAAGGTGGTATTTGTTTTTTTATTTTTTTATTTTTTCCAGATGAAAACGTTACTAGTTATATTGATGATAAGAAAAGACATAAAACTATACATATATCATATTCATGTTTGTTCTGTAGTATATTTATTGCTACAGATATGGAAACCATCGTCCCTCGTAAAAACTCATTAACATACTTTAAAGAAAATTTCCCTTAAGGAATGTATCATTTGGAAAAAATATATATACATCTAGCCATTATACTATAATACAAAACATAATTTCCTACATGAATTGTTTTTCGAAAACATATAATGGAAATTATCTATGGGAGATTAATCAAAAACTTATCTATAATTGTTGTTTTCCACATAGAAACTTTATCTTAGGAAGCTAGCATCAACAGAAAGTCGATATTTGGATAGAGCATAAAGAACCATGTTTGATTCTCTGTAGATATGCCTAAATGTGATATTTTGGAAAGAGCTTATATGTTCTCTAATATGATCCTTCCAGCATCAGAGTTTTGATGGAGCAAAGGAAGTGTTTACCAAAATGCCATCAATGAGTGTTTTAGAGTCTCCATAAACATGGATAATACGTCCTCCATTAAAAACTAGAGGGGTCCCCACAATGCCAATACTTTGGCTCTAGTGTTAGAGGCAGTCCCATGCCAATATAATTTGTAATGAATTCGGTTGGATACTTAATCTAAGCCCAACAACGACATAGACCACCCTGTGCAGTGCCATCAAAATAACCAGCTAGGAAAAAATGTGTGAGGCATATTTCGAAACATAAAATCCTTAATGACCATTGTGACTTGTTCATGTGTGTCCAACCAGGATTATATTTTGAAGAAAATTCTGTGAATTTTTATCAAAATTCCTAAAAAAATGTGAGCAGTATGAACTATGTTTCTGGGACCTATTCCCACAGATCTACATCCAGCAATATAGATATCCGAGGTAGGGGCACCAGTAGAAATAGAGGCAAAGGAAAGGGTAGGCACAACAAGAACAACGACATAAATAAGTTAAGTCTGCCCAATCCATCCCGATATAGTTTATTTCGGAGAAATAACTCACTTTGTTACCACTAACATCTTTCTTTCTTTTGGCTAGCTTTCTGGAGGAATGTAGAGGGCAATGTCGCACCCATGTCTAGTAGGCTTTTCTAAATAACCAAAAAAGTAATGATAAGGGAGGAGTCTTTCCAATGGTTTGGGAAATGAGGTGCATCCACTGGTACGTGGAAGTTTTCCCTTTCTTTTCTTAATTTCCTCCCAATATTGAACAAAATATATTTTAATCTTGCATAATTTATCAATTTTAAATTGACAAATTAATTAAAGGGGAAACAAAAAAATCTAGTTTAAACTCAACATCGAAATGTCATGTTTTTATAATCTAAAACTTGATACCTCTGAAAGTTTCTGTGTTTTGATATTATGTGATATGGTATACCTTTGCTAAGGTATGTCTCTATACATATTCTGGAAAAAGTGAAGAGGTATTTCTCTGTTCTTTCCTGGTCCATTTTTTAATTTTCCCAGAGTATTTCCAGTATCCTCAAGGACTTTGTGATGCAAGAAGGGGAGAGGGAGGCTTAGAAGCCTCACCCAAATTAGAATAGTTGAGACCACTGTATATCTGGGATCAAACTCTAGAAACCATGGAGGAATAAATATACCAAATATTCCCAAAACTAAGGCCCTTCATTTAGAACAAAATCACGGTCCTTTTGAGTTTCAAATTAGACTATGAAGAATACTTTAGAGCATAAAATTTCACAGTTGGGTGTCCGAAAGGAGAAAAACCTCTGGAATAAATCTCTAGGTTTTGGCAAAAAACCATTAAATTTTCATATAACATATTTGGAATGGAGGAAAAAAAGAGGGAAGATGCCCCAGATAGATTGAATTCCATAGTACATGATTTCTCCATTTGATCAACTATTTAGGGGCCATTATTGTCTTGACTTAGTTTTGTTGTGGCTGAAGTCTTGCCATGTACTTCTTCCTTGAAATAAACAAAACATCTAGTTCAAATCCTTGCACCTTGAGTACCCCCATGCAACATTGAGGTCAAAATGATAGTAGAGTTTTTCTTATGCTGTGGTGTTTAACTTGATAGGAATCTTAGTTAACTTTCCCTTAATACTGCATATATAGAATATTTGCGGACATGCTCCATTTATATTCAATAGAATGATTCAGAGAAAAGACATAGGAAAAGCTTCTTTTCCAAAAAATCTATGTCTTCCAATTCATATTTCTGAAAACAAAAATAGAAAAACTTGTTTTGGTTCCTTTTTTACTAAGAGATGCAATTCTTGAACCAAGAAAGAGGGATATATTTGTAATGAATGCATCAGAGTGAAAACAAGAAGCACGACTACCATCATCTCCACCAACCATAAGGCTGAGCGTACAATTAGAAATTCAAATCAGGGGGTGGAGGACGAAAAATTTCTCCCTATTGAGTGCATCCATCTCTCCATGTGCATCCAACCCACCCACCTAGTAAAATCAGAATTAGAATTTAGTTTAGAGTATCTAGAGAGAGGAGATAACTGATGTCCTGGGAAGAAAAATTAATTTTTCAAGTCTCAACCCTTGTCTCCTTGCTTATTCGATGGTCAAAAGGGAATCACAATGAATGATTGATCTAAGAATTGAAGGTAAAGGCCAAAGAATAAGATTGTCCAAATATAGAAGAAAACTGGGAGGTTTTTGAGCACTGCATGGTGCATCCACGAAAAGGGAGACAAAGTCGTCATTTGTGGCGATAAGAAGAAAGGTCCAAAACACAAAGAAACCCTAGAATCCATCACTCTTGACCTCCCCTTGTTAAGGATATCTGTTAATATTATTTTATAATAGATGGAACACAACATAAATTAAACATCACATATATAAGTATTCTACACTACTTATGGTTAAACCTACTCTACCTTTTATAGAAGAAGGCTAAATGTTCTACAATGTTGAACTTTTTTGGTTGGTCATCACTCGAATCTTGACATAAAGTCTTTTTTAATTTTGGATTGATGAAATCACTATTTTTAATATAAATATATCCAATGCCATTTCATACCCCCATTTCAACCTAATTTCACAATGAATGATTTATATAGGCAATTCCATCAATCCAAAACGATTTTTGTTATATTTTTGAAAACATATGATGGTTTCCTTCCCACTATTTTGAGAATATATAAAAGGTAAAGTTTACAAAATTTTTGGACTACACCATTTTAGATTGCAATATCATCCAAACCAATGAATAATATAATCCAATTAAATGTATAAAACTACTATTTTTTTAATACCAAAGTAACCAAAATGAGTGTCTCCTCTCAATTCAATATCCACACGTCTACATTTTTAGTAGTGATTTCTCTTCTCATCGTACGTGAATAAATTATAATTTATGGTTCACTATGATTTATTATTACCGTACATAGTACATTGGAGTAATCATACTACTCATCGATTATATAATTTTAAGGGCTACTCTTAATTTCCAGTTTATCTAACGCTTGCATTATAAAAAAAATTCAAAGCTACTTATACTTCAATTGAAAATATTAAACTAAGTAAAATATTCATAAAATACTTACCCAAAAAGTATCCCCCTTCCAAATTTTTATGACATTAAAAATTAATAAATCATGAAATATATACACCTTAATTTTAAAGAAAATAATGACAAGTGTACTTTGTAATTTCAAATGTGACCTTATCATGGGCATATGCATATTATAAATAAATATATTTCATAAAAAATGAGTTGTAATAGTTTTCTATGGAGAAATTTTGAATTGTTAAAGATGACACCATAACACATCAAACATAATGTTAGAATATTTTTTTTTGTGGACATCGATATAAGAGAATATTTGTTTTTTATAAATGTATGATGCTTCAAAACAAAATCTTTAATTCATGGATTGAGTGTATCAAAATCATGTTTCGACCATGAAAGTTAATTCCTATCAAATTCCATAACACATTTTATATGTTCATTTTATATCTTACTAGAAAAAAATAAATTATCGTAAGCTTTGAGGCACTTTTTGAAGGGTGGTAATTCTATGAAAACATTATAATAGCCACCAAGAGAGCCTAATTTCTCTTTATGCTTTTAGGAAGATGTAAATTTATCATGATTGCTTCCATTTCTTATTACTTAGGAAAATATGTCATAATTTGGAGCTTCTAAAACCCATACGAGCATAGAGTTATAGGATACTAGGTATGCTATTTTTATCAAGGTTATTAATTAATCACTACCTCTCTGAAACCATACAAAAATGAATGCCAAAGTATGATCTTGAAGATGTAGATTTGATCATAGAAATGATTATGTTACATTCTCCATAACTTACTTAATAATCCCACCCAACGGTAAAAAAAGCAACTACATTCATTAAATTTGTAGGTGACACATCTCATAAGACTTCAGGCACAAGGAAATAGAACTATGGAATATTCTCAAAATATTTGATGCGTAAATTATTGTCAAAACTAGTATCAATGTTGCTACAAATATATATGTATATGTATATACATATATATATATACAAAGAGTGTGACAAATAAAGATACCTAAAATCATGAAAAATGGAATAAGGAAAGATTATAGAATGAAACAGTGAAGGTTTTATGACTTAGAAATTGAATGAATAGAATCATATTTCTCACTATTATAATTTCACATTTAAGTCATGTGATGTTGAAAAGGTTAATTTTCTATAGATTCATATCTAAAATTTATCAAGAACATAGAAATTGGATTTTTTTTTAAAGAAACAAGTAGATATTTATATTATTAAAAAATATGGATTACAAGGAAAAAAAACCTTTACATATTCCAATATTCCTTTTAGTTTTAAATTGAGCATGAAGGTTCAATCCAAACACTTAAGAAGGTTCCCCATGGAACAAAAACTTCAGTCCCTTTTCAACTATTTTTTTTCCAAAATGTCCCAAATGTCCAAACACATTCACATTCCATTATTCACTATTTTTGTTTTGATTTATTCTCGCTTCTTATTTTTCTTGGCGAAATACTTTTTCATTTCTTCCCAACTTGATTCCAACCCATGTTTTCTGTAGATTTCGTTAGCTCATTCTTTTGCAAGTGCATGTTGTTTTTATTGAAGTATTCCTCATGTGCCCGATCCGCCGAAGAATTTTCCTTTCCAACATTATTCCTTATAATTCCTAGAGGGGATCCATTTTCCATGAGGGTTTGTTGCTTTTCCGCTTTCATTGAGTCTGGATAATCTTCACTGGCATGCATTTTTTCCTGATTGACTTTTTTTTCCTATGTTCCATTTTATGTGGTAACATTAGTTTCCAATTTATCTTTTGGTTCTTTCTTATCCTAAGACTCTTCCTCTTTGTATAAAATATAATGATCACCTTGAGTTCCTACCCATTATTTAGACCTTTGGTATTTTTTATATCTTTATTGTTCTGACGCTTGGGGAGATTTTTTATTACATGACCCATTTAATAGCACACTCTACACCATAATGAAACATTTTCGTGGTCAAGATTTTGGACCCACACATAATTTGGGGCCGTAAAATTGATCTTACTGGGAAAAACCTTATTGAAGTCCATCTCCACACAAATTCGACCATAAGTAGTTTTATAATAATTTCTTGTCTTTAGGTTGTGACAAAAAAACTATCAAATAATATTTCCAATACACGATAATTATTGGGGATTCCAAAGATGTAGGGTAATTTTGAAGCCTTGCCTAAATCAAAGTTGTGGAAATTGATGTTGTTACCAGATCAAAAGTGGGAGATGAGGGTTGCATGAAAAGAATGATACTACCCCAAAACCATAGTCTAGATTCAAAAATAGGGTTGTTGTCCTCAACATTATACAAAACAACAAAAATACCTTGATCCACGGGATAAATAATTAGATCATCCATTAAAAAACGTTTCCATGTTTCAGAGTGTTGGGTCTCCAAAATGTCATCATTTTTTACTCTCTTTTATTTCACTTTCCTTCAATATTTACCATATTTCGCAGCTCTGTCACCTTACACTAAACTCATTTTCATGATCATATATGGTTTTATACTTATTATTTTCTAAAGCATCTATTTTTGTATTTTGAGTGAATTTATGGTTAAAAATTAGAAAAGTAACATGTATTCACTTGTATCTAAAATTTATATGAGATTTGTGATAATTGTAGGCATATTTGAAGTTTCCAACAAAGTCATATTTTGCCTCTAAGTCTCAAATTTGAATTTCATCTTTAAATTCTTAAATTTTTGAGGAAGGTTTGAGATCATTGATGAATCACATTTCATGGAGAAGAATTATAGATTTTTTCATAAGTGTCTTGTACCAAATATTTTAGATATTTGTAAGAATATATGAAAATAGGTTACTTGTTAGATGTTAACACATGGTTACAACCACATGTGATATTTGTGGATCTAGAAGAGATATGCGGATCTACATTTATTAATTAGTAATATTTTTTTTTTATGAATAGAAGTGTTTTCTCCATTCAAATGGGTGGTAAGTTTGTAATGACAAATATTGGTTATGCTTATGCCTCATATTACGAATCTATTGAAGTTCATGAATTGTTCAGTTAATACAATCATTTGATATGGTTAAGCCTTCATCATGAGATATGATGTTTGAGCAATAAGTTATTGAAATTTACACCTCTCATGCACTTCAAGAGGGCCCATTGATGAGTATGAGTGTATTTTAATGTTTCATTTATGCAAGATAATCCATTTTCTCTTATGCTTATTTTCAGTAAGGTTTTCTTTCAAGTCTGTTGATTATATCCACTGTCTTTACATTATTTTATTCTCATTTCATTTTTGGTCTTTTGCAGATCAAGCACTTGTATTACATTTAAAATACCTAAAATATTTACTTTTTTACATTTTTATTTGTGCATTCATTTCATTTTCATTATTAGGCATATCATATATTCTTTCATCGCGTAGTTTCTTGCACAAGCATTGATAGGCATATCATGGTTTTGATTTACGAATGAACTTTGGGCTTTGAACACACACTAAATTTCTAAATTTATTTAAATTATTTAATTCTTTCATATTTAATTATATCATTTTCATAGATTAAGTTTAAAATATTTCATAAATTATATTTACTCGCCTTCCTAGATTAAATATTTCGAGGCTTTTATACATTAAATTTAATTTTTTTTCATAGATTAAAGTTTCATGTTTTGATAGCTTAAGTTCACACACTTTTATTAGATTATATTTAATTCTTTAATTATCCTAAGTATCTTTTGTTTCATTATATTAAAATTTCTCTTCTTTCCTAGCATATATTGTCTTTTCTTTCACTAGATTAGAATAGTTGTCTTTACTTTTACTACTTGCCATTTCATTTTTTAAATACAAATTAAGTATGTGTGTGTGATTTGAGTATATTTTATCTTATTATATTTCATATAATGAATTGATAGCTCTGAATATGTGGAACCAAACTCTAGAAACCATGAAATAATAAATAACCCAACTCTTCCTAAAACCAAGGCCCTTCATTTAGAACAAAATAGTGGTCCTTTTGAGTTTCAAATTAGAATTTAAAGAATCCTTTAGAGCATAAAATTTCATAGTTGGGTGTCCAAAAGGAGAAAACCCATTAGAATAAATATTTAGGTTTTGGCCAGAAACCATTAAATTTGCATATAACATCTTTGGAATGGAGGAAAAAAAAGAGGGAAGATAACCCATATAGATTGAATTCCATAGTATGTGATTGATCCATTTTATCTACTATGTAAGGGCCTAAATTGTCTTGAGTTAGTTTTTTTGTGGCTGAAGTCTTCTAATGCACCCCTTCCTTGAAATAAACAAAAAATATAGTTGAAATCCTTGCACCTTGAGTACCCCCATGCAACCTTGAGGTCAAAATGATGGTATATTTTTTTTGTGATGTTTTGGTCTTTGACTTGATAGTAATATTGGTTAAATTTCCCTTAATATTGCATTTATAGAAGATTTGAATACATGTTCCATTTATCTTCAATGGAATGATTTAGAGAAAAGACATAGGAAAATCTTTTTGTCCAAAAAATTGATGTCTTCCCATTTCTATTTCTGAAAAAAATATAGAAAAAATTGTTTTGAATCCTTTTTCAGTTTGAGGAAAAATTCTTGGACCAAGAAAGAGGGATATATTTGTAATTAATGCATTATAGCAAGGACAAGAAGCATGCCTGCCCTCATCTCAACCGACCATAAGGAAGAGTGTACAATTAAAAATGAAAATGAGGGGGTGGAGGATGAAAACTTTCTTCCTATTCAATGCATCCATCTCTCCATGTTCGTATAACCCATCAACCTAGTAAAATTAGAATTAGAATTCAGTTTAGATGAGAGGGAGGAGACAAGTAACATCCTAGGAAGAAAAAATATTTGTTGAAGTCTCGACCCCTGTCTCCTTGCTTATTCGATGGTCAAAAAGGCATCATAATGAATGATTGATCTAAGAATTGAAGTTAAAGGCCAAAGAATAATATTTTCCACACATAGAAGAGAAGTGGGATGTTTTTTACCACTCCATTAAGCATCACCAAAGAAGGAGATGAAGCCGTCATTTTGGATTGTTGAAATCACTATTTTTAATATAAATATATCCAACACCATTGAATACCCCCATTTCAACCTAATTTTACAATGAATTATTGATATATGCAATTCCATCAATGAAAAATGTTTTTTGGTGGATTTTAAAAAATATATGATGGTTTCCCTTCCAACTATTTTGATCATATAGAAAAAGTCAAGTTTACAAAATGTTTAGTCTAAGTTTTTACATAAAAATATCATCCAAAACAATGAATAACATAATCAAATTAAATGTATGTAAATACTATTTTTTTTTAATACCAAAGTAACCAAAATGGTTCTCTCCTCTCAATTCAATATTCACATGTGTACATTTTTAGTAATGATTTCTCTTCTCATCATATGTGAATAAATTACAATCTATCGTTGACTATGATTTATTCTCATCATACTATGTACATTGGAGTAATCATACTACGCATCCATTATACAATTTGAAGGCATACTCTTAATTTCATGTTGAACGACATATATCTATCTAGCCCAAAAATCCATCCCCCTTCCAAATTTTTACCACATTAAAAATTAACCAATCATGAAATAAATACACCTTAATTTCAAAGAAACTAATGATAAATGTACTTCGTAGCTTCAGATGTGACCTTAACCTCCCCCAAAGTGAGGCCACGATCTTTGTTATGTTGTTGGAGATACGTCTTGGTATTCCTCTCATAAGAAGCTTCGACAAAATTTGGCTTCTTAGAGGAACTGGAAGAAGGGGAAGAACCAGGAAGATTCTTCATGTAAGCAGAAAGGAGAGCATTTTTCAAATCTCCTTCATCCATGGCTCTAATCTGGGCAAAAACTTTTAAATCATCATCAGTTTGGGCCATGAGAACATGAGGTGGATCTTCCACAGCTGAGGAATAAGAAGACTCAGAATCAGACTCAGAAGAATCACATTTACAAGCATCTGGGTCTGAGCATTGGCAATACATATTGACTTGCTCTTCGGAAGAGGAAGAAGAGTAGTCATCAGAGGAAGAACTGTCATCAATGGCATGTTGTTGTATAGACAGACGACGACCTGGATAGGATGGACAGTCGGAAATCCTATGAGAAGTAGATTTGCAATAGGCACAGGCGTCGGGATGTTTTTTGACAGTGGTCTGGGAGGTAGAAGGCTGTTTATTCTTTGCATACTTTGTAGACTTTTTACCTAGACCTCTTTTGGACTCTAAAGCAGTAGGACACATGTTTGAAGTATGTCCCTTTTCACCACATAACCAGCATTCAACATCCTGCATTTTGGCCACTTTAGCATCTCTAGGCCGAATATCATGGGGCTGGTAATAATGGGTATTAGGCCTCCATCTGGATTGCCTTTTTGGGGCTCTAGGTCTCCTATGCTCTTTAGGTCTGCGAAGCTCTCTTCTCTTAGCAGAGCTTAGTCTGTAAGTAGACTTACTTATTTTGTAAGCCTTCTTTTCTTGTCTCTTGTGCTTTCTTCTGTGCACAAGGGGATCATCCACTGTAATGCCATATTTACTGCAAAAAGATTTAGTACCAGGAAGTCTGTTCAACTTGTCAATAGACTTCTGCATCTTTGACCTGGTACACAAAGAAATAAAAAATTTGGTTATTATTCCATAAAAATCTCCCCATACATAAATTTCCATTGGTAATGGGAAGGCATCTTCCATCTTTAAAATGTCTACTAGCTTTGAAGGCAAAGCTGCTAGATAGACTTGCTTCCATAATAAATTTCTGGGATCCTTTACCCAAAATATTCTCTGGATCCAGTCTCTATGCAAGTCTTCATACTGATTAATGTTGTTGCATTTTAGATTCGTCAAAATCATTTCATGTTTATCTGCAACAACATATTCTAACCCACAAAAATGTTCCTGGATCAGTGCTGTGAGGGCACCAATCATATTGCTCTCTGCAGTGCCATCAGGGTTAAACATAATGTCACCCTGTTCATCCTTCAGAATCTCTTTCTCCATTCTTTCAATCAACGCAGGAGAGGATTCTAGTTCCCACCATCTAGCCAGTGTGCCAGTAAAACATTGCATGATTGTTTTACAAGCTTCAATCTCATTCTTTCCTTCAGCACACATCAGCTTGTACTCAATGATCATTTGATCCAATATCTGCCTGATCTGATGTGCAGACATGTTATCTATATTCCACTCCTTGTGAATTCCTTCATGGAACGTTTCTCTCTGTGGAATTTTTCCTACACCAGCAAGGTCAGGAGGAGCATGTTTGGAATACTGAGTTTCTAAGGGCTCATAGATGGGAAACACATGATCTTTAGACTCTGGGTCTTTCATGACTTCAGCAATAGTAATCTTTTCAGATCTTTCTTCAACTAGCTGTGACTCAGGCTTTGACTCTGACACAGGGGTAAGAGACAACTGAGGAACTTCTCTTGGCATGAGATGAGGAAACCTAGAGACAGGAGGAATTGACTCAGGTTTAGGAATCTCATGAGGCAAGACACTTTTTCCCTTACCAGCTATAAATTACATTGGAATGGGCTTGCTGGTCTTCTTGACATTTAACCCTTCAAACTTTTCAGACAGTTTATAGACAGACTGTCTAGTGGCTATAGACTAGTCTATGACACAATTTTCAATCTCATCAAATTTAATAAAAGAATTTTCCTAAATACTCCTAACTACTTGAAGATCACACTGTACAGAATTTAAGACTCTATGTACATAATTCACAGAGACTTGAACTGAATCAATCTGGTCCTTGACCAGGACAGTCCTTGCAACATTCTTCTCCAATCCTGTGAGTGCAGTATTGGTCCAATTTATCTACTCACTCACCTTTTGTACTCTTCCTTCAGAACCCATCAAAGAATTGTCATGCTATACCAAAGGACTAGCATGAGCTGTGTTAGATCCTTCTCCTAACACAATACTTCTGAAAGGAGGATATGTAGTGGAGGTTTCAATCTTACTGCCATCAGTTGCAGTCCATGAATGTGAAGAAGATGTAATAGTATCAGCCATTAATACTACATCATTCTCCATTATTTTCTTCCAGGAATAGAATGATATCCATACCTGCATCTCTTCCATGTATTCCTTCCACTCTGCTGCAAGTTTCATCTTTTCTTCCTTTGGATAGGCAGATGCAAAGGCATCAACCTGAGGATGTGTAAACAAATCTCAATTGATCATTTGTTTCATCCATTCTGCAGGGATTCCAGATCTAGGATAGCCACCCATGAGAGTGTAGAACTTATGGATCTCAGGTACAGAAGGATTTTTACAACCTGGGGGTAAATCTCGGTATCTACATTCTGGTATCAACTTATTGGCTTGCTCAATATAACCCAACCCATACCTAGGACTCTTAGGTGGTCTTTGGTTTATCAGAAGCTCAGTCAATCTGGGATCTTCTTCTTCAAGAGAGGGAAGAAGATGCATCATCAAAACACGTGGGTGCTCATATTCATGAGGAAAAGGAATGTCAGAGCACTTAGGGTTTGGACAGGGATTGACAGAAGTACTAGGCGGAGCTTCACCAGTCCTGGGGTTATGATTTCTGTGCAAAACAACATAGGCCAAATTCTGTAAGTTGACACTTTGTTGAGACTGAGGACATTCAACATTAACTGGCTGAAAATTAACAATCCGTGCAAATTCAAAAAGGGCTACATGACTACAATTATAAACAACAGAACTACAACCCGTATCTGTACAATCGGGTGAAAGGTAACGAGGCGAGTTTTTACACTCAGCTTCTAATCTTCTGCGATCTATGGTAGATCTTATGGGAAAAGACAAATTAGCAGAAGACTGATCTTCGGTGATGTTGGCAGTGGTTATTTTCTGGACCGACAGAGGTCTGGGATTTGGAACAGTCCAGTGCTGGGGAAATTGCAGATCCTCCCACTTAATAGCCTGATGTTCTATCTGATGATTTTTAGGATCTGTGAGGACAACCACACTGGTTTTAGACTCTCTGCTGGGTGCATGGAGTACAGCGGGAAACATTGTGGATGTGTGGTGAAAATAGCCACGGAATTGAATCGCGATATTCCTTCTTCTTCTCCTCATATCAAATCTGCTGGTCTGGATTTGAAGCTGTAGAATATCGGCCAATGTTTCATCAAAGACAGACACTGAGAAATTTGGGTAACAGTCAAACCAGACTGGCCCATTTGATAGTGG
Organism: Pinus albicaulis; assembly: GCA_034641835.2. NCBI lineage: Eukaryota > Viridiplantae > Streptophyta > Pinopsida > Pinales > Pinaceae > Pinus > Pinus albicaulis. The sequence continues at coordinate 359,445,475 of CM076582.1, forward strand.
TGCCACTATCCCTCCAATTAATGAATCAGTGTATTTGTTATGTGTTAAGTCACGGACTGTGGCCAACACATAGGCATCGACTCCAGGGTACACCAACGCATGAATGCCAACTCGTAAACAACCTAAATGTAAAAACTGTGTTCCCAGATTTTTGGCTTCAGCTTGAAGTTCTTTGGGATTCAAAATAGGGATCAATTGGACACGATCACTATTTTCCTCGATACTTGACACAGACTCTTTGATAGTTATTCTTGTGGCAGCTTTTAAATGCCAGACTTCTAAATCATTATATACTTCAGAGGGCTTAATGTTTGGGAGTACCCATCTAGCTTGGGGCTCAACCTCTTCAAACAGGTGATCAGACTCATTGATCACACGACTGCTACTAGACGCAAATAAATCTCTGAGCAGGTTTTGCTCTGCTCGATCTTGTTCTTCGAGCTCTCTGAAAGATACAGATTTAGACATTGAAGAATCCATTCTTTAGATAAAAGAGAGAAAGAAATACTTTTAAGTGTTACTCAAGATCCTGAACCAGGCGACAGTGTCGACTTATTGGCTCTGATACCAATTTCTAGCAGAGGCTTCTCGAAAGCTTGCTTGCGGTTGTAAACCAACCGACTTGGCCTTGTTAAGTGTCTCTGAACACAGCTCTATGTGAACCCAAGTGTAAACCCGGACGAACCTACTGAACCCTCACGCTCTTGCGGCCTACCACACGGCTTCCTCGCCTTCAAACGGCCTTAGCGATCTGTAGTTCTTCGCGAACTCCAGGGAATCTGGCGAACTTTCGAGCTATGCAAGTATCTTAACAGCAATATTAAAGCACACAGAGTAATAACACTTAAATGCAGAAATCCAGATGAAAAATTTTTCTCTCTTTATTCAGAATGCTTCACAATCAGATTACAATATGGATTCAGTCTCTGTATCAGAGATAGACTGTCTCGGCTTTTACTGGACTTATGATACTCACGAATGAGCGATCTTTACCAGAGGCTTCCTGGCCGAATAACAGACTCTGTCTCAGAGCTTATAACACACAGACATAAAATATACAGACTTACTAATGAACTGGCCACTTTAGGTTCTGATGTATGCTGAGCACATACACCCGTAGGCTTCTTAGTTCAACCTATGGACTGTGAGTAAGAACTCCGTGATGCGAGCAGATCACCAAAATGGTGCAGACGCAGAGCAGGGAGAGAATACTCGGACTCTAAACACAACACACAAGACTCAAACAACCGGTGCCTACAAATGAGCCTAACCTCTCCTTATATAGGAATGAGAGGGGGAAAAACATTACTATGCACCATTTGATTATTGACACTTGGCAGAAGATCATCGTTTTCGGGTAACACCAAGAGGTGACATCCGCACGGAGATCTGTCATACCGACAAACTATAGTGCTAGTGGATACATTGTGGATACCTTACAAAGGCCCACGAGGAATCAAACTTTATTGATTACACATTGGATACTTTTAGGACGAAGGAAAAGTCCAAGAGAAAAGCTTCGTCACTATACTCCCGTGACTAGGGATCATTATTTACACAGGGAAAACCTTTTATGAGTGGGGCTCCCGAGGACCACTTGTACTAGATTCTGTTGCAGGATCATCAAGAATTTTTATGCCCGAATATCTGAGATGATAGAACTCGTCATCCCATGCCTTTGTATATATTCTCCGGATGATCATGGGTTTGTTGAGTACTATCTGGTGCTTGATCTTCGTCATGACTAACCACTGATAGTGCATCTGCATGTGCATTTTTATTATCGGATTACCTAACAGTCTATGTTCCAGACTAGCAATTTCACCTACTGTCTTACAAGGGTAGTGAAAACATTCACCGGCTGGTCCTGCAAGACAATCATCACAAAATATTCTGTGATATGATTCATAAAAGTTAGGATCCATACTATAAGGGCCAACTCCATAATGATGCCACTAGTTAGTTAACCATGGAATTTGCGACTCTTTCTCATTGATCCATGTGGGGGCAAATTTCAGCTTAGTGTAGTGGGTTTCTTCTGGTCCGTCTTTGTTGAGTAAATCCCACCACAATCTCTCATAACCTGCAAAATTGTAAAAAGTGTCAGGAAATAAAAGCTTTGGATCATCATGCGGCCATGAAGTGAACTTGCCATGAATGTATGGGCCGATCTTTCTGACTCTGTTGATTACAAAAGATTTGTAGTACTCTTTGGATCTGTCGCTGCCTCCAGTACTAATGACATACAGATCCCAAAAATCTTCTGAAAGTGACCTCTCAGCTTCATGTGAAGCTGCCATGCTATGTGAATACATCATTTCATGTATCCACTGATTTCCCTTCGGGTACACTTTCCTTCCTGGAACCAAATGCTGCAAATCAGTATGATTCTACAAATTTCCATCAAGCACTTGGGTGTTACGGAGGATCCAAGTTGGTCTCCATTTTTCTGCATACACAGGCCATGGCTCATCATCTGCAATGTACTTGAGCTCTTCACTTTTATAGGCCTGGTTCCATTCTGTCAGAATGACCATACAATGTAGCTGCACTTCTTCTTCAGGGCCATTCTCGTGTTCTTGATGCTGGATGTATTCCCTGCTTAGGAAATCTGGAATACAATTGTCAGAACCTCTAATATGTTCAACTTTAAAACTGAAATATGCAAAAAGAGCTTGCCACCGTGCAAATTTTGCATCTTCTGGGTTCTTGATCTCCTTTGTTAACACTTTCTCCAGTGCTTTGGCATCTGTTCTAAGCAGGAAATTCTTGTTAGCCAAATGTACAGAAAACTTCTTCATACAATACCAGGCTGCTTTTACCTCTTTTTCTATAGGAGCATAATTTTTCTCAGCTTTGATCCAAACTCCAGAGACAAACAAAACAACCTGTTCTTTTTCTTTTGGATCGTCTTCTGTAGGCTTTTGCTTCAGCACACCTCCCCAACCAATGTTACTGGCATCTGTTTCAACAATCTTATAAAAGTTATCATCAGCAACATATAATATGGGCAGATTTCTTACCTTAGACTTAATTTCTCTGACTGCTTGGGTGTGCTTATTAGTCCAAGGCTTTGGGTTCTTTCTTAATCTCTCATTTAGTAGAGATCTGTCAATGGCACAATCGGGGTAGAAATTGCTCACATAGTTGAGGCAACCCAAAAACCTCTGCAACTGGGTTTTATCTATGATGACATCTGGGAACTTATCTGCAAACTCCAGTGCATGTTTTTGCAGAGCAATCTGGCCATTTTCTATTTCATGTCCTAAGAACTTAATCTTGGTTTTGCACAATTCCATTTTCTTTTTACTTAGGACAATACCATTTCTTTTAACCAACTTCATAAATATTTTCAGGTGTCTGAAGTGGTCATTCAAATTTTTTGAAAATATTAGCAGATCATCTATATAGGCTAGCAACCATTCTGCATAGGGTTTGAAAATGGAGTCCATTACCTTTTGGAATTTGGATGGTGCATGTTTCAATCCAAAAGGCATCACGTTCCATTCATAATGTCCATGAGGGACACTGAATGCAGTCTTCCATCTGTCACCTTCTGCAATGGCAACCTGCCAGAAGCCAGATTTTAAGTCAAACTTGGAAAACACCTTAGCTCCTGAAATTCTCCTTATTAGATGATGGGCATATATATATATATTATAAATAGATATATTTCATAAAAAATGAGTCGTACTTGTCTTCTTTGGAGAAAATTTTAATGGTTAAAGATGACAACATAACACATCAAACATAATTTTTGAATAATTGTTTTGCGGACATCGATATAAGAGAATATTTGTTCTGTATAAATATATGATGCTTCAAAACAAAATCTTGAATTCATTTATCAAGTGTATCAAAATCATGTTTCAACCATGGGAGTTCATTCCCATCAAATTCTAGAGCACATTTGATATGTTCATTTTATATCTCCTTTGAAAACAATAAATTATAGTAAACTTTGAGGCTGTTTTTGAAGGGTGGTAATTCTATCAAAACATTATAAGAACCACCAAGAGAGCCTAATTTCTCTATAGGCTTTTAGGAACATGTAAATTTATCATGATTGCATCCATTTCTTATTACCTAGGCCAAGATGTCATAATTTGGAGCTTCTAAAACACATACAAGAATAGAGTTAGAGGATATTATGTATGTTATTATTATCAAGGATAATAATTGATCACTATCTCTCTCAAACCATAAAAAAAATGAATGCCAAAGTTTGGTCTTGAACATGTAGATTTGATGATAACAATAATTATGTTACGTTATCCGTAACTTACTTTTAATAATCCCATCCAATGGTAAAAAAAGAAGCTACATTCATTAAGATTGTAGGTGGTACATATCATAAGGCTCGAGGTGCAAGGAAATAGAACTATGGGATATTCTCAAAATATTTGATGGGTAAATTATTTTCAAAACTAATATCAATGTTGCTAGAAAAAAAGAATAGATTGAACGAGTGTGACAAATAAAGATACCTAAAATCAAGAAAATGGGAATAAGAAAAGAATATAAAATGAAAAAGTGAAGGTTTGATGACTTAGAAATTGAATGAATAGAATCATATTTCTCACTATTATAATTTCACATTTAAGTCATGTGATGTTGAAAAGGTTTTAATTTCTATCAATTAATCTAAACTTAATCAAGAACATAGACATGAATTTTTTTGTTAAGAAACAACTAGATATTTATATTATTAAAAAAATCTAGATTAGAAGGAAAAAAATCTTTACATATTCCAATATTCCTTGTAGTTTGAAATTGGCACTAAGGTTCAATCCAAACTCTTACGCAGGTACCCCATGGCACAAAAATTTCAGTCCCTTTCCAACTATATTTTTTCGAAAAAGTCCCCAATGTCCAAACACATTCAGATTCCATTATTCACTATTTTTGTTTTAATTTATTCAAGATTCTTATTTTTCTTGGAGAAATACTTTTTCAATTCTTCCCATCTTGATTCCAGCCCATGTTTTCTATTGATTTTGTTGGGTCATTCTTCGACAAGTGCACATTGTTGTTATTGAAGTATTCCTCATGTGCCCAATCTGCCGAATAATTCTCCTTTCCTACATTATTCCTTATGATTTCTCGAGGGGATCCATTTTCCATGAGGGTTTGCCGCTTTTCCATTTTCATTGAGTCTAGAGAATATTCACTGGAATGCGCATTTTCCTGATTGAATTTTGTTGCCTAGGGTGCATTTTATTTGGTAACATTAATTTCCATTTTATCATAAGACTCTTCCTCTCTGTATACAATATAGTGATCGCCTTGAGCTCCTTCCCACTATTTATACCTTCGGTATTTTTTCTGATCCTTAATTTTCTGGCACTTGGGACAATTTTTTATTACATGACCCATTTCATAGCACACTTTACACCATAATGAAACATTTCCATAGTCAATATTTTGGACCCAAACATAATTTGGGGCCGTCAAATTGATCTCAATGGGAAAACCATTATTGAATTCCATCTCCACACAAATTTGACCATAAGTATTTTTATAATAATTTCTTGTATTTTGGTTGTGACAACCAAAATATCCAATAATATTTCCAATAGAGGATAATTATCGGGGATTCCAAAGATGGAGGGTAATTTTGGAAGACTTACCTGAAACGTAGTTTTGGAGATTGATGTTGTTACCAGATCAAAGGTGGGAGACCATGGCTACATGAAAAGAATGATGCTACCCCAAAACCACGGTCTAGATTCACAAATAGGCTTTGTGTCCTAAACATCATAAAAATAAATAAAAAATACCTCGATTCATGGGATAAATATATAGATCATGCATTAAACAAAGTTTCCATGTTTCAGAGTGTTGGGTCTCCAAAATTTCATCATTTTTTACTCTGATTTATTTCTCTTTCCTTCAATACTTACCATATTTTTCATCTTTATCACCTTACACTAAGGTCATTTTCATGATCATATATGGGTTTATAATTATTATTTTCCAAAGAATTTATTGTTGTATTTTGAGTGAATTTATGGATAAATATTAGAAAAGTAACATGTATTCACTTGTATCTAAAATTTAGATGATATTCGTGATGTTTGTACGCATATTTGAAGATTCCAGCAAAGTCATATTTGGTCTCTAAGTCTCAAATTTGAATTTTATCTTCAAATTATTGAAGTTTTGAGGAAGATTTGAGATCATTGATCAATCAAATTTCATGGAGAAGAATTATAGAAGTTTTCATAAGTGTCTCCTACCAAATAGTTTAGAGATTAGTGAGAAGATATGAAAATATGTTACTTGTTAGATGTTAACACATGGTTATAACCACATGTGATATTTGTGGATTTAGGAGAGATATGTTGATGTACATTTATTAATTAGTAATATTAGTTTTTCTACAAATAGAATTTGTTTCTCCATCGAAAGGGGTGTTAAGTTTGGAATGCCAAAACTTGGTTATGTTTATGGTTGATGTTATGAATATATTGGAGTTCATGCACTATTCAGTTAATACAATCCTTTGATATTGTTAAGCCTTCATGATGAGATATGATGTTTTATTAATAACTTATTGAACTTTCCATATCTCATGCACTTGAGGAGGGCCCCATTATAAGTATGAGTGTATTTTCATGTTTCATTTATGCAATATAGACTAGTTTCTTTTAAGCTCATTTTCTGCAAGGTTTATTTCATGTCTTTTGATTATATGTACTGACTTTACAATATTTTATTCTCATTTCATTTTTGTTCTTTTTCATATCAAGCGCTTGTATTGCATCTAAAATACCTAAAACATTTAATTCTTTATCTTTTTATTTGGGCATTCATTTCATTTACATTATTAGGCATATCATAGATTGTTTCATCACATATTTTCTTGCAAAAGCATTCATAGGCATATCATGGTTTTGATTTACGACTGAACTTTAAGATTTGAACACACACTAAATTTCTGAAATAATTTACAGTCTTTAATGCTTTCATAGTTAATCATATCATTTTCGTAGATTAAATTTACAAGCTTTCATAAATTATATTTACTCGCCTTCCTAGATTAACACTTTTGAGGCTTTCATACATTAAATTTCGAATGTTTTCATATATTAAGGTTTTATGTTTTGATAGATCAAGTTCAAATACTTTTATAACATTAGATTTATTGCTTTATTTAGCATAAGTGTCTTTTCTTTCATTAGATTAAAAGTTCTTTTCTTTCCTAGCATATATTGTCTTTTCTTTCACTAGATTAGACTAGTTGTCTTTAATTTTACTACCTTCCATTTCATTTCTTTCATCAAAATTAAGTATGTGTGTGTGATTTGACTAGATTACATCTTATTTTGTTCTTTAAAATTCAATAGATTTTTATATTAAGATTTCATTTTGAGTCCATTTTATTCTTTTAATTCATTTGCATAGGTTTACCATTAGTTTATTTCTATTGAAAAATTAGAATTCTTCTTTTAGAATTAAAATTTTAAGTTGATTTAGTAGCACATATAATGTAGTGTACTTCACAGGTATACGAACCTGGATTGATGATTTAATGCTAAGTAATTTAACTCACAATTAAATTAAATTTCCCAACACAAACATCCATTTATGCAAATCCTTCATTTGCAGCCAAAACCCATTAAACATGTAAACCAAATGTAAACCAAACCTCGTTTGAAAAAGAAAAAAAAAATTCTTAGGTCCAAATTGGAACTATATGAAACCAAAGAAAATCTTGATTGTGTGACAACCATTCCGGCAAAGGAAACCATCTTCATCACTTAATCACTAGTATTTTCCATTAATTACATTTCAGCAGAGATATGCAAAGAAATTCACATGATATAAGCATATATTCACTGATTACGGAAGAACCTTAGCTGCCACAAGGGTTTCCAGAGCACACACTTCTTAATTTTTGATGTTTTATTGTTAGTAGATAAAGATAAGCATTGAAAAATTTCAACTAGCTTAACAGAGTAATTTGTCCCAAATAAAAGTCACATCTTCATTAATAACAAAGTGACACACAACATTACTAATGCTAAAAAATAATTATGCACACATTTCTTCTTTCACTTGATGTCTATCATTTATTCTTCCAAACTATCATAGATCCAGATCTTTGCAGCTAATCCTACTAATATGTTTCTAAGCCCATTACACTTGACATATAACACATGACTAAGTGTTTTGTATTCTTCAAATAAAAACAAAACGAAAACAAAAATAACAAATGAAATAATATTATAAAAATAATAGAATTCAAATAAAGTTTTAGAAAAATAAATTTCTAATAAGTAAAAGTCAACAAAATGAAAAATAATAACAAATAAATTCTGAAAACTATAGAATTCAAATAAGGTTTTAGAAAAATAAATTTCTAATAAATAAAAATCAATAGAATTAAAAAATATTTTAAGCTAAACCTTTAATTTTAATGCATTCACATTCAATCTTTAACTAATATTGAAATTTATCTTATACTAAAATTATAATCATCATTCAACATTAAAACCATTAAGAATTTAAATAAAATAGGTAACTGAAATATAACCAATTTTAAATTAACAATATTTTTATATTTAATAAATAATACATAAATAAAAAAGTTTAAGAAATTATTTTTTTTAAATAATTTTAGACGCCTTTAAATTCAAATCACATAAGTATCCATTAACAACGATGCTTATCATTCATCCAAAATGACGAAGATGATGTCATGTAGTGGAAGAAAGGTTCTCCACGTTCATCGCCCGTTGCGAATAAAACGAAAAATCAACACAATATTCAAACTCCATTTTATTTCGTAAGAAAAGCACTATTAAACACTTCTTAAAACATACGGGTCCATTTTAGTTCGTAAGAAAAGCAAAAAGCAACGCTCCATTTCAATTTCCAATACATAAAAGCAACGCTCCATGCAAAAAGCAGCGATCGAATTGATGTTTATCGCTTCTATCGTTCAGACCGATCCTGCATTGTTCTCCTTGTTTTCATGCGCTTGCCTCTCCGCAGTAAATTTTTTTCCTTTGTAATTTGTTTCCATGAAAATGCTGTTATTTTCATTCTTTCTCCGCTCTTTTCTTGTATTTTTCTTATACGATGCGATCTCCTGGTTTTGATTTGTATAACTATGGTTGTATTTTGGCTATTTCTGTGTTCTTGCGTGCACTGAATTTCAATTGCATGATCATGTGATGACCAGAAATATCAATGGGAGTGCACGAAATCGATATTATGCCACGGTAAGATAAATCATTCCCTTGCTATGTGTAGCTTGAGAAAAAATATGTTATTACTTTTGATGTACGTAGGAGCGCGAGCTCATTAGTGCATGTTGGAGAAAAATGAATTGTATATTTTGCAGTGATGAAAATCATTATCGAAGTCATTGGAATTCTAAAGTTTGTTTGACGATTAACTGATGTGTGTGGTACTGTGCAGGATTACACATATCATTAGCACTTCTTTGAGAAAAATTTCAGAAGAGTTACGAGGCATTGGGATTTGGGATGTTTTGGTAGTCCATATGCCAACATTGATGCTTACCCGGGTTCATATGTCAACATTGATGCTTACCCGGATCTGCGAACTCGTCGTCACAACACCTGTAACTTATGGAGGTGAGTTTCTTGAAGTACTGCTAATTTAATCTTAAATACTGAAAATAAAAAAAGAAAATTCATATCACACCAAGAGCATGATTCATGGAAGTTTTATTTATTCTTACTTTCTGTTTATCATAAAGATAAACTAGTTTCAGTTTATGATAAAGTTAACCAAATTTTTGTTTCATCTCTCTTGAGATTTGTTTTTATGAACTCTGCAATTTTAGATGTAAAAGTCGGCCAGATTTATTTTATTTATAGACAAATCTTTGTCATTTTTCTGGTTTTATTTTTCCACTTTGGTGATAAAAATTGATACCGAAAAATTTCCCTCTAAAGAATATGTGAATCTGCTATATAGAATCCATAAGATGATTATGGATTTCAAAAATTGATTTTTTTTCGAAGAATCTGTAATCTAAAATTGGAAGGCATGATAATGTTTTCAAATTAATATGTGGCTTAATATTAATTATCTTCCTAACTCATGTAATCATGAGAAATAAAATTCCTAATCATGAGAAATAAAATGTTAAATTACTGTCCCTAAATAGTCATTTATAACTTGATTACTGAGATTATGAAAACTAGCATTTAACGAGAGAATAAGTCATAGGTTAAAATTATTATTGTTAGAGTAAGAAAGAGTTTACGGAAATTTAATTAATAATTATCGCCCATATTATTTCTTACCAGAAAGATAAATTGTTTGTGTTTTTCTTTTTTCTAAACTTTTTTTGGATATTGTTTTTTATGAAAGTGCAAAATTTTATTATATTATAATTGAGTTGTGAATCTCTTAATGAGATAGTTATTATTGGTTACTATCTTCAAATATAAGTTGGTTCGTCATTATTATAAATATAGGTTGATTTATCATTTTTCTTGTTATTTAAGAAAAACTACGCTATCTAGAATTACTAGCTAGTGTTTTTCAAAGTGACAAATTTTCACTCTGGCTAAATACTTTTAATTCTTAGGCTATTAACTTTTCCCTATTTCCTAAGAAAATGAGCTTTTAGCCTCATATTCTTTTTGAAGAAAAAAATATGTATTTTTTTATTATAATTTTTTTAATATAAATTATTTAAATAATTTAAGTAGAGTTAGTTAAATATCTATAACATTTTTTGTTTTTTTTATAAAATATTATATAATTAAAAATTTTTAATATTAATTATAACACAAAATATTGTGAAAGTTGTAATATAAATTTTATAAATTCAAATTATTTCCTTTTATCCTAAATTAAAATTATAATTATCTCTAAAATTTGATAGGAGTAGTTTATGAATATATAAAAGTAGATAGGAGTAGTTGAAAGATTCATATCCTAGTGCTTATTATAAGTAGTTGTTTTAATTTTATTATATTAATTTAATTTATATAAGTTTTTTTTATAATTTCTATATTTTAATTATAATTTATATAAAATATTTTTGTAATTTTTAATATTAAGATTATAAATAAATAAAATTTAATTTATATGTGAAAATAAATTATTATTATTATTTTGAAAAATTAATTAAAATTACTTAAATATAACTACTATAATACTTATTAGTCCCTGCCGCCTGTGGCTAAGGCAGGGACTATAGTAATCGGTTTTCCGATATTAGCATTAGTTAATAGACTAATTATTTGTTCCTATTAAGCTTTAAACAAAGTTCTTATTGTTCCTCACTACATTATCAAATTTTTTAGCAATTTTTTTAGGGACAAACAGTTTTGCCATTTTATTTGGCCTCTTTCCGAGGCAGACCAAGGTTGAGCATATAATATGTTGCTTATTTTTTTAATTTTCTGATCATATATGCTCACCGTGTAAATTAATACTAACATTAATCTACAATATTAAATGTTATACTATTTTTTCAGCTCTTATGCCTTATGCTATGTTATTATTTTATTAATTAATTCCCAACGCCAACTACACATACATGCAGTTTGTGTAGTTTGTGTGTTGCCACTTTGCAAGCCAAAGCGACACTGCATGTTAACAACCTATCCATCAATAAATTTTAGCTTCCTTCCTTCCGGAACTACGGCTCTACCTATATTAGTCAATAGGAGCTGGTGAACTACCTCCTTTGGAGCGGCTTCAATCTGATCAAACCTCTCAAATCAATGGAAATTCTAGAGGGAGTGTTGTTATCATTGGCAACAACCCGAATCTCTATGGATCCTCTGCTGAATTTAACTGCCTCTGCTTTAATGGTCCTAGACAACTGCAAAGTAGAAGGCATAAAAGAAGAGGAATGCAGATATGTCCTTCAAGATGAAGGAAATGAGATATTGGGTCTCAGATTACAAACTCCTGAGCGGGCACTTGTGGGGGCTGAAGCAGACTATGATGACAAAATTGTGGCCCTATTCCACCTAGGTTCCTTCTATACACCACTAGATATTGTGGCAATCACACCAAATGGTACAAAGCTACAAATAAATGCATGATAACTGGTAAAAGTACATCTATGTTTCAATTTTGTAAATGAAATGCAGGCCATACATGGTCCTTAGAACAGACATTGATGAAGCTATATTCATATATGATATAATACTATGCAAATAAATTCATGGGTAATTTCTCTTTGTTGTTCTTTACCATTTGTTCATAATACTCTACAAACATAATTTTTTTCATCAGCATTTGTCTAGTGTACTTACATGCACAAACTAGTAAAAGTACATCTATGTTTCAATTTTCTAAATGCAATGCAAGGCATACTTGGTCCTTAGAACAGACATTGAAGGAGCTATATTCCATTTAGAGAGATGGTTATGCCTGTATTAAAAAAAAGAGAGCACATATGATATAACAATATGAAAATAAATTCATGGGTAATTTCCCTTTGTTGTTCTTTACCATTTGGGTAATCTGAGCTGCTTCTGGCAACTGAAGAATTTGTATCGGGGTCTGGAGAAGCTACAGGTTCCAAATCCTCAGCTACCTGGTCAACTGCTCGCCCCAACCGCTAGTTGCACGAGTAGGTAGTGCATATGATGTAGGGAATGAATATCTACATGGTATGCATAGTATAGATAGAAAAACACGAAGAGTACGTTGTTTAACTTGAACTTGACAGGATTAAGCCTCATATTTTAGAGTTATACAAAAAAAATGAGGAGCATCGTCCTGTCCCTTTCATAATGGACTCAAGAGTGAGAAAATCCTCGGTTGAGCTAGAATTAAAGCATCTTGTCCAGATGTCAGAGCAGACAGTGGACTATGTATGCTAAATAACAGAGAACTACAGCTCCAGAAGATGTCCTTTAAGTCAAGTGCTCTTCAGCACGAGGTAAAGTATCAATATTTTTCAATACTTACTCCATGATCGATCTGCAAATTGAGACAATTTGAGGAAAATGATGTCATCCAACGGAATTCAAGCTCCAATATTCTCTCGGGTCACGAGATCAATGCACACAAGAGATTTCCCTCTTTTGACTGTGTTGTTTAGTAACACGGAGATGTTGCAATGAAACCATTGTTCGATTGCTTATTGAAGCCGTGGGTAAGGGAAACATCATGAAATAAATAAACTGTGTTTCAAAACATTATTCAGTAATAGCTCGATATAAGTTGCTCCTGAAAACTCCTTTATTCTGAGAAGTGAAAAACTCAAATCAGTTCCGGATTAACTAAACTTAATCAATAGCTTCATTAGCTACTTCAACGACTTGTCAAGGGATTAACACACTGTTGTTCTACTTAATCAGTAGCCTCATTAACTATTTCAACGACTCGTCAAGGGCTTAATTGACCTTTGTCCTTGCTCCTGCTGCACAATTCTACTGCTAAACCATTTCAAGGGGCATAATCTACCACTGGTATAAGGTAAGCTAGGGCAGTAAGAGATCTTGTGCAAGGTACCACGGCTTGATGCTTGCTCGTGCTTTTCCTCTCTGCTCCTTACGCCTTATTTTTTTTTTAAATACTTGTTTATCCTTTCTTATTGCTTTGCAGTTCTTCTTTCAAGAACTGGTTTAGGTCGAGAACCAAATCTCCAGCAATCTTTTAGGTAGAAACACATCACACAGCACAGACAGAACATGTAGGTCACATCGTCTATGTTGTATATTTAATATTCATGTTTTCCTTGGCAGGGACTTGCTGCCTCTGCAGCCACCCTTGTTTAAAATAAAATTTTAAATTATCTTTTAATGTTAATATTATAAATGAATATATTAATATAATGTATATTTGAAAAGAAATCATAATGAGTTAAAATTGATTATCCATAAAAACTTAGTGCTTTCTCACAAAATAATATTTTAAACTTTATTCAAATTGTAATATTGTTATACGTACACAAAGTATGTCTTTCTAAGTGTATCATACTTATAATTTAATCTTTAACCATCTATGACATAGATAGAAGATAATACATTTTTGAAATTTTCAGAAAAGAGACTAGATGTTATATATTCTTATAGTTCAAAGTGATTGATTTCTTAATTCTTTCACTTAATTATCTATATCGATAGATATCTCAGTGAAATTATATATATTCAAATTATAGCTATGAATGAATCAAATATTTAATTGTATATGATATAGGTGGAATATGTGATAGGCAGTAATGTTTGATTTTTTTTTCAATGGACTATTGAGTACGCATAAACAACCAACGTTCTCAGAAATTGGAGCTTCGGCCCCCTCCATAGTCTTCGTATATGGTGGTGAAAAACACGCTCTAAGTGTAGGATTTTCCAAAATGCTGAGTATGCATTCCCTGAGGATAGGAGGAACAACACCCATTCCTAGAAATGTAGGCTTGGGTTGCCTACATAGCCTCCGCACCTGATGGCGAAAATCACGCTCTAAACTCGGGCTCTACAAAAATACTTTGGTTCAACAATAGCTCAGCGAAGTCGAGGTGAGGTTAGTTGACCTATCCATTGAAATTTATCTTTAAATGTTTAATATATAATAATTTACCATTTTCACAAATTTTGTTCAGTATTGTCCCACCTATGTTCAGTAAGATCTTACAACATCTCCCTTCTGTGTTCGAAATTGAAGAGCCATTCAAACGATGCTATCCTAAATCTACTACCAACTGAAACCTACTTTTGTGTTTTTGTGTTGTTTCAAAATAAGGTAGGAATTTCAAATTTTAAGTACCCATTAAATTTGATGGTTTGAGAAACTTTAATACTAGTTTAAATCATTTTAATATATAATTTGATGGGTTGCAAAAAAAATTTACTATATTCGACTAGAAAATAACCCTGTGACGAGCAATTTGTCGTCAAATTCCATCCTTGTTTTACAACAACACCCTGAGAAACTGTCTACCCTAAGACTGAAAACTTCCCATGCTTGTTGTATAGCTTCTCCAAATACATCACGCTCAACCTGGTGGCTCATGGGCATGATGTTGCTGCAATATTGACTTTCCACTATGTTTGTCTGGTCCATTTCAGACAATGAGATTCCAGAGATAAAATTTTCTTCGTTTCGATTGAATTTCTAGAGATCAAAATGCTTAGGTTGCGTTTCCCCACGTCCTTGGGATGTCCCCTTACAAACAAAAGTTTTACGATGCAATCCTTGAGGATGGGAAAGTGTAGGGCATATCCCAAACAAAAAATTTCCCCTGCAATCCTCGGGGACGGAAAAGTGCAGGGGATATGTTAAGCGTGGGACGGGTTTATGCATCATATTGATTCATATTATTTTATGAAAAAAATTTGAAGATTGATTTTCCATTATATTTAGTCAATACCTTAGCTAAGGTTTTTATAGATTCGCAAATGTATCTGTATGCTATTTATATCTATCAATATTTCTATTTATGTTTTTTTTTCAATTAGTTTAAACCTGGTTCCTGTGTAGAGGTAGCATAAACAAGAGCAACAAAAAACCTGTTGATATTTATTTTGTTTATCTTAGTTAGGGGTAAGCTGGTATTTATTCTTTCTTTTTTCTTTTTTTTTTTCAGATGAAATGTTTATTGGTTATGAAATGTTTATTGGTTATATTAATGATAAGAAAACATATAAATCACCACATATATCATATTCATGTTTGTTTTGAACTATATTTTTTGCAACAGATATGGAAACCACCCCCCTCATACAAACTCATTAACATACTTTAAAACAAATTACCCTCAAGAAATGTATCATTTGGAAAAAATATTTACACAACTAACCATCATACTGTAGTACAAAACAATAACTTCCTACAGAAATTGTTTTTCAAAAACATGTATCGGAAATTATCAAAGGGAGAGTAATCAAAACCTCATCTCTAATTGTGGTTGTCCTCATAGAAATTGTATCTCAGAAAGCCAGCATGAGCAGAAATCTCCATCTTTAGATAGAGCATCAGAATCCATGTTTGATTCTCTGTAGATATGCCTGAGCGTGATATTCTGGAAAGAGGTTATAAGTTCTCTAACACAATCCATCCAGCATCGGTGTTTAGGTGGAACAAAGTAAGTGTTTAACAAAATTCCATCGATGAGTGTTTTAGAGTGCCCATAAACATGGACAGTACCCAGAGATTCCTCCCTTACAAACAAGAGGAGTCCCCACAATGCCAATATTTTGGCTCTGGTCTTAGAGGCAGTCCTCATGCCAATATAATTTGTAGTGAATTTGGTTGCATACTCTAATCCAAGCCAAACAGCCACATAGACCACCCTGTGTAGTGCCATCAAAATAACCAACTAGAAACAAAATGTGCGAGCCATATTTATAAACATAAAATCCTTAATGACCGCTGTGCCTTGTTCATGTGTGTCCAACCAGGATTGGAATTTGAAGCAAATTATGTGAATTTTTATTAAAATTCCTTAAAAAATTTGAATGTTCTGAGCTATCTTTTAAGGACCTATTCCGACATATCTACACCCAACAATATAGATAGCCGAGGTAGGGGCACCTGTAGAAATAGAGGCAAAGGAAAGGGTAGGAACAATAAGAACAATGACATAAATAAGTTAAGTATGCCCAATCCATCCCAATAAAATATATTTGAGATAAATAGCTCACATTGTTACCATTAACATCTCTCTTTCTTTGGGCTACGTTGCTGGAGTAATGTAGAGGAAAATTTCCTACCCATGTCTAGTAGATTGTTCTAAATAACTGAAAATGTAATCATAAGGGAGGATTATTTCCAAATTAGAAGCAATATATAAATCAAAATTTAAGAACCAAGGGTCTGAGATAAAATTTCCTCTCAATATGGCCCAATTTATCAATGTTTAATTGACAAATTAATTAAAGGTGCATCAACAAAATCTAGTTTATGCTCAACATCGAAATGTCTTGTTTTAATAATCTAAAACATCATACCTTTGAAATTTTATGTGTTTCAGTATTCTGTGATATCGTAGACCTGTGCTAAGGTATATCTCTACACATATTCCGGAAAAAGTGAAGAAGAATAGAAAGACCTATGCTAAGGTATATCTCTACACATATTCTGGAAAAAGTGAAGAAGTATTTCTCTATTCTTTCGTGGTCCATTTTTTTATTTTTCCCAAAGTATTTCCAATATCCTCAAGGACTTTGAGATGCAAGAATGGGAGAGGGAGGTTTAGAAGCCTCACCCAAACTGTGTTAAGAATTTACAGCAGCAGTGAAACAATTTACGGAGAACATAAAGAATTTACTGAGAGAAATAAACATAAACATAACCATGAAAGAACCCATCAACAAATCACATAAACATAAACACAATGTTTATCCGGGAAAACCCCAAATCCGGGGAAAAACCCAACCAATGAAATTTCATTAACCATTGGCCAAAACCCTGGCCAATCCGGCCAAGTGAGCTTTCACCGCTCACCTCCAGGCCTGCATTACAATGAAGTCTTTCCAGCCCTTTTATAGGCTCCATCACATGCAATACCATGGGTCAAAACCATGGATGCACAAAACCATGTGCCCCAAAAACCACCACTGTTTACCCTAGTCCACATTGAATCTACCCCGAGTCATGTTTACCTAACAATTCCCCCCTTAAACTTGACATGGGGCATCTTGACTAAATCCAGCCAAACCTGCTAAGTAAGACAACCCCGCTCACTCTAGCTCTTCCCCCCTCAAATTTTTTACCCAGAGTAATTGTTAATTTGACATCCCCCTATCACCTAGGTCTAACCCAGACTTTACCAATTATTACCCAGGGGTACGCATGCCATACCAGGTCTTACAGCAGTATGCCCATTTACATGTAAAACATTAACTCCATTATAATAATTTTTTATTTTTTATTTTTTTGTTTCATTGTTGCTGTCTTTGTGTGACCATTCTCAATATTCATTCATGATGTCCTCTTCAAAGAGAACATCATAGTTATACATCAATGTCCATATAAAAAGAATCCATCTACCGAATTACATGGGTCACCCGCCTCTGTAACCGCCAGTCCTCTAGGAATTCTCTTCAAATACATGGTTCATCAATTTTTAATTAGTTCACCTGCAAATATCCTCTCTCATTCAAAATATTTAATTGACCCATTCTGTCAAACACTTTGCTCTCCTAATGCAGCTAATGGCGTGCTATTCTAGCACATATTCTCTTATATCTCATGGATCTCTCATGACCCATTTTCCATGCTGCTCATCACTTACATTCATTCTTTTCCTTATGAGCCATTCCTTGCTATTGCAAACGGACCAATGGCCGCTTAACTTTTCCAAATTTCCTGGCTGTCGTTTTAAAAAACATGATATTTCTGGAAGCCATCACTGCAACATGGGCGCGCTAGCTCGACCGAAGACACACTGTAGATAATTGCTTCTTCAAATGTCATGTGACAGGGCCCGCCATGCAAATTTGTGCACCTATATTCATTGCAGGATCTGAGCGAATTGATGTCTTTCTACAATATCTCAGCAAGGTATTTGTCGTCTTTGCTCTTTCAACTGCACCGAAAGTTTAATTAATCATGCTGCCGCTAATAGGCACAATTTCCATCTGCTTTGCATCGACTGATCGCACCACACATAGAACAAGCATCTCTCCTCAGTCATATGTTGGAACGTAAATTCCAACTGCGGTGAACAGTTGCAGGCGACAGCACACAGCGCATGGCGAACAGGTTGGAACAACGCGAAAATTAAAACGCCGGCAGGTTTGCTGAGATGAACGGTTTGCGGGGGGTCGACCAGCTCGACAGTTAACGGGAGTGTACCCCCCGTAGTTGACCCGCAGATCTGAGTTGACCGGGAGATCAACGGTTGTCGTTTAGTGCGGGGGGTCACCCATTTGGGGTGTACGGCCAAAACCTTACCCCCCGCAACCACCAAGGCTGTGGTGGCTCCGCCACATGTGCACAACGTGCCACCATTCCGCCACCACCGTCGCGGGAAAAGTCTGCCACCATGCAAATTGGAAATTAACGCAGAAATTTTTAACGGTGCCAGCAAATCAAATTTGCCATAAATTTTTTTATGCGGTTCTGACATAAATTTATGACACCATAAATATTTTTTTTATGCGGTGATAATTTTGCAATTTAGTCAACAAATTGCATTAATTATTTTTTAGATATTTTGGTTATAAATTTAGAACAGAAATATAATTTCTGTTGTTGCTGAGATATAGAACAGAGACGTTCTATTTTTTATTGTAAGCACAGCAGTGCATTTGTAAATGACAGAGAGAGCAGAATTAAAATTTTACACAGCAGTGTAATATTTTATAAAACACAGTGAGTTTTTAAATAGACAGAGAGCTGTTTATTTTTACAGAGAGAGACAATGAATTGGAAATTCACAGCGAATTTTCTGTGTGAGACAGATAAGTTTTTTTTGTTTTGGAACTGTGCTTAGAAGCAGTCCAGTCAACATTTTGTAATTCCTCTGCAGTGAGGAAGCATTGTAACAAGTTTTTTTTACTGAATAGAATTTTTTTAATGTGAAAATTCTGTTACTGTGTCTGCAAATTTTTAAATATTTCTCTGTGTTAAGGAAGGCAGTTTTATTATTTTGGAATTCTGAAAATTCCAACATGGTATCAGAGCCAATCCAGGCTATTTGAAGGTAAAATACGCTGAAGGAACAGAGTTCGTTTTTGCAGAAGCCTCTCCAGCAGAGTGAAGGTTCAGACAAGAAGAATTTAAAGGTATTTCTCTATACAGTTCCGTGTTACTGTTGTAGTACAGTTGGTTAGTTTTAAAGACACAGTCAAGTGTTTTGGATCATAGTTAAGAATCGCTAGCTCCAACACAGGTATGAGTTTGGGAAATGTCCATCTCCCACAATTCAATGGAAAAAATTATGACTACTGGTCAATAACTATGAGAGCTTTATTTGTCTCCCAAGAGTTATGGGAATTAGTTGAGGATGGCTTTGAAGAGCCAGCAAATGAAGTAGAGTTTCTTCTTTTAACTCAGGCAGAAAGGGAGTCACTGAAGAACAATAAGAAGAGAGATGCCAAGGCTCTTTTCTTTTTGTATCAAGCAGTGCATGAGAGTGTGTTTCCAAGGATAGCAGCAGCTAAGAAATCTAGTGAAGCATGGGAAACTCTCAAGACAGCTTATCAGGGCATGGAGAAAGTGAAGACAGCAAAACTTCAGTTGCTGAGGAGAGACTTTGAGACTCTCTGTATGAAAGAGTCAGACACTATTGACTCATTCTTCACTCATGTGATTGGAATGGTTACACAAATTAGATCACATGGAGAGACTCTTGAGGACAAGAGGATTGTTGAAAAACTCTTGAGAAGTTTACCCTCAAGATTCGATGTGATTGTCACCACCATAGAAGAGACAAGGGATCTCACAAAGTTTTCAGTGGATGAATTACATGCATCACTGATTACCCATGAACAGAGATTGAGTAGAAGTGAAAACTGATCTCTTGAGCAAGCCTTTAAGGCCCAGATGTCTTTCAGAAGAGGAAGAGGGGAAGGCAGAGGAAGAGGAAAAGGCAGAAGCCAAAACAGAGGTGGAAGGAACAGTCCAGCAAATGCTCAAGGAAGGGGCAGCAATTCAAATCAGCATCAAGGCCAAGGCAGCCAGCAAAGTGGACAGCAGAATGATCAAGGACAAAGGTATGATAAATCCAATGTTCAATGTTACAAATGTAAGAAATATGGTCATTATGCTAATGAATGTAGAAAGAAGAAACAAGATATGAGAAGTGGAACTAGTGCAAATTTCACAAGAGAAAATAGCAGCCAAAACAATTTGTTTTTAGCTTGTAATATGGCTGAAGAAAAGAGTGAAGATTTATGGTTTCTAGACTCCGGTTGTAGCAACCATATGACACGAAATATATCAATGTTTTCTATGTTAGATGAAAGTGTGCAGTCACAAGTCACACTAGGAACTGATAACAATGTTTTTGTTATGGGAAAAGGAGATGTAAATGTTTTAACAAGATTAGGAGCAAAGAAATCCATAGCAGATGTTTATTATGTTCCAGGAATGAAGTGTAACCTCTTAAGTATTGGACAGCTTGTCCATAAGGGGTATAATGTTTTCTTTGATAATGATGTTTGTACCATCATGGATAAACCACCCAACAAACTATGTATTGCTGAAGTGAAGATGACAAGGAACAGGATGTTTCCTCTCAGAATGAGAGCAGATTTGAAGAATGGTGAAGAGAAAGCAGCAGTTGCACAAGAGACTTACCAAAGCGAACCAAAAGATGATAATTGGTTATGGCACTTGAGATTTGGTCATCTCAACTTTGGAGGTCTTAATTTGTTGAACAAAAAAGGAATGGTAAGTGGTTTACCATTGATAGAGAAACCGGACAGCCTTTGTGAAGGTTGTATTCTTGGGAAACAACACAGAGAAAGTTTTCCTTCCGGGAAAAGCATAAGGGCAAAAGCACCCTTAGAGATTGTCCACTCAGATGTATGTGGACCAATGCAAACTCCATCACTTGCTAGCAGCCACTATATCTTAACATTTATAGATGACTTTACAAGAAAAACTTGGGTTTACTTTTTGAAAAAGAAAAGTGAAGTGTTTGAAAAATTCCGCAATTTCAAAGCACTTGTTGAGAATCAGAGTGGGCTGCATATCAAAGTCTTAAGGACTGATAGAGGAGGTGAGTATATATCTAAATATTTTCTACGTTTTTGTAGAGAAAATGGTATTCACAAACAATTTACAACTAGATATACTCCGCAGCAAAATGGAGTGGCCGAAAGGAAGAACCGAACCATAATGGACATGGCGAGGAATATGTTGAAGGCAAAGCATTTGCCTAATGATTATTGGGCTGAAGCTGTACATTGTGCAGCGTATATTTTAAACAGGTGTCCTACAAAAGCAGTCATGAACAAAGTGCCGGAAGAGGCATGGAGTGGCGCAAAGCAAAGTGTCACACACATGAAGGTTTTCGGATGTGTGGCTTATGCACACATTCCGGATCAGCTCAGGAAGAAGTTGGACAGCAAGGGGGAGAAGTGTATTTTCATTGGATACAGTGAGGAATCCAAGGCTTACAGGTTATATAACCCATCCACCAAGAAGTTTCTTGTGAGCAGAGATGTTCAGTTCATTGAAGAGGAAGCTTGGGATGGAAGCATAGAGAAAACAGTGAATGTAAAACATTGTTTATCTCATGATGAGAATGATGATGAGGTGGCTGAAATACATCCCCAAACAGCAGCACCAATACAAGGAAAGCAAAGTACACCTTTGAGAAGAAATGAAAGTGCTTCTCCAAGCACACCACAAGGAGGAAATTCAAGTGCTTCTTCAAGTACTTGTACACCTACTGTAAGAGGTAAGAAATTTAGGAGTTTGAAAGAGATTTATGAACAAGATATAACAAATGAAGGTATCAATTCTTTGTTTGCTTTATATTGTCATGTTGATGATCCTGTTCATTTCGAAGAAGCCATCAAGGATAAGAAATGGATAGAAGCTATGGATGAGGAAATAAATGCCATAGAGAGGAACAAAACTTGGGATTTGGTTGAACTCCCAAAAGGTAAAGATGTCATAGGTGTCAAATGGGTCTACAAGACCAAGAGTAATGCTGAAGGCAAGATAGAGAGACACAAGGCAAGGCTTGTTGTCAAAGGGTATAAGCAGAAGCATGGCATTGATTATGAGGAGACTTTCGCACCGGTTGCAAGAATGGAAACCGTGAGAGCAGTGTTGTCCATAGCAGCACAAAACAAATGGAAAGTTTACCAAATGGACGTGAAGTCAGCATTCCTGAATGGAGTGTTAATGGAAGAGGTTTACATTGATCAACCTCTCGGCTATGAAAAGAAAGGCCAAGAGCACAAGGTATGCAAGTTGAAGAAGGCTCTTTATGGGCTGAAGCAAGCGCCAAGAGCGTGGTACAGTAGGATAGATTCATATCTACTGGAAAATGGTTTTGAAAAGTGTGAGGGAGAACCCACCCTCTACATCAAGGAACAAGACGGAATGAAAAGCAGCAATCACTCCCACAGTGATGGGATTAAAGCTCAGCAGAGAGGACAGCAGCAAGGATTTTGATCCTAGTTTGTACAAGAGCATAGTTGGCAGCCTTATGTATTTGACTGCAACTAGGCCGGACATAATGCATGCTGTTAGTTTGATTTCCAGGTTCATGGAAAAGCCAAAGGATGCACATTGGCAAGCAGCAAAAAGAATTTTGAGGTATGTTAAAGGTACTAAAAGCTTTGGTATTTTGTATACTACTTCAGAATGTTCAGATTTAGTTGGATACATGGACAGTGATTGGGCTGGAAGTGTAGATGATCGGAAGAGCACTTCCGGTTATGTTTTTCACATGGGTTCAGGAGCCATTTCATGGGCTTCTAAGAAACAGCCCGTTGTAGCGTTGTCTACAGCAGAAGCAGAATATGTGGCAGCTACAGCAGCAGCGTGTCAAGCAATTTGGATGCGGAAAATGTTGAGAAGCTTATGTCAAGAACAGGTAAAAGGGACAGTGATATTTTGTGACAATAGCTCAGCTATTGCATTGTCTAAAAATTCTGTTTTTCATAAGAGGACTAAACACATTGACACCAAGTTTCACTTCATACGTGAATTGGTTACCAATGGAGAAATCGTTTTGCAGCATTGTAGAACGGAGGATCAATTTGCAGATATCCTCACAAAGCCACTAGCGCAGAAAAGCTTTGAACACTTCAGAAAATGCATGGGTATGCAGGAAAACCCAGCAGTTGAAATTAAGGGGGAGTGTTGGAACGTAAATTCCAACTGCGGTGAACAGTTGCAGGCGACAGCACACAGCGCATGGCGAACAGGTTGGAACAACGCGAAAATTAAAACACCGGCAGGTTTGCTGAGATGAACGGTTTGCGGGGGGTCGACCAGCTCGACAGTTAACGGGAGTGTACCCCCCGTAGTTGACCCGCAGATCTGAGTTGACCGGGAGATCAACGGTTGTCGTTTAGTGCGGGGGGTCACCCATTTGGGGTGTACGGCCAAAACCTTACCCCCCGCAACCACCAAGGCTGTGGTGGCTCCGCCACATGTGCACAGCGCGCCACCATTCCGCCACCACCGCCACGGGAAAAGTCTGCCACCATGCAAATTGGAAATTAACGCAGAAATTTTTAACGGTGCCAGCAAATCAAATTTGCCATAAATTTTTTTATGCGGTGCTGACATAAATTTATAACACCATAAATATTTTTTTTATGCGATGATAATTTTGCAATTTAGTCAACAAATTGCATTAATTATTTTTTAGATATTTTGGTTATAAATATAGAACAGAAATATAATTTCTGTTGTTGCTGAGATATAGAACAGAGACGTTCTATTTTTTATTGTAAGCACAGCAGTGCATTTGTAAATGACAGAGAGATCAGAATTAAAATTTTACACAGCAGTGTAATATTTTATAGAACACAGTGAGTTTTTAAATAGACAGAGAGCTGTTTATTTTTACAGAGAGAGAGAGTGAATTGGAAATTCACAGCAAATTTTCTGTGTGAGACAGAGAAGTTTTTTTTGTTTTGGAACTGTGCTTAGAAGCAGTCCAGTCAACAGTTTGTAATTCCTCTGCAGTGAGGAAGCATTGTAACAAGTTTTTTTTACTGAATAGAATTTTTTTTATGTGAAAATTCTGTTACTGTGTCTGCAAATTTTTAAATATTTCTGTGTGTTAAGGAAGGCAGTTTTATTATTTTGGAATTCTGAAAATTCCAACATCATCTAACCTTCAAAGGCGCTCTCAGTGGAGGCGTTCAACACCGAACCCACATCCTCAAGACTGTTACCATTATCATCGCCTTCTGTATCAAAGTTCACGGGTTTGAAATCCTTTTTGAACCATGGAACTTCCATGAGCAGGGGAATATTAATCCGTGCCTTAAGTTTGGGATCCAAAAAACTTCGGCAGCAACTTCTTAACATCAGAAAAAACCAAGGCGGACACTTGAATTCTCCCTTGCAAATATTTTTATACATAGACATCAGATTGACATCATGGAACGACAAATAACCAGCCATGTTCTGGTTTTTACTCACGAAATCGCTGAAGTTTCTGTCTTTCAACACCAAGATATATTTCTCGTCGACAGCTAGCGCACATTGATCCTTCACCGCCTCCATCTAATGCTCTGCAATAGCTTAAATCCGCTCTTCTGGAAAGCGTCTCGAG
The DNA here is from genome assembly GCA_034641835.2 of Pinus albicaulis. Taxonomy (NCBI): domain Eukaryota; kingdom Viridiplantae; phylum Streptophyta; class Pinopsida; order Pinales; family Pinaceae; genus Pinus; species Pinus albicaulis. The sequence goes on from CM076582.1 coordinate 359,470,631, forward strand.
CATTTTCGACAACTCGAACCGTTAATCCATGCTTGTCAAAAAAAATTATGCGCCTCATACGGCCTTCTGCCCACTAATGCACCAATTCATGGGATAACAAGAGTCGAGATCATACTTCTACCATGTCAACGTATTCACATTTGACAACGCCATGATCTTTTAAATCCGTGGGTGGAGTTTGTAAAAAAAAAAAGCCAGGAATTGTGACAGATCTACAAATAGCAAGTCAGCCTTCTTTTAGTCGCAGGAGGGAAATTTTCTCCACGCAGAATGAGGCCAGCATCCTTACCTCCTCTACTACGACTATCATTCGATGATCTTCTTGATAGCTTCTTCAGCAAGCCTCTATCGCATCCATCAGCTATGCTTGTCACTGCCTTGTTTGAAAATGCTTCATCGATTTCATATGGCTATGACCTGGATCTCATATCGATTTCCAAGATCCAAGCTCTATGCTCTGTGCCATTCTCTTTCCATCATGCCAATACAAACCCTTGGCAAAAAAAAAAAAAGTCGATCTGAAGCCAAAACCTGAACCATGGCTCCGAAACCATTTGTTAAGAATTTACCGCAGCAGTGAAACGATTTACGGAGAACATAAAGAATTTACTGAGAGAAATAAACATAAACATAACCATGAAAGAACCCAGCAACAAATCACATAAACATAAACACAATGTTTATCCGGGAAAACCCCAAATCCGGGGAAAAACCCAACCAATGAAATTTTATTAACCATTGGCCAAAACCCTGGCCAATCCGGCCAAGTGAGCCTTCACCGCTCACCTCGAGGCCTGCATTACAATGAAGTCTTTCCAGCCCTTTTATAGGCTCCATCACATGCAATACCATAGGTCAAAACCATGTGCCCCAAAAACCACCACTATTTACCCTAGTCCACATTGACTCTACCCCTAGTCATGTTTACCTAACAAACTGGAATAGTTGAGACCGGCGTATATGTGGTATCAAACTCTAGAAACCATGGATGAATAAATAGCCCAACTCTTCCCAAAACAAAGGCCCTTCATTTAGAACAAAATCAAGGTCCTTTTGAGCTTCAAATAATCCTTTAGAGCATAAAATTTCACAGTTGGGTGTCCAAAAGGAGAAACCCCACTTGAATAAATCTCTAGGTTTTGGCCAAAAACCATTAAATTTGCATATAAAATATTGGTAATGGAGGAAAAAAGGAGGGAAGATTCCCCAGATAGATTGAATTCCATAGTAGGTGATTGCTCCATTTCATATAGTATGCAGGGGCCTAGATTTTTTTTGACTTAGTTTTGTTGTGGCTGAAGTCTTCCCATGTACCGCTTCCTTGAAATAAACAAAAAAATCTAGTTGAAATCCTTGCACCTTGACTACCCCCATGCAACCTTGACGTTAAAATGATGGTAGATTTTTTTGTGATGTTGTGGTCTTTGACATGATAGGAATCTTGGTTAAATTTCCCTTAATATTACATATATATATATAATATTTTCATACATGCTCCATTTATCTTCAATAGAATGATTCAGAGAAAAGACATAGGAAAAGCTTCTTGTCCAAAAACTCAATGTCTTCCCATTTATATTTCTGAAAGAAATATACAAATGATTTTTTTTATTCCTTTTTACTTAGACATGCAATGCTTGAACCAAGAAAGAGAACCAAGAAAGAGATGGATATCTTTGTAATTAAAACATTAGAGTGAAGACAAGAAGCACGACTACCCTCATCTCCACCAACCATAAGGCCGAATGTACAATTAAAAATGAAAATGAGGGGGCAGGGGACGAAACATTTCTCCCTATTGAGTGCATCCATCTCTCCATGTGCACCCAACCCACCCACCTAGTAAAATTAAAATTATAATTTAGTTCAGAGGAGAGAGAGGAGACAACTAGCATCCCGGGAAGAAAAATTAGTTGCTCAACTCTAGACCCATGTCTCCTTGCTTATTCGACGGTCAAAAGCACATCATAATGAATGATTAATCTAAGCAGGTAAAGGAAATATAATATTATTGTCCACACATAGAAGAAAAATGGGAGGATTTTGACCACTCCATGGCATATCCATGAATAGGGAGACGAAGCCGTCGTTTGTGGCGATAAGATGGAAAGGGCCAAAACACATAGAAACCTAAGAATCCATCACTCTTGACCCTTATTTAACACCATATCAGATCCACCTCCCCTTGTTAAAGAAATGTTAATATTATTTGATAATAGAGGGAAGAAAACACAAGTTAAACACCACATATATAAGTATTCTACATCTACTTATGTTTAAACCTACTCTACCTTTTTTAAAAGAAGGCTAAATGTTCTACAATGTTGACTTTTTTTGGTTCGTCATCACTCGAATCTGGACATAAAGTATTTTTTAATTTTGGATTATTGAAATCACTATTTTTAATATAAATATATCCAACACTATTCAATACCCCCATTTCAACCTAATTTTACAATGAATAATTGATACATGCAATTCGATCAATACAAAATGATTTTTTCTAAATTTTTAAAAATATATGATGGTTTCCCTTCCCACTATTTTGAGCATATATAAAAGGTCAGGTTTACAAAAATTTTAGACTACACCTTTTTACATTAAAATATCATCGAAACCAATGAATAACATAATAAATTTAAATGTATGAAAATACTTTTTTTTAATACCAAAATAACCAAAATGAGTGTCTCCTTTCAATTCAATATCCACACATCTACATTTTTAGTAATGATTTCTCTTCTCATAATATGTGAATAAATTTCAATTTATGGTTGAATGTGATTTATTCTCATCGTACTATGTACACTAGAGTAATCATACTAATCATCTAATCATACTACTCATCGATTATGAAATTTGAAGGGATAGTCTTAATTTCACGTTGAACGACATATATTTATGTAACTCTTTCATTATAAAAAAATTCAAAACTTCTTATACTTCAATTGAAAGTCTTAAACTAAGTAAAATATTCATCCAAAAGATATCCCCCTTCCAAATTTTTACCACATTAAAAATTAACCAATCATGAAATAAATACACCTTAATTTCAAAGAAACTAATGATAAATGTACTTTGTAATTTCAAATGTCACCTTATGATGGGAAGATGTATATTATAAATAAATATATTTCATAAAATGTGATTCGTAATTGTTTTCGTTGGAGAAATTTTGAATTGTTAAAGATGACAACATATCACATCAAATATAATGTGAGAATATTTTTTTTGTGGACATCGATATAAGAGAATATTTTTTTCTGTATAAATCTATGATGCTTCAAAACAACATCTTGAATTAATGTATTGAGTGTATCAAAATCATGTTTCAACCATGGGATTTAATTCCCATCAAATTCCACAACACATTTGATATGTTCATTTTATATCTCCCTACAAAACAATAAACTTTGATATGTTCATTTTATATCTCCCTACAAAACAATAAACTATAGTAAACCTTGAGGCCTTTTTTTTGAAGGGTGATAATTCTATGAGAAAAATTATAAGAGACACCAAGAGAGCCTAATTTCTTTACGGGATTTTAGGAACATGTAAATTTATCATGATTGCATCCATCTGTTATTACTTAGGCTAAGATGTCATAATTTGGAGCTTCTGAAACCCATACAAGCATAGAGTTAGAGGATATTAGGTTTGTTATTGTTATCAATGATATTAACTAATTACTACTTCTCTCAAACCATAGAAAACTGCATGCCAAAATATGATCTTGAACATGTATATTTGATTATATCAATAATTATGTTACATTCTCCATAACTTACTTTGAATAATTTCACCTAACGGTAAGAAAAGAAGCTATATTCATTAAGGAGGTTATATTCATTAAGTTTGTAGCTGATACATCTCATAAGGCTTGAGGCACAATGAAATAGAACTGTGCGATATTGTCAAAATATTTGATGGGAAAATTATTGCCAAAACTAGTATCAATGTTGCTAGAAACAAAATAATAGATTGAAATAGTGTTACAAATAAATATACCTAAGATCAAGAAAATGGGAATAAGCAAAAATTAATGAATGAAAAAGTGAAGATTTGATGACTTAGAAATTGAATGAATAGAATCATATTTCTCACTATTATGATTTCACATTTAAGTCATGTGATGTTGAAAAGGTTAATTTTCTATAGATTCATATCTAAACTTAATCAAGAACATAGACATTGGATTTTTGTTTTAAGAAACAACTAGATACATATATTATTAAACAAATCTAGATTACAAGGACAAAACCTTTACATATTCCAATACTCCTTGTAGTTTTAAATAGAGCATGAAGGTTCAATTCAAACTCTTAAATGCGTTCCCCATGGCACAAAAATTTCAGTCCCTTTCCAAATAATTTTTTTCCAAAAAGTCCCCAATTTACAAACACATTCACATTCCATTATTCACTATTTTTGTTTCGATTTAGTATTGATTCTTATTTTTCTTGGAGAAATACTTTTTCATTTCTTTCGAACTTGATTCCAACCCATATTTTTTTTACATTTCGTTGGGAAATTCTTAGGCAGGTGCATGTTTTTTTTATTGAAGTATTCCTCATGTGCCCAATCTGCCAAAGAATTTTCCTTTCCAACATAATTCCTTATGATTTCTAGAGGGGATCCATTTTCGATGAGGGTTTGTCACTTATCCACTTTCATTGAGTGTGGACAATCTTCACTGACATGCGATTTCTCCTAATTGAATTTTGGTGCCTATGCTGCATTTTATTTGGTAACATTAGTTTCCAAATTACTTTTTGTTTCTTTCTTATCCTATCATTCTTCCTCTTTGTGTACAATATATTAATCGGCTTGATCTCCTTCCAATTATTTATACCTTTTGTATTTTTTTATGATCTTTATTGTTTTGACACTTGGTGCAATTTTTTATTACATGACCCATTTCATGGCACCCTCTACACCATAATGAAACATATTCATAGTCAATATTCTGGACTTAGACATAATTTGGGGCTGAAAAATTTATCTCAGTGGTAAAACCGTTATTGAAGTCCATCGCCACACAAATTTGACCATAAGTAGTTTTATAATAAGTTTGTGTATCTGGGTTGTGACAAAAAAACTTTCCAATAATATTTTCAATAGAGGATAATTGTTGGGGATTCCAAAGATATGGGGTAATTTCAGAAGCCTTACGAGAATCAGAGTTGTAGAGATTAATTTTGTTACCAAATCAAAGGTGGGATAGTGGGGTTGCATGAAAAGAATTGTAGTACCAGAAAACCACAATCTAGTTTCAGAAATAGGATTCTTGCCCTCAAAATTATAAAATTAAAAAAAATACCTCGATCCATGGGATAAATATTTAGATCATCCATTAAACGAAGTTTCCATGTTTCAGAGTGTTGGGTCTCCAAAATTTCATCATTTTTTACTCACTTTTCTTTCACTTTCCTTCAATATTTACCATATTTTGTAGCTCTATCACCTTACACTAAGCTCATTTTCATGATAATATATGAGTTTATACTTATTAGTTTCCAAAGAATTTATTTTCGTATATTGAGCAATTTTATGGATAAATATTAGAAAAGTAACATGTATTCACTAGGATCTAATAGTTCGATGATATTTGTGATGTTTGTAGGCTTATTTGAAGAGTCTAGCAAAGCATGTTTGGCCTCTAGGTCTCAAAATCTAATTTCCTCTTCAAATTCTTAAAGTTTTAAGGAGGATTTGAGGTCATTGATCAATAAAATTTCATGGAGAAGAATTATAGAAGTTTTCATGAGTGCATCCTACCAAATATTTTATATATTTGTGAGAAGATATTAAAATATGTTACTTTTTAGATGTTAACATATGGTTATGTAGATTTGTTGATCTACGTTTATTAATTAGTAATCTTAGTTTTTGTACAAATATTAGTGATTTCTCCATTGAAAGGGGTGTTAATTTTGGAATTACAAATATTGGTTATGATTATGGTTGATGTTATGAATATATTGAAGTTCATGCACTGTTCAGTTAATACACTCCTTTCATATGGTCAAGCCTTCATGATGAGATATGATGTTTAATCAATAACTTATTGAAATTTCAAAGAAATTTCAACCTCTCATGCACTTCAGAGGGCCCTATGATGAGTATGAGGGTATTTTAATGTTTCATTTATGCAAGATAGACTAGTTTCCTTTAAGCTCATTTTCTGCAAGGCTTATTTCAAGTCTTTTGATTATATGCTATGTTTTATATGCACTATCTTTACATTATTATTTCATTTTTGATATTTTGCAGATCAAGCACTTGTATTACATCTAAAATACCTAAAATATTTATTTCTTTAACTTTTTCTTTGTGCATTCATCTCATTTACATTATTAGGGATATCATAGACTGTTTCATCGCATATTTTCTTGCATAAGCATTCATAGGCATATCAAGTTTTTTATTTACAAATGAACTTTAAGCTTTGAATAGACATTGAATTTCTAAATTACTTTACAGTATTTAATTATTTTATAGTTATTTATACCATTTTCATAGATTAAATTTACAAGCTTTCATAAATTATATTTACTCGCCTTCCTAGATTAAATATTTTGAGGGTTTCATACATTAAATTTAAAAATTTTTCATAGATTAAGGTTGCATAATTTGATAGATTAAGTATGAATACTTTTATTATATTAGATATACTACTTAATAGTTGCTTTTACTTTTACTCTTTGCCATTTCCTTGCTTTCATCAGAATTAAGTATGTGTGTGTTTTTTGACTAGATAACATCTTATTTTATTCTTTTAAATTCAATTCATTTTTAGATTAATATTTCATTTTCAATCCACTAAATTCTTTTAATTCAGTTTCATAGGTTTACTATTAGTTTATTTCAATTGAAAAAATAAAATTATTCTTTTGGAATTAAAATTTAAAGTTGATTTCCTAGCACATATAATGTAGTGTACTTCACAAGTATACCAACTTGGATTGATAATTTAATGCTAAATAATTTAACTCATAATTAAATTTCCCAACACAAATATCCATTTCTGCAAATGAATAATTTAATGCTAAGTATTTAACGCACAATTAAATTTCCCAACAAAAATATCCATTTATGAAAATCTTTGATTTGCACCCAAAACCCATTAAACCAAACCTAACTCGAGAAAAAAAAACTTCTTACATCCATCTTTTAGAATGGAACTATGAAACCAAAGAAAATCTTGCTTCTCTGATAACCATTCCGGAAAAAGAAACTATGTTGATAACCATTCCCGAAAAAGAAACTATGTTAGTCACTAAATCACTACTATTTTCCATTAATTAGATCTCTGCATAGATATGCAAAGAGATCCACGTGATATAAGCATATATCGACTGATTAGGGAAGAACCTTAGGTGCCACAAGGGTTTTCAAAGCTCACACTTCTTAATTTTTGATGTTTTATTTTTAGTAGATGAAGATACACATTGGAAAATTTCAACTAGGTTAAAAGAGTAATTTATCGCAAATAAAAGTCACATTTTCATTAATAACAAAGTGACACACAACATTACTAATGCCAAAAAGTAATTATGCGCAAATTTCTTCTTTCACTTGATGTCTATCATTTATCCTTCCAAACTATCATAGATCCACTTATTTACAATTAATCCTACTAATATGTTTCTAAGCCGTTTACAATTTACATATAAGCCATTACTAAGTGTTTTGTATTTTTCAAAGAAAAACAAAACAACTGAAATAATATTATAAAAATAATGGAATTCAAATAAGGTTTCAGAAAAATAAATTTCTAATAAATAAAATTCAACAAAATTTAAAAAAAAATAACAAATAAAATAATATTCCAAAAATATTGGAATTCAAATAACGTTTTAGGAAAATAAATTTAAAAAAAAAGTCAATAGAATTAAAAAATATTTTAAATTAAACCTTTAATTTTGATCCATTCACATTAAATCTTTAACTAATATTGAAATTGATCTTATATTAAAATTATAATGATCCTTCAACATTAAAATAATTAAGAATTTAAATAAAATGGGTAATTAAAATATAACGAATTTTAAATTAACAATATTCTTATATTTAATTTAAGAAATTATTTTTTTAACTAATTTTACACGCCTTGAAAATCATCATTATAATTAAATTCAAATCACATGAGAATCCATTAACAACAATGCTAATCATTCATCCAAAATGAAGAAGATGATGCGATGTAGTGGAGGAAGGAGGTTCTCCCCGTTCATCATCCATTGCGAATAAAACAAAAAATCAACACAATATTCAAACAAATGGAGCAAAAAGAAAAGCTCCATTCCAATTTCCAAGAAGTCGAAAAGAAACGCTCCATTTCAATTTCCAAGAACTCAAAAATCAACGCTCCATTCTCTATGCTCCAACGGTCATGCAGCCTTAATTGATTTTTATCGCTTCTATCGTTCAAAACGATCCTGCATTGTTCTCCTTGTTTTCATGGGCTGCAATTTTTTTCTTTTTTATTTGCTTCCATGACCATTCTGTTATTTTCATCCTTTTTGTATGCTTCTTTCTCTATTTTTCTTATAAGAAGTGATCTCTTGGTTTTGATTGGTAAAACTATTGTTGCATTTTCGCTATTTCTTTGTTCTTGCGGTGCACAGAATTTTGTTTTTCAATTTTGTTGGGTTATATTGTTGAATATCAATTCCATGATCATCTGATGACCAGAAAAAAAATCAATGGGAGTGCACGAAATCGATATTACGCTACGGTAACATAAATCATTCCCTTGTTATTTGTAGCTTGAGAAATTTTATTTTATTACTTTTGATGTACGCAGGAGGATGAGCTGATTAACGTATGTTGGAGAAAAATGAATGGTATATTTTGCAGTGATGGAAATCATAATTTGATTTCGAAGTCATGGGAATTCTAAGGTTTGTTTGACGATTAACTGATGTGTGTGGTAATGTTTTATTGTTTTTTTAAATCGACTATTGAGTATGCACAAGCCTTTAAAATATACCTTTAATCCTTTAAAATATGAAATTTACCATTAAACCTTTAAAATATAAGAATTTACCATTTTCACAAATTTTGTTCAGTGTTGTCTCGCCTCTGTTCAATAAACTCTTAGAACATCTCCCTTTTGTGTTGCAAATCAAAGAGCCATTCAAGCTATGCTATCCTAAATGTAGGACAAATTGAACCCTACTTTTGTGTTTTTGTGTTGTTTTACAGCAAGGTAGGAATTTCAAATTTTAAGTATTACCATCAAATTCCATCCCTGTTTCACAGCAACACCCTGAAAAACTGTCTATCCTAACACTGAAAACTTCTCACGCCAACTTCTCACGCCGCTCAATGTGGTGGCTCATGGGCATGATGGTGCTGCTGCCATCTTGACTTGCAACTATGTTTGTCTGGTTTCCAGAGATAAAATTTTCTACGTTGCCATTGAATTTAGAAAGATCAAAATTATTAGGTTGAGTTTCCCCACGTCCTTGGGATGTCCCCTTCCAAACAAAAGTCTTCCCCTACAATCCTCGGGGATGGGAAAGTGCAGGGGATATCCAAAACAAAAGTTTTCCACTGCAATTCTCGGGGATGGGAAAGTGTAGGGATATGTTAAGCGTGGTACAGGTATATGCGTCATATTGATTCTCATGTTCAATATATATATATATATATATATATATATATATATATATATTTTGTAACGGTGATAGACTATTTCTCAATATTGAAGTTAAATATCACTGTACTGGTCTTTTCCCGGATCCATATATATACTCTCATTGGTTTTAAGTCATTAATTTAAATCTTTTCAAAGATAAGCTTCAACTAAATTTCACAAAGAAATTTAATTTTCATATCCATTTAACGTGAATCCAACTTATCTCTAACTTTTACTTAACGTGAGTCCATAAAAACTACTTACCCCTAACCTTCCTAAATTAACCAAAATTCTTAAATTTTAAATCTAATTTCTTAATTTAACCAACATACTTTAACTTTTTTATCCCTCACCCTTAATCTTCATTAACGTACCATAATTAAAATCATTCGTTTACTTCTCCAGTCCTCATTTCCTTAAACCCAAAATCGGCTTTATTTACTCTTTATCAGAGGATGAAGTTATAAATTTCAACATTCCGATTGAACTAATATAGTCAACCCCACTTTAATTTCAGACTTATCTAATAAACTTTAATTAGCATTTTTATTTAGATGTCATACCAAAAGATACATAGCCCTTAGGCTATTATTCTACCCACTATGTTTTACATTTTCAACCCGAATGGTTTTAAATTTGAACCTGGGTTTATACTATTCCTATTAACGAAAACGACTATCTCAGCAGTGTTTTCGAACTCTGCTATACCATAAATGAAGAGAGGACCGGAATTGATATCTCACCATATTTCGTAACTCAGTTGGTGAAATTTAATTGAACGAATCAATGTAAACTACAAATGTTCATTTATTTATTTCTATTCCCAATGTCCGAGCTAAGGATACGATGCTTGTTGCCGTGATATAGTTAAGAGGACCGTAATTTTTGGCAGTGCCATTCTAGGGTTACTTACAGTTGCATTTACTGGAGTACGGTTGGCCTGAGCAACTTGACTTCATGTTTCTTCTCGCCCTAAGTTAGGCATCGTGTGCCACCTGAATGGTGATCTCGCTATGTAGTTTAAGGTTTCATATTTGATATATATGCCGAGATTCTAAATGAACATTTCCATTTCTCTTTCGTTTTCAAGAGCTCCTCACAGCTGAACCCTGAAGTTCATTCACCGAACTCTCACAACGCTTCCAATAGCGTTATTGTTCATTGGTATCTTCCAAGTCCAGTTGAAAGTCTTGAATGAAGTCTCGAACACAAAGTAAGAGTTTTCATTTTGTTATTTCTGAAATTCTGGTTCGGTTTCATTCGAATAATTGCACGCTTATCTCAGTATTTAGTTATAGCACGAATTTCGTTTAATCCTACAGAAGTCTATACTGAAATTATTTATCCCTCTTGTTCAAATGGTTTTTCGCTACTTTCTTTTCCATATAGAGAATCGCTTCCGAATTTCATAACCATATTTTTTTAATTTATTTCCGCTGGATTTGTTTCGCTATAAGCGCTGGGAGCGGAATCCTCTTTTAGTTGTAGTGAAGATGTTGAATTTTATTCATAAGGGAAAACGCTCTTGTGGATGCCTCATTTTATCTATTCAATCTTCCGAAGGCAATCCAAATTTTATCTTTGATTTCATAAAGATAGTTTATCTTCATTTGAAACCCTAGCACTTCGTGTTACTGGCTAACCGATTTTCCAATGATCATTGCAGCTAATTTTATCGTGTAGGAAACCTTGGAAAATATAATTTTTCTCTTCTAAATCATTATCTATATGGTCAACTCTATTTGGCTTATTATAATTTATTTTCATTTCACACGTCGGTACCTCAATCAATTTTTCGCAACAGAAATTGAAACAGTTTCAATCTTCTGCTAAGTTAAAATTCGATTTATGCCAGTTGTTTGTGACTCAATGTTATAACAGAACTTTATAACATTAGGATGATTTAACTTACTCATAATTTCACCCAAATTGTGGATATATATATATATATATATATATATATATATATTTATTGGATGTACTCAATTATAGTTTCCAGAACTGAGGTTGGCTGCAGAATTGATTTAGTGTATATTCAGTTCGATTTTTTTTCCATCTAATGCGTATCATATTATGGTTTTAATTTTTGATTAAATTATCCCTGTATTTACTATTCGGACATATATATATATATATATTCGTATTATTTGTTTAAAAAATTGACTTTTAGTATTAATTTTAATTCATATACTTCTACTATACTTTATAGAAGAGTAATCATGTTACTGTGCTTTATTACCCTCAAACTTATATAAAAAGTATCTCACATTTATTTTTCTTCCTCTTCTTGAGAAAAATAAATTACACTTCAGTTTATTAATATGGTACTTATTTCAACCAGCAAGTATAAGGGTTTCTTCTCATCAACTATCTTTTAACTTTTTGTTATATACAGAATTAATTTACTGAAGATTTTACTCAGGCTGATTCGATTTATCTTTCAAACAGGGAATAATACCCTCTTCAAAATTATTTATATGTGTTCTCATATATATATATATATAATTTCTGGGCTTTTAATTGTCAATATTTATTTAATCTATGCAGATGTCTATACTCTTTGTTTTACTAATCAATGTTTTATTTCAGTTTTGTTTGTAGTGTTCACAGTAACTAATCATTTCTCTGTCTTTGTACATCATAAAATTTTTAATTGTTTAAATAGTTATATGTTTTCTGAACTACAAATTTATGTAATTTCCTGGTAAAGGCATATAGAGATATACAAATACATCTATTTTGAGTATAAATCTAGCAGTGTATTACCATTTTTCTCTTGTTACACATATTTTTTTTTAGAGTTTCCTATATCAATATTTAAGCCATGGTTCATACAACCATACAGATTTTGAAGTACTTCCATTCTAAAATATAATATAATGAATAAAATTAATGGTACCGATTTTCTACAAAATGTTATTTTTCTGATTTTATTCTACTTTAAATTCTGCAGTACTCTATTTTATTTTTGTACATGTCATGCAATAATTTTAGCTTTCTACATCAAATTTGTATATCTACCTACAAAAATTTATCTACACTGTATCCAGAAGTAACTTTTCAACATGCTATGGTATATTCAACCATTAACTTTCTTTAATTTTAATATAATTTCTATGAAGACACTGATCCCTAGATTTAAACCTTATAAAGGTTTAGACATTCTAGCAGATGGTTCTTCAAAGATTTCCTCCCATGCAACCATCATGTTTACAGCATTTCAGCTATAATAACATGGTAAATGCATGGGAACCTTGTTCATTTATTTATTAGAATATACCAAAACATTCGATGAAACTTTATAGTCAATCACACATTTACACATATAGAATATAGAGTAGTAAAAATCAAGTGTGCATACAATTTTTTGCTATGACCAGTCCTCCCAACCTTAGAGCTCCTCTCTCTTCAGAACTCACCTCTGAACTGAGATCCTCTAAAGACAGACTAACCTCAGTCTGTCCTGAAGCAGCTTACTTAATCCTTTCTTTCCCCAAGCCTCTTTCTAAATTCCGCTTCCAGAATTTCCAGGATGCTTTCTTTCTGTTTTTGCCTAGGTTGCCCTCATTGGGGTACTTTAAAGCTGCCTTTTTCACTTTTCCAACTTTTCCACCTCTTCCCAATTAATTTCCTCTTGATTAGGGAATTAGATTTTTCTCTCCCAATCTAATTTAGAAATATTCCTTTCAAGGTTTTTCTGAAAGGTTTTTGGGAAAGTTTTACCTGGTCCATATCCTCATGAATCAGATTTATGATCTCCAATCTCTTCTAGTCATAGTGCACACATAAATATTCTATTTATTTCTCATTAATAAATAATTAAATAAAATCCACACAATGTTTCTCCATTTGGGTCCACTTTCCCCTTTCGATTTTGTTCAGATGTCAATTTAAGAAGTATAGAACTTGGGGTGTTACACATTCCCCCTCTAAAAACGAACACCTTCCTTGGTGTTAAAAAGCTAAAATAAAGCAGTTCACTTTGAAAACAATGCTGGATATTTTTCCATCATCTCAGTTTCTTTTTCCCAAGTAGCTTCTTCAGCAGTAAAGTGCTTCCATTGCACTTTTACTCTGGCTACTGTTCGATTTCGCAACTCAATTTCTTCCCACTCCAAGATTTGAAGCGGCTCTGGAAGGAATTCCCCTTCTACTTCCACCTGAATCACATTCTAATCAACAATGTGAGCAGCATCATGTATATATTTTTTCACTAAAGAAACATGAAACACATCATGAACCTTAACATGGAGGGCTAAGGCCAGTTTATAAGCCACTAGTCCCACCCTTTCTATGACTTCAAAAGGCCCACAATATCTAGGAGCTAGTTTTGCAAAAATTTCAGTATGCAAAGTGCTCCTTTTGGGCTTAATCCACAGATATACATGGTAACCCACATTGAAGTCTCGGTGAACTCTCTTATTGTTGGCATAACGTTTCTGTCGATATTGAGTTGTCTTGATGTTTTTTTTGTATTTTTTTGACAATCCTTTCCATTTCTTGCAGAGAATCTGGCCCAAGTACCAACTTATCCTCATGTTGGCTCCAACTTAAATGAATGTGGCACTTTCTTCCATAAAATGCCTCAAATGGACTCATCTTGATGGAATATTGGTAGCTTTTATTACAATAAAATTTGACTAAATATAAATAGTCTTCCCACTTAGTTGGTCTATCCATCACATACATTCTAAGAATATCTTCTAGTATTTCATTGGTTCTCTATGTTTGACCATCTGTATGGGGGTGATAGGCAGTACTAAAATTCAATTTAGTGTCCATGCCTCCAAGCAGACTCTTCCAAAAGGCTACTGTGAACTTGGCATCTCTATCTGAAATAATCATTTTAGGAACCCCGTGTAGCCTTGCAATTTTCTTCATGAACACATTTGCTACTTGGGCTGTCCCAAAAGTAGATTTCACAGGTATGAAATGTGTTGCCTTTATTAAAGTATCTACCACTACCATCAATGAGTCATGCTGGTACTTTTTTCTGGGTAATCCGGTTATAAAATCCATAGACAGAGTGTCCCATTTCCATTCTGAAATTGGTAAGGTGTTTAGAAGGCCAGCTGTATGCTGATGTTCAACTTTGACTAGTTGACATTCCATGTATCTGGCTAAGTAGATGGCGACGTATTTTTTCATTCCTGGCCAAAATAATTTCTTTTTCAAGGCTGTAAGTAGTTCTTGATACCCCGGATGTCTACAGTAAGGTTGTTTATGATATTCATCTAGGATTTCCTTTTTCAAAGAGTCTACATTGGGGATGTATAATCTTTCTCTATAACAAATCAGTCCTTTCTGATTTTGTGTATACACTTTCATTTCTTTCTTCAGCATTTGAATTTGCAGTTTTTCATAGTTGGGACCTTGATCTGCTACCATTTTAGCTAGTCCTTCTAAGTCAAAACTGGCACTACTCCCGATGTCACTTACGTTTTGGAAAGTGTTCCAGCTTAGAGCATCAGCAATTTTGTTTCCTTTTCCTTTGATATGTTTTATTTCCATATAAAATTCATTTAGAAAGGATAGCCATCTGGATTTTCGAGCATTCAAATATGTTTGAGTGAAGAAATACCTTAGGCTAATGTGATCTATCATCAAAATAAATTTCTTCGCTAGAAGATAGTATCGCCACATTTTTAGTGCGTGAATTACAATAGTTAACTCAAGATCATACACACTGTAATTTTGTTCATGTTTCTTAATTTTTCTAGATTCATAAGAAATAACAGAATTTTCTTGCAGCAAAACCCCCCCTAGCCCTTCTCCACACGTATCGGTGCATACCACAAGATCCTGATTTGGATCTGCAATCTTCAGAATAGGTGTTGTAGTAAGTTTTAGTTTCAATTCGTCAAAGCTATTTTGGCACTTTTCGGCCCACTCAAATTTGGTACCCTTCCTCTATAGTGAAGTTATGGGGTATGCTAATGCAAAAAATCTTTCTATAAACCTTTGGTAATACCCTAAAATCCCCATAAATTATCTTACCGCTGAGACCTCAGTAGGTATAGGCCACTCTTTAATGGACTTTATTTTCTCAGGGTCAACAACCAATCCTTGTTCTGAAATTATATGCCCCAAATATTGAATTTTATCCTTATAAAGTTCACATTTGCTAAACTTGGCATACAAATGATTCTCCTTAAGAGTCTGTAACATGATTCTAAGGTGTTATTTATGCTCTGCCTCACTTTTTGAATAGATTAGAATGTTGTATATAAATACTAGTACGAATTTGTCTAAGTATTTATTCAAAATTCTATTCATTAAACACATAAAAGTGGCAAGAGAAATTTTCAAACAGAAAGGTAGGACTACAAATTCATAGTGACCATACCTGGTTCGAAAGGCTGTTTTACTCACATCTTCCTCCTTAATTCTGAACTTGTGATAACTAGTTCTTAAGTCAATCTTAGAGAACACTGAAACTCCTCTAACCTAATAAAAAGGGTCATCTATTCTGTGTAATGGAAACCTATTTTTGATAGTCAACTTATTTAGTTGACGATAATCAATACACATTCTGAAGGTTCCATCATTCTTTTTCACGAACAACACTGGTGCTCCCCAAGGGGATGCACTCAGTTTAATACAACCTTTATCGAACAATTCTTGTAGTTGCATTTTTAACTCCATTAGTTCTGGGGGGCTCATCTGGTAAGGGGCTCTAGAAACTGGTGTTTCCCCTGGCAATAAATCAATTGAAAAATTGATTTCTCTCCTGGGGGAAACATGAGGAATCTCGTCTGGAAAAATTTATTTAAATTCTTTGATCATTGGTAAAGTGTCTAATAGATTTTTCTCTAGTTGTTATTCTAATTCTTCAACATGTACAACATATACTTGATACCCCTTTCTAGTAGTTCTTTTTAATTGAAGGGTTCAGATCTACCTCACAGAAATAGGTTTCAGTTTTCCCTTTAATATGAATGGTTTTCCTTCAGCATCTATGCAGTGCAGCGTTTTGTCCCAACAATTCATCATGGCCTTTTTATTTTCTACCCAGTCCATTCCTACCAGTAAATCATAGGAACCTAATGGAAAAATGTTTAAATTTACTTCTATCTAATAATCATTCAATTTAATAGCTGTTTGAGGTAGCTTATGAGTTACCTTGCCTTTAGTTTCGATGGCTAACTGGACCAATGAAGACTATTGAAACTTTTCTGTTCTGAGTTTACATTTTTCTACGACTTGTGGACTAATATAACTCAAAGAAGCACCCGGATCAATTAAAATTGTAACAAATTGGTTAGCAATCTTACCTTCCATCTCAACCATAGTAGACTGGTATGCTGCTTGTCAGTTCTCCAAGGCTGCACTGATAGTGGGGATGTTCCTTGCTATGTCATTTACTATGGTAGCTTCTCTATCTCTCAGAACCATCTAAATATTTCGGTGTGGACAGTCCCTCAAAAGATGAGGTTATCCACAACCCCAGCACTTCAATGGTTCCCGCATTTTCACAGTTCCTTCCTTATTATTATTTCCATTTAGTGGTTTGGAACCAATTTTAGATTGAGAAATTTGGTTGTCATTTGTTTTATTAAATTTATTTCTCTGATGGTTTTTACCAAAGTTTTTCAAGTAGGCTGGTTTTTGTTTCCTTCCACTAGAATGACCTTTATTTGACCAGTTCTTTCCTTGCTCCATCTTACCCTGAAATTGCTGGTAGCATAATATGGCTTTCCTCACCACTTCATCCACTGTTTTTGGATTATCGAACTCTATTTTCTCCTTGTACACAGTAGGAAAACAGTTCAGGAATCTCTGTACCATTTATTTCTCCTCACGAATATAAGGAACATACCGTAACAGATTTTTGAACTTGGCGAGAAACTCATGTATAGTGAGTTGTCCCAATCGGAGTTCATGAAACTCTTTTGCTTTGTCATCATAGTAGCATTCGTTCAAATACTGGTTTTTAAACTTGACTTGAAAATCTTCCCAAGTCACTTCTTTCTCATCAATGGCATCAACCATTTTTGTTTCTTCCCACCACAAGGTAGCCTTTATTGTAGTTGATAGATGGCTAATCTAGCCGTCATATTTATTTCATACTCGTAGACTTGAAGGTACTTAATCATATTCAGCAACTATGCCTAAGCATCCTCCTCCTTCTCTCCATCATAAGAGGGAGGTTTTATTTTCCGGAATTCACCCTGTAATTCTTTCTTCTGTCTAGACTGGTGTCTAGTGGCGTCATCTTCCTCAAATTCCTCTGAGACTGACTCTGCCTTTTCTCTTCCTTCTGGAACCTTCATCTTCTTGGCTGCTCCACGAATTCAGTTCTCTTATAAGTTTTTCCTGCTCATCACTGGCCAAAGATAGCCTATCATTTTGGCTTCTAAGAAGGGCCTTATCCCGTTGCATTTGGTGCAACATAGCCATCAAAGAAGCATTGAGATCTGGTGTTTTCTCTCCACCACCTAGATCAACATAGAGCTCATCCCCTTTAGTCATGGTCTTGCAGTTGTTATTTTCAGTATCATTTTCACTATACAACCATACAACATCAGTAATACTTTTAACATTTATAAAAAAAAATTATATCAGCATATATTTCCTCTGTGGGCACATAAACTGCCCAGTTTTTTTCAACTAGTGCTTTGATACCATTTGTAATGCCTCTCATGTTCAATTTTTTTTTTCTTTTTTCTCATGGTGATAGACTATTTCTCAATATTGAAGTTAAATATCACTGGAAAGGTCTTTTCCCCATATCCATATATATACTCTCATTGGTTTTAAATCATTAATTTAAACCTTTTCAAAGATAAAATTCAACTAAATTTAACTAAGAAATTTAAATTTCATATCCACTTAACGTCAATCCAACATAGCTCTAACTATTACTTAACGTGAGTCCATAAAAACTACTTACCCCTAACCTTCCTAAATTAACCAAAATGCTTAAATTTTAAATCTACTTTCTTAATTTAACCCACATACTTTAATTTTTTTTATCCCTCACCCTTAATCTGTTAACTTACCATAATGAAAATCATTCATTTACTTCCCCACTACTCATTTCCTTAAACCCAAAATCTGTTTTATTTACTCTTTATCAGAGGATAAAGATATAAATTTCAACATTCCGATGGTTGAACTAATATAGTCAACCTCACTTTAACTTAAGACTTATCTCATAAACTTTAATTACCATTTTATTTAGATGTCATACCGAAAGATACATAGCCCTTAGGCTATTATTCTACCCACTATGTTTTACATTTTCAACCTGAATGGTTTGAAGTTCGAACCTGGGTTTATACTATTCCTATTAACAAAAACGACTATCTTGGCATTGTTTTCGAACTTTTCTATACCATAAATGAAGAGAGGACCAGAATTGATATCTCACCCTATTTCGTAACTCAGTTGGTGAAATTTAGTTAAACGAATCAATGTACAGTACAGATCTTCATTTACTTCTTTATATTCCCAATGTTCGAGTGAAGGATATGATGCCTGCTGCTATGATATGGTGATGAGACCCGTAATATTTGGTGGTGCCATTCTACGGTTACTTACGGTTGAATTTACTGGAGTACAGTTGGCTTGAGAAACTTGTCTCCCCTTGAGTTTTCGAGGAGCACCTCACGTTTCCCCTGGACCTAAGTTAGGCATCGTGTGCCACCTAGACGGTGATCTCACTACATAGTTTAGGGTTTCATATTTGGCATATATATCGGGATTCTAAATGAAAATTTCCATTTCTCTTTCATTTTCAGAGCTCCCCAGAGCCGAACCCTGATGTTCATTCACCGAACCCTCACAATGCTTCCAACAACGTTATTGTTTGTTGGTATCTTCCCAGTGCAGTCGAAAGTCTCGAATGAAGTCTCGAACACAAGGTAACAGTTTTCATTTTGTTATTTCTGAAAATTCTGGTTTGGTTTCATTCAAATAATTTCACACTTAGCTCAGTATTTATTTATAGCACGAATTTCGTTTAATCCTACAGAAGTCTATAACGAAATTATTTTTCCCTCTTGTTCAAATGGCTTTTTGATACTTTGTTTTTCATATAGACAATCATTTCTGGATTTCATAACCCTATTTTTTTAATTTATTTTTGCTAGATTTGTTTCGCTATAAGTGCTGGGAGCGGAATCCTCTTTGAACTGTACTGAAGATGTTGAATATTCCTCGTAAGGGAAAATGCTCTTGTGGACGTCTCATTTTATCTATTTGATCTCCCGAAGGTAATCCAAATTTTTTCTATGATTTCATAAAGATAGTTTATCTTCGTTTGAAACCCCAGCACTTCATGTTACTGGCTAACTGATTTTTCAATTATCATTGCAGGTAATGTTATCATGTAGGAGACATCGGAAAATATATTTTTTCTCTTCTAAATCATTATCTGTATGGTCAACTCTATTTTTCTTACTATAATTTATTTTCATTTCACAAGTCGGTACCTCCATCAATTTTTCGCAACTGAAATCTAAATAGTTTCGATCTTCCGTTAAGTTAAAATTCGGTTTATGCTAGATGTTTGTGACTCAATGTTATAACAGAACTTTATAACATTAGGATGGTTTAATTTATTCATAATTTCACCCGATATATATATATTTTCTATAATTATTGGATGTACTCAATTATAGTTTCGAGAAATAGGTTGGCTACAAAACTGGTTTACAAGATTAGTGTATATTCAGTTCGATTTTTTTTTTCCATCTAATGTGTATTATATTACGGTTTTAATTTTTTATTACATTATCCTTGTATTTACTATTCAGACATATATATATATATATATATATACTCATATAATTCATATTCTTCTACTATACTTTGCAGAATAGTAATCATGTTACTGTGCTTTATTACCCTCAAACTATATATTTCTAAAAGAAATATTTTCTATAAAGATTATCTCCAAGGTAGTTAATTCTAGTATCTCACATTTATTTTTCTTCTTATTCTTGAGAAAAATAAATTACACTTCATTTTATTAATATGGTACTTATTTCAACCAGCAAGTATAAGGATTTCTACTCATCAGCTATCCTTTAACTTTTTGTTATATACGGAATTAATTTAATGAAGATTTTACTCAGGCTGATTTGATTTATATTTCAAACAGGGAATAATACCCTTTTCGGAGAAGTATTTGTCTGTGTTCTAACATACATACATACATACATACATACATATATATATATATAATTTCTGGTTTTTTAATTGTCAAGAGTTATTTAATCTATGCAGATGTCTATACTCCTAGTTTTACTAATCAATGTTTTATTTTAGTTTTGTTTGTATTATTCACAGTAACAAATCATTTCTCTCTCTTTGTACGTTATAAAATTTTGAATCGTTTAATTAGTTACATGTTTTCTGAGCTACATATTTATGTACTTTCTTGGTAAAGGCATATAGAGATATACAAATACATCTATTTTGAGTATAAATGTAGAAGTGTATTACCATTTTTCTCTTGCGACACATTTTTTTTATAGAGTTTCCTATATCCAGATTTAAGCCTCCCGTAGGCTTAAAAATTCTGGTTGATGGTCCTCAGTAAACTAATTTCATACAACCATATAGATTTTGAAGTACTTGCATTCTAAAATATAATATAATGGACAGAATTAATGGTATTGATTTTCTACAAAATGTTATTTCTCTGATTTTATTCTACTTTAAATTATGTAGTACTCTATTTTGTTTATATACATGTCATGCAAGAATTTTAGCTTTCTACATCAGATTTGTATAGCTACCTACTAGAATTTATTTACACTGTATACAAAAGTAACTTTTCAACATGGTATGGTATATTAAACCATTAACTTTCATTACTTTTAATATAATTTCTATGAAGACATTGATCCCCAGATTTAAACCTTATACAGGTTTATACATTCTCGCGGACGGTTCTTCAAAGATTTCCTCCCATGCAACCATCATGTTTACAAAATTTCAGCTATAATAACGTGGTAAATGCATGGGAAAATTGTTCATTTATTTATTAGAATATACCAAAACATTTGGTGAAACTTCATAGTAAATCACACATTTACACATATAGAATATAGAGTAGTAAAATTCAGGTTTGCATACCAATTTTTTCTTTGACCACTCCTCCCAACCTTAGAGCTCCTCTCTCTTCAGAACTCACCCCCGATATCAAATCCTCCAAAGACAGACTAACTTCAGTCTGTCCTGAAGAAACTTACTTAAGCCCTGCTTTCCCCAATCTTGTTTATAAATTCTGTGTCCAAAATTTCTAGGATGTTTTCTTCTTATTTTTTCCTAGGCTTCCCTCATTAGGGTCCTTTAAAGCTTTCTTTTTTGCTTTTCCAGTTTTTCCACCTCTTCCCAATTACTTTCCTCTTCATTGGGGAATTAGATTTTTCACTCCCAATGTAATTTAGAAATATTCCTTTCAAGGCTTTTCTGAAAGGTTTTTGGGAAATTCTCACCTGGTCCATATCCTCATGGATCAGATTTATGATCTCCAATCTCTTCTAGTCATAGTGCACTCATAAATATTCTATTTATTTCTCATTAATAAATAATTAACTAAAATCCACACAATATTTGTCCTTTGGGTTCCACTTTTGCCTTTGGATTTTGTTCAGATGTCAATTTAAAAAGCATGCTTGGGGTGTTATAGATTCATATTATTTTATGAAAAATATTTAAAGAGTGATTTTCCATTATATCTAGTCAATGTCTTAGCTAATGGTTTTATAGATTCGCAAATGTATCTATGTGCTATTTATATCTATCAATCCTTCTATTTATGTTTTTTTTTCTTAAATTAGTTTAAAATTGGCTCCTTTGTAGAGGTAGCATAAAAAAGAGTGACGAAAAAAATGTTGATATTTATTAAGTTTACCGTAGTTAGGGGTAAGGTGGTATTCAATTTTATTTTATTTTAATTTTTTTCAGATGAAAAAGTTATTGTTTATATTAATGATAAGAAAACATATAAACCAGTACATATATCATATTCATGTTTGTTCTGCACTATATTTTTTGCTATAGATATGGAAACCATTGTCCCTCGTACAAACTCATTAACATACTTTAAAAAAAAATTCCCTTAAGCAATGTATCATTTGGAAAAAAGTTCTATATAGCTAGCCATTATAATGTAATGCAAAAACATAACTTCCTACAGGAATTTATTTTCAAAAACATATAATGGAAATTATCTATGGGAGAGTAATCAAAACCTCATCTCTAGTTGTGTTTGTCCTCATAGAAACTATATCTTAGAAATGTAGCATCAGTAGAAAGCCCCATGTTTCGATAGAGCATCAACAACCATGTTTCATTCTCTGTAGATATGCCTGAATGTGATGTTTTGGAAATAGATTATAATTTCTCTGATACGACCAATCCAAAATCGAATTTTAGATGAAGAAAAGGAATTATTTACCAAAATTCCATCGATGAGTGTTTTAGAGTCCCCATAAACATGGATAATACCCATATATTCCTCCCTTACAAACAAGAGGAGTCCCAATAATGCCAATATTTTGGCTTTGGTGTTAGAGGCAGTCCCCATGGAAATATAATTTGTAATGAATTCATTTGCATACTCTAATCCAAGCCCAACAAACACATAGACCACCCTATGCAGCACCCTCAAAATAACTAGCCAGAAACAAAATGTTTGAGGAATATTTCTAAAAGTAAAATCCTTAATGACTAGTGTGCCTTGTTCGTGTCTATCCAACCAGGATTGGATTTTGATACAAATTCTGTGAATGTTTATCAAAATGCCTTAAAAAATGTGAGCGTTATGTGCTATCTTTCTGGGACCTATTCCCATAAATCTACACCCAGCAATGTAGATAGCCAAGGAAAGGGCACCAGTAGAAATAGATGCAAAGGAAAGGGTAGGCACAACAAGAACAACGACATAAATAAGTTAATACCACCCAATCAATCCCAATAAAATATATTTCAGACAAATAGCTCATTCTCTTACCACTAAAATATTTCTTTCTTCGGGCTAGCTTGCTGGAGGAATGCAAGGGGAGATGTCATAACCATGTCTGGTAGATTTTTCAAAATAAATGAAAACGTAATGGTAAGGGAGGAGTATTTCCAAAGTAGAAGCAATATCTAAATTACAATTTAAGAACCAACGATCTAGGCAAGGAGGCGCATCCACTAGTACGTGGAAGTGTGCCCTTTATTTTCTTAATTGCCTCTCAATAGAGATATTGGATGAAATATTTTTTAATCTATCCCAATTTATCAATGTTTAATTGGAAATTTAATTAAAGGGGCAAAAAAAAAAATCTAGTTTAAAATCAATATCGAAATGTCGTGTTTTCATAATATAAAATTTGATACCTCTGAAATTTTCTGTGTTTCAATATTATGTGATATGGTAGACATTTTCTAAGCTATATCTCTACACATATTCTTGAAAAAGTGAATAGGTCTTTCTCTTTTCTTTCGTGGTCCAATTTTTTAATTTTCCCAAAGTATTTCCGATACCATCAAGGACTTTGTGATGCAAGAATGGGAGAGGGAGGTTTAGAAGCCTCACCCAAACTAGAATAGTTGATACCACCATATATGTGACATCAAACACTAGAAACAATGGAGAAATAAATAGCCCAGCTCTTCCCAAAACCAATTCCCTTCATTTAGAACAAAATCGAGGTCCTTTTTAGTTTCAAATTAGACTGTGAAGAATCCTTAAGATGATCATATTTGATATTTGGATGTCCAAAAGGAGAAAACCCACTAGAATAAATCTATATGTTTTGGACAAAAACCATTAAATTTTCATATAAAATCTTTGGAATGGAGTATAAAAACGAGGGGAGATACCCCAGATAGATTGAATTCCATAGTAGGTGATTTCTCCATTTGATCTACTATTTAGGGGCCTAGATTGTTTTGACTTAGTTTTGATTTGGTTTAAGTATTACCATGTACCGCTTCCTTGAAATAAACAAAATATCTACTTTAAATCCTTGCACCTTGAGTAACCCCATGCAACCTTGACGTCAAAATGATGGTAGAGTTTTTTGTGATGTTGAGGTGTTTGACTTGATAGGAATATTGGTTAACTTTCCCTTAATATTTCATATATAGAATATTTGCAGACATGCTCCATTTATCTCAATAGAATTATTTAGAGAAAATATATAGGAAAAGCTTCTTGTCAAAAAACTCGATGTCTTCCCGTTTATATTTCTAAAAAATATATAGAAAATATTGTTTTCATTCCTTTTTTACTAAGAGGCAAAATGCCTGGATCAAGAGAGAGAGGGATATCTGTAATTTCCCCAATTTATATGCTTTTATTAGACATTTGAACAAGTAGAAAAGGGTACAGTGGACCCAAATGGAAAATAATTGTGTGGATCTATCTTATTATTTTAAGTTAATAAAATAAATGGAAATTAATTGTGCAAAGACTAGATTATGATTAGAGATATGGAAACCAAATCCATGAGGATGGAAAAGGTTCATAAGAATTTCTCAGTTCTCCAAAAATCCTTGGAGGAAATAAATTAAATATTAAAAATTAGATTGGAGATAAAAATCTAAAAGATACCTCAGTAAAGAGAAAATTGCTGGGAGGAGGTGGAATAAAGCTAGAAAGAGGAAAAGCTAGCTTTAAAGTACTTTTGTGGAAGAAACAAAAGGAAAGCCTAGGTTCAAAGGAAAGAATCATCCTAAATTAACTAGACGCAATTAAGGGAAACAGACTGAGGGGAAAGAAAGCGTAAATAAGCTGACTCAGGATAGACAAGGGGTTGTCTATTGATGGAGAATTTTATCTCTGCTTGTGGGGAGCTCTGGAGAAGGACCTCAAAGGTTGGGTGGAACCTAGTCTACCTAAAGTTGTATGCACCATTTAATTTCTTTTTAACTTATTCTTTATTATTATTATGAATATGTTGGTAAAGTAGGATAGCACATGTAAATATATTTGTTTAAATCTAGAGATGAATAGATATTGTGAAAATTTTGGCTAAGTATAAATAATGTGGTAGGTCTATACATTGAACAGATTTAACTATAATAAATATAGTCTGGTTTTGTATTGTTGTACAGAAATTAAGCTGAATAGTACCAACTCTAACAATGTCTAAACCTTTTTGAAGTCTTAGATATGAGGCTAGGTGACTCTCAGAAAGTTTTCACTAAATAATAATATTGTGATAATGTTATTTTAAAGATTAGTAACCTTCTGTTAAGAAACTAGTACATGAAATAATTACACATGTATAACAAGTAGTAAGTAAATAGTATAGTTAAGAAAGATCCTAGTTTGTACTATAATTGGACAAAATTATTCATGAGTGGAATATGTACTAAGTAGAAGGGAAATAAATATAAGTAACAATGCATATCAGATTTAACCATTTAGATGAATTGTAAATAGTGATAGACTTGAGAAATAAGTTGTCAGTAATCAGAATATCCTAGTAACCAATTGTAAAGAGGAACTGAGCAATCATTATAAACTATGAATTATTGTTTATAAGAAAAGTAGGAATTTAGAGTGTAAACATAAATCAATTTCGAGATGAAATAAGTCTTTTATAAATATTATAGAGTCATATATATTAGGATTTAAATCATGATCATTTACGATCCATATTCTAAAATGGGTATAATGAAATTACAGAATCAGAGAACTCTGTCTCCTATAAATAAACTAGATCATATCCCTGCATTTAGCTGATATAGTATCTTAGGAAATCCCAAGGGAGTTTCTCGACCAACCTAATGAGAAGAAAGATCATTACAATGATTGAACATAAATTTATGTCACTACATGCAATCATAGTGTGATGAAACTAGTACCTGCATAAAACAGATACGATAAATTAGTTTAAAATTATAAACATCACATAAAAAGGACAATAGAAGTTAAAATAATTCTTAGAAAGATAGAAGATTACCTGAGAGATAGAATCTGAATTTAAACATGCAAATCATCAGGAAAAAAACTATTATTATAAGTCAGAGTAGAAGGACATAATAGAAAACAATTAACTTAAAATTTCTATCTCGAAAAAAGTAGAGCGTTATTATACTTGCAACTAAGAGTTATGGCATCACCCATGTAGGACGAGTAGGAGGATTGAAATGCGTAACAAAATTTGAAAGAAGTCTCAAATTTCATGAATACATGGACCCGTGAATAAAACGAAGAGGAAATTCCATCGTAGAGATCAAACTAGAGTGAATAGAACCCTTAACGAAAATTATTCAAATCTTGTCGTGACCCAAAAAGAGTTAATGGAGAATTATTTGAAAAGAGATAAATAAGTATATGCTCAGAAAATCCAAAAAATAGACATAGTAATATATATGAAAAATCATCTCACACAACTCATTGGTGAAATCAACAGAGGGAAAATCTAAATTTAAACAAATACAAAGGAATACAAATTTACCTATAGGTAGCACATGGACTCTGGCTTCAAACCAAAGACGAGAGGCAGCCTGCATGATTTTCCATCTACGTTTCAAAAATCTCTGTTATATGTCAATTTGGGCACCATTCCCAATGAATTGGTTAACTGGGCATCATCTCTAGGACCGATGATTGAACGGTATATCATTCCCTATCATCTCAGTTGCTATATTCCCTAAGATAGGAAACATTCATGAATTAAACAAGATTTTCATCAAAGAAAGTCTTTTTCACGGTTTGAAGCTTATTATTAAACATGTGGGAGCTCACCAACGTAGGATTTAAGGGTCCTAAGTGCATTGCATATGCAGGTAGCCCCATTTAAGGTTGCTCTGCAAAGCACTTCCCGACATTCAAAGGTGTGTTGGTCACATTGGGAGCAAAATTCTCATTGTTCCAGAATCTCCATTTGGCTAGTGTCTTCTAGAAGGCTTCACATGTGTCACGCTTCAGTTCCAAGTGTCCATTTGACATATACATGACTGGAAAACATGTCTTGCCTATTTTTGGAATGAAATTTATTGCAAAAAAACCTACATTTCATTAATAAATTGAACACAAAGCTAAGTGTTCAAGGAAGAAGAATTTGAGTAGAGAAATGCTGGAGAATTTTCAATACAGAGTTTTATTTGTGGAGCTATTGGTGGAGAGACTTATGTTGTGATGAGACTAAGGAACTCTGCTGGAAGGTCATGATGAATCAGTCACTATGTTGTAACCTCTCCTTCTATCATCAATATAGATTACTTCTTGTTTTTCCCTGCATGCATCCATGTTTACTTTGATTCTCCATGTTGTAGAATCTTAGTTGATGAATGTAGTTTATGCTCAACTGATTTGGATAATTGACTTGAATAAATATATATATTATTGTATCTTCTGCTGTTTCAGTTCTCTTTCTTGCAGGAAGCATTCAGCTATTTGAAACCACTTGAAGTTAAGGCTGTAGTGGAAGCGACAAAAAGGAATCATTTGGAGGCGACTAAAACAAGTAAGCATCCAATCCTCTCTGTATATCTATTCTGAGTTAGGAAAAAGGGTAGTGTAGTCTTTCACCTATTTTTCTAGACTAGAAACTGGTCTAGGGAAGCGTAGTTTATCCGTAGATTACAATTATGGCCCAACAAACTCTGTTAGAGTATGCAGGCAGAATATTTTTTTCACAAATAATTGAGAGGAAACAAAAGCCCATTGTGTAAAACTAAACGAGTATGTTAAAGAATGCATAGAAGACTATCAAGATCTGGAATGAACATTTCATAAATGATAAGTCACAGTGAGAGCCAAATAAAAA
Organism: Pinus albicaulis; assembly: GCA_034641835.2. NCBI lineage: Eukaryota > Viridiplantae > Streptophyta > Pinopsida > Pinales > Pinaceae > Pinus > Pinus albicaulis. The sequence goes on from CM076582.1 coordinate 359,499,008, forward strand.
AATGGCAGACCTCAGATTTAGGTGAACCTTTAATGAAAAATTTGGAGAACAAAACAAAGAGAAACCCCAAATCCAAAAACGTAAATTCCAAATTTACTGTATTGGGAAATTACAAAATATACATTAATGTGACTAGAATGAAAATCACACCTCACAACAAATCTGAGAAAGTGTAAGTTGCTTACGAAAATTAAGAGCCGAACGTAAGGACTGAAATGAAATTTAGGAGAAAATTGAGACTTACCTGGAATTGCATACAAGTGATAAAAACCTTTACCATAATTTAGAACTCAGGAACGACGATGCCTCGACGTAGTCTTGGAAAAATCATAGTAATTATACTAAATTAAAAATATAATGAAAGCAATGGTGATTCAAACCTCAAATCTCAATTATGATATAAAGAGAAGGTTTACAACATAGAGATTTCACCTCGAGAGTGTACCACAGAAATCCTCAACATGCAACTATGCTCCTTCTTCTTGGAATTGCAAAAGCGAGTATCAATGACTCAGAAAACTAGAAATAGAGCCAAATCAATATGACAGTAGGCAAACTCCAGAGACGAGACTAATAAAAGTTTGTTCTCAAAATGAATGAAATGAAAATGGTCACCAGTCAAATGAAACGATTAAAACCGCAACCCAGAATTTAGTTTCAAACACTAGCTAAGAATTGATCACCACCCTCCATGTGTAGGCAATCTGAAGTATGAGTAAGTTCTTGTAGATAGATGAGTTACTCCAAAATATGAGGAGCCATGTGATTTGTACTATCTCTTAAATGAAGGTAAATCCCAAGAAATATTACTAACATATGGTTTGGTAAGAGTTAATACGGAGGAGGAATCATATTAATGCCACAATATAGGTCAAAACATGACATGTCAAGAGCAGAACCATAGAAATTACCATATCAAATATATCATAAGTGATATACGGTGAAATGTAAATCAAAATCGGAATTTCCGTGTGTGGAAAGGTAAGTAAATACACACATATGGTTTCATTGTATGTTGTGATGAACATATTACATGCGTTGAGTAGTGGAATAGGTAAAGGGTGTCCAAGGTTTTCCATTGAATAGCTAATCTCATGTAGAAAGATAAAACCATTCTAAAGAAACCATAGTAAGGTGGATCCTACTAGAGTAGTTATATATATATATATATATATATATATATATATATATAGGTCTGACAAGTTATATGAATTCACAAGTTCAAAAGTGGAGTTAATCCCTAGTGATGATTAACACCCTTAAATTAAAGTGGGTTGGTTGTAAATTTAATATATAACCTATAATTATATGTTATAGCTTGTAAGGTCAAGCTAATTTAATTATATGGGTTGAAGAGAGTTAGATTTTGAAAATGGTTTAAATTATTGACATAAAATGGAAATGACTATTAGCCTTTAAGAGGGGGAAAATTTAGCTATTAATATATAAGAATTCAGATGAAATGAATTTGGAATAAACTCCCAATCATAGTATATCATGAAGATTTTATATTGGGAGTGTCAGTTCAAACGAGGATATGACTAAGCGAAGGAGGTAACTGTACAGTAAATCAAGTTGTTAATGGAAGATAGATGTTAGAACATGACAAATGATAATTTTCCCTAGGGACAAACTAGTAATAGTACTATAAACAGAAGAAAAAAATTTGTTGTGAAGATGGAGATGTTACAAATGGTATCAGAGCCCATGTTAACACACTGTTCCATAATGTGTGCTCACACCGGAAAGAAATTATGTTGCTGTAAATTGGTTATTAACATTATTTTTCACTAATGTTTTATTTTATGTACAACGAAACAATGTAGAAACATACAACTACAAACCATGAGTGAAGGGGATGAAATGTATGTGGATCTGGGTGGTGAAGAAAATCCAGCAGATCCAAATGCTCCATTGATGGCTATGATGCATCAAATGCAAAGAGAAATGATGCAACTGAAAAACCACTATGAAAGGATATCTTTAACCAGTGAAGAGCAAGAATGGTTAATCAGAGAATTGACCTCCTCGAATATTCATGAAGGTGAAGGTTCTAGAAGAAAGTGAAAGGGAACTGTAAATCACTCAGAAGATTCTAAGAAAGAGGAAGCCTATAGACAATAGTGTAGGAGGAAAAAGGAATTAGAAGGTGAATTTTGAAAAATCAAGCCTCTCTCCTATGATGGAGAGAAGGAACAAGATGCAGAAGCTTGGCTTCTAAAAATGATAATTTACTTTCAGGGTTATGAATATGAAAGTGACTTGAAAGCCAGGCTGGCTATCTATCAATTACAAGGAAAGGCTACCTTGTGGTGGGAAGAAACTAAGATGGTACATTTGATATATGAGAAAAATGTCACTTGGGAGGAATTCCAAATCAAATTTAAACATATATATCTGAATTAGCTCTATTATGATGATAAAGCTAAATATTTTCATGAGCTTAGGTTGGGACAACTTACCATTGATGAGTTTGTTACCGAATTCACCAACCTTCCTCACTATGTACCTTATATAAGAAAAGAGAAATGAAAGGTACAATGCTTTTTAAATTTCCTACCTACTATATAGAAGGATAAGATAGAATTTGATAATCCCAACACCATGGATGAACTGGTGCGCGAGGCAAGGTTGTGTTATCGGCAGTTCAAAGGCATAAATGAACAAGAAAAAAACAGGAAAAACAAATAAAAGGGTGACTCTAGTGGGAAAAGAACAAAACCGACATACTTAAAGAACTTTAGGAGAAATTATCAAAGGAATAAGTTTACAAAAATGAAGAGAATCACCCAGCGCAATCACAAACTTGGTCTAAATCGATAGATGGAAACAACAAGAGAGAAGGGACTGTTAAAATGAGGGAACCTCTAAAGTGCTGGGGTTGTGGAGAATTCCATGTACTGGGAGACTATCAACACAAAAAAATTCAGACCATACAAGTTCTGATAAAGGAAACTACTGTAAATGATGTGGAAAGAAAAATCCCCAAAAATAGTGTTTCCCTGGAAGATCGTCAAGATGAACACCAGTCGAGAATGGTTGAAGTAGAAGGTATGATTATTGAACAACCTGTTTCTGTTTTTATAGATCCAAGTGCATATTTAATTTATATAAGTCCTCAAATGGTAGAAAAATACAAATTAAGATCCGAAAAATTTCAGCAATCATGGTTATTTCAGTTAGCTATCGAGAAAAAAATGAAAGTGACACATAAATTACCCAAGATAGCTATAAATATAAATGAGTACAAAAATGAGCTGAATTTGAATATTCTACCTTTAGGTTCCTATGATGTGTTGGTAGGAATGGTCTGGTTAGAAAAACATAAAGCTATGTTGAGTTGTTTAGACAAAACAATACACTGCATAGATGGTGAGGGAAAACTTGTGATAGTGAAAGGAAAACCCAAACCAATATCAGTAAGACAAATAACAACACTTCAGTTAAAAAGAACAATAAGAAAGGGTTTCTATGTGTATGTTGTACAATTGGAGGAATTGGGACAACAACCTGAAAATGATCTTTTGAAGAATTTACGAGTCATCCAAGAGTTCAAGGATGTGTTTCCAGATGAAATTCCTCATATGCCCCCTAAAAGAGAAATTGATTTCTCAATTTACTTAGTATCAGGAGCAACACCAGTCTCTAGAACCCCATACCGAATGAGTACCCCATAATTGATGGAGTTAAAACTACAACTACAAGAGTTGCTGGATAGAGGCTATATAAGACAAAGTGTATCCCCATGGGGAGCACTGGTACCATTTGTCAAAAAGAAAGACAGTACATTGATGATGTGCATAGATTATCATCAACTGAATAAACTAATGTTCTATTTTACCAAGTTAGAGGAGCCACAATATTTTCAAAATTTTATCGAAGGACATGCTACCATCAACTGAGAATTAAATATGAAGACATAAGTAAAAATGCATTCAAAACAAGATACAGACATGATGAGTTTGTGGTCCTAACTTTTGGGTTGACTAATGCGACTGCTACTTTTGTGTGCTTAATGATCAGTGCCTTAAACAAGTACTTGGACAAATTTGTACTAGTATTTATTGATCACATTCTGATTTATTCTAGGAATGAAGTAGAACATAAAGAACATCTCATAATTGTCTTCCAAACACTTAGAGAAAAATAACTTGTATGCTACATTTAGCAAATGTGAATTTTTCAAAGATAAAATTCAATACTTGGGTCATATAATTTCAGAGAAAGGATTAGCAGTAGACCCAAAAAAGATACAAGACATAAGCGATTGGCCTGTACCTACTGATGTTTCCTCTATAAGATCCTTCATGGGAATTGTAGGATACTATAAGAGATTTTTAGAGAGATTTTAAGCCTTAGCATACACTATTACATCTCTACAGAGAAAAGGAGTTAAGTTTGAGTGGACTGAAAAATGTCAAAATAGCTTGGAACAGTTAAAACATAAACTTACAATTGCGCCTCTTTTAAATATTTCTAATCCAAAAGAGGAATTTTTAGTATGCACAGATGCTTGTGGAGGGGGATTAGGAAGAGTGTTACTACAAGAAAAATTAGTCATGGCATATGAGTCAAGGAAACTTAAGAAACATGAATAGAATTATAGTGTGTATGATTTAGAGTTAGCTGCTGTAATACATGCTTTGAAGATGTGGAGACATTATCTTTTAGGGAAAAAGTTTATATTGATGAGATATCAAATCAGTTTAAAGTATTTCTTCACACAACCTGATTTGAATGCTAGAAAAGATAGATGGTTCTCCTTCCTTAGTGAGTTTGACATGGAGATAAAAAATCTTAAGGGGATGGAAAAGAAGATTGCAGATGCATTAAGCATAAATATTGGAAAAGTGTTAATAATTCTGGAATTAGTGCAAACTTTTATATTGAAGGATTTATATAATAAGTTGTAACACCCCCAATTTATGTGTTTGAATTTCAAAGCTAGACATTTGAACTTTAATCCTAAGGGGAGTGGACCCCAAAGGATAAGTATTTTGTGAATGTAATTAAATATTTAATTTGAGGAAATGAATAAAATGAATTGTGCAGATTGATCAAAATGAGATTTATGAGATCACTTGCTAAATCCATGAGGATGGATAAGGCAACTATTTCCCCAAAATCTTTCAAAAATCCTTGAAAGAAATTATTTCTAATTTAGATTTTTGAGGAAGAACCTGAATTTCCCCAATGATGAGGAAAGTAGTTGAGAAGAGGTAAAAAGCTGGAAAAGCTTAGGAAAAGCATAAAATGGCTTTAAAGAATCCCTAAAATGGGAAGCCTAGGCAAACAGGAAGAAAAACATCCTGATATTCTAGACGCAGAATTAGAAACAGGCTTTGGGGAACCATAGCTTAAATAAGCTGCTCCTAAACAGATTAGTGGTTGGTCTATTCTAGGAGGTGATCTCAGCTCGGGGGTGAGTTCTGGGAGACAGAAGGACTCTAAGGTTGGGAGGTTGGTCGACTGTATGAGTGGTATGTCTCAAATTTGATTGGTGTTTTTACTTGTTGTGGTATGAATTGGCTACATATAATAGTTTATTTATATGTTATTAGATTTATTAGTTCTACATTTAACAGAAGTAATCATAGGGCATTCACCCTTATAATTCTGTATGGGTGTAGAGAAAATTCTGTAGAGTAGAATCCAACAGAAAGTCTAAACCAAGGTTGGTTTAAATCTGAGGATACCTATCCTCTACAGATAATTTACTGTAAATTTCTTCTGATCTATCAGTATACAATTATGAGCATGATTAGGCAAAATGAAGAGAAATTCTCAAAAATCCCTAAATCAATCCTTAAGGAAAAAGCTGGAGATTTCTAATATCTCATGAATCACAATTTGTAACTTTAATTTGTTTCTCTGAGAAATGGAACAGTGAGAAATTAAATGCATAGAGTGCAGAATTAATTATTTAGTAATTACTAAGTGAAGAGTAGAGAGGTATAGTATTTTCATCAACTGTACAAATTAATAGTTACTATAATTTCTATTTCCTTTTACAAAGTTTGAATGGAAGAGTAGGAAATCTTAATGTTGTAACAAGTAATTAAGTAGCAAGGGTATGAACCCCAAACCATGATCAGCTCTACAGAAATAACTAGAACAAGAGATCTATGTAAGCAAGAGATGTGAGTAGCTATAAGAAAATAAAAAGGAGATCCAACTGGAAATATATAACATGGAAAAACAAGAAGAGCATGGGAACATACGATAGTATAGTACTTGTATCTCATGCATTTTAAATGGATATATATATAAATGAGAATGGACACAGAAACCTATGCATGAAATTGTATGTATAGACAGATATTAGTGAAGTAATTCAATTTAAACATGAGTATGGGGAGACTGTTAGCTCATGACAACTAGATATAGTACAAGTATTTACAAATATCTAGCTACAGAGACAAATTTACATGTACATACAAATTTTAAAATGAAATATAACTCTCTAGAAATCCTGAGAGCCTCTTATAAGAGTCATGCAAAACATAAATAGCTGAGAAGTCTTGTACAATTGAACAACATTAAAATTTTAAAACAACAAAGAGTACCAACATACGAATGGAAAATATTAACATTCTAACTCTGACAGAGTCTAGTTCTTCAAAGGACACTGTGTAAAAACCTAAGAGAGTAATGATTATACATCAATGAGACGGAACAATGCAACGAGAGGGTGATATTATCCCCACAGGTATATATCGACCTGAAACGCCAAGGGAGACGAGATTAATATCCAGAGAAATGAAAGGGTTCATAGCTGCTCTCAAAGGTATACGAATGAGTCTGCGTTACCTGTGGAAACAAACGCAGTCAAGATAGGAAATAAGTTAATATAGTCGTTGATATAAAATCGTTCGAATAGAGAAATTTCCCATAAAATCAAGGGGTTACCTGTGAACCAAGACTCTTGGTTCTTACGAGCTCTCTATAATCAACAATTGGAAGCAGAATATCAACTAAATTGAAAACCTATAGGATAATAATAGGTTGAAACAAAAAAATATATGTACATACTGAAGGAAAATCAAACCTCATCAAGTCCGAATGAACGAATATTGCTCTCCTGAAGCGAGGCGAAGCAAGCAAATGTTAACTCTACACAGTATTAGCAAAATACATTGATTTTTAGTTAATGAAATCGACAAAGGAGCAATGTCGACAATAAATACAACGAAAATTTTTCACAGAAGATATAAACGTAATCTCCAGAACGAAACGCATTCACCTCATTAACATTCGAAGACTTCCTCAGAAACGAGGCATGACAAGTTCTGAGCGACGAACCTAATCTCCAATCATAAAATAAGAAATGAATATATAAAATGATTTCCTGGTAGCGTTGCAATGGCATAGGCAAGCCACAAATCTCCTTCGTGAACTGGGGTAAGTAAAATATATGAAGAGCAAAGACCTTGCAGGTGAAGAGATGAACAAACAAATAATGCACATGGAAATTGTATCTACACAATATCAAAGGTTTATATAATTATTCAAAAGAAACCCCAGAAAACCTAATACGAAAGGATCACAATCGTCCACTTGGAAAAATCACAAGAGGAAAGCCATGGATTGAAGGGTTGGCAGGTGAAATTAAACCAGTCATATAGCATTTATGGTGCCAAGATACGAAATGAAATTCATGCATCCTGTTCGTATGAGGAAGATTGCCTTGTAAGCCAAGTAAGCTTGAATGGTGTTTGACAGATCGACGTGGATCTACCACGTGAATGGGAGAATGGGATGGAACCCAGCATAACCCATACAATGCAACCACAAGTAGCATAAAATCTGACGTGGAGAAGCCTTACCCCGTCGCAATGAACACAACACCTCAAGCCGATTCGAACCTTACGCCTTACGTGGAAATCAATAAACGCATTCATGTTTCACATTTAATTTTGATCTGAAATCTCATGTACAATGAGATGCGAAGATATTAATGCAGATTTGAAAACAATTATGAATGCCACCTCATCTGACCACCAGACGCATGAAATAGCCAGTCATATAACAGTATGTAAATTAAATTCAATTATACTCACAACCAAAGGTATATACATATACATGATGGAAAAATCGAGGACATGTAGATTGGAAAGGGATCCAGAATGCCTCGTGGGCATAACCAGCTAGAATCCATTGTATATAATGCATAAAAAGGGGCCGAACGGCCAAGAGCCAATAAACATCCAAGTGAAGGTTAACTATAGGTGCTCGATGCGACCTTCATAGAAAATGAAATGATATTAAATCACTCCATACTTGGAGTTAGAATAAAATAAAATAAGTTAAAGAGGAAGTTACTAGAGATTTACTTGGAGATATGGTAATGAAATGAATCATGTGGGGAAAATAAAAGATTATTTCACTAGTTCGAGAATTAAGATTTTTATGGTAAACTTATCCTTGAAAATCATGAACTGCTTGAAAAAAAAAATAAAAAATATTTGAGTAAATGGGAGGTGTGACATAAGTGATGAGATAAGACCCGAACTATGAAAAATTTCATAAAAAAGAGATGAAATCGTATACACAAAACCATAGGGGATTGATTTTCTATAAAGAAATGTTATATATCCCCAACGTGGACACCTTAAAAAGAGAAATCCTGGATGAGTATCATAAAATATCCTATACAGGACATCCAAGATATCAGAAATTAAATTTCAGCTTTAAGAAAGAACCTGTTCTGGCCTAGTATGAAAAAGAATGTGAATAATTATCTAGCTAGATGTTTGGAATGTCAACAGGTGAAGGTAGAGCATCAGTATCTAGCAAGATTATTAAATCCTTTACCTATCCCAAAATGGAAATGGGAAACTGTTTCCATGGATTTTATTACTGGTTTACCTAGAACTAAATACCAACATGACTCTATCATGGTAGTATTTGATAATTTGAGGAACGTTGCACACTTTATACCGGTACAATCTACCTTTGGCACAACTCAAGTATCTAATGTATTTATGAAAGAGATTGTAAAACTCCATGGTATTCCTAAGATGATCATATCAGACAAAGATGCGATGTTTACTGCAGCTTTTTGGAGGATTCTATTTGGGGTAATGGGCACCAAATTGAATTTTAGTACCGCATAGCATCCCCAAATTGTTGGTCAAACTGAAAGAGTAAGCCAGATTTTAGAATACATGTTGAGAATGTATGTTATGGATAGACCAACAAAGTGAGAGGACTTTCTACATTTAGCAGAGTTTTCCTACAACAATATATACCAAGCATCAATCAAGATGAGTCTTTTCGAAGCATTATATGGCATAAAGCTCCATACACTTCTAAGTTGGAGTTAAATAGAGGATAAGTTAATACTTTGATTTGATACTTTACAGGAAATGGAAAGAACTATAAAGAAAATTTAGCAAAATATCAAAATTGTACAAGAGAGGAAAAAACTTTATGCAGATAAAAAGAGATTCATAGAGAATTCACTGTGGATGATCATGTTTACCTAAGGATTAAACCCAAGAAGAGTAATTTGTACAATGGTAGTTGATCAAAGCTCACTCCGTGCTACTGTGGACCTTTTGAAGTATTGGAAATAGTTGGACCAGTTGCATACAAGTTGGCTTTACCTAGTCACATCCAGGTTCACGATGTTTTTCATGTTTCATTATTAAATAAATATGTGCATGATCCTACTCATGTTATTTATTAGAATGTGATACAGGTGGAACCAGAAGGGGAATTCATTGGAAATCCACTTCACATCTTGGCACGAGAAGAAATTGAGCTCCGAAACAGGACAGTAACTAGGGTGAAAGTGCAATGGAGGCACTTTCCAGCTGAAGAGGATACTTGGGAGCAAGAGGAAGATGTGAAGGACAAATATCCATCACTGTTTGAAAAGTGAATTTTATATTTTTTCTATACAACATGGAGGATGGTGTTTTGTTTTAGAGGGGGGATATGTAATGTCCCCGTAAATAATCAAGATATTAGAATAATCAAACACAAATATTGATACAAAATTTTACTTGCTAAAATCAAAGTAAAACCATATTTGTGACGGAAACATCCATGATCAAAGATAATTGATATTATTATTATTATTCAAGGGAGATTTACAATAGCCAACTCACATGCATACATTATCTAACCATTCAACGAACTCTCCATTCGTTTCATGTTTTCCAATTGCCTCTATAGGATTACATGTATGAATAACAACTTGTCAATTTTTTTCTAAATCCATACACATATTTTAGAGAAGTTACATAACAAAAGTTTTCTATAAAAATAAAAAGTTTATTTTATATTTTTTTTCCAAAAACTTAGAATAGGAAAAACAAACCAAGCCAAAGGAACCAATCTTATCTGTTCTCCCAATAGTGTAGGGAAATAGTTGACAACTTTGAACAATCTCCACCTTGAAAAAAATTTACCTGATATATCATGCCCATATTATTCATCACCTTTGTTGTAAGCCAAGAGAAGCTAGGCACCATTTTAGCTTCTCTGACAAGACTGGTTTTGTGAACATGTCTGCACAAATTTTCTTTGTATGGACTCATGAGAGAACCAACTCTCCACTTTCATCAATAACCTGTCTTACAAAATGGTGTTTCATATGTATATGGTTTGTCTTACTATGATAAGCTTGATTCCATGCTAAATGAATAGCACTTTGAATACCACATAATACTTTCACCTTATCATGAATCCTTCCAAACTCACCTAGAAAACCTTTTAACCAAATTTCCTCTTTGCAAGTATGTGAGACAACTATGTAGTCTGCCTTGTTTGTGGATTAAGTAACTACGTTTTGAAGCTTTGACATCCAACAAACAACATCACCTACAAGAGAAAAAAACATATCCATAAGTGGATCTGTGCTTGTCCAAATCACCAGCAAAATATGTACATTTGATTTTATGAGTGATGATTCATGAAATTTGATATCGTTGCTAATGATGATTTTGTGGGTAGTATGATCCCACAATATATATCCCTTAACTCCGTCACTATATCTAAAAAATATTAGTCTTTTTTATTTTGGATCTAACATAGAATGTTGATTCTTTGGGATAAGAGAATAGGCATCACAACCAAAAACTTTAGATTTGAATAATCACAAGGTTGACCTGTCCATAACTCTTCTAGAATCTTACAACTAATTAGAGTTGATGGTGACCGATTTACGAGATATGATGCTTTAAGATATGCTTCTTCCTACAATTCCTCTTGCAACATGACATTACTAAGCATACTCCTTATTCTCTCTATAATATTCGTATTCATACATTCAAGAATAAAATTTTGATTAGGAGTATAAAATATGATTTTATGTCTTTTAATCCCACCTTCCTTGCAATAAATTTCAAAATCATTTGAAGCAAACTCAACTCCATTTTCATTTTTAAAACATTTAAGTGATGTTCCAGTTTTCTTTTAAACAAAATATCTATACTACTTAAAAGCATCTGATACATGAAATTTTATTTTCAATAAATATATCCCAACCTTTCTAGAGTAATCATCTATAACTATTACAAAATACGAAGATCCACTGAAGGATACTTTAGGAGATGGTCCCCGAAGATCTCAATGGATGCAATCAAGGATACCTTTACTAATATATTTTCTATTTTAAATTTTTTTCTATATTGATTTCCATAAATAAAATATTCACAGAAATTAAAATTCAGATATTTCAAGCTTCAAGGTAGCTTATGATTAACCAACACCTTCAACCCTTTCCCGCTCATATGACCCAAGAATTGATGGCATAAATGAGTGGAGTCACTTTCACCTTAATATGCCACTATTCCATGATATTTTTCTCTCCTTCCTTCAAGCTTATAATGGTTCAAAAACCATTTCGCATCCATGACTACCAAGATGCCTTTCATCACCTTCATAACTCTACTTTGAACTATACATTTATAGCTACCAGAATCTAACACTCCCAAAGATATTATGTTTTTTCTAAGTAGATGGACATGCCTCACCTATTTTAATGTTCTGACAATACCAGCATACATTTTAATTTTGACACTACCAATGCCAATATTTTTTCATGTAACATCACTACCAATGAAAACCACATTGTCATCAATATATTGATATGAAAAAAACTAATTTCTATGGAGACACACATGATGGGAAGCACCATAATATAGAAACCAATTATGACGATGTTGATAAATAGTAGAAGTGGCCAATACCTCATCAAAAATACTTGCACTAGTTTCAGTTGAATTAGATTCCTTTGTAGAGTCCTTTTTAGGAGCTTGTTCCTTTATTTACCAACAATCCTTCTTTAGATGCCCTAATTTGTTATAGTACAAACACTTAAAATTAATCTTCTTGCCTCTGGAATTCAATATTTATGTGTTTATTGAATTCTCATATTTTTCTTTTAATCGATCTCTTTGAACCATTGCTTCTCATGTTGAGGTTTCAAGGCTTGATTTCCTTCGAGTTCCCTCAATAGTAAAGCTTCCACAATAGCATCAAAGTTGATGGTATGAGTATAACTAAAACTAATAGATATTACAAAATGATCCCAAGGCTTAGGCGGAGAACACAATTGTGTAATTGTTTTGTATTCCCCTTCATGATTTACATCTATACTAGACAACTGACATAAAAGGGTGTTCAAAGAATTCAATGAAGAGATATATTTGTACATTAGAGGAAATTTTAGCCTAAAAATGGCCATGAAATTTCACTTAACTTCCATGTCATATTATGTATGCCAATCAAAATCCTCAAATATAAAAAGAGGTAAATGTAAATTTTTTTGGAGGCAAAAGAAGAAAAAATATTTTTTTTAATTGTATTTTTGGCTTATATCGTTATAGTTGTACTCAAATTTCATGTGTACACACTCGATGGATGAAAAATTAAATTATGTATCCAATGAATATGCATTATGCATACTTTTGAGAAGACACACATTGATAAAAATTTCAGATACATTAAAAACACGTGTTAAACACATTTTTTTTAATGTATCTTCATTTTTTGTTAATGTGGTTCTTCTCAAAAGTATGCATAATGGGTATTCGTTGGAAGAATAATTTAATTTTGCATCAAACAAGTGTCTACACTTGAAATTTTAGTAAACCTATAATGCAATAAGCCAAAAATACAATTAAAAAAGTAGCTTTCTTTTCGATCCAAAATTTATAACCCTTATTTTATTATTTTAACTATTATTTTATTATTTTTCCTTATGAGGCCACTTCTAGGCTGAAATTTCCTCAATTTCCTTCCTTCATCCACAAATTGTATAACTGTCACTTCAAGTAGATTTTATTTGGAAAAGACTTCATCATATAAAGGATTTATAATTTGGTCCATAAGCCTACAATTATTTTCTCTCCAAGGATGTTAAACAACACATATCTTTCAAGCACACACAAATAGAACTGAGGGTTCTTGCATCCATGTCCTCCCAGTTGTCATTATCCATGACCACAAGTTTATTTTCCCTAGCCAAAAACGCCTTTTCCACTCCTTGCTGCATGAGTATGCCTTAGATCTTAGCCTTCCATAGCTCGAAGCTATTACTCCCATTGAACTTTTCAACTTCAAACTTAACACACTTCATCTTTGCCATTAACACAAACATTTTACAAAAGACCTCGTACCACTTTTTGAGTTGAGAAATTAAAAAATAACTTGCAAATAAATTGAAATTTAAAAAAATAATGGCAAATAAACAAGGTTGAAGAATAATATTACACAAATATTGACACAACGTTTTACGTGGTAAAACCTTCCTTGTGAGGGAAACATCCATGAGGCAATGATAATCGATATTCTTATTATTCAAGGGAGATTTATGACATGAAACTCATAGGTATACATTATCCAACCATTCAACCAACTCTCCATTCGTTTTATGTTTTATTATTTCCTCTATAGGGTTACATGTATGAATAAAAAACAGTCAGATTTTTTCTATATCTTTCAAAAAATTTTAGAGCGGTTACATAAGAAAATTTTTGAAAAAAAAAAAATTTCTTTTTATATTTTTTTTTCCAAAAACTTATATTATGAAAAACAAATCAAGATAAAGGAACTAATCTTAGCTATTATCCCAATAATATAGGGAAATAATTGGCGACTTCTAACAGAAGAAAAAAATAATTATAAACTACGTTTGTTAGGGAGAAAAATTTAGATGAAAAAACTCACCTCCCCACCCTCGATCAAGAAAGAAAGGATGAAAAAATGATTCCCCACCCCCCTCCAAGAAATAAAGGATAGAAAAATTATTCACTCTTAGTATTAGAGAAAAGGAGAAAAACATATAGGGAGAAAGTCTTTCCTAAAAGTTAGAAAACAAAAAATAGTGACGGAAGGATGACTTAAAATGACTCCAAAGGACAAATTCATTAGCCTCAAGAATAAATCATAACTGAAGGGGACAAGGTCATGTCAAAGGTTTAGTAAATATGTGTACAAATTGATTCTTAGTACAAAAATGTTCCAAATGGAGGACACCATCCTCAACAAATTGTCCAATGAAATTCATGTGGATTCTAATGTGTTTTATTCATTAATGCTCCACTTTGTTGTGCTACATTAATATAGCATTATTAATATTCCAGGAAACAGTGATAATATGATCCTCATAAGTTCCTTCATTTTCGAAGCCAATGAGCTACCTGACTACCTTGAAATCGTAGATTTTTTGTAGAGGATAATTCAATCATAGATTTCTTTTTTCAAGGCCAATCAATAAAATTTGGCCCAAAACTAGATAAAAACTTTGATGTGGACTTTTGATCATGAATTGAACCAACTCAATTACAGTTGGTGAATGCCACAACAAGATAAGCAAGAAAGATGTACTAAACATTAAAATTTGTAGTACCTTAATTGTACCTATGAATGCACTTTCCAACATTTCAATGAATCTCATGAGGATATTGATCGAAATTTAGCTACACACATGATCATTTTAAACCTCATAAATGTTTGTTTGTCATTGCCCTACACCTACACCTTGATATCTAGAAGTTGACAAACCGAGGTGTCCCTGTAATATCTACAAGCTAAAATATCCTTCAAAATAGAGAGCACAACTTCCTTCCCTTCGTAAATGTGGAAATGTAATTGGGAAGACCATTAAATTATACTAATATGTTTATTCAATTAAACCAAAAATTTAATAACAATTTCTAATTAAGATGTTGCATCTATTTCCTAGTTTTAAACAAACCTAAAACACAAGTGAACTCTGACACTATTTCATTTTTCCTTCTTACCAATGGACTAATTGAATAATATAGTTTTTAGCTCTATCACAACGAAATAAAGTAAAATACTAATAAAAATGTACCAAGTAGAGGTTAAAGAAAAGTTCCAAGATACACCAAGTTTTTGTTTAGAGTAATGGTTACGAAAGTTAAAATCTTCTTTTAAACACGCCCAAATTTCAAATAAACATTAAATTAAATTAAATTAAATAAATAAAAAATCAATTCTAAAAAAACATTAAACCAAAATCATAAATACAAAGCAAGAAAACCGCTCCGATAAAACCACTTTGCGAGAAACCACTAACCCGATTAATTACCAAACCAAGAAGCCTCGGGAACTAAGATGAGTCTCACTAAGTGTCCTTTTGTTTTAGCAAATTTTGAGGTGATAATTCACTACGTGAAATTGGTGGGTTATGGGTATTATCGTTGATAACAATGAGAATTTTGATAAATATTTACATCAATTTAAAATATAAGGGAAATGTGTCTAAAATTATATGTTCAATGATAATTTTTCAATCCTAAAGAATAGTTAGATTTTAAATGCATAAAATGCTAGTGAATCACATAAATTTCAACAATTTTATTGAAAAAGGATTTTAAGAACTTTGTTTATGTTTTTTCTTATATCAATGACATACTCACACAACTATTATTTTATAAATTTTTTATTATATTATTGTATTGAATACAATAATGAAATCAAAAAACTAAAAAAAATCAAATATAATTATATGTAAATCTTTCTTTAGAATACAAAATATTGAAAATATATTTACACATCAAGAAATTTTATCTCTTTTAGAGCTTGATAAATAGGTCATTGTGATAGATCTATAGTGATTTTTTTTCTCTATTTTTATATAAATTAGATGTAGTTTTTGATTATTCAAATTATTTTTCCTGAATAATTTATTATTATATATATTTTATACTAAAAAAACTGAATGGGTAACTAAATTATATATATCTATACACACACACACACACACTTTATATCTATATAGAGAGAGTGTGTTTATATTGAAATATATTAGATTATTTAACATAGATATTGAAATATTTTATTCATTACTAGAAGAGTGAAAGTGAAATATCAATCAACCAAGTGAACACATTAATAATATGATTATTAATGTTTTATAGTTATTTTAATCAAAATTAACTAATATTCTTGTAACTTGTTACCATAGTCAACAATGTTTCTTCATTTAAAGTATTTTTGAAGGGTTATGTGTCAACTCCAAGTTGAGCACACTATCATACTAGATTGTACAATAAACATGTTTTAAAATTATCACAAATCAAGTTGCATCCATGAGAATGTTATTATTAATGTTTTATAATGATTTAATAAAAGTTAAAGAATAATATTTTAAGTTTTTATTATAGCCAACAATGTTTCTTCATTTAAAATATTTTTGGAGGAGTATGTGTGAACATACCCTTATACTAGATTGCAGAACTATCCTCTTGGCTCAATTATTACTATTTTTATTATAATATACTTAAAAAAATTAATATAAATTTATTGGTTAAGTTCTATGAGTAATTACTATGATAAGAACAAATTTATCTATATTAATATATGTTATATGATATTTTTTATATCTTATTTAATAAATATATAAAACTTATAGTATTATAATAATTTAGCACTTATAGGTGGATGCCCATGAGATTTAGGTGAGCGTTATTCTTTTAAATTTTAGAGAAAAAATAGAATTCACCTAGTCATGGAATCTGGACGTAGTATTTAACAATCAAATTGAAGTTTATTTTAACAATCGATTATGAACCATAAGGCTAATGATGATAGCCGAATCTCCAAAAATCATGGCATTGTTAATTCCTAGCTTTTGCAATTGAAGGATGCCTTGAAAAATAGTGAGGAATTCAGCTATATTATTGGAGAGAGCACCCAAACCCCACTCGAATGAAGAGATGATAATACCCTCCTCGTTGCAGATAATTCCACCGGATCCTGCCACGCCCAGATTGGATTTGGGCGCTCCATCAAAGAATAGAGAGGGTCTTTTGCAGTTCCTTAGCCATATGTTGAAATCCTCCTCGCTCTGTCGAATTTTCCAGCTGTTGTTATTGATGTTCAACTGATTGCTGAGGGTGTTACTGCATTTGATGATGTTATTTTTATCCAAGACGTATCTTATGAAGTTGCGCTCTTCCACACATAGATCATTGCAATCAACTTGATAGGCATGCTTCTTAATAGAAATAGCTTCCAGAGTAAGGCTTCTAGCTTTACTGCACAGCTTCCTGAAATCAGTTGTTTTATCTTTGGAAACTTTATTGTTTCGGGCCAACCAAATATTCCAAAGAGTTGTGAGGGGGAGAGTATCCCAAACTGTTTTAGCTAAGTTGTTCTTTGTACATTTCCAGGGGTAAATTTTCTTCCATAGGCCCAAGGCTTCGATAATGGGGCTCTGTAAGCCCCATGGAAGATTGGAGTTTGGTATGAGCTCCTTCCAACAATTGATGGCAAAGGGGCATTAAATAAAAATATGATGGATGGTTTCTTCAGTAGCTTGACAGTTAGGACAATGGGAGGGCCCATTCATGCCTCTCTTTTTTAGATTCTGAGAGGTTAAGATTTTCCCTTTGAGTAAGGTCCAAATGAAGAATTTGATCGTGGGGAGGGCCTCTTATCTCCAAACTAATTTCCACGGAGACCATGTGGGAACAGGGTGGTCCTTATTGCAAAGAGCTTGATAACCATCTTTAATAGAGTAGATCGATCCAGTTGGATCCCAATGAAAGCCATCTTCACAGTCCTTCTTTAAAGGTGCAATGCCATGGAGATGAGTTTGAAGAGTTGCAAGGCTTGCTTCTAAATGAGAAGGAACCTCGGGGAATTGTCACCCGATCCAAATCAAAGATTGAGGATCCCAGGTGGATATTTGATTTAAGTTGTATAGCCCCATGTTGCTTAGATAAGCCAAAATATTATGAGTTCCCTGAATGCTATTGATGGGGGCCTGTCCCATAATTCTGTCTACTCCTATGCTTATGTTGTTACCTCCCTTAGGCGCTTTGGATATGTTGTGAGCTAGGGAGGAAATAGATTTTTTACAAAGGCCCCAGATTCTTGAGCAAGGCTTGTTGGGAATAACTTGATCAAGCATATGTTGTCTAGAAGTATGTAGGTATTTGATTTCAAGGACTTGTTTCCACCAGGAAGCCTTGCCACTGATAACTCTCTAGATTATCTTTCCACCAAAAGCAAGATTCATAAGCTTTGGTGAGCAGATCTCCGCGTTCTTGGTCTTGAATGACTTGCTTCCATCTTATGAGATTGAATTTATTTTTTTAGATTTCGCACCTTTCCAAAGGAATTGACGAATAATGGTCTCCATTTTTTGATGGTAGGAGGTAGGGGCATCACAGAGGGAGAATTGACAAAGGGGTAGCGAGGAGAGGCCTGATTTGAGAAGAATAAGACGGCCAGCCATATTCAGCCAAGAGGCTACCCAAAGCTGCACTTTCCTTTTCATTTTGTCGATGATGATGTCCCACACTGTAGCCTTTAAGGGTCCTGTGCTTACAGGCATGCCCAGATAAGAGAAGTGTCCCCAATCCAACTTATAAGAGACCTCAAAAATGCTGGCAATGTTATGCAAACACTGAGCTGAAGAATTCCAACCATAAATACAACTTTTGAGATGATTGATCAGGCCTCTAGAATAGCTCATAAATTTATCCAAGAGAGACTTGAAATGATGAGCTATGATGCTGGAGGCTCCTCCCATTAATAGAGTATTGTCAACAAATTGGGAGTGATTTAGATTTTTGACTCCATTTCCAAACTTGATGCCAGTGATGAGTCCAACCCGGTGCTTGTGATCTAGGGCCTTACTGAAGGATTCAACCATTAATATGAAGAGATAGGGGGACAAGGGGTAGCCTCGTCTTAGACCACGAGAAGACTGGAAGGAGGGAGCTAGCCTACAATTTATGAGGGGGGAGATCCAAGGGCCGATTATACAGGCTTTTATAAGATCAAGGAAGGAGGAATCAAATCCCATTTTTTTAAGAACTGCAAAGAGGAAGGAGTTCCAGACACGTTCAAAGGCATTGGCTAAATCAAGTTTTAGGATAAATCCTTTTTCATTACGAGAGAGGCTAGAGTGAATAGCTTCTTGGACAAGAAGGATGGAATCAAAGATTTTTCTATTAGAAAAAAATCCCCCTTGGTTTTTGGAAATGAGAGAGTGAAGATGGGGTTTCAAGTGAAGGGCTAAGATTTTGGTAAATATTTTATAAGAGGCATTACAAAGGGAAACGAGTCGATATCTAGAGAGGGAGGAGTGTCCGTTTTCTTTAGGAATGAGGGCGAGATGAGTAGCATTGGTATAGCCTCCAACTTTGCATTTGAATTGGGTCCAATATATCGACTTCATCAAATATTTTTTTATTATCCCCCAATAGGTCCTGTAAAAGCTAATGGAATAGCCATCAGGACCTAGAGCTTTATCTACATGAAGGGTCCATATTTATCTTTGGATCTCAGTTTCATCAATTCCTATGGTGAGCAAGTTTTTGATGTCCTCATTGACAATAGTGGGAAGATACTGGACAAGATTAGAGTAGTCATCTTCACTTTTGGTCTCAGAAATAAGATATTGAAAGTGAGCATAAGCGTCCATTTTGATTTCTTATTGGTCTGTGTGAGGAGTACCCTCAACATCTGTGATGGTACTTATGTTGTTACGAATTCTCCTGACAGTAGCGTGTTTGTGGGAATAAGAAATGTTTTTATCACCATCTTGAAGACATATTTGTCTTGATTTAATGCGCCATTTCTGCTCCTCTTCTCTATTGGCATTGTAGAGCTGATAATAAAGATCATTTTCCAGCACACGATGCTCTGGGGTGAACCCATTTGTTTCGATTTTTTCATGAACTCCTTCCAGTATTTTCTTTATAACAGTTTGTGTCCTCTCTGGTTCTTTGTAGCAGGACTTCGCCCATTCCTTGAGGGAAATTTTCATATTCTTCAACTTGCTTTCACATATGAAAACCAGAGACCCTTCTATATGCTGGCTCCAGACAACCCGAACAATATTATTGGCTTCAGGAATATTGTTTCATAGGGGACTGTATTTAAAATGTATATGCCCTAAAGGGCGATGCTCTTGGAGGTTAAGTGTAATAGGATAGTGGTCAGAGGTAGAGAAGGGGAGGACGAGGGCAGAGACTGTGGAGAAGGAGGCAAGGAGGGTGATGTCCAAAATAATTCTCTCTAACTGCTCCATAATATTATCTTTCCCAATTTTGTGGTTGCTTCTAGCAAATTTACGATTTTTGGGAACAATGTCAACCAACTCATGCTCCTGCATGATGTCTTATAACTGAGCTCTAGAAGGATCTTGGGTGAAATTTCCTCCCCTTTTTTCATTTTAATGGAGGATGAGGTTAAAATCCGCTCCTATTATTATATTCTTGTTCTCCTCTTCGTCTATGTCAGCCTTGATAGAGTTCCAACACAATTCTTTATCTCTGTAGTGACTAGGTCCGTAGACATTGTAGATGAAATTTTTTTTGTTGTCTTGTCTGTATTCTAGTTTGAATTTGTTCCAATTCTGATTAATAATGTTGTTGTTGAGTATCCGTTCCTTGTTGTTCCAAAGGGTGACAATACCCCTAGAAGCCCCTCTAGAATCAGTGAGGAGGCTATCATACTGCCTAAACTTATCAATAATGTCTTTCATTTCTAATTAACCTTGTTTGGTCTCTTGCAGGAGAAGGATGCTTGGTTTCTCCTGGGTTATCAGATCTTTAAGAGAAACAATTTTAGAGGGGTGCCCCAATCCACTGTTGTTCCAAGAAAGTACTTTCATCATTGAGTGCCAATGCTATGAAGGGTTTCTCTCCCTCCTTGTTCCTTGGTGCCCATCTCTTTGCTATTTTTCCCCGAGATGTAGGTTTCGATACGGTTTTGGATGCCCATTGCTATGTATTTTTGTGCATTTTCATCTCTTTGTTGCTTAAAGGATCTCCTGTCAGGCCCTTGCTTTTTCTGGGGTTCAAGGTTTGCACCATGTTCTTTTGAAGTGTTTCTAGTAGCACGGATGGAGGGGGGATCAGGGGCATAAGGGGAGGAACTAGGGCCATCATTTTGGGAGAGGGGAATGGTAAGAGGAGGATCATCTTCAGGAGGGGATAAGGAGGAGAAGGGGTTGGAGGATTCTAAGTTGGAGATTGGAGGAGGGGGGGGGGGCGGCGCTGAGCAGAGGAAGTAGAAGGCTGAATAGGGGGTTCCTGGGAAGAGGGAGTGGACGTGGAGGCTAAGGGGTTGTAATGGGAAGGAGCAGAGGATGGCCCAGCTTTAGGGTTAGAGGAAAATTTCTTCTTTTCGACCCACTCCTATTGGGCTTCTTATTCATGGTTTTGAACATCAATAAATTTAGAACAACGATTTGCAAAATTACCATATTCGTGGCATACCTTGCATTTGAAGGGCATCTTCTCGTAGTCAAGTTGTTGAATGTGATTCCATTCATCCACCTTTAGCTCAATCTTCTTCGAGAGCCCTCTACCAAGATTGACCTCAACGCAGATCCTGGCGCAAGCTTGCATGTTGTCCTTTGGTTCACTGTGGTCAATGAATTTTTCGACGACATTCCCAATGGTGCAGACCGATTCATCCCCCCAACAGTGAAGAGGGAGATGAGGAAGACAGACCCAAACTAGATCTGCATTAGGCACATCTACCTCTAGATTGAATTCTGGGGTCCATTTGTTAAGATATAAACCTCTCGAATCTGTGAAGTAAGGCCCATTCCTAAGGATTAAATCCTTGTCCCCCTTGGATTCGAAATTAAAGGTGAAATACCCTTTCCCACATAAGCGAATGGAGATTTTACCATTTATTTTGTCAACCCATTTTCGTTCAAACCAATGATGAACCATTCTCAGAGAGGGCCAAAGGCCAGTGAATTGGCCTATCAGACCCTTTTCAGCTAATGAAAGAGCAGCCATTCGAGGAAGAGAAGGAGAAAGAATGACTTATTGAAGGCCCTCAAGTTTCTTAACAAATTTGGAGATTGCAATACGTGGCCTATGAGGTGGCAAAGGTTTAACCAGATCATAGAAGGCGATCTGGGCGGCATCAGCCTCCAGGGAGGAGCCTGGAGGGGCCATCTGGAGAAGAGAGGGAATAGAGCCAAAAGTGCAAGGCAGGCCAGGTGTGGCTGCAACAATAGTACGACCTAAAAAGCACTAGATCGCAGCATTCAGAAGCTACAACGCGCAGTTTTAAAGTGGTATTATAATGAAGAAAAATTTATATATTATTTTTATCTGTAAAAATAAAAAATAAAACTTCTTCTTACTTTTTTTAATTTGTTTTGAAAAATGGGATTAATATTAAAGCCTAAGACTAATATTTAATAAACCCAAGGGATTATTAATATTATAAACACAAGGGATTAATAGACCAAAGGAATTATTAATAATATAAATGAAAGAGATTAATATTATAAATATAAATGATTAATAAACCCAATGAATTAATATACCCAACAAAATAATATTAAAAACCCAAGAAATTAATAAATCCCAGGAATTGAGGTGACCGAGGAGGTGAACATGGTAGCAGCTAGGGTTTTATTGGGCTTTACCACCACCTGCAACAAATTTTGTAGTTCCCGTGCATGTGCTACCTATTCCAGTTGTCCTCCCCTTCGCTGGCAAATGCACTGGAGACGACATCGATTTTGGATTCTCCAGCACAACAAAAATATGCTTGGAGGCTGCGCCCTTCGGAGTCTGGCCCGAACTCCCTTCTCCCTACCTCTTAGCGGAGGCCTTCTGCTCGGAGAGGTCAGGAGGTAATGCAATAAATGGCTCTATGGCTAAATCAATCACAGACTGAGTGGAGGCCCTTGCTGCTAACCCTGGCTGCAATATTAACGGATTCAGGTGTTGGAATGGAGGCGATCCCCTCCCACTCAACTTTTTTATGCAGAGAAACGAGGATGTTCGCTCATACAGATATGCCCTTAGCTGTTGCGAAGCTCCTATTCCAATGCGGTCCCCTGCTTCATTCCAAGTCCAAGTCTTGCATCTCTCAGGGATTACACTTTTACAATGGGTTTCTTCTTCATATCTGGTGCAGAATCTCAAGATAAAACTGGAGCGCCGAACTGGGATTCCCTCGGTCCACCAGAGACTTCTTTACCAAGGTAAACAACTTGAGGACTTTCTTCCCCTCTCATTTTACAACATTAACAGAAATGTTTCTATTGTGCTCACCCTTCATCTGTGAGGAGGCGCTACTGGGCAGTCTTCTTCTTCCCCTACTTACTCATACAAAGATGTTTTTCACTCTCAGAAACCCACTCCCCCTGAAACCCCCAAACCCCAGCCTTTTTTGGTTGACAAGTTGGATGATGTTCTCTCAGTTGAGATCTCCCATCCAAATCTCGAAGAAGATCTTCAAAATTTTGCTGAAAAAGCCATCATCTGCAGATTTAATGGACTTTGGCTGCATACAAAGGAACTCTATGAATGGATCCACGAAAACTGGACTAGCAAATGCAAGGTCAGATTTTTCTCAAAAGGTTTCTTTATAGTTTTGTTTAAGCACTCTAAGCATTATGATCTGGCCTTAGAGGAAGGTCCATGGTTTTGGGGAACAACAGGGCTCTTCTTAACCCCATGTTTCCCTGACTTTGACCCAGCTACAACAGTCATCACCAAGACACATGTCTGGATCAGGCTTCCCAACTTACCAATCCATCTATGGCATGTGGCTGTCTATAGACGCTTGGGCGCTTTGTAACGGCTGATTTTGATAGGGAATTTCAAGGTCTCTACACATATGCTAGAATATGTGCGGATGTAGACCTCAGCAAAGGACTTCCTGACCAAATCATCATCAATGTTGGTGACTTTTTTTGGACTCAGACCTTAGATTATGAGAACACTGCATTCCGTTGCCGCCACTGTAACCAAACAGGGCATTTGCAAAACTCTTACCCCACTCTTCGTGCAAAAAATAAAAAGGAAAATAGTACAAAGTCCAATTCCAAAAGATGGACTCCTTGCAACCCGCCACCTGTTGCAGACTCTGAATCCTCGAGCTCAGAAGATTAAGGGAGTGATGCAATTCTAGATCAGGGTCCTCAGTCGAAGCACTTGTCCACCACTGCTCCTGGGCTTCCTCCTGATACGACGACCACTCCAAAATGTGTTCATGAGTCCGCCTCCTCTAATTCTGATAAGGAGCTCCCTCATTTGGAGAACTCCAGTCTTCAAATCGTCCATGTTCATACTCACCAGAATGGTTGGGTTAAAGTCAACAAAAAGAAAGGGAAGAAACTTTGTGTGGAAGATTCCACCATTGTTGGATAGTTGTTGGTTTTTCCAGCCCTCTTCTTGCTTTTTGTTGTTCCTTGCTTGTCTTTTTTTCTCTCTTCGGGACTGATGTTGATATTTTATCATTTCTGGTTTGCCGGTTTCTTGGTTCTCTTAACTGTACTATCTTTGTACCATATTTTTGCTTAATAGAATTAGTCCAATTCAGGAAAAAAAATAAAAAAAATCCCAGGAATTAATATTTTAGACTCAAGGGATTAAATGAAAGAATAAAGGAATGATTAATATTATAAACTTAAGGAACAAATAAACCCTAATTTTTAATATTATAGACCCAAGGAATTAGTAAATTCAAGGGAAAAATATTATAAACTTAAGGGATAAAAAAAATCAAGGGATCAATATTAGAAACACAAGGGATTTATATTAAATCAAAGGCTTAATATTATAAAACCAATGAATTATTTATACCCTTGGAATATAAACCCTTAGATCAATAAACTCAATATATTGGTATTACAAACCAAAGGAAATAATAAACTCAAGATATTAGTACTTAAAAAACAAAGGGTTTATAAACCCAAAGGAATAATATTAAACCTAAGAGATTAATATTATAAACCCTAGGTATACAAATCCTTAGATAAATACTATAAACCGTGAAATAAACATGGTTTACCATGCTTGATTTAAACATTAATACAATATTTTGCACAATGCGACGTTGAACAAAGTATTACCATTATTGGCCATGGTTTATTTTCATATTGAGAATATATTTGTCGCAATGTGACATTCGGCCATGGTTGATCATGATCGACTATGGGTGACGATGATTGACAATGCTTTACCATGGCTTATTTTCATATCGATATATTTTTCATTATGTGACAGTGGACTATGGTTTAATATTAAATTGTAGGACTAATATTTAAGCCTTAATATTGGGATTTAATAAACCAAATGGACTAATATTACCATCCCAAAGAATTATTAATAGCCACCGATTATTAATACTAACAACCCAAGGGATTAATATTACCAACCCAAATAATAAGAAAATAATAGATTAATATTAAACTCTAGGACTAATATTTAAAGCTTAATATTTGGTTTTAATAAACCCGACCAATTATTATTATTATAAAACCAAGGGATTATTAATATTAAAAACACAATGGATCAATAAACCAAAGGAATTATTAATATTATAAACCCAAAACATTAATATTTTAAATAAAAATGATTAATAAACCCAAGGAATCAATAGACCCACCAAACTAATATTAATAACCCAAACAATTAATAAAGCTTTAGAATTAGTATTTAAACTCTAGGAATTAACAAACCCAAGGTATTAAATGATAAATCAAAGGAATTATTAATATGATAAAATTAAGGAACAAATGAACCAAAGTGTTTAATATTATAAACGTGAGGAATTAGTAAACCCAAAGTACAAATTTTAAAAACCTAAGGGATAAAAAACACAAGGGATCAATATTAAAAACACAAGGGATTTATATTAAACCCAAGGGGTTATATTATAAAACCTATGAACTATTTATACCCTTGGAATATGAATCCTCAGATCATTAAACCCAATGGATTGGTCTTACAAACCCAAGGAAATAATAAACCCAAGGGAATAATATCCAAGATATTAATATTACAAACACTAAGTATATAAACCCTTAGATAAATACTATAAATAATAAAATAAACATGGCTGACCATGATTTATTTAAACATTGATACAATCTTTGTCACAATGTGACGTTGGACCAAGGATGACCATGGTTGTCCATGGTTGATTTTCATATTGAGACAATCGTTTTCACAATGTGACATTTGACCATCATAGACCATGATTAAATATGGCTGAAAATGACTAACAATGGTTGACCATGGTTGATTTTCATATTGGGAGAATCTTTTTCATAATGTGAAATTGGACCATGGATTAATATTAAATTGTAGGACTAATATTTAACACTTAATATTTGGATTTAATAAACAAAATGGACTAATATTACCAACCCAAAGGATTATAAAACTTAAGGGGTCAATGTTATAGACCCAATGTATCAACAAACCCATCGAACTATTAATATTATAAACACAAAACACCAATAAACCCAAGGTATTATTAATATTATAAACCTAATAGATTAATATTATCTATACAAATTATTAATAAACCCAACTGATTAATAAACCTGAAGAATCAATAAACCCAATAAACTAACATAAAAAAACCGAGAATTTAACAAACCCGAAGACTTCATATTTTAAACTTGGTTGATAAATAAACCCAATGGATTATTTATATTATAAACCAAAAGAAATAATAAACCCAAGGGTTTAATGTTATAATCCCAAGGAATTGGTGAACCCAAGGGATACATATTAAAAATCTAAAGTATCAACAAGCCCAAGGGATCAATATTAAAAATTGAAGAGATTAATAAATCCTAGGAATTAATATTTTAGACACAAATGATTGATAAAATCACATGATTATTTAGTAGGATATGTGAGATGTATAAAATAGCTAAAGAGGGTTAGTGTGAAAATGGAGGGAATCATTAAGTAGAAAATATCAACTAATGTTTCTAATATTAAGATTTTCATTGGGGAAACATAATAGTGAAGGAAATCCATAACCTTGTTTATAGTAGTTGTATCACCACTCCATGGTAACAGTGAGTGGAAAAAGTCCCAACAGGGAAAGGGTCAACATAAGGACTTTTATGACTTAAGGAAGAATATTGGTCAAGAATCAGTTATGAAGTTACAAAACTTGTAGTGTCCCTTTGCAATGGAGACATACCTGAGTATTTATGTTATGGGAGTGGTATTGATGTAGTGAGGAAGGCATGTATGCTACCATGTTGAAGTGTTTCATGGGGAAATTATTAATTACCGTGCTTATGGTAGGAATTTGTTTGCCTTAGGTAAGTTGTGAAGAAGTGGAAACAATATCTAATATGAAAGAATATAATAATCCAAAAATATCATCAACGAATATGGTAGATGTACGCCCAAAGTAAGATAAATTAGACTATGAATTACAAGTGGAAAAGGCTTTTACATGAATTTCATTTAGTGATCATGTACATGATTGGTAGCACAAACCAGTTGGATGACATGATTTCAAGGAAACCCAAATTTCACATGTTTAGAAACTGTTATTCACATCGATATTTTTATGCATGATGGATAGAAGGAGACATACACATAGAATGAGAAATTCAAGGACATTTTTTAGCAGTTTCAAATCTATATTCACATGCATTATGTTTTTAATTCAGTTGACTACCATCTCTACAATGGGCTACCAGTAACCATATCCGATCCCCTCTTGTTGTCTTAGGTTATAGAAGAGTTATCTATTTTACCAAATCTCCAAGTTTTGTCACTAAAATGGGGTTACATAACCCAATTTCTCAAACTCTTCAAATCATCAAACTAAAATAACTATTACGTTAAATTCATCAAGATATTTTTGGTGATACATGTTTTATCTCAATCCAAGTCTTGAATCAAAAGTTGTGCTTGTTAGGAATTTGGCCTATTAAAAGAGACCAGGTCATCACCAAGTCACCACATGGCCTCCACCTAGTCCAAGTGCCATTACCATGACACCCTTGTAGGGTTCAGAAGAAAAAAAAGTGGCTCTTTCGACTTATTTTATGCGATGAATTATTTTGATGGAAAGTGACCAAAGTCGAAGGGCCACTGACTGAACTTGAGTCCTTTGTTCCACATCATACCAAACCAAGGCTTCCTTGGTCCAATGTTTAAGGACAATTAACATGATATATTTTTATGGTAGACGTAGGAATTCTACATTAGTTTCTCTTTTTCTAGGTCATTTAATCTTCAAAGGAATGTTTATTTTGGAGTATAAGTATGAATTTGATTTACTTGAGCACTTTGTCATAACAAATTGTAAGTATACTTTTACCCTTTCTTCTAATTGTTTCACACCAAACATTAATCCTTCATTGTATCCATAATGGGTTAGCAGTTTATTTTGTTTAACTCGAACATTTCCTTACATCTCTTATGTAGTATGGATTCTATTTCAATTCTCTCAAGATCCTTGTGTGATTTACTGGGACGATGTAAAGTTCATTCACAAGTACACTTAGGCTAGTACCAATTTTGGCATTTAATAGACCTCTCATTATTCTAAAGTTATGAGATTCACTAACTCTAATTTATTTTTTTGAATTTTTGACCAAAGGTCCACATCCAAATTTGTCTTTTAATTTAATTCAACACCTATTTTTGGTATCGAAAGAAGAAATATTTAATTGCATTACTCTCTACATAGGCTAAGTATTATTCCATATTTCTTTCTACTCATTATTGTTTTTGTATTTAACAACCAAGGTAGTATATATAATCATTGTACCACTCTTTGGTGCGATAAAAAATCTTTCATCGACATTTCTCGCAACATAGTGGAGGATTAAACTACAAATCACATCAAAATCCACACGCAATCAACTCAAAAAATTATGGAGGATGACATGGTCAACTTGGGCTATTTTCCTACTAAAGAGAAGGTTACATAAGAAAAATTTTGGCATCATGTTGTTTTTTTTTGCTATGATTGACGTAAGTTGTCGACAGGTTCTATAAAACCTTGACTTCGCCTTCTTGTTTTTCATTATAATTGATGCTTGGGTAAAGCAAGTTTTCCTTGAAATCATTTTCCCTTTTTTTCTATTTTCCTCTTCGGTTTTGGAAATAAATACTTAGTTTGATTTTTTTTTCCTTTTTCCTATTGATGAAAGTGAAGCCCTCTTTCCTCCAATTTTTATTGTTTTCATTTTTAACAAGGTATTATTTTTGAATATTTTTCTATTTTTTCTCTATTACAAATAGTGTTAACTATAATTTAACATAGATATCATTATCTAGTATATAATGGATTTCCATTTACTAAAAGGTTGTCAACCTTCATTTTGATATATAAAGGATTATATACTATCACAACCACATTTACCAATGTGGTTGATATACATTGATAGGCATATATGAAATACATCTACAACCACATTTACCAATCTGGCTGATATACATCAATAGGCGTATATCTACCACATTATGTACTATTAGGTGTATTTTTTTAAAGGCTAACTATTTCCCATTATTAATAGCTATATAAATAATAATAGCCACTTTATTTTATATTTATATAATTATGCTTATTATGTTAACATTATTTTGTATATTAATATAATATTATTTGTTACATAAAATTTTCCTAATATATTAATAGTAATGTTTAAAACTATAGCACAATTTGCATGTAATGTAATAATAAAATTTAATTCTTATTAATAATATTTATTTATTCTCACCATTATGTTATGGTGAGTAATTATTATATATTTATATATATAAATGGCACTATATTTTATATATTTATTTAGATTATATTAATAATATTAACTATATGCATTATTATTAATAATAATAATAATATATATATATATATATATATAACTATACATGTATATATATATATACAGTATATATATATATATATAATGATGATGGTGATGATGATGAATAACATCCACAAAGACCAATGTGATCTATCAGACCTTATGAAGAATAAGAATATAATTGTAATTCTTTAGAATCTTATTTGTGTGCTCAAAAGGAAGGGAAAGAAGCACACCAATATTACTATAGTTGGGTTGACTTAACAATTAAATAAAATTGGAATTGTGAAATATGTTAGGGAAATGAGAGTGGGTGTGAGTAAGGCCCAAAAAATCTAAAAGAAAGTGTTTTTCATCCTCCACCCTCTTTGTATCAAAAATATGATAAACTATATCATCTCAGGGGATCTTGGGAGTAGACTATCACCTTATTTCACTTCAAAGCTCATGAGAATTAGTTCTAATCTTGTTGATGTTAATATTTTTATTTGATTTATTCAAAACGGAAAGATAACTCTGGTTCTCAAGGGCGAGGTTTATGACCTCCTTATAATATCTTAACTTCCTTTCACCCTCCAACTCCTTATCATTCCATAAATTATTCTTAAATTTGGAGATGATGGTATATTTGAAACTATCCTTCCTTTCCACTACGATCTCCTCATTTATCCCCCAATGGTTGAGCCAAGACTCGACATCCTTATTCCACCCACACATGAGGCAAAGGTGGGGGTTTAGACTAAAGTTAGAATAAATTTTAGGAAGCCTATTGGATTCCATGTTGTAAAGATTCTTCTAATACATTATATACTTAAACATAGTCCTTCTTTAAATATGGTAGAGACCAAATTTGATGAGGAGGATAGGATAGGTGTATTTCCCTTAATCTTGAGATTGTAGGTTATAAATTTCTTTTGAATAATATCAATATTTATCCACGACTCTCTAAATATACTACAACTCCACACTTTAGAAAATATATAGCCATATAATATATAATATTATATTCTTTAATATTAAAATATGTATAATAATGTATTATTAAATTGTGTTAATATATAAGTAGTTATAACTAAAAGTATAATATAATGTGCATATAACATATTAATAATATTTTATTATTACTTACAATAAGTATCTATTTCTCACCAATATTTTTCATAATTATTACATTTTTATTAATATAATTGTTAATATCTTAAACTACAAGTATTAAAGTAAAAAACTATTATACTATTACTTATAAATAATAATAGTATAGTAAAGGTAAGATATTATTGCTACTGTAAACCTAAGGGATCAAAAAAATCCAACGACTAATATTATAAATGGAAAGAATCAATAAATCTTAGGAATTAATATTTTAAACTCAAACAATTAATAAACCAAA
Source organism: Pinus albicaulis (assembly GCA_034641835.2). NCBI lineage: Eukaryota > Viridiplantae > Streptophyta > Pinopsida > Pinales > Pinaceae > Pinus > Pinus albicaulis. Next base: position 359,530,456 of record CM076582.1, read on the forward strand.
GGGATTAAATTATAAACCCAATGAATTAATAATATTATAAATCGAAGGGTTTGATATTATAAAGCTAAGGAATCAAAAAATACAGGGAACTAATATTATAAACCCAAGATACAAACAAACCCCAAGGGATTGATATTAAAAACACAAGGGATTAATAAAACCTAGGAATTAATTAAACCAAAGGGATTAATAAACACACATGATTATTAATATTATAAGCTGAATAGTTTAATATTATAAGGCCAATCAATTATTAAACCCAAGGGATAAATATTATAAACATTAAGGGTCAACAAACCCAAGGAAAAAATATTAAAACCACATGGTATTAATAAACCCTAGGAATTAACATTTTAAACCCAAGGGATTCATAAAACCATGGGATTATTAATAATATAAACCCAACGGATTAGTAAACCCAAGGGATAAACCGAAGGGACCAACAAACCCAAGGCATTAATAAACCCTAGGAATTACTCTTTTAAACTCAAGGGATTAATAAGCCCAAGTGATTATTAGTATTATAAACCCAAGCGATTGAATTATAAACCCATGGAACTACTAATATTATAAACTTAAGGGACTAATAAACACATGGGTTTAATATTATAAACCGTAATAATTAGTAAACCCAAGGGATAAATATTATAAACCTAAGGGATCAATATTAAAAACACAAGGGATTAAGAAAGCCTAGGAATTAATATTTTAAAACCAAAGGATTGATAAGTGCACATGACTATTAAAATTATAAACCTGAGGGATTGTTAATGTTATAAGCCACAGGAATTATTAAAATAAAGGGATACATAATATAAACCTAAGGCATTAATATTAAACATTAACACTAATATATAACCCTTAATATCAGGGTTAATAAATCCAAGGAAATATTAATATTATAAACCCAGTGTACTAATACTAACAACCCAAAGAATTAGAAAAATCAAGGGTTTAATTTTATAAAGCCAATGGATCGACAAAAACAAGGGATTATTAATATTATAAACAAATGGGATCAACCAACCCAAGGTATTATTAATGTTATAAGCCCAAGGGATTAATATTATAAATACAAATGGTTAATAATACCAAGAGATTAATAAACCCAAGGAATCAATAAACCCAACAAACTAATATTAAAAACCCACGAAATCAATAAATCCTAGGAATTAATATTTTCAACTCAAGGGACTAACAAAAGTGGAGGGATTATTAATATTATAAACCTAAGGGATTAAATTATAAACCAAAATAATTATTAATATTATAAACCCGAGGAACTAATAGATGAAATGGTTTAGTATTATAAACCTAGGGAATTAGTAAACGCAAAGGATAAATATTATAAATCTAGTAGATCAATATTAAAAACAGAAGGATTAATAAAGCCTACAAAATAATATTTTAAAACCAAAGGATTAATAAAATTACATGATTATTAATATTATAAACCCAATGGATCAACAAACCCCAGGGACTATGCTGCAAAGCCAACTACTCTTCTTTTCTAAGAACATGAGAAATTTATTTTTTTGAATGACATGTACATACATTAAAGGTTGGACACAAATTCGTAGTCTCTAGGATACATCTATCAAAACAACATTTCAGCTAGAGACTAATCCCAAGTATATGTATCTCTCATCTAAGAGGTGGTCATTTTCTACAAATAAAAACACATCCCTAGAAATCAATTTAGTTATAGATGAAACAAAAGTATATATCTGATCCATTGCCCCATTACATGATTAAGATAATAAACACCATTAACAATTTTCATCCTCTAAACTTCATAGATTTAAAATCTATCCGCTACACGTTCACTCGGTGATCAATTACAACCTGAATCACTCATCCCCACACACATGTAGGAATTTTTACTTGCATAATTACAAACTCGTTGATTTCCTAATAGTGTACAATACAATATGTTGGTTTCCATTTTTCCACGCACGCTCTTTGTGCATGGACCATCTGCAAGAAAATTATGAGACTAATAGGATATCCTTGTAATGAAATAAAATTATGAAAATAACAGAGGGTAATCTTAAAATATTGGAAAATAATGCACAATCCACATTCCCCCACTCTAGTCTGTGTAGACAATCCTTTATTCATGGGCTCCAGTTTGTTACACCATATTTGGGTCCAATCCATAATAATAGGATATTAATCTAAAAAAATATAAAATAAATCCTCACTAATAATTATCTCTCAATTTCTAGATGATTGGAGCTACATTTGGCTAATAATCCATTTATATAAAACAACGCTTCATCACTCACTCAACTAACTTAGGCTTCTAGAAATTAGCTATCATAAAAATTATATTGAATAAATTTTTTACAATGCTCCTGTATCATACACCTAAACATCAAAGTGTTCATGGATTTTTTTTTCATGACGATCTCTTCTAATACTTTTCTATAATAATGTAGTAGATACCAAATATTTATTCTTTGGGTGGTTTCCCCATTTAAGCAATCCTCTCATCAGTTCTTCCCTATATTAGTTCACTAAATGCAGTTGAACCTTCCACCCTTAACATGTGACATGATTTTCCTGCAATTTTTTTTCCTTGATTGGGAATATTCTTCATTTCATTATACAAACAATTAAAATCCATTAAAGTGGAAGGATTAATTGAGACCATGCATGATCATTTTGTTGTTCTGCATTATATTTCTGTTAAAAACTCCCCCCTTTTTTGTCATTGGTAGCATTATTTTCAAGATTTTTGTGTCCATAGTTCTACAGTATTAGAAATTGTTGTTTATTAAATTGGATGTCCTTTTTCATGACTATTTATGTTGTGGAAAGTAATACTCATTTTATTTTATTTTATTCATGAAAAATTTCATATTCAAAATTAAATGAATTATGATTTGTTGAAGGTAGATTGGTCACCTATGCTTCCGTTGGATGCTCCTTCTTTCTACTTTTTGCACTGTTGGTAACCAATTATTTCTAGCTCATTAAAAATATATTTGGATCCCCTACCTCCCTGGTACTTTTAATTTTTATATTTTGCAGCACATGATTTTTTCCATCTTTCCCAAAACTTTAAGTGTTCATCCTACCATCACGGTTCACCCATCTATCATACTATTAGGGGTTTCCAAGAAATACATCACAAGTATCCATTTGCACAATATCACATACAATTAATTCTTTGTACCAGAAAATTTGGAACTCTAGCTGAAACTATTCATTCACAAGCACTTATTCTCCATTTGGTAGCCATGAAAATTTGTACGATGTAGAATGTGGAATTATATCTAGTTACATATTCTCCACCATTTGTGTAGAAACCAAATTATTAGTACTTCCATTATAAATAATTATTTTGCAACATTTACCTTTTTCCTTACATGTAATCCTGATAAATATTCTTCTTTGTACAAGTTCATCTGCATCCAACACTTGTTTCAATAGCAAAGCTTCTCCTTCTTCTAGTTGATCGGCACATTCTTCCACTGCCTATGGAGGTTCAAGTTCTAGCTTGGTTTTTGCTAATTGTATCCCTTTTTGTTTTCCAAATTTTTATTCACATTTAGATGAATAATTTCCAAATTTTACATAAGTGAAACATCTCACCTGATATTTTCTTTTGCCTTTACCCCTCAAATGAGTCCTCCTTCCTCTAGCATCGCTAATTTTCCCAAGTTGTGAATTTTTATTTGAGCTGCTATCTTCTCCCTTCTGTTGTTCCTCATTTCTCTTGACTTTAATTGATTGATATATGTGGAAACTCTCTAAGTTGTATCTTCTATGTATCCTGATATAATATTCACTTTGTAAAATTCCTTCATATACTTCTTAACATTCATCATATTTTTTCTTAAGATTCTACATATTTCTAAAAAAAATTAATTTATAATATCTACGATGGAACTTAATTTTAATTTTAGCATTCATCCTTCTTTACCCCTTGACCTTGGCTTTGTTTTTCAAGGCTCTTTTTTGATGCAATCCATCCCACCGTAAAGAAACATGTCCTCTCAATTTAGTAACATCAAATCTGGCTTTCCTGTCTTCCAACTCCTATACATACTTAAAATTCCTATTCATAGCATTAATCCAATCTCTTAATTATTCTTAATATAAACTCCCACTGTATATAACTACTTTTTCCTTCTACCCAAAAACTGGACCAAAAACCAACTTTATAAATATAACTTCTGGGGGTTCTCCAACTCTCTTTTCTTCCTTTTCTGAAAGTTCTTCTTCATCGTTGGTATCCCCAATGTGATCATGATGCCTGTTAGCCTCCATGGCTTCTAGCCTTCATCGAAGAGTTCTCATTTCATCTCTTAATTATGAATTTGCATTTGGTCGACCTCTTCCTTGACCTCTACCTATTCCAATTGTAAGTACCATTCTCAATAAACAAATAAATTTCACAATTCAATAAAAATCAATTTTACTTGTCCCCTTTCTAGAAATCAATGGAGTTCGTTGATACCAAAAACTATGGAGAGTTGACTCTTATTTTATGAGAAAATGAGACAACAACCTTGTTGAATGGAAGGTTTAGAAATTAAAGGTTCAACACAAAATCGTAGTCTCTAGAAGCCATTTCTCACAACCACATTTCACTTATAGAATAATTCCAAGTATATGTATCTCTCATCCAAGAGGTGGAGATTCTCCGCAAATAACAACACATCCCCAAAAATAAACCAATTTACATAAGAACCACAAATATATACCTAATACATCACCTCATTAATGATTAAAATCATAAACACCATAAATAGTTTGGCTCCTCTAAACCTCATAGATGTAAATTTTGCCTGCTAGAATTTCACTCGGTGATCATTTACAACTTGAATTGCTCATCTCCACACACATGTAATAAGTTCAATTTGCATAATTATAGACTCCTTAATTTCCTTAAAGTGTAATTTTATAGTGCCATGGCTCGCGAACTATACTCCACTCTTATGGCCACGTGAGCCTTAGCCTAATGCACAATATAGCTTATAGTGCTTTCCTTTTTCCCACACATTCTCTTTGTGCATGGAACTTGTGTAAGAAAATTATGAGACTAATAGGATATCTCTATAATGAAATAAAATTGTGAAAATAACAGATGTTAATTTTAAAATATTGGAAAATAATGCACAATCCACATGACCAAGGTCTTCTCTGTCTGGGCAATCCTTTATTCATTTGGCCGGAGTTTGTTACACAATATTTGGGTTTGATCCATAATAATATGATCTGACTCTACATAAATATAAAATAAATCCTACCTAATAATTAGCTCTCAATATCCAGATAATTGGATCTCCATTTGGCTAATAAGACATTTATTAAAAAAAAAAGACTTCATCACTCACTCAACTATCCTAGACTTCAAGAAATTACACAGCATAAAAATTTTATCGAATACAATTTTTACAATGATCTTGAATAAGATTGTTTAATATTATAAATGTAAATAATTAAGAAATAGAAGGGAAAGACATTATAAACCTAAGGAATTAATATTAAACCCTAGCACTAATATTTAACCCTTAACATTAGGATTTAAAAAACCCAAGAGATTATTAATATTTAAAACCCACGAATTACTATTAACAACCCAAATAATTATAAAACTCAAGGGATTGATGTTATAAACCCAATGGATGAACAAATGAAAGGGATTATTAATATTATAAACATAAGGTATCAATACACCCAACAGATTGTTAATATTTTAAACATAAGAGATTAATATTATAAATGCATATGATTAATAAACCCACACAGTTAGTAAACCGAAGAAATCAATAAACCAAACAACCTAATATTAAACATCCAAGAAATTAATAAACCCTATGAATTAATATTTTAAGAAAAATCGATTAATAAAAGTGGAGGTATTATTAATATTGTATACCTAATGGATTAGATATAAACCCAAGGAATTATTAATTTTATAAACCAAGGGAACTAATAAAACCAATGGTTTGATTTTATAACCCCAAGGAATTAGTAAACGTAAGGGATTTTTGTGAAACCAGCTCCAAAAATAGAAGAAAAGATATATCAACGCCTTAGAAACAAGCCACTTCGAGGGGGAAACCTCCAATACATTACATTAATGAACAATTCTTGGATGATACAAATGAAGAAACCTCCTCTCTATATATAGGAGTCCATGGGGCCACAATGTAATTCTTGTCGACCTAACAATAACAATGTAAGGGCACAATAATAACAATATGGGGGTTACAGGGGTACAACAATAACAATAAGGGGGTGAAACTAACAACAATAAGGGACTATACTAGTAATATAAGGACCTAACATGCTCCTCTCCTTCAAAAAAGTGTTGTCCTAAATGCTTGAGTAGCTTAAGGAGCTTCTGTATAAAATTATCACCCTCCCATGTAGAATCTTCAGTGGGTAAGCTCTTCCATTTTATGAGATACTCTAAAATTGATCAATTTCGTAGCTGTCGATTTCTTGTTTCCGTGATTGCTCCAGGTTCCAATATGGTTTTTCCTTCCTCATCAAGTTTTGAAAATATTTTTTGAACTGGAAGTTTGTCCCCTATATCCTTTTTTAAGCATGAAACATGGAAAACTGGATGCACTCGTGAAGAAGTAGGAAGTTGCAATTTGTATGCCATAGTACCAATCTTTTACAACACCTTTTAAGGACCATAGTACATTGGTGATAAATTATTATCCTTCTTAGCTTGCTTGAGGGAACTTTGTTTATATGGTTGTAGCCGTAAAAATACCCAGTCTCCCACATCAAAACTTCTCCGACTTCGATGTTGATCTACCTGTTGTTTCATTCGATTTTGTGCCAAAATTAGGTTATCATTTCAGAGTTGGAGAACTTCTTGTTGATGCAAGATGTGATCCTCCACTACTTTAACCCTAGAATTTTTCCTTAAATACGATGTGATGGATGGTGGATGATATCCATAAAGTGCCATAAATGGCATCATTTTTGCTGCAGTATGGAAGGAAGTGTTATACCACCATTCAGCGAGAGGTAACCACTTGACCGATTTTTCTTTCTTATCAAATACAAAACAACGAAGATATATTTCCAAACATTTATTCACTATCTCTATTTGACCATCAGATTGAGGATGATGAGATGAACTATGAGCTATTTGAGTACCTAAACAGGAAAATAATTCTGTACAAAAATTTCCTGTAAAAGTGGGATCTATATCACTTACAATAATCTTCGGGTTTCCATGTAGCTTTTGAATTGTTTCCATAAATGCAATATCAACTGTACTTGCTTTAAATGGAGGAGATAATGCACAAAACTGGGCATACTTGGTAAGTCTATCAACTACCACCATGATGACACTCCTTCCTTTGAACTTAGTTAAAACTGTGATAAAATCCATTGAAATATCCTCCCAACATTGACTTGGAATGGATAAAGGTTGTAGAAGACTCAGGGTCTTAATTGTCTCAACTTTATTTTATTGGAAAAATAAAAATTCCGCCAGAGGCTTTTGAATATTATATTTAAGACCATCCCAAAAAAATCCTTTCTTCACCCTGTGCTAAGTTTTTCAAAATCCCGAGTGTCCTCCTAAAGAGGAAGTGTGAAATTCCAGAAGAATATTTTGTTTTAGTTGGGAATTCTTGCAAATATATAAGCGATATCTGTACCATAAGGAATCATTTTTCCAACTAAATGTTTCATATGTACTAGCATCTTTCTGGAACTTTTGAATGAGTGTCCAAACTTGTTCTTCCTTCTTCCATTCATCCCTTGCTTCGGTTATCCAATTTGGTTGGACAATAGAAATGAATCAAAGCAATGCTTCCACCTCTTCATCCTTTCTTGAGAGGGCATCTGCAACAACATTTAGCTTCCATTTTTTGTAGATGATTTCAAAGTAAAAACCTAGCATCTTTGTGACCCATTTTTGTTGCTCTTCCAAAGATAGTTTTTGTTCTAAAAAGTGTTTAAGACTATCATGATCAGTTTTTACCTTGAAGTGTCTTCCCATTAGGTAAGGTCTCCATTTCTTTAGTGCATGTAGTATTTCCAACATTTCCTTCTCATAAATAGCCTTTTGTAAATACTTTCCTTTGATTGAACGACTTTTAAAAGCAATGGGTCTTCCTTATTGCATTAAAACAACACCAATTTCATTTCCTAAGGCATCACATTCCACAATAAAGGTTTTTGTGAAGTCTGGTGTAGCTAAGAATGGTGCTAGGCACATTTCCTCTTTAAGATGTTCAAACGCCTTAGTTGCTTCAGGAGTCCATGAAAATGCATTTTTATTCAGTAATGTTGTTATAGGTGTTGCTATTCTCCCATAATTCTTAACAAACTTGTGATAATACCTTGTTAGCCCGAGAAATCCACGCAAGTGCTTTATGGTTGTGAGGAATTTCCATTCCTTAATGGCTTTAATTTTTTAGGGTCTACCTTAACACCCTCGTGAGATACAACATGACCCAAATATTCCACCTCTTGTACTCCAAAGAAACATTTGGATGCTTTTGCATATAATTGTTTCTCCTCCAATAGTTTGAGCACCATGTTAACATGTTGAACATGATATTTCCAAGACCTGTTGTAGATTAGTACATCATCAAAAAATACTAGCACAAATTTTCTAAGGAAGGGTTTGAAAATGGAATTCATCAACCCTTGAAACGTAGAAGGTGCATTGGTAAGGCCAAAAGGCATGACCAAAAGCTCATAATGAACCTCATGAGTTTGAAATGTTGTTTTCAGAATATATTTAGTCTGCATTCTAATTTTATGATATCCTAAATAAAGATCCAACTTGGTAAAATAACTTGCTCCATGTAATTCATCCAATAATTCATCAATCATGGGAATGCAAAATGTATCTTTAATAGTGAGCTTATTAAGCTCCCTGTAATCTGAACACATGCGCCATGATCCATCCTTCTTGTGCACCAATACTACTAGAGTAGAGAAAAAACTTTTAATAGGTTGAATTATACCAACCTCTAACATTTATGCAATCATACGTTCAATTTCACTCTTTTGGACATAAGTATATCTGTAAGGCCGGATGTTTGGAGGAACACTTCCTAGAATCAAATGAGTAGCATGATCATGATCATGAATAGGTTGGAGTCCTTTGGGAGTATCAAAAACCTTGGAATGATTGTCCAAGACTCTTTGGATATCTGGAGAAAGAGACAATTTTGATGTTGGAACTTCTAATGAGCATAATTGTGTAATTGCACCTCGTTGTTATTTCTTTAGAATATTTTTCATGACATTAGAGATTATTATATTTCCTGGCTTCCCTGTGATATCCCGTAATTTTATTTCCTTTCCTTCTGAAAAAAATTTCAAGAAAATTTCTTGAAAATTAAAAGCTACCGTCCCCAAAGATTGTAACCTTTGCACTCCTAGTACAACATTAGCACCTCCCATTGGGATGGAAAGAATTGGACTATTCAATAAATATTCCCCCATGGATAGATTTATATTATGGAATTTTCCAGAGAAATTTATAGTCCCTCCATTTGCAACCATCACTTGACATTCTAGTGCTGGGTATAGGAAACAATTCAATTTCTTAGATACCTTACAATGAATAAAATTATGGGTACTACCCGAATCAATCAACACCATTACCTTTTTCTTCTTGATATGTCCTTCTATCTTGAAATTTTGATAAGTGTTAATTCTAGCCTTGAATTAGTCCTCTAAATCTTCTTTCGAATGCCACGGGTCTGACCTGATTTGGATTTTTCAAGAAAAAATTATGCCAAATTTCCCACAATGACCTAATTATGGACTAGTTCAGTAGAGCGAACTTGTATGACTTTCCACATGTCACTATTTCCTCCTTTGGCGTAGAAATTGATAGAAAAAAAACTACAGTCCATGTAATTACAACCACTTTTTACAACATTCCAATCCGATGCTCAGAGAGAGAGAGCTATGAATAGCTTCCCACGATCACCTCTTTGAGATAAAATTCACAAGCCTAAAAAAGCCCTAACTTCCACAAACCATATCTCCGCAAATATTGTGAAACAAGATCTGAAATTTTGCAATGATGTTCCTCAAGATTTTGGCTTCACACTCAAAACATTTCAACTTCTAAACCTTCGTAGAACAAAAGTTATAGAGAAAATTCCATAATGATTAAATTCAGGAGCCAGCAGAATGACCTAACTTCCACAAATCATATCTCCGAACATATTGCGAACCAAGCTCTGAAATTTTGAGATGATGTTCCTCAGGCTTTTGGCCTCTCACTCTAAAAATTTTATCTTCTGAACCTTCGTAGAGAAAATGGTATAGTGAAAATTCCACGATGACCTATTTGGAGCAGCGAAACCCTAGACTCCCAAAGCTCTGATACCAAATGTTATGAAACCAGCTCCAAAAATATAAGAAAAGAGATATCAATGGCTTATAAACAAGCCACTTCGAGAGGGAAACCTCCAATACATTACATTAATGAACAATTATTGGATGATACAAATGACAAAACCTCCTCTCTATATATACGAGTCCATGGGGCCACAATGTAATCCTAGTGGGGCCACAATGTAATCCTAGCCGATGTAACAGAAGGACCTAACAAGGAAAAATATTATAAACCTAAATATTTAATATTAAAAACACAAGGAATTAATAAAGCCTACGAACTAATATTTTAAAACCAAGGGATTGATAAACCGACACAATTATTAATATTATAAACCAAAGGGATTCAATAAACCCTATGGATTTTTAATATTATAAATTGAATTATTTAATAAATCAAAGGGATACATATTATAAACCTAATATTAGGGTTTAGAAAACCCATGGTATTATTAATATTATAAATCCAAGGGATTAATATTAAAAATCGAAAGAATTAGAAAACTGAAGGGATCAATTTTATAAACCAAATGAGTGAACAAACACAAGATATTATTAATATTATAAAAAAAAGGGATAAGTAAACCCAATTGAATATTACTACTAGAATCCCAAGGGATAAATATTATAAATACAAATTATTGATAAACCTAAGAGATAAATAAACCCAATAAAATAATATAAAAACCCAAGCGATTAATAAATCCTAAGAATTAATATTTTACACTGAATGTATTTTTAATTTTATAGAACAAAGGGATTAAATTATAAACCAAAGTAATTATTAATATTATAAACCCTATGAACCAATAAACCCAAGGGTTTAATATCATAAACCTAAGGAATTAGTAAACCCAAGGGATAAATATTAAAAACGTAAGGGATCAACAAGCCCAAGGGGTCAATATTAAAAACATAAGGGATAAATAAATCCTAGGAATTAATATTTTAAACCTAAATGATTGATAAAACCAAATGATTTTTTTGTATTATAAACCCAAGAGATCAATAAAAATTAGTGATTGTTAATATTATAAACCCTAAGAATTAATAAACCAAAGGGATAAACATTATATACATAAGTGATTAATATTAAACCTTGGTACTAGTATTTAACACTTAATATTATAGATTAATAAACGAAATATATTATTAATATTATAAACCAAATGAATTAATATTACCAACCCAAAGAGTTAGGAAACCTAATGGATTACTGTTACAAACGCAATGCATCAACAAAGACAAGGGATTATTAATACTATAAACATGAGGGATCAATAAACCCAAGGGATTAAGTTTATAAATACAAATGATTAATAATCTAAAGGAATCAATAAACCAAACAAACTAATACTGAAAAGCTAAGTGATTGATAAACCCTAGGAATTAATATTTTAAACCCAAGGGATTAATAAACCCATTGGATTATTAATATTATTAAACCCAAGGAATGATTCAACCCAAGGGATAATTATAATAAGGCTAAGAAATTAACCAACCGAAGGGATCAATACTTATTAATTAATATTATTATCTAAATTTAATATCATTATTAACTAATAATGATTTGTTAATGTCATTATTATTAATAATAATTATTTAAATTTAATATCATTAATACAGATATAATTCAATATCAATAGTAATATAATATTATTAATTAATTAATAATGTAATAAATAATAATATCATTATTTCAATTTGATATCATTATTAATTAACAAATATTAATAATAAGTAATACATTCAATCAATTAAATATTTAAAATTATCAATTAATAATGTTAAATAATAATGATTAATTAATTAATAATAATAATTCATTCATTCATTTTAAAGTAATAATTAATTAATTATGACATTAGCATTAGTAAAAGAACATTTTAAAACCCACTTAAAAATTCAAACAACATATCTAATAGAAGTAGAAAGGGTGGGAAATATTCTTGACCATAAGCATCGATTAATCTATGGCAAGGTAAGTTGCAATGACCACAAATTAGATATACTTTAAAAATATCCTACTCTAAAAGGGTCAGGAACCTTTATAAATGAGGATCTTATTCCAAAAGACCAAGTTGAACTAAGGGAAGAGTTCCAAAAGGTAAATGAGGCAAGAAATCAAGGACAATGGAAAATCATTAGAATTAGAAAAGTTATTTTTTGTAATAGAGTCCAAAATAAAAGTGATAAATAGGAATTAAGAACACTATCAATCCTCTTCTAGAACTATTATGGTTTTCCGTGGTGCAAAGGTCTTATCTTAAGTTAGATATTGAAGGATACGAATCTTACTCTCTTAGTCGAAACCTGGGATCATGGCGAATATAGGGTTCCCCACATTTATGGTTACATTTTTTATTCTACCTGCAGCAAGAGATAATACCGCTGAGGGGTTGGTGATATAGCTTTTTATATCAAAATTAGCATTGTTTTCCACATACGAATTCATTATATTGACCCCCTTAATCAATACGTTTGGATTGACATCTCTGACTCTAATACCAATAGAATTTTCCTTGCAACTTGCTATTTTTACCCCTTCAATTGTACTTCCTATTAGAGGAACATCCTAAATAAGGATTATACTTCATTAACCTAGAGAATCATATCGAAAACCTAAGAAATAAATGAAACATTCTCTTGCTTCGAGACTTTAATTTTCATATTTCCAATGAACATGGCACTTTATTAAGTAATACCTCTAACCCTAACCACTTATGGTTTGATGAGGATTATGTTTTGGCTACTAGATTCCAAATAAATTCTGAAGAAATTATCGAGAACCTTTTTGGCACTGAGCTAATTAATATTTCAAATCCAAAAACTTGATTATTTGTAATGGGATCAATAGGTGGTATTCCTCTTGCCAGACGAATTTTATTCATAGGTGTGGTAGCATTCCTGTGGATTATGCGATATCTGATACCAAGGTTCTCCACCATATTGTTAATGTCGACCTCTTAAATGATAACGAACCTGACTCTACCCATATGCCTCTTTCCTTAATCCTTAACCTTGATATGTACACCAACCACACCCATAAAAATTATGAGATTCTAAGGCATATGAGTTTTGACGAAATTTTTAACTAGAAACATGAGTTCCTTAACATACGATGACAACATTGATCACATATACCACAACTTTACTATTATCCTCTCCACTACCATTAAAATTTTCTCTAAGAAGGTATCATATAATAAGAAAAATAAGGCTCCCAACCTGTGGTATGAAAATGATTGTAAATATGGAAGGAAAGCGATTAGAGATGCTCCCAATGAAACTATTAAGGATGAAAAATTGAAGGTGTTAAAAGGTCTAATCAAAAGGAGAAAAAGAGAATATATAAATAAGAGGAGAGATCATCTCCTTAACCTCTCTAAACTTGAGGCTAGAAAGTTTTGGAGGAAATTTATTGTCTGTAAATTGAAAGAAAATAATGTGATCCCCGTATAGGAATGGGGTGTGTATCTTAGGAATCTATATGACTCCCTATAAACCATGAGCTACATAAAATAAAATCCCATAGAGGGAGATGCCTTTTCTTTGGATGAATTACAATCTAGAATTAAGAAGCTTTCTATTAGGAACGATGGGGATATTTGAGGGTACTACACTGAAATTTTCAAAATTGGGATGTTCATCCTCACCCCGCACTTGCACAATCTGCTTAACTTCACACTTAAACAAGGCTTACCTAAGTTGTGGACACAAAGCCTTATTCTTCCTATTTTTAAAAGTGGGGACAAAAACATTCCATCTAACTAAAGGACTATCATGATTAGCCACATTTTAGCCAAGATGTATGGGCTCATTCCGGAATAGAATATTAGCACTTCACCTTAAATCCATGTTAAAAGAGCTGCTGGGCAAGGTATTTTTAGAAGGCATCACTCTACGATCAACCACCTTGTCACTCTTAGTATCATTGCTGAGGATTTTCATAATAGTAAGATTGATCTCTTATGTTGTTTGGCTGACTTTTTGAATGCTTTCGACACATTTCCTCGAGAGAAATTATTAGATTATATAGCAATGTTATTTCCAAGCTTAAGAACACAGAGGGTTGGTCTACTGATATTAAATGTAACATCTCTGTTAAGCATGGGTGTCCCCTATCCCACACCATTTTTGGAATTTAAATTGAAAATCCCGAGGAATGTTTAGAAGATGTTGGGTATGAAGGAACAAAGCTCGCTGGCATAGTCATTAATCTTATCCTTTATGACGATGATATTATTCTTCTTCCTAGATATCTGGATAATCTCAATAAGTAGCTTAAAACCATCCACTATTTTTGTTCCAATATGGGTTTGATTGTTAATACTGACAATACTAAGCTATGATTATTTAATCCAAAAATATCTCCTATGATAATTTTATTTATGATAAAAATTACTGAGAGAATGTTTCTTCTTACAAATATTTATGTATTGACATCCACCATCAGCTCAATTGGAGCTATAACATTGAGAAAAGGATCATATGTGGTTGGAAATATTACTATGAGCTTGAAAAAAATTGTAAGATGACTGATCTTTCAATTGGGAGTAAAAAATTGTTCCTCTTCGGGACTCTTGTCACCCCTGTTATTTTGTGTGGATGTGAGGTGTGGGGTTCTATTCTATCAAGAGATTCATGGAGAGAGATTGAAATTATCTAGAAGAAATTCATAACTACAACCTAAATATTAAAGGTAATACATTGTACCCAATTTTCTTAATTCAGGCTAGCCTTTCTCCCACTAAATGCATGACTATGTTTAGGTATTTTATGTATAAGAATAAGTTGTACAACATGGAAGCTAAGAGACTCCCAAAAATTGCTTCTTAATCTAGTCATAACCACCCTAGACTCAAGTGAGGGTCGCATAAGGATGCGAAGTCCTAGCTCTACCATTGCGAGATAAATGAGGAGATCATCTTGGGGAATAACGATAATATTAAAAATGTCGTTACTTCCAAATTTAAAGATAAGTTGTGGAGTGATAAGGAGTTAGAGGGGAAAATAAATTTAAGATACTATAACAAGGTTATCAACCCCACACTTGCTAACCAAAATTACCTTTCTATCTTAACTAGTGCTAAGAAGAGAAACAATATTGCAAGGATCAAAACTAATTCTCATGATCTCCGGAGTGAAACTGAAGGTTGTTCCATTCCCAATATGCCTCCTTTGTGATACTAACAGAGTCAAAGATGAAAAAAAAATTCTCTTGGATTTTGCAACCCTTACTGACATCCTCTCTCATTTCTGTAAAATTTTCCACATGACCAACATCCTTGACATGTTCAGTCATCAAAACTATAGTAACCTTAGAACACTTCTTTCCCTCATTTTTTATCACAGAAATAAAATTTTAAATAATCCCAATTAACTGCTTCTTTATTAAGGTTTTATAGAACATATTGGTCTTAGTTGATGTTGATCATCATCATCATCATCATTAATTATTGTTAATAGTAATAATATTAACAAAAATATTGTTAATTTAACAATAATTTATTAAGCCATGAACCCAAGGGATTTATATAAAAACTAAGTATTAAAATTATAAACCCTATGAATTATATTATACCCTAGTAATACAAAACCTTATATTAATAACCCCAAGGGATTGATATTTTAAACGGAAGGGAAAAATAAACCCAAAAAAATTAACACCAAAAAGCTAAGATATTATAAACCCGAGGGATAAATATTACAAACCCTAACATAAATATTATAAACCCTAAAATAAACATGGTTGAACATGGTTTATCATGATTATAGGCATAAGCTATTTACATTAAACTCTAGTATAAATATTATAAACCTTATTAAAAATATCATACCTTAGGAATATTAACCCTTACATCAATAAATTGAGGGTATTGACATTATAAACCCAATGGAACAATAAACCTAGGGTATTAATTCTAAAACCCAAAAGTATTATATATCCAAGGTAATAATATTAAACCTAAGGGATTAATACTATAAACCCAAATAATATAAGCTAATAGATAAATATCATAAGCCATAAAACAAACATGGTTGACTGTGGTTGGCCATGGTTCATTTAGATAATGAGAAAATATTTGTAACAGTTCGATGTTCGACCATGGCTAACCATTGTTGAGTATGATTGACTTTCAAAATCGATACATTTTTTTTCATAATGTGATGTTGGACCACAATTGATTTTCATATTGAGAAAATATTAGTCAGAATTTTATGTTGGATCATAGTTTACCATGGATGACCATGATTATAAACCCAAGGTATTTATATTAAACCAAAGTAATTATATTATTAACCCAAGGTATTATAAATCCAATGGAATAATATTCAACCCAAGGGATTAATATTATAAACCCAACATATATTATTAACCCAGGGTATTATAAACCCAATGGAATAATATTAAACCTAAGGGATTAATATTATAAACCCAACATATATATACCATAAGAAAAATATTATAAACCCTAAAATAAAATAGTTGACCATGACCCATTTTCCTATTGAGACAACCTTTTTTGCAATGTGACGTTCCACGATCATTGATTTTCATATTGACAAAATATTTTTTACAATGTGAAGTTAGAGAGTGATTGACCGAGATTATAAACATAAGAGATTTATATTAAACCCAAGGGTTAATTTTATTAACTCTATGAATAATTTTATAGCCTCGGAATATAAAATATAACATAAATAAACCCGAGAGTTTGATATTATAAACCAAAGGAAATATTAAAGCTAACAGATTAATATTATAAACCATAGGTATATAAACACTTAAGTAAATACAATCCCCAAGGGATATTTCAGTTGGTCAAGTTCTCGTTGCTAAGTACTTCACCGTCTCGGAGGTCATGGGGCCAAATCTCCTCAATTCCCTTGGTGTTAGGCCTTATTCGTTGTGTTGATGGGTAGATCCATTTGGGTTGATATGCATGGATTTTCTTGTGGATGTAGCGGACATTGAGTGTCCATGAACCATCGCTAAAAAATACGTTAGATATATATTATAAACCCTAAGATAAACATTTTTTACAATGGTTTACCATGGTTTATTTTAACATTAAGACAATATTTGTCACAATGCGATGTTTTACCAAGGATGACGATGGTTGGCCATGGTTTATTTTCATATTGAGACAATCTTTGTCACAATATTACATTGGACCATGGTTGACCATGATCGAACATGGTTGGAAATGGTTGACAATGGTTTACCATGGCTGATTTACATATTGAGACGATCTTTGTCATAATGTGAAATTGAACAATGGTTGGTATTTATCTTGAGCTAATGATTGTCACAATGCGACATTGGGCCATGGTTGAACATGGTTCATAATGGTTTATTTTCATTTTATTAAATAACCTACTTCTACATGAATGAAATGATAAAAAAAAATTACCCATATAAACCTCATTAGGAATACATATTATATACACTAAATGAGTGACCAAAGTTTTCATTAATATTGAATATAATTGGTAATATTAATATTAATAAAATTTAATCCATATTTTTTTAATTCATGATAATATGAATTGGAATTAGTAATATCAATATGAACCAATCATTAGAAATGCATATTGTATAAATAAATGAGTGATAACGCTCTTATTACAATACACAACAAGAAATAACAATTTTGTAAACTTAATGTTTAAAATCCAATATTATTAATGTCAGTAGAATTATATTTGTATTTAAATTAATTTTTATTTCTATATTAATATTAGATTTTTATGTTCGATATAAATATTAACATTAAACTCATTTTTATTAATATTAAAAAAACTAATCTTATAAACGTCATGTTATAAAATAATGTAACGCTACATAAACCAAATGGTATAAAAACCTCTACAGATATTAACGTGATGTTAATGAATCTAAATAAACTTAAAATTATTAAACCTAATTTTCCATGGAAATATTTATATTGATGTTTAATGGTAATGTTCGTATTAAGGTATAGACATAATACTTGTTTAATATTAATATTAAATGTCATTAATATCAATATCAATATTATATTAATTGTAATATTAATTTTAGTATTATATTAATATTAATACTAATTTTAATATCAATATTAATATCAATATGAATATTACTAATAAATATATTAACAAAGACATTAATTACCGGTATCAATATTGGTAATTTTCGGCATGGTGACCAAAATTTTCATTAATACTAGATATCTTTGGTAACATTAATATTAATAACATTTATCCCATAATTTTTCAATTCATGATAATATGAATTAGATATATTAATATCAATCTGAGCCAATCATTAAATTCATTTTTTGTGATTCGTTCATAAAACTCGTTGTTTATGTTTCAATGGTTCATTCTAAAGAAAACAACAACAACCACTTAAAGAAAATGAAAAAAAATAAACAACAAGAAAAACGATGTGAACAACTTTGTCAAATATTACAATGAATATGATGAATGATTTCATATCATGAATTTATGAAATTCGTTACTATAATAAAATTAAATAAAAAGGAAAATAAGAACAATTTGAAAATGTAACACCCCCAATTTGTGTGTTGAATTTTTAGAGTTAGACATTTGAACTTTAATCCTAAGGGGGTGGACCCCAAGGGATGAGTATGGTGTGAATGTATTTGCATATTTTATTTGAGGAAATAAATAAAATGATTGTGCATTTTGACCAAAAAGAGAATTTGAGATCACTTTCCAAATCCATGAGGATGGATAAGGCAACAAATCCCCAAAAATCTTTCAAAAATCCTTGAAAGAAATTTATTTAGATTTGAGGAGGAATCTAAATTTCCACAATGAAGAGGAGTAGTTGGGAAGAGGTGAGAAAAAGCTGGAAAAGCTGAGGAAAAGCTTAAAGCAGCTTTAAAGAATCCCAAAATGGGAAGCCTAGGCTAAACAGGAAAGAAAGCATCCTGCTATTCTGGACACAGAATTAGAAACATGCTTTGGGGAAATATGAGCTTAAATAAGCTGCTCCTAGGCAGATCAAAGGTGGATCTGTTCTAGGAGGTGATCTCTGCTCGGGGGTGAGTCCTGGGAGACAAAGAGGACTCTAAGGTTGGGAGGTTGGTCAATTGCAGAATTTTGGTATGTTCTGAAATTTTTGTTATTCTAATTTCTGATGGTATGAATTGGCTACATATATAAAAATAAATTAAACGGTGTGTTTGATGTTAGTACTACATTTAACAAAATCTATTTTCAGGCATTCACCTTTCAGATTTTGTTTAGTTGTAGACCAGTTAGCCATGGAGTAGAAACCTCCAGAAACTATAAACCAAAGATGGTTTAAATCTGAAGGTACTTAGTCTCCATAGAAAAAATGAATATTAACTCACTCCCTATATAATTACAATGGTGAAATTTTATGCTTACATGTAAGGGGAAAACTATATTAGCAGGCCTGAAGTTATAAGACATCATATAAGAAAAATCAAAGATGTTAGAGTATGTAGGTATGTTGACATTTCTAGCTTGAAAAGAAACTCTATTTTACATAAGGGCTATATCATTTCTATCATGAGAGTGCATATTATCTCTAGAAATCCATCTCTAATCTTTGAATTAAGCATCAATAGTCAAAGACTGAATCTACAAATTAGGTATACTACTCAATGATTATGGAATACCTATATATATATATATATACACCTGTGATATATCTGCTCCTACGTATGCTAGAGAATATTGTAGCGGAATCTAAAATCACTTGGAATAAATGGCAGAACATAAAGGCTTTAGAATATGAACTCAACAATTTGCTATAGGACCAAATACTTCTAATCTATAGAAATCTCATAGCATTTATATGGTTAAATATTGAAACTCTATATTTATTTGCAACATTGAACCTATTACCATAACAAAAGCTTTGAACTATGGTGAGGAGTCGCTAATAAAACATTATGAAGTATATGTAGTCCTCTCTCCAAAGATCAACAAATCATAAGAGCCGCGCACTAAAATATAACCATACACATACATGATTTTATTTCCAAATAAATGTAAAATCCGTGAGTGCAATCGTGACCTATTGAAGTCCACGATTTTAAAAGAGTATTATTGGTGAATAAGATATATGTATACATACTATATGACTTTACAAAATATAACGCACAGTCAAATTAGGTTAAACCATAATGACGACTCGACTGTTATACAGTGGGCTTATACCAAATTTCACACTCGAATAGTACTTCTCTAATTATTCACGGCAATTAGGGCTTCGGTGAAATATGATATGCGATTAACGTTTTTAACAACCAGAGTATCTCTCAACCATATAATATAAACCGGCGTATACATACCTACCCGTCGTATTGATTTTATGCACACTACGATGTAATACGAGGAGAAGACATGTACATAACCAGAGAAGAAAAATTTTCATACATAGTAAATAAAAATCTGAAACGCCGCAAAGAAACCCTCACTGCGTAAACGACAGGACGGTATAGAGGCACGGGGTGATAGAGAATCCGAGCGTGCCACCATGCTAGTCAGGGTGAATGAGATTGCACACTATTAGAAAACACAGAATATAATATGGCGTATGTGGGTTCGGAGAAGAAATTACCGATGGAATGATTCAGTTCTTCCCCTGGTGAAATTTCGAAGGCAAGAGTGCCAACGACAGCGAAATAGGCAACCCAGTTTAAGCCCAACGACCAGAACGCTACCTTGACTTATCTAGATGAATAAAGCCTGCACATGTCTCCATAAAATCAGTGATGACAGCGAATAACCCTCGATTCGTAAAACAGAGACCAATAAAATAAATGTGTAACATATGACTGAGACGGAGAGCAAACCGAAAGGAGGGTTTCCCCCTCCTTCGACCCTTTTTCAACAGAGAGATAACCGGATTAAATGTATCATGAAATAGTTAATACAGTATAACACGATAGCCCGATAACCAGGCGGAGGCCATCACCCTGGAGCAATATGAACCCTGAGATTCGGTGTTGGGGCGAAGGATAGCAAGTAGAGTAGGGTTTGGTGGGACGACCGGAGGAAAGCATTTCCTGGGTGTTAAACATTTCGATGAAACCCCGTCCCAGAAACCCCGAGACCTGCTCTCTCTGCACATGAATTTCAACAACGATTAGATACTGCAGAGATTAAAAATATAAAAGAAAAAAAAAACAAATGAAATGCAGAAGATAAAGAACTACCGAATGCTACACATGAACTATCACTCCTGTATACGGGATTAGTATTTCTGTAGCAGACCCATTGACAGGGGATTTCCCTCATTGAACGGGTGGGTAGAAAAACACCAGCATCCGAACACGAATGCGACTCACTGAAACCAGAGTGAGATAAATAGACGATAAGTCGCGAATGGAGAAGTGTTGGTATCCCGCCAAGGTCAGTGAAAGGGTATGAAAAACCCTAATTGCACTGCCCTAGATGGCAGGAAATGACAAAGTTGATTTGGGAAATCACTCGGCTCATTGACAGCGCGGTACCGGGTGAAGTGGAAGAGTTGCAAACTCTGTATTAGACGGCAGTAGTCTGGCCGCAAGGTACTGAGCCGAGTATGAGTACAACGACAACGCAGCACATAGCATACGAGCGGAGACATAAATCTGTAAAGGTCTGCGTCGGGTACGCCAACTCCGGCTGGAGACGCCGTCCCTGCACCACAAACAATCGAATAAACGTATTGAATTTCACACGGTAAATCGAAATCATGATCGACAAAGTGAATAGAAATTTCATAGCTGGAATAATCACTGCCGGTGGTGACGCGCATCTGGGTATAACATATGAGTTAACACGGTGAAAGAAAAATATATTTTCAACTGGAATCACGTAATTGAGACCTCCGGAATAGGAGTAGGGTATTCAACTACTGTTATGACTACGTGTGAGGAGAAATTCAACTACTGTCACAGCCACCTATCAACCACGTTGACGTGGTGCGACCCACAGGCGGAACTCTGTTGTGCACGCCAAGGGTCTCGACGCCGTGAAAGCCTGGTCACCCGCAGTCATGTCAAACGTGCCATGGTGACAGTCAAATAGGGTTCGTAGAATAGAAATCCATTATGTATGATAGAGGTGGGGTACGAATTAGGTCATATTGTTAAGTAGAACAATAATACGATTGAAGTTAAACTCAAAAAGAAAGTTAGTATAATCATATACAAATGACCGCATTCGATACCACATTTGTGGCACGGTTTAGATATATATATATATATGATATATATATATATATGTACATCAACTTGATTAACAAGAGGTTTATATATATGTGATATGTATATAACGCCACGCATATATATTTATGGGGTTAACAAAGGTTGGAATATATATATGTGGTATATATATAATGATATATATATATGTGGTTAACAAAGGTTTAGGTAATTATAAATGGTATATATATACAATTACCTATATATAGGTGCGAATAATAGATAGGAGCAAGAGGGGTATCACCTCTATATACAAGGGGAGCCATAGTTATATGGGTGTAATTTATATGGGCAATTTTATTAAAGTCTAAAACAAAAACAATAAAAACAAAAAACACATCGCATGATAATATCAGGAGACATGAAAGTTAAGTACATACGTATAATTGGTTGAAGGAAAATTAACGAGAATGTCACTATTTTAACAAATATAGCTACTAGAAGGGGAGAGGAAAACCCTTATATATCTGGTAATGGAGAAAAAAAAAAATTGTGTAGTGGAGGTGTTACAGAAAAACATTCCATAAATAGGTAAAAATATTATTAGTTGCATGTCACAGTGATATGGACATCAATCGATCTTGTTATTTATTCCTAATTGTAGCATCTGCACTATATTTCATGTTGGAATAATCCTGAAAAGAGAAATATGTTGAAATGTGTAAATCATCTATGGATTTCACACTTGATATGGTTTTCAAGGTTAGGCCTTTCTACTCTTTATTCTCGATATCAATTGATGCCCATTCTAAAGTCAACCCCTACGAGTTGTGGATTGTAAGAGCCCATGTCAACTTTAAAGTAATTTTTTTTTATCTCCTTTTATCATTGGTGTGATAGGTACAATGTTTGCATTAGTTTTATCAAATGGAACACCAACATACATATAAAAAAGAACATTTGTGAAAATTGGAATAAGAGGTGGCTTACAGGTAGGAGTATAAATTCTATCATTCACATAACCAAGTGCACCATTCACCAAGCCAACTTCAACCCATAAATTGCATGTCAACATAACGCATTGACCACAACAAAATAAAACTTCATGGTCCAATTGATTATCATCAACACCAAATATTTTTTAATGCCTTCAATGATTAGTAATGCATTGTGAAATTGGACAATTTAATGATTTTGACATATGCTTGTCATGGAAGGAGACCATATGATTTTGGAAACATGTGTACTACTAAATTTTAAATATCATAATTCTTGTATATTTATTAAATGAGATATAAAAAATAACATGTAGAAATATTAATATATATAAATTTTGTATTATCATATTAATTAACAATAAACCTTAAAGAATAAATTTATATTAATATTTTTTTAGTATATAATAATAATAAAATTATAAGAAATGAGTGGAGAGGCTACAATCCTTTATGAAGGTGTTCCCAACTTGGAGTTGACACCACTAAATATTATTCATTAATTTGGATTAAAATCATTATAAAACGTTAATAATCACATTCTCATGGATCCCACTTGATTTGTAATCATTTTAGAACATTTATAATGGAATTATCATTTTGTTCACTTGGTTAGATGATATTTCACTTTCACTTTCACTATTCTATTAATGAATAAATACTTGAATGTCTGTGTTAGATGATATAATTTTATGTAACTTTATAGAGGTAGTAATTAAAAAAAAAACAACTTCAACTTTTATTTCTCTTGTAAATATTTCAATATAGACTTAAATAAATTGTTTTAATATCCATATTGACTAATATATATCGTTATGAACAAACTCTCTCTATAAGGATAGAAAGTGTGTGCGTGTGTGTGTGCACTAATGTTTTATTTAGTAAAACATACAGGAAAAAGTAATTAAAGCTAAAATAATTTAGTTACTTCTTAATATGTAACTCATTCAATTTTTTAGTATATAATATATAACATAATAAATTATTCAAAAGTACAATTTGAAAAATGAAAAAATACACATGATCTACATAAAGAGAAAGAGGAAAAATACATTATAGATCTATGATGGATTTAGCAAGCACTAAAAGGGATTAAATCTCTTGATGTGTAAATATATTTTCAATGTTTTGTATTCTAAAGAGAGGTTTGCATATAATTATGGTAGATCCTTCATTAATATGGATCTATACTAGTAGATTATTCAATGATATTATATAATAAATATTTTTTGAGGTGGAAGTTGTGTGTGGTTTTATCATTAATAGAAGAGAAATCATAAGAGGTTCTTAGAATTTTTTTCTATAATGTTGTTGAGATTTATGTGATTCACTAGAATTTTAGTCATTTAAAAACTAACTATTCTTGAGGATTAAAAAAATTTGGTTTTCAAACTCATGTGGTAATCATTTTTTAAGGAGCTTTCCGGATTATCCACATTGCTAGAGAACGAGTGTCGATGTTTCAAATCCCAACGGGGATCCATCATTAGGAAAATTTTTGGGATCCCCGTTGGGATTCGAAACGTCGACACTCATTCTCTAGCAATGTGGATTCAAAAATTATCATTGAACATAAAATTTTAGACACAAATCCCTTATATCTTAAATTGATGTAAATATTTATCAAAATTATCTTATATCTATTTCAAAACTAAAAAAATTGAGAAACAATGTCATCAATGATAATAAACATCACCCACCAATTCCATGTAGTAAATTATCACGTAAAAATTAGTTAAAACGAAAGGAAACTTGTGTGATATTCATCTTAGCTCACCAGCTAAGTCACTTGACACGGGGACATGGGACATGAAGGACACGAGGATTCCACTGTCGAACAGAAACACGTTGACCCCCCAGAATATGACACATTATATATATATATATATATATATATATATATATATATATATATATATATATATATATATATATATATATATATATATATATATATATATATATATATATATATATATATATTAAAAATTATATAATTCTTACAAGAATTCATACAAATCCATTGATTCAAACATAGATCTTCATCTACATGTAAGTTTTAAAAAGATACAAAGTAACATTATGCATAAAAATACAATTCTGACATATTCATCAATGATCCAATAGGAGAAAGACAAGTTACTATAGTTTTCTCATTAATTCATCGAAATAAAAATGTGTTTCATAGGTAGTACAATAGCAATGGAAAATATAAATAGAAAATACAAAGCAACTACAAGTCTACAATCCTGAAGGCAATAGTTAGCTCATGAGTCATCAATCCTCATCATGAAAATCATCATCATTGTACTCATGATTATGGTCACCACTGGTCTCCTTTTCTTCACCCTTCTCCTCTTTAGCCAAAGTAATCTCTGTATCTGCTAGTGTGGAGGATGACCCCTCTACAGTATCACCATCATTAGTTGTGACATGCTCTATCATTGGCTCATTGAGATCCAAATATGCCAATGCCAACTCAACACTATAGTCCATACCCATATCATTAGGAAAGACATCCCACATCTTTGGCTTTCCCTTCAACGACTCATCCATGTGCCTATAAATAAGATGAAGGTTGGTGTGCACATACACCATTGTCTCTGCCCTGGAATTCTCAAGCCTGCTCTTCTTGACACTATACAAATTCCCATATATGCCCAAATTCCTCTCACAACAAGAGCATGAAGTCACCTAACAGAGGATCCTCATGGATAGTTGCTACAAAGGAGGGCTTTCTGGCCATTGAGTTGACCAACAATAATAGGGCTTCTTAGCCCCCCTGTCTCTAACAACATCATATCCTTTTAATCGACTAGTTCCAGTGGAACACTCTACAAAGGCATCTTGCACCTCATCAAGAGATGTTATATCCTGAAAATGTCCCATGAATTCATATTTCTTCCCTTGTGATATTTCTCCATCCATGTGAGGAGGGAATTTGTGGGAGGGTCCACCATTGAGACTCTCATGGCTGTAGTATTTTGGTTTCAAGGAGGGATCCAAACAATGTAAAGGTGTGCAATTATTATCCCATTTGCTGACAAGAATAACCTTTATGGTGGTGAAGAAGGCCTCTAGTGATGTCTCATACTCAAGGAATTCACTTTGTAAAATAATTCTCCTCATAGACTCAATCATGGAATCCCATCCCTCATAAACCTCTTCTATGATGGGTTGGTCAGTATCTGCAAATTGAAGCAAAGCAATGATAGGGTCCATGATCTGAATAAGTAGATCTACCCTCTCCCACCATGCATCATATAACATTGTTTCCTCCACTCTTTTTGAGGCTGTTTATTTAGTATTTCTCCAAAAATACCCAAACCATGAAATAACCATGGCCCCAAGAGCACTCTTGACCTCCCTCAACCTATAAAACATGGTGAATGAAGAGGAAAACCATGTATCTGCAATCTTAAACAATGATAGATTGGTTTACTCCTTGTATATAGTGAGGGAATTTGTAAGGTTTTATAAAAAGTTGGGGATATGGCATGCATCCTCAATAATGCTTCCAATCCAAAGCACATCAGAAGTAATATATTTAATTGGTAAATTCAATCAATGGAAAATGGAAGGTTTCAAAAATACTTGTGGATATTTAGCTTCCAAAATCATGCCATCAACCTTGCAAAAAGGTGAATTATATGTAATTATTTGTACACAAAAATCAACACCTACATCTTCAATAACTTTAATAAACAACTCACCCATATATTGTGCATCCTTGTATTTTCCAAGTGCATCCACTTATTTGAAGAAAATTTGACCATTCAGGGAAGACACCATGAAGTTGATGATTGCGTATTGTGATGAATTTCTCCATCCATCAGATACAATTCTAACCATAGATGTCGGCCATGCTAATTTAATAGGATCAAGCAGTTTGTCTGCCTCTTTCTTTTCCTTCATCGAAAATGTGCTTCTAAGCTTCTCTAACATAGGAGGCACATACCTTGATGGAGCCCCTTGAGTTAGAGCTTGACATATCTGAATAAATATAGGTAAGCTTGAAACATTGAAGGATATAATGTTCTGAATAAAAAAAATAAAATGGTGAGATCAAGCTCTTCCCATTTCTCTTTCTATAAAATCTTGTCCATTGGACCAAGTGCAGTTTCCTTTATTTTTGCTTCTTTTCTCCCAGTAGAATGTAATATTCCTAATTAGCGACAGCTAATTGTAATATTCTATTTTTTTAGTTTGTCTTCTATAGTTTGTAAATAAATAAAAAGTGAGTGAAGAGGGTCTAACTCACTTAAGTGAAATAAGACATCCACCTAATAGCACAATGTTGTGACTTAAGTGGGAGTCAAGGGGGGCCTAACACCACATAGAGGAGGGGGCCTATGTACACTCTAGAAGCTTTTGCAAGCTTCTGCGTAGATAAGGATGAGGATGTGGAGGAGAGAGAGAGGCTACGTTGGGTTTTGGAGGGAAACCAACGTTATAAAAGATGGAGGAGCCTCCTCATTCTTGAGTTGATGATTTTGGAGTGAGACTTCTGTCTTCTTCAGCACGCTGGCTATTTAGCCTGTCTGCAACACTGTTTAGTGCACTGAGTGTCTCTGGTCAAAGATCTTGCCCTTAGCCCTGGGGTGCTTCGAGTGCCTGCTCGGGCAATGTTAGTTTTTCAGCATTTTCTGAGTCGTTCCATTATTTAGGTTTGTTGCGGAGCTGGAGATTATAGAGACTGCACAATCAATGGAAGCGAGGATGTAGTCCACTATGGAGGAGCTTCAGATTGGGGTTTATGTGGGTGATTTAGCCGAGATTTTGAGTAGCGGTTCTGCCTTTTCCCATCAAAGGGTTTTGGTGGAGTTTGTGGCAGTATTTCAGTTTTTTATATCTAGCCACTGCATAGTGCCTTGGAGGCCAGTGTAATTCACTTGGGAGGAAGTTTCTGGTGATTTCTGGGGATGGCCATTCTTGGAATGGTTTTTTTGATCTTGTCCGGGTTGTTTAGGAGAAGACGTTTTGCCATTTTCAACTCATTCTGGTAAGGGGATTAGCCCCTAGTCTTCAGTCCATTGCAGAAGTAGCAGCTACACGGTAGTTTCCAGCAGCTAGGACGCAGTTCCTAGAGCAGCCATTTTTGGTATTATCTGAGAGTGTTTTCTCACTTTCCTTGCACAATATTAGCCGATTTTACTCCATTACATTTCTTATATTAATAAAATGTCTCAACATTTCTTCTCTATGTTTTCTGGATGAGTTGCCATAGTTGTCGTAGTTGTCATTGTTTCCATATTCTCTTTCTATGATATTATATGTCTATTATTGTTTTTGATCATTCTAGTTCTATACCACTTGGTGTGTTTATCTTTCACTCTTAGACAGAGTTTGGAAAGGGCCAGGTAGCCTCCGAATCTCACCCTCTTTTTAGAGGTGAAATATCTGGTAAATGCCCTCCTAGTTTATTTCTGGTTGGAGTTTGCCGTGTTTTAGATATATCCCCGAAACAGGATATTGCAGTGGTATCAGAGCATAGTTCTAGCTCAGCCTGTGGTCTATGACATTGGGAAAGAGACCTTACAGAGGCAGGAAGTATAGATACCATGAGCGTAGGTTGGAGACCACCTACGAAGAGGGAGACTATGCCCAGGTAGAGGACGTAGATCAGGAGAGAGAGCCTGTGATGGATGCAGAGCAGGTGGAGCTTGTGGTATATTTGAGGCAGAAAGAGCTGATGGCAGATGATATAGAGGCCAAACAATTTGGAGAGGCACTCCTCAAGTCAGTGTAGGATTTAGCTCCACAGATTGAGGTGATGGGATAGAGGTTCATAGCTGTGGAGGCTAGGCAGCGTGATACTCCTCAGCCGACGGCTTTATGTGCACCTACCTGCTCTACTGTGCCCACTTTCTTGGGAGAAGATACAGGGGCAAGAGCCCAGCAGGAGGCAGAGCCTGGACACTTAGATGAGTATTTTGCAGAGTATTAGTCCTACGGGTATGAGTTTAGGGATGCTCTCACATTCAGAGATTTTGTGCAGCTCCAGTGGGACAGTAGACACCGCGACCATCATAGAGGGCACCGAAATTACCATGATGGAGATTCACACCATGCCTCTAGTAGATTTCATTTGCTTATGTTTGATGGATCATCAAACATTTTGGCAAAGTCTTGGGTGGAGAAGCTAGATATATATTTCCAGCTTAACTAGATGTCGGAGACGGAGGCCATCAAGGTGGCAACATTACATTTGGATGGTGAGGCCCAGGACTGGTGGTTCCATGGGATGGTGACACTCGGGCATTCCACAGTGACAACATATGCCGAATTTACCAGGAGATTGATAGATCGTTTTGACTGGAGGGATCAGGAACAACATTTTGTTGAACTGACGAAGCTCAAATAGATAGGGAGCCCAGAGACATACATTGCAGATTTATTGAGGGTTTCGGTGATGGTGCTAGATCTATCCGCGACACGGATGATCTATATGTTTATGGAGGGATTGGTAGAGCCACTTTGAGGTCTAGTCAGATCTACTAGACCAGCTACACTCCAGGATGCTATCAGTAGGACCAGGGATTTTCTGGATGCATTGCCTAGGACACGGACACCTTACCCCCATAGACAGGTTTTTGCAACCCAAGAGGAAGGATTTGAGGGTTCCTCCTCCAAACGGGAAGCAAGGATGGGCACAGGTATATGATGAGGCCAGGAGGGAGTTGAGGAAGAAGCGGCTGTGCTTCATTTGTCAGGAGTCGTGGGCACCAGGGCATAGGTGTGCTGCTAGCAAAGCACATTTCATTGAGGTCTTCTCCGATGATAGCGGGGAAGAAGATGAGGAGGATGATGAGGAGGCAGGATATAGTCATATGGCCCAGGATCAGTTGCCGCTTCCACCTCCAGGGATAGGAGGTGCAACATTTGCACCCATAGGAGGGGCCCTTGCAGCTTTGCGAGGAGTTCCTAAGTATTTGATGCTGCGTGTTCGAGGGAAAGTATGTGGCCAGCAAGTATCAATATTGGTTGACAGTGGGGCAACCCACAATTTCTTTGATGCACAGATGGTCGAACAGAGGGGTATACCGACCGAGAGTTTTGACAGGTTTTCGGTCTTGGTCCAAGGAGCCTAGACCATGCAGTGTGCTAGGTATGTTCCAGAGTTAGCAGTGACGATGGGTACGTACACCATGACTGATCACTTCTTTGTGGTCAACATACCAGATACCAATGTGGTAATGGGTGTTCAGTGGCTCATTACTCTAGGAAAGGTCACCATGGATTGGGATGCCTTAGAGATGGAGGGGAATGACAAAAAGACCAGGAAGCATGAGAATATCCGTGGGATGCATACTTACCCACCTCAGACTATTTCGACACACCGGATCGAGGCAGAACTTTGGAAGGGAGCCATAGAGTGGGCGGTTGAGTTGCGGGCATCAGAGGTGGAGACCACCGGTCAAGCAATTCATCCAGATATATAGGCCATCCTCGACAGGCATGAGGCCGTGTTTTGGGATATACCACCAGGTCGGCCACCAGATAGAGGATTTGAGCATACCATGGAGCTTGAGAAGGGTATTCAGGCAGTGATCACTACACCCTATAGGCATCCCAAAGCTTATCAGGATGAGATTTCCATATAGGAGTTGTTGGCTCTTGGACACATCAGACCGAGCACGAGTCTGTTTGCTTCTTCTGTAGTGCTGGTGAAGAAGAACGATGGCACCTTGAGGATGTGCATTGACTACAGGGCCCTGAACAAGAAGACTCTGAAGAACAGGTACCCTATACCTAGGATCGATGAGCTGATGGATGAGCTGAGAGGAGCTAAGTTCTTCTCAAAGATTGATTTGAGATTAGGGTACCATTAGATTCACGTGAGGGAATAGGACATTCCCAAGACTGCCTTCAGGTTTCATTATGGGCACTTTGAGTTTTTGGTTATGCCTTTTGGGCTGACCAATGGACCAGCCACCTTTCAGTATTGCATGAACCATATCTTCCGCAGTCATCAGAGGATGTTTGTATTGGTTTTCTTCGATGACATACTCATATATAGTAGGACATGGGAGGAGCATCTCCAGCACATAGAGGCAGTGCTATGCATCTTGGAAGAGCAATAGCTCTATGCTAAGCTCTCCAAGTGTGATTTTGCAATGACCGAGATGCTTTATTTGGGTCACATTATTGGAGTGGATGGAGTGAGGGTCGATGAGGAGAAGATTAGAGCCATCAGAGATTGGCCAGAGCCGAAGAATGTGACGAAACTTTGAGGGTTCATTGGGATATGTACCTATTATAGGAAGTTCGTCAAAGGATTATCACAGCTTGCTGCACCCCTTATAGATTTGATGAAGAAGGGGGCATTCAGTTGGTCAGATACAACCAAGCGAGCCTTTTATAGGTTCAAAAAGATGATGAGTAGATTCCCAGTGCTTTCATTTCTAGATTTTACGCAGCTTATTTTCTTGGAGTGTGATGCGTCGGGAGAGGGGATCGGTGAAGTATTGATGCAGGGGGGACATCCTATAGCTTTTGAGAGTTGGAAGCTCCTTCCACATGAGAGGTTGTATTCCATATACGACAAGGAGATGTTGGCCATCATGCATGCCTTGGCCAAATTTCGGTAGTATCTAGTAGGGAACAGATTCATGGTGAGGACTGACCACAACAATCTCAGGTTCCTTTTAGAGCAGAAGTAGCTACAGGAGAGGCAGCAGAAGTGGATCAGTAAGATCCATGCATATGACTTTGACATTGAGTATGTCAATGGTAAGAATAAAGTGGTAGCAGATGCCCTTTCATAGAGATCAGCCATGTTATCTCTTATGAGCTTGGATACAGATTGGAGGGCTCAACTTTTAGTTGAGTACTCCAAGGAAAAATTTGCATGTAAGGTGCTGGATGGTTAGGCGGCAGATGGTAGGTACAGGGTGCTCGATGAGATCATCTATTACAGGGACAAGATCTTCTTAACTGAGGTATCTTAGCTTAAGAAGAAGATACTCCAGGCATCACATAATTCTCCATTGGCAGGCCATTAGGGGTTTACCAAAACCTACAGGGCCATTAGAGAGAGGTTCTCATGGAAGGGCCTCAAGGAGGACGTACTCCAGCACATCACGAAGTGCGATGTTTGTCAGAGGAATAAGGGAGAGATGAGCCATCTCGCAGGACTGTTGTAGCCTCTTCCCATTCCGGAGGGGAAATGGGAGAGCATATCGATGGAATTCATCACAGGGTTGCCCATGGTGCAAGGCAAGGATTGTATCTTTGTCGTCGTTGATCAATTGACAAAGTATGCACACTTTTTCACCATATCCGCGCACTACACAGTAGCACAGGTGGCCGAGCAATTCTTTCGAGAAGTTTTCAGGTTGCATGGTCTTCCTAAGACCATCATCAGTGACAAGGACAGCCGCTTCATGGGCGGATTTTGGCAAGAGCTTTTCCAACTGGTGGGGACAGAGTTGACACCGAATACCAGTTACCACCCACAGGCGGATGGACATATGGAGATAGTTAACAAGTGGCTATAGGGCTACTTGCGTAACTATGTTAGTGGGTAGCAACGAGCATGGTTGAGATGGTTGCATTTGGTGGAGTACTGCTACAAATCGACACATCACATGTCTATTGGTATGTCACCATTTTATGCTTTGTATGGGTACCATCCTTTATCATTTGCTGATGTGATGTTCGGTGCAAGTAAGGCTCCTAGAGCCAAGATGTGGATCCAAGAGAGTCAGGACATCCTCCGAGCTCTCAAGGACAATATGGCTACAACACAGAACTAGCAGAAGTTGTATCCTAATAGAGGTCGAGTGGAGCGACAGTTTGA